>BLBF01000016.1:34169166-34195398 GCA_015471245.1 Laticauda colubrina | reverse complement strand
TAATAATAATAATAATAATAATAATAATAATAATAATAATAATAATAGTAGTAGTAGTAGTAGTAGTAGTAGTAGTTATACATACTCCAAAGAGCTATTAACATCCCTCTGTAAAATGGGTCACGTGTTGTGGGACAATGTTTCCTTGCGTCATCATTCCCAAATTACTTAACTTGAGGCTTTCCTTCTCATCTAATTCTGAATTTATATATTGAGTTTGGCAGTTAACTAAAAAGATACTCCTTTGGTCCTTTGGTTTTTTTAGCTGCCCAAAAGAGGGAGTGGGGGAAAATAAGGCATTCCTGAAATGCCTAGATAATCACCCCAGCAGCCCAAAGGTGTCGGAGAGTAAGAAGATTATTGGAGAGCATGATGGATAACTTTTGGAAATGGATGTGTCTCATTGGAGAAGTCACATCCAGGGGGTGGGGGGAAGATCAGGATCAAGGGGCAAATGTATGATGTGATTTAGTATTGGCTGTACCCAGCTAATCACCAACATGGTCACTTCTAATAAATCAAATTTCTTTTCTCTGAGATGCGGCTAGAGACTTTTGATTTGAATGAGGGTGGATTTGTTGGAGCCCAGACAGGGTAATTTTAATGAGCACTAGTATTTAATCCTTCCTGTCCTCTAGATCTTAGTTTGAATGATGAATGTGGATTAACATTATCGTAGTATTAATTCCAACACACAGGCAAACAAGATAATTTTTCAATTAATGTTTATTATTTCTGGGTTTTTTTAATTTTCTGATATGAGTGAAGTAAAAGGAAACATTACCTTAATACCCCAATAATTAGAATGTGAAAATAGTGTCTCTTTCACCTTTTTTTCTATTGTCTTATTAATCAACAATACAATCTTATAATCTTTGAAATGGTATCTCTGGAGGCCATGTAATCATATTCATTACACTTTGATTGGAGAAAAGATCCTACATCTCAGAGGAGAAATCCATCATGAGATTTTTTGTTTTGTTATACTCTTGTGTTGTTTTTCTTTTCTTGCTAGCTTCTAAGAATGGGTTTTTCAGGCACTGAGAAATTCTGACGTTGGGAAAACTTAAAAGGAATCATGATCAGATTGCATATGGAAGAAGAATTCATTTGAAATTCTAACATTAGTAGGAATTCTATTAATTAGAAATTCTACTCAACATTACTAATAGTAGAATTAGTCATTCTACTCAGCATTCTACTCAACTAAGAGGCAGCGGTAAGATTCAAAAATGTTTACTACTGGTCCTGTGGGCATGGCTTGGAGGGCATGGGAGGGGAAGGATACTGTAAAATCTCCATTCCCTCCCTACTCCTGGGGGAAGGTTACTGCAAAATCCCATTCCCACTCCACCCCACTAACCTGCTTTCCAGCTCCATTCTCCTGTGCAGGGCAACAAAAGAAGACAGGTCAGCTGGGATTTGGGAGGCAGAGAATAGATGAGGGCAGGGCCAGTCAGAGGAGGTATTTGATGGTTCTCTGAACCACTCAAAATTTCCACTACTGGTTCTCCAGAACCAGTCTGAACCTGCTGAATACCATCTCTGCTAAGAGGCATTACTGACTTCCCTGCTTGTATCATATCTTGTATTACATCTGCATGGAAGAGGCCAGCATCATTTTTCCATACTATTTCCTTCCCCAAGGTTTTAGAATCAGGAAGCTGACTCTAGATTACGACAAATAAGTAATCCTTGACTTGCAACAGTTCATTTAGTGACTGTTCAGAATTGCAATGTCACTGAATAAAGTGACTTATGACTGTATTTCACATTTAAGACCATTGTAGCAGGTTAGTGGAGTGGAAAGAGAATGGAGATTTTGCAGTATATGTCTCCTGCAGGCCCACCAAACCACACCCACAGAACCGGTAGTAAAAAATTTTGAATCCCATCACTGATTAGCACTGATTAACAGCTAGCACTGATGATGTAACCTAGTTAGGTTAATAAAATTTCTGCAAGAAAAGAAGCAAGCTCAGAGAGCATCTAGGACCCTTCATTTCAACCCTGAGCTACAAACATTCTGCTTTACTGGCAACTGTTATTAAACTTTTTAATATAGGAAACCACAGCATTGCTGTCATTGTAGAAAAAAAATATATAGCACTGTTTCAAGGTTCTTTTCTTTTTTTAAAAAAATATCCAGATGTACAAGCAGTATAGAACTGTTCATTAGTGCATTCCTGAAAGCAGATTTTAAAACAAAAGTTGTGTGGTTACAGGTGGTCCTCAACTTATAACTATTTGTTTATGACCATGTAAAGTTACAACAGCACTGAAAAAAGTGACTTGTGACCTTTTCTCACACTTGTGACCATTGCAGCATTCCCCAGGGTCATGTGATCAAATTTTGGATCTTGGTAACAGGCATGTATCTGCTTGGAAACAGGCAAGTATTTATGACAGTTGCCATGTCCCATAGTGACCTGATCTCCTTCTGACAGGCAAAGTCAATTCATTTAACAACCATGTCACTAATTTAACAATGGCATTGATTCACTTAATGGTGGCAAGAAAGGTAAAAAAAACATGGGGCAAAACTCACTTGACAACTATCTCGCTTGGCAGCAGAAAAATTGGCCTCAATTATGGTCATAAGTCAAGGACTACATCTATTCAGTAGCGATGCTCAGAAACCAATTCATCTAATACAGGTGCCTAACTTGGAGCTCCAGAAATGGCCTGATGGAAACCTGATTATAGGTAGTCCTCAACTTACAATCACAAGTAAGCCCGAAATGTCTGTGATTAACTGAGACATTTGTTAAGTGAGTTTTTCACCACAAGGGAATCACTGCAGTTGGTAAGTTAGTGTTCTGACCCAAACCTGGTTTCAAGAGTGCAAACACAAGTCAAAGGTAGCAGCACAACCTTTTAATGTTTCATCTATGAATCCTGTTTCTTCACAGATAAAAGGCTGCTTTTAGCTAATTAGCTCCGACAAGAAAGAACCAAAAAACAACAGAGAAGAAATAGTTTACAACACAAGAGTCTTCAAATATCAACTGTAATATCCATGAGGCTGAGTTTCAAAACGTCTTTGCTTTCTGCAAAAAATGTTCCCTTCACAGCTGGCTTTTATCTTCTTGAAGGAGGGGCCATTACCTTGCAGCCTTACTCCCTAGTCGCCCGTGCTGTTGTAGCTGCTCTTTCCTGCGAGCAATCCTGCGTGCATGTGCACTTGGCACAGGCTCCTCAGGAATCTCCTCATCGCTGCTGTCATCCCCCACAATCTCTGAAGGTAGCAGTCCACTCCCTAATGGTCCTGGCCCCTCACCTGAGTCCTCACTCTCCTCAGCCATCCACACCTGCTGTCGACTAACCATAACAGTTAGCTAACCTGGTTGCTAAGAAAACATTGATTTTGCTTGTCAAAAGATTGGAAAAGGGGATCACAAGGGTGATAACTGTGAAAAACGGTCATAAGTCACTTTTTTCAGTGCTGCTGTAACTTTGAAAGGTCATTAAATGAACTGTTGTAAGTCGAGACTATCTGAACTTCATATGTTGTGCAGGAAGAAAAAAAGGAAACAATGAAGCTACATTTTTTGATATTCTAATGTAAGGATTCTTTAAAAAACAAAAGGGGTCTATAACTTTAAAAAGAGTGCCAAATTTCATAGAAATTGGTGTAGGGTTTTTGGAACAATGCGGCTTTGTAATATAATTATTATGTCTGTTTAATGAAATAATTAAGCAAAACAATCAAGAACGAAGGAAAAGAATACACAGCCAGATGTAGCCCAAATCCATCTATTGCAACTTCACTGAAGATCATGGAAGATAATTTGCCAAGGAAGAAGCAAATCTCATTATATAACTGTTAAATTGATATTAATATTGTGGTATACATTTTCAGTCTTATTTTAATTCTGTCTTCATGCTTGCTTTTTCATGCACTGATGTTAAAGGATCATCCAAACCTTGAAACTGATCTTAAAAATTTTGTTTATAGAAGATTTGGATGGATGCTGAGATTTCTATGTTTGAAAAGATTTCTATGTATGAATGATTGAAATCAATTTTTAATCATTTTGTACTTTAAAAGATAAATATCATTTGTCTTCTGCCACCCACTGGCAATATTTATAATTACAACATTTATTGAGCTTTCAGTTTGGGTAGGGATGGGATTCAAATTTTTTAACAACTGGTTCTGTGGGTGTGGCTTAGGTGATGGGCATAGCTTGGTGGTCATGTGACTGGGTGGACATGGCTTGGTGGTCATGTTATTGGCTGGGTGCAGCCAACTCAATATCATCACATCGAGGCACACATCTCCTCGCCTGGCCTCTCATGACTGTGGGGATGCTGCAACAGTCATAAATGTGAAAAATGGTCACAAGTCACTTTTTTCAGTGCCATTGTAACTTTGAATGGTCACTCCACACAAGCAAAGTACCAGCAAAGAAGGGGAAAAAAACTCTAGAGAAGTTCCTGAGACAGGAAGTCTAGTCTTGCCAAGAATGTAATAAGGGTTAACGAAAAGGCAGTTTCTGTAAGCAATACCAGAATGTTTCCTTCCTGTCTTCCTTACAGGATTAGGCCAATAATATCTTCTAACAACCGGTTCTCTGAACTGCTTAGAATGTTAATAATCGGTTCTAGCAAATAGGTGCAAATTGGCAGAATCCCACCCCTGAGTTTGGAGCAGTGGGACATTCAGCTTCAGAAACACATAAATCAGACATTATTATCAAACCTTGTGAGACTAAAAATCCTACATTTAATTTTTATCAATACTGTTGTTTATAAATCAATTTGATGTACAAATATTAAAGATTGAAATAAGGAATTAAATATTCCTGTTTTATCAAAAATGTCAACAAATCTTAGATTTTGCCTTTTTAAACATTATCTCTTTTGTCCAGTGCAGTATGTCCAAGGTCAGACATCAAGTTAAACTGTGTATAATCTGAAATAGAAGAGAAAAATTCAGAGTTTTTTCAGCAGTGCCAGAGAACAAAAAGGGAGAAGAGTATGAAAGTTTAAGATCTCCTTCTTCTCCTTCTCTTCCTCCTCCTCCTCCAATTTCTAACTATGTAGATAAAAATAGTTTTGTTGCATGCTGAGCTCAAATCATTATGAGACTCAGACTAAAATGGCTTTGTAGATTATAGAAACCATGTGGTGACAGATTTCAGTATTATATTGCTTTTGTATTGGACCTTAATTCATTATAAATTAAGGATGGGCAGTTCTTTGGATCTGCAGGGTTAAAGTGCCCATAGCACCCACCAGCAATTCCTGAAATCCAACACATCTTTTATTGGTATCAGAGGAAAGCCACGGAGGGCAGCTGAACTGTCCCAGAATAATTAAACTTTATAAGGAGTTTTTGGAAGGTGCTTCATAAACATTTATGCTTGCTCCGAACCACTGCAAACAAAGTCACAGGGCTTTGGATGGCTCTCTTTAAATGGCTCTCTCGAGAAATACCCCATTCCTAATTTCTGCAAATTTCCCGTTATACCCATAGCCTTTTAATACTTGCAAAAACTTTGCAATGAGGCCACCTAGCATTTGTGATAAATAGTGAATATGAGATGTTTGATCCCTCTCTGAGTGTGGCCTTTCCTTCAATCCTTTTTTGTCCCTTTAAGCTCAGTGTATGCCAGTAATAGTCTTTCTTGGATTCACCACAATGGTGTGGTAGTGGTGGTGGTGAGCCGTGGTGGTGCAGTGGTTAGAGTGCAGTACTGCAGGATACTTCTGCTGACTGACTGCAGTTTGGCAGATTGAATCTCACCAGGCTCAAGGCTGACTCAAACTTCCATCCTTTCAAGGTTAGTAAAATGAGGACCCAGATTGTTGGGGGCAATATGCTGATTCTGCAAACCACTTAGAGAAGCCTGTAAAGCACTGTGAAGCGGTATAAAAGTCCAAGTGCTATTGCTAAGTTCTATTGCTATTTCTCTTTATGCAGGGAACTGAAACCATGTCGTGGAAGAGAATCAAGGACTAGATGAGAACGGAAGGTTCTTTCTGCCTGGGCTTTTATCCCCCTCGCCAGACCGTCTCACGATGTCAAAGAAGGGTGCCAGCTTTCGAGCTAAAGGAGAAAAAACGGACGCTTTAGCTGCCTTGCAAGCTGCTAATGAAGAGCTCAGGGCAAAGCTCACAGATATTCAAATCGAACTTCAGCAAGAAAAGAGTAAGGTGTGCATCTTTCCCACTTAATTTTTTTCAGAAAAATTAAAGTTGTCCAGGTACTTACTTCTTGCTTTCATAAGTAAACTGCATGTGAAAAATAATATAAGATCAGATGACCTTTACTGACATTTTTTTTTTTTCTGTGAACACACCGGCACACATTCAAAATAAAATTCTGATGACCGGTCTCAAAAGAGACCTGATACACATACATACATACATAAATACATACATACATATATCACAGTCCACTTTGAATACAAATCAGAAAATAAGTCTTGAGAGTTAACAAATATGGCAGGTGTGTCAAACTCACAGCCCATAGGCCAGATGTGTCATGTGCTTGCCCCATTCCCGCCTGATTTAGCAAAGGGGAAAAAAGTTATGTCGTGTGATGCCACCATGATAATTCAAGTTTGACATCCCTGTTACATAGTACAAAGCTATTACAGAATCTGGATATTCTGCTTTGGATACCTGTGAAGTCTTGTCCCAGAAGGTAACAAAGAAAACCAGTCATGAAGAGGTTGTGAGGCATCCCTGGGAATACTGCAGACTCTTGTCAAGCAGTGCTTAGATGCCATGTCCTGGATAAAAGGAAATGAACTTCCGATAATCTTTTTGCTGTCCTCACCATTCTCTGCACAGCCTTCCTGCCTGAAAGAGTAATACCTACAAACCACACAGTAATACAACATAACAGGATGCTTTCAATCATCCCTCAATAGAAAGAGGTAAGGACAGGAGAAGGAAGATATGTTCTTTTCATATGATATAGAAAAGAAGGCGTTGATGTACCCACTTCACCAAAGTTGAGTGACCAAGCTAAGCTGCTAATCAGCTGCACATCCAGAAACTTGACACCACTAACTACCTCCATAATTGGATTATTAATACACAGAGGTGTCCCGATATGCCTGCCTTTTCTGAAATCAAGAATGATCTCTTTTGTTTTTTATACATTTAAGACCAGGCTGTTCTTATTATACCAGTTCATCAAACCCTCTATCTTCTCCTGGTAATTGCCCTTGTTATCGTTCTGAATAAGATCCACCAAATAGATGCTGTTTTGTAATATTCCCTCAACACTATCAAACTATTAAGTCTACATTACTATTACTATTAATCCTCCATCCTTCCTTTCACCCATCTCCTCCCATTTATGACTCTAACCTTGTTGCTTGTATCCTAACAATTTTTATTGACTATTTCCTGGTATGATTTGATTACTTATTGTACCCTGTGACTATTATTAAATGATGTACCTGATGATTCTTGACTCTTGATGAATGTATCTTTTCTTTTATACTAAGAGCAGAAGTACTAAGACAATTCCTTGTGTGTCCAATCACACTTGGCCAATAAAGAATTCTATTCTATTCTATTCTATTCTATTCTATTCTATTCTATTCTATTCTATTCTATTCTGTTATATCCTACAATAGGATATAACATAAGACTCCAATTGCAGAAAGATCTGGTGAACTTTAAACAAAGTCTTATTCTTCAATATTACTCTGGAGGAAAGAAGTCTGAAGATAGGTCTGGAGCCATTCTTTACAGAATGTGCATTTTGATCAATTATTCAGAGCATTCTCTAATTGGTCCCCTTTGGAGGCAAAACCAGCTGCATTGTCAGCATGTACTGTATATCAAGGAGTAGAACTATCAGGATGATCTTGGAAAGGGGGAGGGGGGCAAGGTGAGGTAAATCCACTCACTGAACACATCTGATTTGCTAATTTGGCAATTTCTATTGATGTATTTTGGCAAATATTTGTTTTCTGTTCAAAGTGAGTGTTTTCATAACATTTCTATATTGCTCTGTCCCCGTTCCAGGTGGGTTGGCTCACAACTTCTTCTAGATTTGGAAGTAATGACCGCACAGTATAGCAATAGCAGTAAACCACTTTATAGTGCTTTACAGTCTTCTCCAAGCTTTATTCCAGGACAGAATGAGAAAATAACATAATAACATGAATCAGCAGTCAAAGAATATTTAAGAATGCTGAAATATAACATAACCCAAGACAGCATTCGAAGAATATTCAAGAATACTGAAGAATACACTTCGTCAAAGGAAAAAAAGACATCAAGTCCTTGTTGCCAGTGAGAGAATCTGAGGAGGCAGATGGGCCCCTTCAATGTTAGCAAATATGTATTACCCTCTCAGTTAGAACTGCATTGAAGATCCATCTTATGATAATTTTGACTAGTTTACATAGGATCTGAACAACCATTACTCATACTCCTTTTTGATGGCCTCATGTGACGAAAGTTTGTCAAGGACTACATCATGTTATCTTGTGTTTGTCTGCTAAAATGAGCCCATCAAGATTGAGCATTTGTTTATATCATGCGGCAATGAAATCATCTCATGGTTTGGTATTTCTTATGGCAAGTGATAATGAGACTGCCTCAAACTTACAGAGTATTTGTTTATGTATGGTGGTAATAAGAATTTCAGTGTTAAGAAAAATCTGTTTCCCAAGGTTTCTGGTTTGGCAATACAAGACATATAAAAACAGAACTGCACTACAGATAAAGACCCCACAAGAGTAATATTAATGTGAAAACCTATTCTCTTCTATTGATTAGAATAGGATTAAAATCACTGTCATCCATGGAAAATGGGCTCCCTGGATTTGATCTTGAACTCTATCAAAAGTCCATAGTACCATTTTATTCCTTGCTCTTTTTTTCCATTTTGCTCAAGTAACAGTCCATCTTTTTTACCATATTTTCTGTTTGCATGATTAGACAAATCAAATAATTTTTGCAGAGGTTAATAGTTCACTAAAATTGGAAGTTATTTCAATTCATTGGAGAAGGGTTTCACTTATCCTCTATACATTGCCTCATTTACAAGGGTATATAAAGCATACCAACGCCATGCTAGAACACCCATTCAAAATGTTTATTTTTTTTAACATCCTTCATAGCAGACTTTCCTTATATAAAACTATGGTACCATCCTTACCTCTTGTTGGATTCCAGTACCTATGCATCCATAGCAGTTCAGTTATATCTTCCTATTCTTTAACTGGAAGAAAGTTAAAATGTTGGACATGGAAAGTGAATGTTTCTTTTATTGCCTAAGCCACCGACTGTTCTTCAGAATTTAGTTTTCTGTCTTGTTTCATTCAATTTGTTCATAATTCCTCACTACTCTCTGACCATTTTGTCCATTCAGTTCCCCAACTGCCAGACAGGATGAATATAAAGTAAAACAAATTCTGATTCTTATAAATGTCTGTACATGTATCTGTGAGTTCATGCGTACTTATAGTACTACATTGATTGGGTTTGTTAGGGATAACATTGTTTACCCTAACTGGTTTAGGTGAAATAATAACTATGAATCATAGTTAGTGTATGTTAGAGTGTCTGCAGCTTTAACTGTGAAATAGCAATTAAAGGAGTGGTTATGAAAAACAATATAAAAGTAGCAAGTCTACAGCTTGCTCTCACTCTCTCTCTGGCTTTAATGATCCCTGATTACTGCTTGGAATCAAGACTGCATTGCTCGAACGGGAGAGACAACTAAGGACTGATTTGTAAGTGAACTGACATAGGATATTCTACATGGACTTTGCTAACTGAATACCCCTGAATGGACTGACTACATGGTAAATGAATATTGGACTGTTATTTGACTATGCCATAAACTTATACTGGAATAAAATATATTCTTGATAGCACAAGCGTATCTGTTATTTTTACTGTATGTTAATAAACATACAAGCTTAGCTCACTCATTTATCTGTGTGCCTATCTGACTAACGCTGCACATTCTGTTTAGCTTGTCTACCTAACCCTGGTTGGGGAACCCAGGCTTAACACGGTTAACAAGTGCCATCTAAATATGTAAGATGACATTTCCCAGAATTTTTTGAAATTATAGTTCAATCCATGTAGAGAATGTGCAATCAAGAAATGCCACTATTAGTTACCATCTTTAAATTTACCTTAAGAAAGAATCCTATTTTTTTTTTCGGGAAGAACATGCTTGAGCTACCACCAAAACAACCCAGTTCAGATTTAAGAATTACATACTAGATACTACTTACTACTTTTTGAGGACAGAACCCTATAAAGTTACAAGCATCTAGCTGTTTTGCAATTCCCATATATTATCCCACAATTTCCCACTATTCCTGTGGAAGTTCATCTTAAAATTTAAAGCATTATCCTGTTCAGTTGTAACAGCTATATAGATTAAATAAACTATTTCAGATTATAGCACTGATTGTATTGGACATTGCTATAACTTGCGATAGAATCAGCTTGCACAGCAAACCAACTCATCACTAATAATAGTCACACTGCAAACGCTCTGACAGAATTCACATACAATTTATTTTCTCTAACTGCTTGCCATTGGAGGAATTCCCTACAGAGAAAAAAAATAGGAGGCTTTGACGTCATAAACTCTGAAAAAGGACTTAGGCTGGCCCACCTACACAAGTTTCCCTTTGATCTTTTGTGAACTGAGAGATTATCACCCTGCCAATTGAATCATAAGAATTTTCTATAGAACAAGGAATAATGCATATAATTCTGTGATAAGACACTGTTTTAACACACTGAAGGTCCTTTTGTTTTCTTTTAGGCCAGCAAATTGGAGAGGGAGAAAAACCAAGAAGCTAGGCAGATTAAGGAACATGAACAGCACAAAAACACAGTCATTGTAACAGAACTCAAGGCTAAACTTCATGAAGAAAAAATGAAAGAGCTCCAGGGCGTTCGCGAAGGACTTTTGAGACAGCATGAGGCTGAGCTTCTTAGAGTTATCAAAATTAAAGATAATGAAATTCAAAGACTCCAAACCTTACTTAACGCTGTACGAGATGGGACGCCTGACAAGGTTAAGACGGTGCTCTATTCTGAAGCAAAAGAAGAGGCCAAGAAAGGATTTGAAGCAGAGAAAATTAAAATGCAGCAAGAAATTTTGGAACTGAAGGGGGCTAAGAAACAAGTGGAGGAAGCTTTATCAGTAGTCATTCAAGCTGACAAAATAAAAGCAGCAGAGATAAGGAGCGTTTATCACCTACATCAAGAAGAAATCACCCGAATAAAGAGAGACTGTGATCGGGAAATTCGCAGGCTGGTAGGCAGTTTTTCGTCATTTTAGTGATATTTAATAGGGGGAAGTAAATGTTCTTTCCATGTTGTTTACACTAAAAATAATTTAATGTAGATGGCCAAGCATCCTCCTTTTGTACAGCTAATCTCGATAGATCCTTCAGATCTTTTATCCAATATTAATGAAAAGTTCATTAGATGTGGTTATCTCTGCAATGGATGCTCTGTGACCTTTTGTCACAAGCTGTCGCTGGCTGAGAGATTTGATTCTGGTTGTCAATTGCTTTGTTGTCATGTCATCTGTTCCAAATTATAATTAATTCCATCTGGATTATGAGCATCACATAAAAATGGGTTAGTATTCTGCAGAAATTGGGGTTCATTTCCAACTTTCCAAACTTGAAAACAGTATGTGATATTAGCGTAAGAATTTCTTTTACACTTCTTGTACTATGTATTGATTATGTAAATGATGACATTTCTTTTTCAGTCTCTTGCACGTGCAGATTTTAAATTTACCTGTGTAAATTATTGGTTGCTTTACTGTTCTTATCACAGAGTAATAGAAGTGGAATGAAGTATCTGAACTATATAGTAGGGAAAGTGTTTCAACTTGGACACATTTGCTCTATTCTCAGAGGCTTCTAAAAGGAGTATTGCTGATAGTAGATCTGGAAATAAAATATTACTTTATAAGGCATTAAAGACTTTATAATCCTGCTGAAATGCTGTATCTATTTCTATCTTTGGAATTTTGTATTCAATTACTAAGTGAATTGATTAAGTTGGCGAAACCACAGGGTGGTCTCTCGATCCAATGTTTAAAGTTAAATACAATCACTTCAAGAATTTCAAAATCATTTCACAAGCTAATGTAAAAGAAATAATTCTCATGGAATTCAGACAAATTTACTTGATATAGCATTGTTTGATGGTGGCCACTGAATTCAAGCTGGGTGGTTTCATATGTAGTATTTTCTAAAACTATAAAGTATTTACATAGAGCATGTAGTTAGACATGTTTTTATGCAGCTAAATCCTCATTCTGTGAGTTCTTTGTGTTATCCTGCACATTTAAATTGCACAATCTTTCCATATGGAAAAATAAGTAATTTATAATGACTCTTACTTTCTTTCAATTTCCAGACTAACATATTTGCATTATTTTAAATTTGCACACAGATCATTCAAAGAACTTTTGAAAGATTTAAAATGATATCTTTGGATAATATATGCATGATGTTTTGTGGGTTTTTTTCTTCCCAACAGGTGTTTAATTTTCAGATTTTGGGATTGTAATTGTTATCACAATTACAGTATGTTGAAGTTGTTAAAATATTTATCCATAAGATTCAAAGTGATGAGATTCTATATTTTAGGAAACAATTTTAATGCACTAGCTAGGATAAAATAATATACTTTCTTGAAAGGGAGTTTATAAAGGAATAACACTGACCATTGCTAATCAAATCCAATTTGTGAAATGCAAAAGCAAAAGGGAAAACTGTTACTAGTGTATTGTCTCTATCTTTTATATATAAGCAGTTTATAAATCAAAATAATCCACAATTTGTACCTGAAATGCTTCATTTTGTTGAGTTTGGTAAAATGAAAGTCTCAATTGTGTGAAGTTCACCTCCTGATAAATATAAAAGCACATCAGAGGTGGGATTCTACCAGTTCGGACTGGTCACGCCCACCTAGCCACACTTACCTAGCCACGCCCACAGAACTGGTTGTTTAAAAATTTGAATCCCACCCCTGGAGCACATGTTGTTTTCTTGGAAGTGGTTTGCCATTGTCTTTTTCCAAAAATATGTTTTTTCCAACATTAGCATAAAACTAATGGGAAGTGCTGGAAGTCTCTCATTAAAGTATTAAGTCCAAAAGCCTTGCCTGGCTTTTCAAGATTAGCCAGAGTTGGTTAAGTACTGTCATCTAATATAGAGAAGAGTTTGCTTTGTGACCAATATGATAATCTCCTAGTTTTGGTATCATCTCCAAATATTTCATCTTTTCCCAATCAAACATTTGTAACTGCAGGTCTGGGATTGATTTCATAAAGTACTGTATTTAAAAATGTCTCCATGTGCAAAGACTGTATAATTACACAAGTAATTATATGTTTCAGGATAAGTATGAGATTAGATAAATTTGGAAATTCTAAAGTGAGACTTTAGCTCTTATTATACAGTGTTATTGAATCTGTCCCTTGTAACAGTCTTTTGCCTTGTAGTGGAATAAAACATATATATGTATATATTAGTGGTTTACAATTGTTTAAGCCCCAAAGTTCCACATAAAAAGTATCTCTATCGGGAAAAACATCATTCTTTAATCTCATAGCTACCCATGTGTGTTGGTCTCCTGACAAAGATTTTCATAGATGGCAATCCAGAAAATTTATATACAGTAGTTTAATGTTGTGTTGAAATCTCTCTTCTCCAAAGCTTTTTTCCTTTTTTTAAATTAGTTTTGTTTTCTAGTTCTCAACCTGCTTGAGAATTCCTTTGAATTTCTCTTTAGGAGTAGCAGAAACAGAAAATATATTTTGTTTTGAACATGAATCAAGCGTTTTGGGGTATGTGGGGATGACCTTGAGAGACAGGAGTAAGAGCTGCAGCCTAACAGCGGTCATGCAAAAGGTACCTCAGCCCAGAAAAACAGAAAGAGAGTAGGAACAGTTTCAAAAAACACCCTCCCTGCTTTTCTGTAAAATAAGGAAAGCAACAAATACTTTCAATCTTGCAAGATTAGGTTACTGTAACTTTTCAGTAAAGTTTTGTCTTCTTTTCTGTTCTACTTCAAAGAGTTGTCAGTGTCAGTTTGCTAAACCTTTTTGGGAGGACTGTAGTTCAGCAGAACACAGACTAGAATTTTTTGGATATCTTGAGTTTTAGAGGAGTTTGAAAGATATATGAAGGCAAACTGAATTCCTCCTCCTCCTCCTCCTCCTCCTGTTTGAAGTTGAGACAGTAAAGGGGAGGGGAGGAATGGGAAGAGGGGAAGTGAGTCGGTTGGATATGGAGCAGGAGTGATACAGTATGAAGGGGATTGGACTAGATCTCTTCTAAGGTATTGTCAACTCTATGATTCTATGATATTGGGCAATTAAAGGCACAAAAAAGCTCCTTGGTATTTTTTTTCCCACTGAGACCTTTCTGCTTAGAAGTACATGTTTCATATAAATGTTTTGTGTATTAAATATTTTGCACACCTTTGCCTCTTTCTGTTTTTACAGCTTACTCTTTTGTCATGAAATGTTAGAGATTCTCTTGCTAAATTTGCTCCTTTCTTTATGGAGACTTCCCTAATTCAGAAACTTTTCTGAGAGCCCAAGCTTCCAATCTGAAATGCTTCTGGACTCGCTCGATTGTATTAATGTCCAATATGCAGTGCAGATTCCAAACTGATGAGCTGTATTTGAGTATTGATCTGGCAAAAGTTTTGTATGCTCTAGTTAGCAAATTCAAATTCATGGATAACTCTCTTTAGTCAAATTTTTGAGAACTGATAGGGAAATGATTCTGTCTCATCACTTTTCTGTGGATTTAGAATATTCCGATCAGACAAATTTAGGAAAATGGTAAAAGCCAACAGGGCACATGAGGAAAGTGTTACAGTTAACATTCCCCTGGAGAAATGCAATCTATTAGATAAAATATCAGTTTACTAATCAGGCAAGTGGGTGACATTTCATGTTTATATTAATGATCCAATTCAGTCATAAATCTTGGATCACCTTCATCTTTGTAAATTGTATAGAGAAGTAAGTTTGATTGTATGCTGATAAATTTTGGCATTTTAGATGAATGCCACAGAAAAAAACAGATAAGCAATTCATATTATATAGCAATTATTTGTAATGTTTTCTCTTTCTCATGTCATCCAGACAGCACATGTTAATTAACTTGCTACTGAATTATTGAAGATTTAATTCATTAAATCAAAAAACATATGATTGAACAATATATTATACAGGTAGGGGATTGCCAGGAATTTTCTATTTTTAACTATAATTTATCAAAATATTTTTCCCTACTGGATTAAGTAGAATTTAAAACAATTTCTTTCCATTCTATTTTGCACTGAATATGTGCTTTTGCAATGAATATATACTTTTTGATCATACTTTAATACAGTTGTCAAACATGTCTTATCAAAGCTCTTGAGCTCATTCTACTTTACATATTCTGGAAAATAGTTCCTACTATGCATAATACATTTGGGGAAAAATAAAAAAGAAATTATGACTTTGAAGATATTTCCTTTCAATTTAGTACCACATACAATCATATCACATGCATCATCTTATTTCTATTGCTTCTTTCTTCCAGACAACACCCAGACACAAATTAGGAATTGATCAAAGCAAAAAATAAAACATAAAAAACAAAACACATGTCCTTCACAAGATATCCATTTATTTTCTGTTATTTACTACAAATATTAAGTGAAGTATTAGGTAAGTCCACATAATGAATTGTCACACAATACTTTTTATTTATTATTCCATCAGACACTGCTGAAAACAACCCTACTTTCTCCTTAATTCCTGTTTCCTGATCAGAATCAGCATTAAATTGATCTGCCATTATTCTAGAGCACTAGGTCAAAAATTTAAAGAGCAAAATTCATCCGTGTCCACAAGGGAATCTGCCATGCAAGGAAACCACCAGAGGGAATTTGTGAAATGACAGGTTTGATTGAACTGTGCAAATTGAGTTCCATACAATTAAACTTTATTGGGAGCATGGGAAGATTGTATAATATCACTTGGTGCTTCATATCAGGAGAAAAAAAAATTGATGTGTCAGGTAACCCCAAAACATTTAACACAAGACTGTAACTTATTGCAAACATCTTGATGAGGAATGGGGCTGTCAGATCAGATTCTCATACCTATTATAATGTCCATACAATGCTAAGGTCAAGGTTTGGGGAACATTGGGTACAATCCTTCAATGCTGCCACAAACCTGGAATATTACCACCTATCCTCTTTCACACAGGCATACAAACTCACATGGGAACTTGGCTCACAAAGAACCCGGAAAGTAAGATACTTTTCCAGGTGTGCAGCTCTGTCTTTAAATTGTAACATAGCCCAATTTACCAAGATGAATCTACACTGGTAGACTGAGATTTATCACTAATAATATGTAAGATGGAAAAAATAATCTAAAGGCAAAAACCCACAGAGATACCATAATAATAAAAAATATTTACATGATTTCTTATGACTTTCATAGGTATGCTTAGAAAATTTGATTGGGGGGATGCCCTGTAATCCAATATTGAAATAATAGAAAATACTTGTAGCTCGGGTTTTAGATTTTGGAAGTGGTTTGCTCTTTGAACTTGCCATTTAGCTTCCAAACCTCTTGTTACCAGGCTAAGTAACATCATCAGCAGGTCTTCCATTGAAGTATCTTGTCCTCTTTAGCTTATCTATGTCTTGTGTACTGATGTGATCAGTTGGTCACATCCAGGGGTGGGATTCTACCAGTTCACACCGATTCCGTGTGTTGTTACCAGATGTTAATATTCTAAGCAGTTTGGAGAACCAGTTGTTAGAAGAAATTATTGGCCTAATCCTGTAAGGAAGGCAGGAAGGAAACATTTTGGTGTTGCTTACAGAAACTGCCTCTCCATTAACTCTCATTACATTCTTGGCAGGACTAGACTTCCTGTCTCAGGAACTTCTCTGGAGTTATTTTTCTCTCCTTTGCTGGTACTTTGCTTGTGTGGAGTGGCCATTCAAAGTTACAATGACACTGAAAAAAGTGACTTGTGACCATTTTTCACACTTACAACTGTTGCAGCATCCCCACAGTCATGAGAGGCCAGGCGAAGAGATACATGCCTCGATGTGAGTGATACTGAGTTGGCCAAATCCAGCCAATAACATGACCACCAAGCCATGTCCACCCAGTCACATGATCACCAAGCCATCACCTAAGCCACACCCACAGAACCAGTTGTTAAAAAAATTTGAATCCCACCCCTGGTCGCATCAAAGTCCCAGTTCCATCTTCAGGATTTGCAAAAGATTTCAAGCCATTGCTACAAAATAAGAATTATTTGAGGGCTCTTTCAATAAATAGACAGCTAGATAAATCAATTATTATTTGAGTCTTGTCTCATATGGTAAGATGCCTTCTAAATGACATATTGCCAGTTTTCCCAGCATGATTACTTCCAGATAGATGGACTGCAGCTTTTATCATCTCAAACCAGGGACACGCTGACACATTGGCTAACACAGTCTACTGTCTCAGAATCTTAGTTATTCCTTTATTAATAACCAACTAAAATATACACGATAAGGTCTTTGAAAGACAAACTTCTGATGCTACTTCCTGATATACTCCATTAGAATTTTTCCTGCAAAAAATGAGGAAGTTATATATTAGTCAATGACCAGACATGGATTTTCTAATAACCGTGCCCAAGAAACATTTGATCTTTTGTTTTGTACAGAGATGTTTCATATTAAAAATATAGACTTTGCTTTTCTGCAGTTTCTGCTAGTATACACTATTAACAATGCTAATGAAGACCATTTTGCTATAAGCAACTGACACAGCATTACAAATTATGTGTTGATTTTAATGCAGACTGATAAATAATAGCCATGCCTCTGAAAGCCAGCTGAATTTTAAAAAAAAAATAGTAGTGAAGATAGAAAAGACTGGAGAGAGAAAGAGAGACAGGAGGGAAGGAAAACCCCATATTTCATAGCACAATGTTTTCATAATTGGCAGCAGTAGGGCTGGCAAGTTAATTAAAATGCAGTCTTGTTAGCAGCAACCTGCTAAATGCAAAGTGGAAGTAGCCATGCTGTTAAGCAAGGCATTTCCTGAAAGAGGATTGGTTATTACTCTCATGGATATTCATTGAGTCTGTTTCACAAGTAGGCCTTTTTACTGAAAGTAGGTGGTAAAAATTCTATGCAAGGCAAGACACGGAGAACATTGCTATCTAGAGCTATGAATGAAAGGTGTGGGATAGTTTTGGGGGGAAATTACACCAGAACACTGATGCAGCCCTCCCAGTGAGTTGTTTTTTTCATTAAACATCTTCTTTGTCTTGCTGCTTGTATGGAGCAAATATGTTGCAATATATGTGTTTGCTTGAATGTGTTTTTTGTATTGGTATATCTTTATGTCTTTATATCATTTTTCTAATGAGCTCTCTATATAATATAACTTTTTTAATTTGAGCTGTCATTTATAATTAAGGATTATAATAATCCTTTTAATAGTCATCCTATAGTAATCATGGAAAATGTCTTATGTTGTTTTGCTATGGTTTTTTAATGTACCAAATATACAATCCTATTTTTCTTTGCAGAAATGAAAATATTAATAAGAAGCAATGGCATGAACTGAAACTTTTTGGTTTTTCTTTTATTTTTGGATATGCATTTCTATTAAAGGGAAAGGCATGTTGAATAAATAGAAATGTAGCAGTCTTCTTTTTTAAAAAAAAATCCTCTTTATAAGTATAGCTATGATAGAGCTTTTTAATGTGTTTAATGGGAAATGACAAAAGGGAGAGCTTGTAATAGGGCAACCTAAATGTACATTTATATATGTGTGGGTATATATGTGTGGATAGGATTTTAATGTGGTCTAAGAAATGTATGCTTGAGGAAGTAGTGCAATTACAGTTTAGTTACATTATAGATGTGAAAATAAATTATCCTTCCCTATTCTTCTGTATATTTGCTTGGAATGTACTGACTGAATGATGTTTTATGGCTGATGTTTTCTCTAGGATGATGTAATGTTATGTGGTAATGAGCTGGGGAGATGGGGAAGACATATTGCCTAAGGAATTATCTGATAAGAAAGGCCATAGCCCAGAGCCACAAAATGGATGGAGAAAGACATTCAGAAGAGATTGTTCTCAGGAGATAATGGGACATTTGTACATTCAGACTTGCAAGGTTCTGTGAATGTAACCTTACAATAAAGTAGAATTAGTTCATTTCATTGTGTTTCCTGTTTGTGAAGGGCGACAGTTATGTTCAAACAAAATCACAAAGACAGCATAGCCTAGAGGCATTTCATAGTGCATGCATGCAATTTCCACCGCTATTACTACTACTGCCCCAAAAACATCTGTCAAAGACCTCTATTTAAAAAAAATCATGTTTTGCTTGCATTTTACCTGTTCAGCATCTTATACATGAAGGAAAAAAGAACTAGCAGAAAAAATGAAATTTGTCCAAGTAAAAATGTCATTGTTGAATGGTTTCCCAAATTTCAGGATGAATTGCCCTTATATCTTGACCCCTTAATCAGTACTTTTCCATCAACAGACACAGTTTGCATGGGCTTCACCAGTATTCATAAACATATAAAACTATCTTTACACTGTTCAAACCAACTTAATGGGGTTTAAATTTAGCTTTCGCTACTGCCTCTTAAGTTTGTAATCCCTTTTATCCAAAGCTAGAAAAACTAGATTTGGAGGCTGCTCTTAACTAATTAGTCCTAGAGAAAAAATATCATGTCTGTTGTTTCACTATTTTGAAGCCACAGTTGCCTGCCTCAATTTTTTTCAGTACTGACTATAGACACCAGACTATATACTCTACAGTATTTTTTTAGGAGAAAGTTCTGTTTTGTTATCCAGAGAATAGGGTAAGAATCTGCTGAGTTTAAGATAGTGACAAATGAAAATCGTTTTATATTAGAATTTATGAGACCCTTGAAGAACTTCCAAAAGGGCTGGAATCTGTTGGATATGTTGTAGCTGTTGAAGTTTTGTATCAAATATGGGATTGTATTAGATCAAGGAACATAAAATGAAGAAGTGTCTCCAAAGCTTAGACAAAATTCATTTGGAAGTTCCAATTTTTATGTTTAATGTGATAGAAAATAAACCATTAAATGTATGACTAAAATATTACTGCATCTATATTAAACTTTAGTAACTTACATAATTTCACATAAGTTTAAGCAAAATGATGCTTTTGCTCTGGTCCTGCCTTTTTTTTTTTTTTTTTTAGAATTCTTCCCACCATGCCACTCAAAGGCCAAATTCATCATTCAACCCCTAAATTATTGCTTTCCTCAAAATAATGAATGTTTAAGTCTTCTTCTAACTATCATTCTAAAACCAGCCTTCCTAAATCTGGTATACAAAATATCTGTTGATTTACAGTCCACATTAGTGTCCAGCCACACTCATATTGGTGAAGAATTTAAGATTTGGCCCAATACAACAGGAAGACACCATGTTGGGTAATACTATTTATACAGAAAAAAATAAGACAAAAAATATAGTCTTCTGCTCTCAGTAATGAACCAAGTTTCAGCTAAAAGCATAAATTATTTTCCTTACTTAACACATTCCAAATGGAAAGCTTTGTGTGTATATATATATATATATATATATATATATATATATTTGTTTTCTTAGGTTTTCGCGGGTACTTACATGTGTGCTGTTCAGCTTCCTTCGGGTATTATCCCACGTCATTGTAGTTCTGTTAAAATTGTAGCAACGTTTCAGCAGAATCTCATCTGCCATCATCAGGCTTCTGTTTGGATATGGGTCTTACAGCTCCTGGTTTTAAATTTGAGGCTGGTTCATTCTGATTGGTTGGGAGCCTGGACCTGTTTCATTGGACTTGGAGTTTGATTGATTGGTGTTCCTGGTTTCTTCTGTCTGTTTTGTGGCTTTGATTGGCTGGCAACAGTCTGTTCTTGTGTTGGAGGCTTTTAGTGCTTCCTGTTGTATTGCTACAACTTTAACAGAACTACAATGACGTGGGATAATACCCGAAGGAAGCTAAACAGCACACATGTAAGTACCCGCGAAAGCCTAAGAAAACATATGTATATATATGTATGTATGTATGTATATATATATATATATATATATATATATATATATATATATATTACTATAGGTCATGCAGTCAGCCAGATGTTGTTGTTATTTACACAATGTGAAATCATAATTTCCAGTTCTTTACCTAATATTGGCCTTCATAGGCATCAATTCTTCCCAAGAACCTAGCATGCCATAATATATTGGCATAGTATATGTGCAGATTCAAGCCATTGTGACCTTTTGTAATTGACACATGAAAAATTTTTAAAAGCACAAAGTGCTTATCTAAGATTTTTTGGGTATGATACCAGATGTGACAATAACCTTAGGGACCACCACAGCAGGTTTATGCCAAAATCTTATGCACCAAAGACAAATTCCTTGTGTATCCAATCACACTTGGCAAATAAAGAATTCTATTCTATTCTATTTTGGTTTTCCAGATTTCGACACTTTATGATCTCCAATTCTTTGTCTTCTTTCTACTTTCTCCTGAAATTGCCTCATCAATTATCTACACTTTCTTTTCAACCACAGTTAAATTTGGTTTGTTGTGAGCCCAGACTTAAACAGTTTCTATTCAGAAATCCCATAATCTGTTCCTTCTTGACTCCTTTTTCAACTATATGTTGCCACATGTTTCATTACTGTACTGTGTTTCATTACTGGCATATGATCATTTTTACAGATGTTCCAATGAATCACTTTGGTGACTATGTTATGATGATGATGATGATAATGATGATGATGATGATAATGATGATGATGATGATGATGATGATGGAGAAGAATTATACCTCTGTCAAAAGACTTTTATTGCAGCATTCCCAAACCTGATTCTGCTTGCCAATAATAATGGATGTTAAATCTATAGAACTTTGTTTCCCGCTTTCTGTAATCTAACATATTCCCAAAGCCAGGATGCCACCAGTTTCCATGGCAACTGAAGAACTGTACTGTATGTGACTGTATTTTATTCTCCTTGTAGATGGAGGAGATCAAATTTAAAGACAGAGCAGTCTACATGCTGGAAAAAGAGTTAGGGATTCAAACTGGGCATACTCAGAGACTTCAACTCCAAAAGGAGGCTCTAGATGAACAGCTATCCCAGCTCAGAGAGGCTGACCGGCATCTGAGTAGCCCCAAGCGGGAAGTTCCTCATCCAAGTGGTGCAGGAGACACTTCAGATCACTCAGGAAGTCCTGTAAGCACTTTCTAGTAGTTTTCCCTAAAACCACAAATTGTGCCAAAATCTTGATGAGTGACTACCCAGACCAGCAACATTGATTTTTATTTGTTTGTTTGTTTGCTTGCTTGCTTGCTTTAAAAGCAAGCAGGGTTGAGGAAACCCAGCTCAGATGTAGTCAGATGATGTCTTGAGTTTCTGGTTTTGCTTTTATTTTGCCAGCTGATTACAAAAATTAACTACTTGCTTTTTTAAAGCAACTGTACCTTACCTTGACTGTGTGCCTAGTTTGACATTGTGAGACTCACAACGCAAACATTAATTAATTAACCTATTAATAGCTGTCTGTTAGTTTTTATGGAGGCCTACAAATATCTGTGAAAAAGAAACAGGATGGCAAAACTATGTCTTAAATCTCATGACTAATCCTGATGGATTGATTGTGCTTTTGATGTTAGTCAATGTTCTAGATTCTAGAAAACAAATGAGGTGCCAACTAATATGCTTTTTCTTCCATACTTTAAAATTTCTTACACCATTCAATCTAAATTCACTTTTTATCTTGGCTTTTGATGTAACTATGCCACCTCTTCCAGCTTCTCTGTTAATTTGCTAACTACAGATTTTTTCCGTCACATTTGCTAAACTTTTCTTTGTTGACTCTCATCAAGATTTCCTTTGTATTGCTGCTTAGTTTGATGAATAGATTTTTTTTTCAAAAACATAAACATATATATTGTCTCGCCTGTTTTCAAAGCTTCTCCTGCACCTGTTGAATGAAGAATCCTAGCCCTATTGAGTTTCTTTGGTCTGTAGATGCTCAAGTTTGCTTGAAGTAAACTTTCCAAGTAAAGTAAATTAAAATTGCTACTACTGTAATTAGGAAAACAGGAAGGAAATGTTATTATAACTAAATTGCTTTTTGCTCAAAATAAATGAAATTACCTCTTCTTATATCTATATTTAAGTTACCCATGTCAGTGCTCTGTTAAATTCACAGTTCCATGGGAGCCAAATGGATACAGTGGTTTGTTGCACACACTTAGTATACATTATATGTCAGTATTAATAAATATATTATCATAGGAAAATGATACAAGGCCCATCCAAAGTTCTAAATTCAACAGTGGCATAAATATGAAACACTGTAGTAATTCTCAATCATTTATTTCACATTTCCAAAGCAACACTTGTGAGTCTGCATTTATTTACACATTTTGTTTTCATTTGCCTCTTCTCTTGCATAATAGTTTCTTTCTTAATTTCTGTTAGTTTTATGTTTTAGTCTTAAGGTAAAGATTTTTAGAATTAGTAATGGATGGAATCTGACAAGGAAGAAGATGGGAATTGGTAGAAAGTTCTAAAAAGGCTTTCCTTGTTGAACAGTTATTTGCAGTTGTTTTTTGTTTTAGGAACAGCAGTTGGACGAAAGGGATGCTCGGCGTTTCCAACTTAAAATAGCCGAATTAAGTGCCATCATCAGGAAACTTGAAGATCGGAATGCATTACTGTCAGAAGAACGAAATGAACTTGTAAGAAATTGTGTATTTTTATTTTTTATTTTAAAGAAAATCCTATTTGGCTCATTATAGATATGTAGGAAAAAAGCCAAGTTAGTCTCTTGGCTCTGGAAGTCAAAAATTAGAAGGATTTGGGTAGCATCTTCTTAAATTAATGCATTTTATGAAAAGGTATAATATTTTGTTGTGCTTATGTCTTTTAATAAAAGTTGTTAGTCTGAAAAGATGCTTCCAGGATTCTGGTTTCTTTTTGACTAAATTAATGAAGGGGTTAATACACTGTGGAAACACAACAAGTTGACCATTGACCAAGTGTCCTAACCCCAGGAAGGGTAAATTTAAACAGACACAGTTATTCTTAGGATTAAAGTAACTCCACTCAATTAGTTGGTTGGTAGGGGGGAAAAGCATATTCCAGTTAAGGTGTTTTGTATATTTTGTCCTCCAAGAAAAAGAGATGAAGAGAAAAATGCATGAAAAAGCAAGCCTATGAATATTATCGACTATGTTTCTGCCATGTTGATAGTAGATGACTTATTGAAGGACTGGGATGGGATGGTGAAATTTGACTCTTTGAATCTTACTTGATCTCTTACCCAATCATTGGGTGATGCCACTAGTAAGAGACTTAACACACAGGTGAGTCAATTGTATGGAGTTCGGCTTTCTCATGAAGATGTGGCTTGTAATTTGGGAATCACAGCTAGATTAACATAGCTCCTTCTTGAAGAACAAGTGTTGGTGATAGCTAGGAGGCCTTTGTACTGATTCATCTTGTGCACCAGTTGCAGATTTTCCTGTGACTCATACCTTATTCACTTCCTGTTTGATTTACAATGTGCTCTACCTGGAGCTGCTGTTGGAGAACACCAGAAAACTACATTTGGCCCAGACTGCAATAACTTGTGCATTTATAGGCATTAGTATTTGTCCCTATGAATTAGCTTTGCTATTTTTTAAATTTTTAAATTTTTTAAATTTATTTATATAAATGCAATTAGATATTTATTTAAATAAATATTTCATTTAAAATATTTAAATGTCCATCTAGGCAAGATAAGGCTACCAGATTCTATGCTGTATCTGATTTGGATGCCATCATTCATCCTTTGATATCTAAATTAGTAATTTTTAAAAAAAGAAATTATCTTCTAATTATCACTTCTTCAATACAATACATTCTATCTGGACTGTTCATTTATGTGTATATGATTTAATCATGATTTGCCAGTTGCCTGTCAAAAGAGGTTAAAAAATGAACTTTTGCAATAAATTGACACTTGAATTAATTTAACCAATTATTCACTGAGACAGAGTTATAAAATGTTCAAAAAAAATATTTGGGGATGGCAAGTTCATACTTATTTTATAAAGCAATTTCGAATTTGGGAGTGGGTAGACACAGGAAACAGAATGCAGAGTTGAACTAGAAGATCTCCCTGCTAAAGCAGAAAATGTTATAACATTTCTGACAAGTGATTGTCCAATCTCTTCTTAAAAACTTCCAGTATTGGAACACCCACAACTTCTGAAGGCAAGTCATTCCATTGATTAATTGTTCTCACTGTCAGGAAATTTCTCCTTAGTTCTAGGTTGCTTCTCTCCCTGGTTAGTTTCCATCCACTGCTTCCTATTTTGCCTTCAGGTGTTTGGAGAATAGCTTGACCCCATCTTCTTTGTGGCAGCCCCTTAGATATTAAAATACTGCTATCATGCCACCCCAGTCCTTCTTTTAATTAAACTAGAGATACCCAATTCCTGCAACCATTCTTTGTATAGTTTTAATCATCCAGCAGAGGAAAGGAATAATGATGTTGTTGAGATATAATCTCAATTGCTGTGGTTTGTTTCATTGACTTTTTCAATGTGCAGCCACAACTTGAGCTAGTTAAATACATTTACATCCAGCCAACCATTCCTTAATGCAACTCTCTTCAAACTGACAAATTACACAGATGACATTCTCTTCCCGTATCTGAATAAAATTCCATTTAAAGGCTAGTTAATGGCATCTGTGGGGGTAAGGTTTATTTTTCATAGAGTTAATGCAATAAGCCATAGTGGCATATGGCCGGGGAGACAGAATGCATTTACAGAGGTCATTAAAGCAGCAGATCTGTAGCTAGATCTGGGACAATGTGTGGGATTTATTTAGTAGAGGAAGCAGCTGCAAAGCTTTCTCTCATTTCTTAGTGAAATTTTAGCCGTGCAACTGAATATTTTCCCCAACATATTTCATTCCAAAAATAGTGGGATAACATCTTTCAATAGCGGAATAACATCTGTTGGTATTCCTATATCACCCAAATTCATAATTAAGTATGTAGATCATAGACTGTTTTGCATACAATTATGAGTTCTGTTTCAGGAAGCAAGTAAAGCCATTTCTGTAAAATAGGTTGTGCAAACTATCTCTGCTTCTCCAAACACCTAG
>BLBF01000016.1:34140701-34169156 GCA_015471245.1 Laticauda colubrina | reverse complement strand
GAAGGAAGGAAGGAAGGAAGGAAGGAAGGAAGGAAGGAAGGATAGGTACAATTAAACATTTTGGGATGATTTCAATGTATCTTTTCATTGATTGTATGCTTTGAAAAACTGAAAACATAAGCCTAAATGTGTACATTTGAATTTGCTAATATATATTGGGTTTGAAAACAGTATAAGGAAGCCTATCTGTGGATATCCCATTAAAAAAAAACTATGCAATTTCCAGAGTAGATATTATTTGCAGCAGTCGAACACATCTGGTGGGAAACAGATCAGGAAAGGCTGATGTGAGGGTGCATCAAGTTACAATCTAACTGCTGATGATTCAGTGGTCACTTCTGTTGTACTTTTTAGAATATTTATGTTAAAAAAAATTCAAACGGGTATAGAAGCTTTTGCCCATGAATCAATATGTTTATGTACACATAGCTCGTAATACAATAATCTAGTTTTTGTCACAGCATACAACCTGAAAGAAATGTTACATGCAAATCTACACTGTGTAATGATGGCTTGATCATTGTTTTCAGTTAATTTGCCATAGAGCAATCGAGGAGACTTGGAAAGAGGTATTATTTCCTCACTCCAAATTGATTGCAACTGTCTCTATGCAACCAGAAGGGTGCAAAATAGGATTTAAATAACCTTTGGGGAAGTATGTAATATTTTAACCCCTAAATCCAATTCCAAACTACCTGAAACAGAGACATTTAGTAACAATGAAAAGACCATATGGAGCAAAAACCTAGAGAAAATCCAGATAAGCTTAAAAAAAATTCTAAGAGCTGAATCAAACCATTATAACCTTCCATGGGATCATGAGGAAAATGAAAAAGCTTGGTGAAATATCAATAATTGTCATTCAAAGCAGTTTTTCCTCAACTTAACTTCCTCCAGATGAAATCAGGTTGAAATGCCCAACTACGGTAGCTATGATAATGCAGAGTGCCAGGCTGAGTAAGGTAAATCTGAAGACTCACAGAAAGAAATGTAAGCAGACCTCTGCTGAAAAAGGCAAATGGTGTTTCTGATGGCAAAAGGATATAGAACAAAAGTCGAAAGTGGGAACGCTCAAATAGAACTCTGTGAAGATTCTCAGTCATCCAGGTCATGGTTTTCACAAAGGTACTTTATCAAAAGGCAATTGGACTTTGTTTTTCCTTGAAGACATTTCATTTCTCATCCTAGAGAACTGAAGAAGCTTCTTGGATAAGAAGTTTAAAACCTTGAAGGGGAAAACAAAGTTTAATTGCTTTTTGAAAAAGCACTTTAGGGACTCAAATAGAAGAACAACTTTATCCAAACTATTATAGGTATCTTCCATATGTTAAGAGAATTGTGGTTGTTTTGGAACAGCCTCCCTCCTGAGATTTAAGGGATTCCCTTTCCAAAGAGTTGTGAAGACCTAGCTTTTCCCCCAAGAATTGATTGGGCTAAAATGGTGGTCGAGCTGCAAGGATTTTGGTCTGGCACCTGGAAGAATTACTATTTGTTTTAAAACCACATTTTAATGGATTGTTGTGAGCCATATAGAGTCATTATATGAGATTGCCATGTAGGTGCTTAAATAAATTAAGACTTCTTGGTTAGCAATAGCAACCCTATAAATGCATTGAATTTTGTATTTCAGCCAATCTTACACAAACATGTAAATATTTTTGTTCCTCTACTTTTCAGCTGAAACGTGTAAGAGAGGCTGAGAGCCAGTACAAACCACTGCTTGACAAAAATAAACGTCTAAGTAGGAAAAATGAGGACTTGTCCCACACCTTACGTCGTATGGAAAACAAACTCAAATTCATAACACAAGAGAACTTAGAAATGGTAAGTTCTTGTACAAATGAATATAAGTTCACTACACCAGTGGTCACCAACCAGTGGGCTGGGGACCACTGGTGGTCCATGAGAAATTTGGTGGTCCACAGAGAAATGTCATCCCGAAGTAATTAATCCAGGCTATGTGAGAACACAAGACTTGCGTCATTTGTATTGCGAACCGCACAAGGTCGTGAGGGGAGGGGGAAAAGGGCAGAGGGGGGGAACTTGCCCCACATACCCCATGTGCCTCGCCTGGCCACCGGTCTGCTTCTTTCCACTTCTTTCTTCTTCTTCTTTTGGCTGCACGCAAGGAAAGCAGCAAAAGTCTTTCTTTCTCTCCCCCAAACTCTGCCAGAAATGAGTCTTTGGGACCCTGCAAGATCTCTGCTCCAAGAGGATGCGCCACCGTAACAAGTCTCACAAAGACTCATTTCTGGTGAAGTTTGGGGGAGAGAAAGACTTCTGCCCCTTCTTCTGCTTTTCTGGCATGAAGCCAAAAGTCTCTCTCCCTCTCTCTCCACCTGAGATCAGAGCTGGAGATGGTATCCTGTGATCCCAAAGAAAGAATGATCAATTGGTATGAAAATGTGGTGGGGAATTTTCCTGCAGACTTTTTTTGCGATTTTCCCAGGGTCTCTGATCCACGGGATTTAAAGTTATGAGTTTGGTGGTCCAAAAGGTTGGCAACCCCTGCACTACACAGTCCATTATGATAAGTTCTGAATTTTCAATTAAAAAAACCTTTGAGAAAAATCTTATTGCTGTCTAAAATTTTGTTGACAATCTGAACTCCTCAAACCAATTCAGTTTTCAGTTTTGAATTGAAACAGAACAACTTCAATTTTTAAATGTAAAAAATAAGGTGAACACTATTAAAAATGATTATGATCACATTCCATCCTCCTCAATTTGGTTAAAATAAAGAATGCATTATGTGGAGAAGGTAAATGGACAAAAAGGAAAAGAACAAGAACAAATGAAATCGTCCAGTGTTTCTAGGATTGTTTTATAAAAGTGTATAATATGTAAACTCATTGCACTGACACATTTAATTAAGAACTGTTGCAGTAACTTACTGGGTCCAATTTAAAGTAGTGGAAATTATATGCAGTGAACCCAAAGGTGCTTTTTTCAAGAGGCAACTGGACTTTCTGGTTTTTCCTTGAAGGCATTTCACTTCTCATCCAAGAAACGAAATGTCTTCAAAGAAAAACCAGAAAGTCCAGTTGCCACTTGAAAAAAGCACCTTTGGGACAACCACTACCTGGATGACTGAGAATCCCAATCGATATATACAGTCAAGTTTCACCAGGTACAGTGATAGATAAATAAATTCCTACAATAAATAAATAAGTGTTCTAGCAATTTCTCAGTGTTTGTTCTGTTCCTTTAGAGGCAAAGAGTGAGGACAATAAGAAGACCAAGTTCTTTAAATGATCTCGATCAAAATCAAGATGAAAGGGAAGTTGACTTTTTGCGGTTACAGATCATGGAACAGCAGAATATCATAGATGAGCTTTCAAAGGTAACCAACATTTTTGTCTTCTTGGCATGACATTGGCTAGACTGTCTCCTTCTGTGGGGGTTGAGTTTGGATGGAGGAAAAATAAGACCTTAGTTGAATGTACACAGTATAAGATTAAAGTTATTAAGCAGTGCTAAGCAAAAAGGTTGGAAATCTTTCATTCGATCATTCATGTAATATCCAAAGAGGTGGAAAAGACAAAATTCCTGAGCTATATAATTATATTGATTATAACTATATAATTAATTTAAGGTAAATGTAATCACTGCTTTCTCTTGGTAAAAATCTACCTTTCAGATTCAGTAAAATAAAAAAGTTCTATTGTATCTTACTTCACACTGAAAATGTAAAGGGCATGCTAAAAAAATTAAGCACTTAACTGATGTTTCTAAATTTGGAATTCGTATAGTGAGATAAAAATTACTTTCTTCCCTTGTGGCATTATAGTAGACAATTTTATCTTGCTTGCACTAGATTTAGAACAAGAAATTTTCCAAAATTTGGAGGGTATGTAGTCAATTGCCTCACCAATCTCTTGCTTTGCTTGAGTTCCATTAAAATGAAATTAACAATGTATCAGTACATTACTCTGCCCTGCCCCAATCTGATGTTGCCCAGATATGTTTGATCACAATTCCTTAAATGCTGGGTACAAGAAGTCATGGGCACTATGATCTAACATAACAAGAATTTATCTGTTAACTGAATAAAACTTTCACAAATGTCTTCAAAGAAAATCATGGCCTGGTAAAAGCGATGGAATTTTAGGATTAGAGTTCTTTAAATCCTGAGTTACCATTGGGTAGGGAGGAGAGGAAATCCCATCTGCTAAACCTTAGATATTTCTGTATTTTGAATTCCCAGCTGGCATTGTTGCTGATCATCCAGACAGATCTAAATATCTAATTAATACTTTAAAAGTTATATCTAAAGCCAATTGCACAATATGTATGTGCCAAAATTATGTAGATGAAAAGATAATGAGGATATTCAGAATCTTTATTACCATTGTAGCACCTTAACATTTTCTTTTAATTCTTTTAAACTAGACTCTAGAAACTGCCGGCTACGTGAAGAGTGTAATAGTAAGTAACATTCACATTTGACTTTGATTTTCACATATGCTTTTCTGTGTTCTGCCTGGGATTATTTAGCGATAATGATATTACATATTAAATAGCAACATAATTTATTCTAATTACTAACACAGATATAAGCCACAGAATTTCCTCTAAGGTGGTAGAAAATTAAAAGTACCAAGGACAAATTGGGTTCCTAAAGTCTGATGGTCACATTTTTTTTGTTTTTTTTTGTTTTGCTATATACTGATTTGCACCAGAAATTATCCATATAATTTGATTGCAAATTTCACACCTTCTATAAATATGTTTCATATGCAGAACTCAAGTGATTGTTTGTTCTTTTTTTCTCGGACAGGAGCGTGACAAGCTTTTAAGATACAAGAAACAAAGGAAGAAATTTGCAAAATTTCCCAAGGTAAGTGAATAATGAAAAAAAAAAAAAAAGCTTATCTGGGGGCAAGTATGATGAAAAATTCAATGGAACAGTGAAAGGCACAATTCGGCTGAGCCTCTGGATTCCCACAGATTTAACCAGAAGCTTTTGAGAAATTTATAAACAGAGTGAGAATGTCGATCTTTCCCCAATATTAATTCATAGCTTCACCTGCCTTTCAAAACTACACTAATTCAATTTAAACATGAAGACTTTTATTAAAATGGCATCATCAAAATCACTCCAGTCGTAAATTCAGGTTCAGCTCTAATATAAAATTATGAGGACAAATGCCATTAAGCATGTAAAAAAAAATACTGATAACTTATTCCAAAATTTAAATTAATTCAATTTGTGCCTTCTCTGAAATCTTCTCAATAAAGTTTACAAAGAGGCAGATACTTTATCTTAAATTTTAAAAGCTCAGTTGAAGGATGTGAAAACTGGTTTTCAGAGCAGAATGTTCAAAATCTCTTCACCATAAAAAATTACTTTTTGAATTAAAATGTCACTGATTGTAGTTCACATTCAGGTGGGTGAATAAAAAAGTGATGACTCTGCATATGAGTCTGTCAGTCTTTGTTTCAGAACATCTGGCAGCAGCTTCTTGGAAGGTGGAAAAGCTCAGCAAACCTTTGCTGTTTCCTCAATATTTCTTCCTAAATTTCAGAAACTGAAATATCCCCCAATAAATAGTGAATTGCAAGCAAAGTGAATTCCAAGGAATTGCTATTACTTACTTAGCTTGACTTTGACTAAATAAGCACTGTTTTCTTTGTTGATTTAGAGGTTTTTTTAATGGAAATCAAGTAGGGATCTTTCCCTCCTCCATGATTACAATAGTTCAAACTCTTTAGAATACCAGAAAATTTGGATTTTCTTGGTAAACTATAACTTAGTTTCATATATTTTCATTCGATATCTGAAAGGATACCAATCTGTTCTCTTATTATCTTTTTAAAGACAATTTAAGTCCTTCCATAGAGCTTTTTCAACCCTACAAGCCCCTAAATTGATTGTTTTGCTAAACATTTCCTTCTGACTTTTCCCATCCATTCATTCTCAGTTTATATCCCTCTCCTTTTATCTCTTTTTTTTAGCTATTCTTCCTAAATCTCTTTATCATTGTGAAGGTACACATAAGATTTTCTTCCAACTCGCATTCCATTTTTTTATTCATTGAGGGAATATTCATAGATGATAACACCAATTTTTTTATCCCATGATGTATTAAATATCAAGTATAGTTTCATTTGTGATGATTCTACACTGAAATTATAGAAGATTTATGCTGGCTCAACAGCAGCTTCAGTATTCATTAATGATTAGGAAACTATGAATTGTACTTGATAGATAATCATTACTTACTCTGCTGCCCCATTTATATGGCAGGTCTGATAAACTACTATATAATGAGAAAAGTGCTGAGATTCATAAATAGCACTGCATCACGGAAGAAGGAATCTAATTATTCCTTATGCCAGTTATGTTTAACATCTTTGTAACTTTGGCTTGTTTGTACTGACACATTGTCATTTGGTCAGAAGCCGGTGGTGGAAACATTTTTTGGGTATGATGAAGAAGCATCTCTTGAATCTGATGGCTCTTCAATCTCATATCAAACGGATCGAACAGATCAAACTCCCTGCACGCCAGATGATGACCTGGAAGAGGTAATTTATGTTATGTATAATCTTCAAGCAAGAGTTTATGCTTAAAATATATTATATGGAATGAAATTAAATGTTTTCTTGTTTTAGCAGTAATAATATAAACTTTGCAGGGAGATCACTGCAGTGTACTATTGACCATGATCAACAAGATCTCTTCTAGAGCTGAATTCAGAATGGAGAATATTTTAAGCCATACATGAAAGACTTTTCTGTCTAACATTTAGAGTGAGGTGAAGTGACTCAGTGGCTTAATGGTGCTGGGGATAGTCTTAACTTCAATGGTTTGAGCCCTAGCACTGCATAGCAGGGTGAGCTCCTGTAACTCATGTCAGCTTCTGTCCATCCAACAGTTTGAAAGCATGTTCTGTTCAAGTAAAGCAGGGATCAGGGAGATGAGCTGGTGCTCTGTGCAAGCAGTCAGATTCCTGACAGCTCTGAACCTTCCCAGTTGCAGCTCCTGTTTTGCAAGGCTGCTCTGGGAAGAGAAGGGGCCTTGGGTGACAATGCAAGAACAACCACTTATCTTTCACTCTGGTGCAAAGCCAGCTCATCCTCCTGCGATGCACCTTGGGAAGCATGCCAGTGTTTCCTTTAACAGGACTGGAACCTTGGCAAGCCAAACTACTACTCTGCAATAGCATGGCGGTCTCCTGGCAATTGTAACAAGGGATGAGGAAGAAGAAGGAGGAGGAAGATGATGATGATGATGATGATGAGGAGGAGGAGGAGGAGGAGGAGGAGGAGGAGGAGGAGGAGGAGGAGGAGTCACTAGTATTTGTGATACATTTTGAAATGTTCAGTTGACTGAATTTCATGTTTAATGAATAAAAAAGATAATAATAATAATAATAATAATAATAATAATAATAATAATAATAATCCATCAAACATCCAGATTTGCTTATCCCAGGTCCTTAGTAAGGACTCAACAGGTAAACAAAAATGCCAAACCCAGTCTGAACATCTATCTGGCTGTGTGATTAATAACAATAACAATTTACAATTTTCTTGAAGTTTTATTTCATAGAAGAGTCTGTACACTTCATAAACAGATTGATGAATGGTAATGTTTTGATTTGTCAGGATAATTGCATCTCCAGTTCAGTTTTGCATTCCTTCTCACATTAGGGTATGGCAAAAGAAGAAACGGAATTAAGATTCAGGCAACTGACAATGGAATATCAAGCTTTACAGAGGGCATATGCACTGTTGCAAGAACAAGTTGGAGGAACGTTAGATGCTGAGCGAGAAGTTAAGGTCTAAATGGCTTATATTACATGAAAGTAAAAACTTGTGACCATATCATGTTGTTTCTGAACTTTTTTACAATTTTTTTTGTTTCCCTCCCCTTCATATCTTTGGTTTAGATTAGGTGAGTTCAACTTTGGCAAGTTTAAGACTTATGAACTTTAACTCCCAGAATTCCCCAGCCAGCCAAGTCTTACAATTTCCATGCTTGGACATTCCTGATTTAGAAGGATGTATTTAAAAAGATATGCAGAAATGGGGCATTAAAGATGCACTACATGAATTTATGCTTTATTGGGAACCACCCACTAGTTTATTATACGCTGGGCAGCTTTGTAAATATTTTAAATAAACAAAAAATAAACAGTGGGTGGGAGTGTATGTTTGTACATTTAACAAAATGTGTTAATGTTTGTACATTTAATGTACAAATTTACATAATTTACATAATGTAAATGTTTGCACATTTAACAAACTTGCTTTGGGTCTCCCATCAATAAATTAATAACTACACTTATTAAGAAATCCCTTGATTATTGCATTGCAAGCCACATATTTCCAGTATCCCACCAACAAAACTAGAGTATCTAAATCATGCCTTTCTGTCTTCTTTTCTTTTTCTGGCATACTACAACATTTTCTTGTTGATTTAAATCTGGAATAAAATTATAATTTTCTGTCTAATGATAAAGGAAATTACTAAAAATTTATATGCAGGTACATACCAAGAAAGTCCTCATTAGCTTGAAAAGAATGCTTAAAGAAAAATCCTTGGCATTAAAATCTATGGAAATTTTAATTCATGTCTTGAATATGAAATGTCCGTGTACATTACAAAAAAGTATTTTCAAAATTGAATAATCTGAGCATGTTGATTTCTGTTTTTTTCTTTCTTGTGGATCACCTTTTTCAGAAAAGTACCTTGTACAGATTGCTTTTTTTAAAGAAAAGTTTTATTTAAGTTTTTACAAAACATACAAATACAAATAAAATATCTTTTTTTTTTAGAACAGCATGCCCCCAGATTATCACTTCTCCATACAGACATAAACTCAATACATATTTATCTTATACATTCTAATCCATATCTTATAACTATTTTCACAATTTTTTCAAAAGCTTTTCCTTTTCTTTATTTCCTATAGCCTTATTTTAAATTATCTCATTCCTTTCTTAATTCAATTACATATTTTTTTCTATTTTATAAAATCTTTCTAATCCCACGTCATTATAGTTGTGATTTTAAAGTTGTAGCAACGTTTTGGCAAAAAAAGCCACAAAAAAGCCACAAAACAGACAGAAGATATTAGAAACACCAATCAAGCAGAACACAGCAAACTCCAAGACCAAAAAACACAGACCAAGACTCCCAAACAATCAGGATGAAGAAAAAACCATTCTGGCACAGCAGTAGGCTAGCCCCAAATTTAAAACTGAAACAACTGTAAAAGTCTGACTCACAGACAAACTCAATACAGAAGCCTGATTATGGCAGATGAGATTCTGCCGAAACATTGCTACAACTTTAAAAGCACAACTATAATGACGTGGGAAAATACTCCTAACCAAGACATATTTTACTTTTAACAAATTTCCTGAATGAAATTGGAATTCAATAGCATTGTGGACAGAAATGCTAGAAAATAAAGAAGCAAGTGAAGGGTTGTTTGTAAAGTTGTACAGGCACATAATGTCCCCTTTTTTTGTAACCAATTCCTTATGGTTACTGACAGTGGACACGTTATTAACATATAATATTATACATAAAAAATGTAATCAATTTTTAATAATCTAAAAGACATAGATGTTACAGGATAATGAACATGAAAATGTGTCCCTGAAGTATGAGGAATTGGTATAAGAGAACTATGGCTGTCTTTAGCATGTATCAATTTCAGTTTTATATCCCTCCATGCAAACATGTTGGGGATAAAATAAATGTATAATTCGCACTTCAAATTATTTTAATGTGTGACTAGATTTTTTAAGTGTCTGCAACTATTTGCTTAGGCTATTCAGCTTGGTAAGACTGCATTCTAATTTAGCATAGCAGCAATCAGAGTAAGTTTGACATTTTTTCAATCCCATCCTACAGACTCGTGAGCAGCTTCAGGCAGAAATCCAGAGGTCCCAAGCCCAGATAGAGGATCTAGAAAAAGTACTTGCTGAACAAGGACAGGTAACATACATTGGAAAAAATTATTTGTTAGTTCACATTACTGTAACAAATTTATCAGAAGTTATCACTATAAAATAACTAGAAATAGGTTCACATGGAAGCATGCGCAAAACCCAAACTTCAGTGTTTTCTAATTTCTCTTGGAGATTGTCAAACAATTTTCCAAAAATTAATTGAATTAAAAATGGTTTTGAGCATTGTGTTTTGGACACAAGCAGGCTTTTGGGGGGGTTTAAACCATGTCTGTAATCTTATATCCCTTTTCCATTTTACAGGATTAATTTCTGGAAAATCAGTGAATGATCTGGAGCAGGGGTGTCAAACTCGATTTCATTGAGGGCTGCATCAGGGTTGTGTTTGACCTTGGGGACCAGGGTGGGCATGGCCAAGGTGGGCATGAACAGTTTTGACATCACTTGTATCGGGGGTGCTTGTGGGACCCGAGTGCTCTGCCAGTGAAAACAGGCTCCCGAGCTCTGTTTTCAGCTGAGACAGCCTCCTGCAACCCTCTTCCAGCAAAAATAGAACTTGAAACTCTTCAGGAGGGTATTTCATTTCAATCTTCTTCAAAAAACAGATTATCAGCTGTTGGAAAGTCAAAATGTATTTTTCTCTAGAAACTAATCAGGAAGACAAATTTCAGCTGTGCTTTCCTACTTTCTTACACTCTCTTCCAACAGTTTGCTTTTTAAAAGATTCATGGTATTTCCCCATCTTTTTCTGTAATACTGATTTTTTAATTTTTTTTAAGGATATGAAGTGGATTGAAGAAAAGCAGGCTTTATACAAAAGAAACCAAGAGCTTGTGGAAAAGGTACCTTCTGTTTTCATAGGGAACTTAAAAATAAATTGAATATATCAGTGAAAATTTAGAAAAATCTTAAGGCAAAAGAGCACTTAATGAAACATTCATATTTGGTAACATCTTTGGTCATCAAAAGGGTACATTATTTAACAGAATCCAAACATACAGAATTGTCACCAAACAGAAGTGGTATTTCTTGTATTCTCAATGTTGTTTAGACATGTTCATTTCTATTTCAATTCTAAAGTAAGAAAAGCCTAAAGTATAAAATTGTGACTTTCAATTTTTTTTTACAGTGACAACACATTTAGCCTTTCCCGTTTCCACAGATCACATATCCCTTAGCTCTGAAATTTGTTTTTAAAATTTGTTAGTACTATTACCTACATATAGAAATTTGCAGTGGTGGTTTGATAAAGCATTATCCTGAGTTAATGGTTGCAGCAAAATTAGAGCTCACACTCTTAGCTTCCATTATCAGTTCTATAGTCACTGTGCAATTAAAACAGGTTGTTGACAAAAAAAAATTAAAAAGGGGAAATCCTTCTGCATTTCTAGATAAAGCAAATGGAAATAGAAGAGGCTCGGCTTAAACATGATGTTCAGGATGCTAAAGATCAAAATGAACTCTTGGAATTTAGAATATTAGAACTTGAGGTAAGTAAGTACTAGACATTTTGAGTTCACGTTTCCAAATTTTGTCATGTGTTCTGCATGGAACATTATTACAGTATAATTTAGGAAGCTCTCCAGAATAGCTTCAACATAAGGCATGATTACATTAATTACCTAGTTCCATATATTGGGCAAATTCATACATTGGTCTTCAGCATATTCTGAACTGTCAATGCAGTTTGTATCACACTTCAGGGTCCTTTCCTGTTCTTTTTGTTGGATCATCATTTTAGACAAAACAAATTGTGTTTGCTAGCATTGGCTTGTTTAAACAACTATTTGCCACTGCAATCCTATAGCAGGGTGACTAGCTGTGATAAGTGGAAGCAAATACTGGTAAGGTGATTAATGTAAGCTTAATACTTCCTTAGTTTTAGCATGCATAAGCCTTATTAAATTATGGCTTATGTATATTCCTCAACTTGGTGGTCTTCAGGTGGTTCAGACTACAACTTCCATCATCCTCCAGCTTTGCTTTAGATTAGACTAATTTTGCTTTTTAACAGAACAACCGGTAAACATGCAACCTTCTATTTATATAAGTCTAAGCAGCTTTGGATGTAAATAAATACAGGTAGTCCTCGACTTACGACCGCAATTGAGCCCAGAATTTACATTGCTAAGTGAGATATTTGTTAAGTGAGTTTTGTCCCATTTTAGAACTTTACTTGCCAGTGTTGTTAAGAGAATCATTGCATTGGTTAAGTTAGTAAGCTGGTTGTTGAGTGAATCTGGTTTTCCCGTTGAATTTGCTTGTCAGAAGATCACAAAAAATGATCACATGATCCCAGGACACCACAACCATCATAAACTTAAACCAGTTGCCAATCACCTGAATTTTTATCACGTCAAAATTATTAACAACTGCAGTGATTCATTTAACAACAGTGGCAAGAAAGGTCATAAAATGGAGCAAAACTTACTTTACAAATGTCTCACTCAGCAAGAGAATTTTTTGACTCCATTGTGGCCAAAGGTTGAGGGCTATATGTACTAGCTGACGGGAATTTATACCCGTCTGCTAAATAAATGATAGATTCATATCTCCCACCCACTTCTGTAAAGCTTTCCTTCTCTTTGGTAAGATTAAAGGTTGCCTCAGAATCAGAACTGATGCCATCTGGTGGTTCATGATGAGTTCAAATCATGTCTGGTTTGTCTTCATGTGTCTTTCTTAAGGTTTCAGCCCAAAGTCCATAATCCAGTATGATGAGCTTTTACAGTGAAAATGAGGAACACCTAAGCTTAAGGAGTGCTCACTGATGATGTTACCCAGTTTGGGTAATAAAACATCTGCAAGAAAACAGTCCAGCTCAGAGGGCACCAAGGACTCTTCATGATTAAACCTAAACTTCTCGGACTTTGTATTCCCAGCATATTAGAAACATAAATATGGTATTATTTATTTGGTGGAAAAATTTAGTCTTTTTCAGGCAGCCACTAAGTGTCAAGCACATTTTTGTGATGCTTCATGATAGCCCTTTAATGTTCTGACAATTTCCCTCTGGCCAGGGGAAAGGGGCTAAAAATAGCAGCTTGCACTGGCCTGGCTTCTTTATTCACTCCTCATCAGGTTTGCTTTTAGTGATGAGGAGAAAGAAAGAAAAGCAGCACCAAGAAATCAGCCACAATGAAGGGATGCAGCAAAACCTCCTAGAGCTGAAGACAAAATGCCATCTTCCCCTAAAGTGGAGAAGAAAAACTCTAAGAATCTTAAGGGAAAATCCCCTCAGAAACTCTCATTTTTTCTTTTTCTTTTTTGGTATTTCTTCAGAAGAAGTAGTGGAGCTAATGAATTTCTGCAACTCAAAGAGTCCAAAACAAATCCTATTAAAAAGTTTATAATTTATCAACTTATATATTTGATTTTTTTTTCTTTTGGTAGCTTACATTGGAAAATTATTTAAATGAAATTGTATTGTGGGCTAAGCTGATGATTAAGCCATACCTTTTTCCCCACAAATAATTTGATTGTAGGAGAGAGAAAGAAGATCACCAGCAATTAATTTTCATCACGTTCCTTTTACGGAAGGGAAAAGTCCCCTCCAAGTCTATTGTGAGGCAGAAGGGGTAACAGTAAGTAATTTCCCAGTTGCTCTTGTTGCAATTTTTAAGTTTTGTTTCTCGCTTGGTGTAATATCGTGTTCTTTTCACATGCTACTCCCTGTCTATTTCTCTCCTGATAGGATATACTAGTAGCAGAGTTGATGAAAAAACTGGATATTTTAGGGGATAACGCCGTAAGTGTATGTTCCTTTAATTAATTGTGCATGTTTCAGTGAATGTGTTTCGTTCTTTTGTTCAGGCTGCATTAAATGTCCCTGTTATCACTTTTATTTGTTATAATTAAGCAACATTTTGACATGGAGAAGTCCTTGTTTTGGATCAATATTTCCTCACATCTAATTTATAGAGAATGTCAATAATATAAGTTATGTAGTCATGCAATCTCCCCACTCCAAAAGACCCCCAAAATTGGACAGAACAAAAATGTTTAGATTTGATTTTAGGGGAGAGTTAAATATTTTTCTCTGGATGAAGTAGCTAAGGGCTGAAAACAAAGCATTATAGAAGCATTAACCCTTATATCATCCACATCAGAGGTAGTATTCAGCAGGTTCTGACCAGTTCTGGAGAATCAGTAGCAGAAATTTTGAGTAGTTCAGAGAACCGGAAAATATCATTTCTGACTGGAGATTTTACAGTATCCTTCCCCTGCCACACCCACCAAGCCACGCCCACCAAGCCACGCCCACAGAACCATCGTAAAAAAAATTTGAATCCCACCATTGATCCACTTATGTGATACCATTATACCAACAACCATTATATTGTCCCCAATCTACTGTTTTATAGAATAAGGCAGAAGTTGGCAACAAATAATCTGAAGGCCACTATCACTTCACACAATATCCTATCAGAAACACTCAAAGTAGAGGGAGTTAATTTTGGGGGGTGTGGATGTGAGTGCCCCTGGATGTACCTTTTCATGTTGTATCTTTCAGGCAAGGTACAATATGAAAAGTAATTCCCAAGCACAATAAAGTTATTTATGCCTGGTCTAAGGTATTTCATAAGCTAATAATATAGGGATTGATATTGTAATACAGGGATTGGATATCATTTACTAGTGTTTTACTATTCTTTGCTACTTTAAAAAAAAATTAATTGTATAAAGAATTATGGTTTAGAACATGCCAAAGTTTCAGACAGAAGCATGACTGAAATGAATTATTTTTTGTTGGGATGGTCTGTGTAATCCATTGCCCGTAGGCTTCATCTTGACCTCAATTATAGAGTCTCCTCAACATCTATTTTTAAATTTTGTTTATCTTTTTTATCTTTTATATTTATTATTTTATTTTATTAGAAAATTTACTGCTTATGGCACCATTTAATTTTCTCAATATGTCAGGGCAACATCTAATTGGAAGCAAAGAAAAGCAGGGTAGACTTTTCCTTCATTTAAGAGAGTTATGTTTGTCTGAGCCTTAATCAAATATCTTTTCAGGTATTTAAAAAATGTATTTAAATAATTTATAGGGCTGCCCAAGGTGGCTCTGGCAGCTTACATGGAACTATCAAGATGAAAACAAAAAAATCAGCCATAAAAGTCAGAAATAGGCAAATGGGCACACATTCATACCCTCTTTCATTGTGAATTTATGAATCCCAGACCGAAACCTGGAGGGAATAATCATATTTTTAGGTTTTCAAACATTGAGAGTGAGGTGAGACCATTACAAAGGGCAGCTTTTCCATTTTGCTGAGATTGATCCAGGCATCCGCAGTTTTCAGATTTACACTGATGAGAGGGGAGCAGAGTGGGCCATAAATTAGGTTTCTCATTTCTTCCCACTGATGAACTGAGGCTTTTGTGGGCAGATGTTCAATGCAACCAATAGGCAATTATTTTCAGGAAAGAGGATTGGAGAACTCCAGATCTTCTGTGAAGTCCAGGCACAGTGTGGGTGGGGAAGGAGAGATAAAGTGCAAATGAGTTTCTTATAAACAAATAAAAAAGCTGTTTTCAGGATATCTCCAAATCACTTCAGGGGGAAAACATGGACTTGTTCCATGTATTGTTTCACAAAGTCACAGATGCAATTCACCATTGCTGTTCCAGATTTCTTAATAATAATATTTCAAAGTGAATAAACCTTAATAAATAACAGATGTTATTTTTTTAGGTTTATTCACTTCCAGATATTAGAATGTTATTTATTTACCTCATGTTTCTTTTTAATATTTATTGAGAATTCATAACTGACACTTCAATAATGGAGTAAGCCAATATTTGTTTAGAGGTAGTCCTTGTCTCTCAACTACAATTGAATTTTAAAATTTATGTTGTAAAGTGAGAAAATGGTTAAGTAAGTTTTACCCCATTTTACAACCTTCCTTGCCACCTTGTTAAGTGAATCACTGCAGTTGTTAAGTTAGTAACACGTTTGTTAGTCACAAAACTTGATCACATAACCCCTGGATGCTGAAACCATCATAAATATAAACCAATTGTTGAGCATCTGAATGTAAATCATGTGGCCATGGGGATGCTGCAAAGGTTGTAAATGTGAAAAATGATAAGTCACTTTTTTCAGTGCTGTTGCAACTTTGAACAATCACTGAACAAAGTATTGTAAATCGAGGATTACCTGTATTTATCAGGAGTGGATTGTAGAGATCAACTCTTTTCAATACCTCCTGATCATGGAATGTTATCTTGGAATTATAATCAAGAAATTATAATCAAGTACTACTTTTGATTTGTAGTTTTTAGATATGTTTAAATATTCAGGGCAAGAGCAGCCTTGGAAATGGGAAAACAATGCAGAGATGTATGTTGTGATGATATTTTTATTCTGCTCTGAATTTAGAACTTAACGAACGATGAGCAAGTTGTAGTCATACAAGCAAGGACAGTTTTGACCCTGGCAGAAAAGGTAATGGGGAGTTGTTTCTTTTGCTGAGAGGGATTCAATGTCCAGATATATTAGCATAACTTATTCTCTGGTGTGACATTATTGTGTACTGATTTATAAAAGTAAAGCAAATGTAACAGATTTGACAACCTCTTTAACCTTGCCTTAACTTTAATCTTAATCTTGCCAAAAACATATCTAAGACTTGGTGCTACAAATTACTTTTATTATTGCCTGGAAATGATCTTGCCATGTCCCCAGTATGATTGGTCACCAGTGTAATTAATAGGATGGCTCTCAGCTCCGAATCAAACAGAAAAAAATCTGTCTGGATGTTTGGTTTCTGGATGTTGGGGTGGAGTAACCAAAGTGGATTAATAGAATAACTAAAGATGTAAATACCATTTCCAACCAAATTCCTTATAAAAATATATAGGTATTAAACTGATATGAATGCAATAAGCAACAAAATGAAGCAGAGTGATATGTTCATCGCTAGTATCTTTAAAATAACTCAAGCTGTTTTGCCTATACCTAATTTTCCATTCTCTCTTACCAACAGTTAAGAATGTTTGTTTGCTGATCAGTGAGCAGTTTTTTCTTCCTAAATATTTTTCTTTACTTTTGTAAAGTGGAAGTTAGATTTGGATACAGAAATACCATACTGTAATTTAGGCTTACAGTTAGCATCTGGCAATATAACTATCTCTTTTACATGAAGCATTGAACCAAAGATCAGATTATCTTTGCTAAATCACAATCAGAGGTGGTATGTAACAGGTTCTGACCAGTTCTGAAGAACCAGTCGTGGAAATTTTGAGTAGTTCAGAGAACCGGCAAATGCCACCTCTGACTGGCCCCGCCCCCATCAATTCTCTGCCTCCCGAGTCCCAGCTGATTGGCTGGGTCTTCTTTTGTTGCCCTGCACAGGAGAATGGAGCTGGAAAGCAGGTTAGTGGGATGGGGAGGGAATGGGATTTTGCAGTAACCTTCCCCCAGGAGTGGGGAAGGAATGGGGATTTTGTAGTATCCTTCCCCTGCTATGCCCACCAAGCCATGCCCACAGAACCGGTAGTAAAAAAAATTGAATTCCACCACTGATCATAGTGCTTAAATAAGATTGTTATAACGGAATTGCCAAACTGAGAGATACTGAGCATACTGAGGTATTTTGCTACAAAACCAACAGTCAGAGTTAAGCAGTAAACCCTAGTCTCTTGTCTGATATGCTCAATGTTTGTCAACCTTAAACCTTAAACTGTGTGGTCTTCATCTCCCAGAATTTTCCAGCCACCTTGCTGGCAGAGGAATTATGGAATTCTGGAAGCTGAAGTTCATATATGACTGAGCTTGGTTGTTTTCTTGCAGGTGTTTCATTAACTCACTGATTATGTTACCTAGTTTAACACTGATTATGCTGTAGCATTGATTATATTACCTAGTTTGGGTAATGAAATGTCTACAATAAAACAACCAAGCTCAGAGAACACCAACAACCCCCCATTTCAACCCTGAGCTACAAATATTCTCCTTTATTTATACTACATAAAGTTGCCAGGGTGAACAAACCCTAGATAGGCCTATCCAAATCTGATCTTTTTTTCATTTCTTTGCAGTGGCTACAACAGATAGAAGTTACAGAATCCGCACTCCAACAAAAGATGATAGACTTAGAAAATGAAAAGGTAAATATTCATGCAACAATTAAAATAAGTGATTACATATTGTGCTTCCCAAGAAAATCAGTATAACTCATCTCCTTGTTTTTAGGACCTATTTAGTAAACAAAAGGGGTATCTGGATGATGAGTTGGATTACAGGAAACAGTCTTTAGATCAAGCACACAAGGTAGGTATGAAAGACTATAGACAAAATTTACTTTGGTTCATTTTCCCCAAGCTGGGGATTCTAGGAGGTGAAGTTCCCATATCTTAAAGTTGCCAAGGTTGACAGACACTGTGTTAAAGTCAAATGGTTCTGCGAACCTCTCTTGAAATCTTTGAGTCACATAGATTGAAAGACTTTCTACCACAAAAAAGTGGTTTCAGTGAAAAAGATTCATTAATTAAAGTGAACCTGCATTATATTTGGGATTTGCATGCACAGTTTTAATTCCCAGGAATTCCATGGAAGATTAATCCAGATTGGTTTTGGATTGGGATACATTTTAGTATGGGCCAATCATTACATGAAAAATCCTTTCTTTATTATTTTTTTTATTTTTAGTGTCATTTGATTATACAAAAATCAGATTGGATTAGGGTAGGTAGAAAGAGGCTCTCTCCTTTTTCAACCTCAAGGCAAAATTTTCAGATGCAATTCCTGAAGAATCTGTTGATGTTTTTTTCCTCTGTGAAGCTAGCTGTAGACAGGATTTGATCAGGTCTACGGCTCAGGTAGGAATTGCAGGTTTTCCCACCTCATCAATGCCATGGACTCTTGGTAAAATATTCAGATGGTAGAACAGTATAGTAAAGTATATATTTACTTTATATAAAATTATATAACGGGACATAAAACTGTAGAGCGGATGGTTCAGATGAATCGGATTTAGGGACTCAGCATTCACTACTCAGATTTTTGTCACTACAAGCTGGAAAAAGCCACAATTTAATGACTTATGTGACCATAACAGATTAATACTTTGTGCTCTCTTGAGCTTGCTTTCCCACTTTTTCTCTCACTCAAATTTAATTTTTAATCCATTGAGAATTTGTTGTTTTGCTCCACTCAGCACCTAATCATATGTCACAGATTACAAAATGGAGTGTGAAATGTAAAGCTCCCTAGAGACTTTAAATAATTCACATGGAATGCCTTGTATTATCACAGGCAAAACCATGCTGTGTTTAGCATTCCCTTTGAAACATTGCAGAGATCTGAAAATATCTCAATTTTTGCATAGCTGATCAATAAATGTTTTGGATTTGGAGACAAGATATTCATTTTGCAATCTTTTTATTTTTATGGTTGGTAACACGGTTATACTGAACTTGGCATTTTTGTTCACCTATTGAATTTTTCCCAAGGATAATGATTTGTTCACAACAATGTGAACATTATTGTTGATTCTGAGTAAGAGAGAGATTCTTTGTGCATTCTATTCATATTGAACATGCATGCAGAATGATGGCCCTTAGCAGAAAAAAAATACAATGATTTAAAAAGAGAAATGGTTAAAAAGGAAATGATGGACTAGTTCAGCAGCATTAGCTGCATTTTTAAATACAGCAAATATACTGTAATGCATATTCAATAATATTTCATCCTTTTGCAAAGGGCATTGAACAGGGATGACTGCACAGTATGGTAAAAAAAATTAAGTTCAAATGGCAACTGCTGTGATGTAATCCATGTTCTACCTGTCCATGAAAAGTGCTACCTCTACACTTGAAGTCAGCAATCTTTTTGAGCAGCAGACATGGTCATATCTTATGCACAGTGTTATGGTCACCAAACCATTAAAATATTAGATGTGCCAAAACTAATGAGATTCATATGAGAGAGAATAGAAATATTGTGAGATTTAGAAGTCACATAAATCTTTAGGCCACTATATGTATATTAGAGAGTGAATTTGTGGGTGCCATCTAGTGGTGTTGTCAATCAACAATAAATTTCTCTACAGTCTTCTACATTTATGTTTGGAAAAGGGACTGCAAGTTGGGTGATTTGAGTAATGACTTAAAAGTGATTCCTAGATCTTGAAATATAAAGTGACTGAGTAATCTAAAAAGGGTCTGTTCGTTGTGATTGAGCTTTAAATTGATGAGTTCTGTAAGAATAAATTTACTTCAACATTAAAGATGGAGGCAAAAGAAGAGGTTGACTTCCATGTTTATTAATGGATACAGAATACAATAATATTCTGGCTGAAACCGCCCATCTTATTTACAATGAAAAACAAAGAACAATGGAACTACTACTCATCTTGTTTACAATGAAAGACAAGGAGCAATGGAACTAATGGTCACAAAATATATTAAACCACCATCATTGCCCAAACTTAATGAGAGTAAAATAGCTTGATTTTTCATTTATTTAGCACATTTTGGAATTGGAAGCCATGCTCTATGATGCTCTACAGCAAGAAGCAGGGGCCAAAATGTCAGAAATACTGTCAGAAGAAGAGAGAGATAAGTTGAAAAATGCTGTGGAACAATGGAAACGGCAGGTTATGAGTGAACTCCGAGAAAGGGACTCCCAGATTCTCCGAGAAAGGATGGAGCATATTCAACATGCACAACAGGTATGTTGAAATAGGATATTGTGTCACTAAGAATGTCTCCTGCAAGAAGAACAATGACTCCCACTTGTGTTTTGTTTATGCCATTAATAATTTTCATGAATGAAGGCCAGGTGTCCCAAGATAATATTGTAGGATCCAAGTTGATCACTGGGACCAGAGGTTTAGTCTTCTGAGCTTTCAAAGGAGGAAGCTAACCACCAGGTTACAAGGGACACAAGCAGTCAGACAAGGAGATCCAAACTCATTGGTAACCTCATATTACAACGAACAAGGACATACATTCACTTTTGCAGCTACTAAGATTGTTGAATGAGCAGGCACAAAAATAGCCAGGAAAATGATTGAAGTCCCTTGTCAGTCAACAGGAATGCTGCTTTTCCATTATCTTATCAAGTATTTAGCAGATTAGGACTTGGTAGCACAAGGAAACAACAGCCAACAACTTAATAGTCAGCCATCACACCCCAATCAACAACTAAAAAAGCCTCAAACAGGCACCATATTAAACAGAATATCCCAAAACAGACACTCTGCTAGAGAGAAGTTCTCTGAGGATAAACTCAAACATGAGTCTGAAAGTTCAGAAGACTATACCTCTGGTCCTGAAGACTGACCCACATTGAAACCTGCATTGATAACTTTACTTTAAATTTACTTATTTATTAAATGCATATGTTGTCCATCTCCCCTACATTGCAACTCTGGGTGGCTTATAAAACAGAAAAAAATAATCAGAACAGAAATTAACAATGTAAAAACCATACATATTAAAATTGATTTAAATTTGATTAAAAAAGCTCATTTAAGGAAGTGACCGCCACAACAAGCAGCCATAGGGATACCAGATGTCCTCAGGCATATCACTCCATTACTGTCACTTTCACAGCTTTAATGGTTGCAGACCTTGTAATGGTCACAGTGGGAGGGGCGGAATTGCAAACAGACAGCTATAAACCACGAGGCTAGTCTTCAAGGTTATAATTAAGCAGGGACTTCATTTTATGAAGTTAACAATTGTATCTGTGCAAAGGAAAGTTGTTACATGACATACTGTATTAACTGTGAGCATATCATAGCTCATAATATGTTCCCTTCTCTCCATGAAAGCACAGCATACCAAAAAGTCAAAAGTGGGCTTAAATGAAAGTCTAAAAATGTAGTGTTCATACCTACTTCTAATTTTCACAGAGAATTAAGGAGCTAGAAGAAAGAATTGAAGCTCAAAAAAGACAAATAAAGGAATTGGAAGAAAAGGTATGGTTAAAACAATGAAAAGCTTGAATGATGAGATGAAGCTATATTCAAAACAGGCTGTACAGGTAGTCCTTGACTTAGAAAAGTTCATTTAGTGGCCATTCCAAGTTACAACACTGAAAAAGGTGACTTATGACCATTTTTCACATTTATTTCCATTGCCCCATAGTCACATGATCAAATTCAGAAACTTGGCAACTGGCATGTATTGATGACATGTCCTAGGGGTCATGTGATCATCTTTTGCGACCTTCTGATAAGCAAAGTCAATGGGGAAGCCAGATTCACTTTACAACCATGTTACTAACTTAACAACTGTTGTCATTCGCTTAACAACTGTGGCAAGAAAGGTTATAAAATGAGACAAAATTCACTTAACAATTGTTTCATTCTACAGCATAGATTTTGGGCTCAGTGGTGAGGACTACCTGTATACAACAAAATGCTGGGTTTGAAAAATCTTCCTGAATGCGAGAGATTTTTCCTATGAATTTGACTAGACAGAATTTGTCCAACATTGGATGTCCAATATTGCTGTATTTTTTTTTCATTACATTACATTACATTTTGCACATAGCACCTGCCAGCAGCTCTTTAAAGCAAGATCATATCCAACATAAAGATGCAAATAGTCTCCTGAAACAAAATCCAGCAGATACCTTTGATACAACTGATTGTGTGCCATCAAGTACCCTTTTTGACTTTTGACTCCTAACTATCACAATCTTCTCCATGACTTCATGTCTATCCCTAACTTGTTCTTTCAGGTCTCAGAGCCACAGCAACTGAATCCAACCAATTTGCTGCTGGTCATCCTCTTTTTCTCTTTCCTTCCATCTTTCCTACCATTAAATCCTTTCCCAAAGAGCTGGAGCTTTGCAGACTATCTCTGAAGTAGGATAAGTTTGGTCATGTGCCTAGAGTGAGAACTCTAGACTGCTTTGTTTGATGATTCATCAAATTCATCAATTTTCTTGGCTTTCCATAGTATTCTTCTGAGTTTAAAGGTCTCAATACTTTCTCAGTCCTACTTCTTTACATTCAACTTTCATTTCCATAGAGTGTCACAGGGAATTGCATGGCTTACACAATTCTGATCTTTGTAGATGTAAACACATCATAAATTTGAATATATTTTCCATAGTCTTCATGACTATTCCATCAAGTCTGTGGTGTATTTATCTGTGGTGTATTTATCCCTTTACTGTGAATGGCTGATCCTAAAGAGAGAAGCTATCCGTCACTTTGATATTTCTATTGCCAGTTATCTACCTATTATTATTAGTTTGGTCTTCTTTATATTTAATTGTAGACCCATTTTTTTCAATGTGTTTTTTGATGTTTAATACTAGGGTTTGCAGATCCTTTACATTTTCAGCCATTAGTATAGTGCCATCATTAGCATAGCAAAGGTTATTGATGTTTCTTCCTCCAGTTTACTCATCTTTTTCACAATCTTCTTTCAAATCCTTAATTCAGCATATAGGTTAAGTCAATAAGGAGAGAGTATGCAGTCTTGTTGTTCATAGTGTGATTTCCTGACCTGTATATGTTTCTCATGAAGACAATAAGATGTTCTGGGGTTCTAATTTTCTGAGCATTTTCCGCAACTTGACATGGTCAGCAAAATCAAAGGATTTTCTATGTACAATGAAGTAGTTAGCGATTTCCTTTTGATGTTCTTTGCCTTTCTTGGTTATTCAGCATTCATCCAGAATATTGTGTTTTTCAGGTCTTTCTAAAGTAAACCTGAACATCTGATATCTCTTTTTCCATATAGGGCTCTAATTTGTGTTGGTGATCTTAAACATTATTTTGCTAGCATGTGAAATTAAGGATATTGTAAAATAGTTTGCACATCCTGTCAAATCTTTTTGTTCTGGTATTAGAATGTAGATTAAATTCTTCCAATCAGTTGATCACCATGTTGTTCTCTACATTTGCAAGCATACCTCTAAGATATTTATTTGGTTGGTTCATCTTCTATTGCTTGCTATATTTCAATGAATATTCCATCAGTTTCTGTAGTCTTCCAATTTGGTAATCATCAGAATGTTGATCTGATGTCACCTTCTAGTACAAGAAGCTCTTGTGAGTCAGGAATATCTTCTAAGGTATCTTGGAAGATAAGTTGGCATTGTAGCGCATTGGTACGTGAACGGTACAAAATCTCTCTGCAGTCAGTACTTGGCCATGTATTTGATGCTATAACTGAGCTCCTCCACATCTTCTTAGCAAAAATATAGCCAATTTGATTTCTATATATTCCATCAGGTAATATCCATGTAAGAATTCATCATTGTAGCTATTTGAAGATAGTGTTAGCTATGAATCATTGGTGTGATAAAAATTTATAAGTCAGCCTTCTGCTTCATTTAAATTTCCTAAATCCAATTACACTTTCTTCTGTTATGGTATTCCAGACTCCAGTAGCAATAGCAATAGCACTTAGACTTATATGCCACTTCACAGTGCTTTACAGCCCTCTCTAAGTGGTTTACAGAGTCAGCCTTTTGCCCCCAACAATCTCGGTTCTCATTTTACCAACCTTGGAAGGATGGAAGGTTGAGTCAACCTTGAGCCTGGTGAGATTCAAACTGCCAAATTACAGGCAGCCAGCAGTCAATAGAAGTAGCCTGCAGTACTACATTCTAACCACTGCACCACCATAGCTCAGTCATAAACAGCACATCTTGCTTGTATGCTCTGTCAATTTAAAACTGGGCTTATGATCTTTTGTATCAGTGGTTGTAGCATAAATTTGAATGCTCATCATATTAAAGGGTTATCCATGAAGTTTAATTGATATTACAGGTAGACCCCAACTTACGACTGTAACTGAGCTCCAAATTTTTGCTGGTAAGTAAAACATTTGTTAAGCTTTGCCCCACTTTACAACTTTTCTTGCCACAGTTGTTTAGTGAATCACTGCAGTTGATAAATTAGTAACCCGGTTGTTAAGTAAATCTGGCTTCTCCATGGACTCTGCTTGCCAGAAGGTTGTAAAAGGGGATCCCATGACCCCGGGACATTGCAACCGTCATAAACATAAGTTAGTTACCAAGCATCTGCATTTTGATCACGTAACCATGGGGATGTTGCAATGGTTGCAAGTGTGACAAATTGTCATAAGTCACTTTTTTTCAGTGACATTACTTTGAATGGTCACTAAATGAACTGTTGTAAGGACAGTTGGACTACCTATATTTAGTCATTTATTTCATTGTAATCAAGCCCTGTTCTTCCTAACTATAAAAACAAAACCATTTCTTCTGTTTTTCATGGCCTAGTGACAATAACACAGTCATTTGCAGATCTTGGACACACCATTTTAAAAGTACATGTAATGTTAAAATGCAAATGCAGCTTTTGATAACATGAAGGAAGAATATTTGGGGTGGGGGGTGTTACATTTGCTTTTCAAGACATTTGCAGATCTCTTCTAAACTAACTTTCTGCAGCAAAGTGCAATAATCCCCAAAGTCTTTCTTTTCTGTTCCTGATCAGAATAGAACGAAAAGCAGACTGCTGTTTTTATGTTCCTAAAAACAATGAGAAAACTAGAATTCTTGTGTGTTTTCAACATTACAGTTTGCATTGCCAACATCCCAGAGCCATGAAATTAGGAATTGCATAAGTAAATGTAATAGACTATAAAGCATCATCTAGAAAAAAAAATTTAAAAAGAAAAAGAATGTTGCATTTGGTACTTTTGAATAAAGTTGATTAACTAGTAAATTTTATTGAGAAAAGATACAATGGAATAGAAGGAGCCTGAAACTGTGTCCTTTCTTCACCAAAAATAAGTCCCATAAAAATGAATAACTTCATTTAAAACCATAGTTATTGAAGTATACTTCAAATATCTGGTCCCAGTAATCATAACATAATGATTTTTCTTACTGATGAATGGTTCATGGAAGTGAATGAAACTGCAGCTTTTCAGGTTTTGTATATATAGATAAAACAGTGTGATGCACTACTAAACCATTATTTTTGCAAGAAATTAAAGGACTAACAAACTCCTAGAATTCCTTGCCAAATGTATAGATCTCTTGCTTGAGCAAGGGATTGGACCAGAAACCTCCATAGTCCCTTCCAAGTTCCAACTCTGTTATTTTCTTAAATTTCTATCCTCTTAATGAGCCCAGGGGGGTTATGTGCTTGAAGTGGTTAGGGACAGAGAAAAAGTAAATGGGAATTTTGAGCCATCCTGCATTTTCAGTCTTTCTCATATGTTGTGTTCATGTCAACAAACATGACATCTGTTAAAGGACAGATTAATTTGGAAAGTGTCCTATTCCAGCATATTTCACACCTTTGGCAGACTACGGCTCCTTATTCTAGACTCCTTGCTGGTTTCTTACTAGGTCTGCTTTAAAATCTTTCTCTCTCTTTTTTCTTTCCATTTTTCCTCTCCTCCCTTTTTTTAGTTTTTATTTTTGTTTTTATTTTTTTCTCTAGCTTTCATTCTTTGGTCATAGTGTGTCCATCCAGCTACAAGAGGTAAGCATCCTCCTCGCTTATTCTTTCTGTACTCCTTTCATTGAGCCTAGTTATTTCTTATGACCTACACAGCTGCATGGGATACTATCAAGGCTTAGCTGAAAAGCAGTGGTTTTTTTTAAAGGCAAGATGACGGGTGCCCAGGCAGTGCATATAAGAAATAGACAATGTTTTGACTGTACTGTTGTAGCCATCATCAATTTTCCTTCTAATTTCTAATATGTTTGGGGGGGGGGGTGTGTGGAATAATTTCCTGCAGCTTTTCCCAAACTAAGTATTTGTGCAGCGTAATGTAAATTGCCAATACCTGAAATGGCAATAGATTAAAATGTTTATATATTTCTTAGTTAAAGTACAGAAACTATAAAGTATATTAGGATATCACAAACACACTTAAAAGTCATAATTTGAAGTCGGTTTTTTTTATTTCCAATATCAGTCTCCTGCAGTTTTCACAAGTGGCTTGCCACATCCTTCTCCTGAGAGAGGGACACCCACAACTGTATTTTGCCTAACATAGGACTAGAACTTACAGTGTCCTGGTTTCTAGACCGGTGCCAAATTAAATCAAATTAAATTGACTCTACATATATGTTCTTACAGATTGTAATATAATCATGCCAATCACTAATAATTTCTGATTACAATTGATATTTGTAAGCTTTAAAATTATTTCTCCATGTTTTAGAGGGATTTGATATAGTGGAAGAAAGCATTACACAGAAAGGATTTAGATAGCCTCCTCTCTCATTTCCCCCCCCCCCCCATTACTTCTCTATATGTAGCAATAGCAATCGATTCAAGATGGATCCGAGGCTGACAATAGCACTTAGACTTATAGTTTAGTTTAATTTATTGTCACTGTACCTCATACAACGAAATCAAACACCATCTTCAGTGCACATCATGACCATGAAAATAAAAACAAACACACATCCTTCACACTCCACACATTGAACTGAAACCCTCGACACCTCACTAACACTGCACTATACATTTTACAGCACTCTGTAAGCAGTTTACAGAATCAGCATATTGCCCTTATAAATCTGGTTTCTTATTTTACCCACCTCGGAAGGATGGAATGATGAATCAACTTTGAGCTGGTGAGAATCGAACTGCCAAGCTGTTGGTAGCCAGCAATCAGCAGAAGTAACCTGCAGTACTGCATTCCAACCACTGCAACACCATAGCTCTTATTTACTTCAAACTTATGTAAACTTTCATTATTAGTAATTTAAAAATGAATGTTTTATCAAGTTAACAACAAGCATGGACCTTGTGCATCCCAAAACTCAACAGGTATCATATATGGTATTCAGCTTTGTTCGGGTATTTTCCCACGTCCTTATAGTTGTGCTTTTAAAGTTGTAGCAATGTTTTGGCAGAATCTCATCTGCCATCATCAGGCTTCTGTATTGTGTTCGACCAGATGAACACAGTAGAGAAGCCTGATGATGGCAGATGAGATTCTGCCGAAACGCTGCAACAACTTTAAAAGCACAACTATGATGATGTGGGAAAATACCCGAACAAAGCTGAATACCATCCATGTAAGTACCCATGAAAAGTTAAGAAAATATGTGTATATATATATATGTATATATGCTGTTTAGCTTCCCTCGGGTATTATCCCACGTCATTGTAGTGTTGTTAAAGTTGTAGCAACGTTTCAGCAGAATCTCATCTGCCATCATCAGGCTTCTGTATGGATGTGTGTCTAACAGCTTTTGCTTTCAAATTCGAGGCTGGTCCATTCTGATTGGCTAGGAGCCTGGGTCTGTGTTCACTGGACTTGGAGTTTGATTGATTGGTGTTTCTGGTTTCTTCTGTCTGCTTTGCGGCCTTGACTGGTTGGCAACTCTCTGTTCCCGTGTTGGAGGCTTTCAGTGCAGCCTGGCTTTGTGTGAAAGGACGGCTGCTATTATCAGCAAGCCAGGTTTCACCTGGGTGCCTGGTGGGGGGGTGTTTGAGTTGGAGGCATCAGAGGGAGTCTGTCTGTGCTCAGGTGTTTGTCTGTTTTGTGGCATGGAGATCTTTCTATTTGAGAGCGCAGGTTTCCAAATGATTGACAGTCTGCTGGAAT
>BLBF01000016.1:34087771-34140301 GCA_015471245.1 Laticauda colubrina | reverse complement strand
AGGGAGGGAGGGAGGGAGGGAGGGAGGAGAACAGGGAAGTGCCTTCTGGTCTGGGACCATGCCTGGTACATCTCTAGCTGGATCTGATCCAGAGAAAGTTGGCTGCAACTGCAAGGCTGGGAAAAGACTGCCTGCCTGCTGCCAGTGGAAAGAACATCTTCCCTTAGGAATGCTGACTCAGTCCATGCTGTGTTGTCTCAAAGTGATTCTCACTGCTTCATTAAACTAAATTGATGAACCAGTGCAAGCTTTCTTGAAAATTGCAAGCCTGGAGTTTTAAAGTACCTAAATTTGTTCTCTTTGTTGTTTTGGGATACATAATTTTGTGTGCACCCAACCTTTTATGGCGTTTGTATGTGGGTTAGTGCACATATATGCACATTAGAAGGAACATAAGCTACCCCTTTGATTTTTATCTGTTTGTTTAGCCATTCACTAAAGTCATCCCTGTTTCAAAATTTTCACTAATGTATCTTAAAGGCCCCAAAGTAAATTGATGCGGAGTCGGTTTATGAAAAGGCAAATAGATATTATCTGACTTCATTAAAGATTGAAATAAAGATGCCTTATAAAAATGGGAAATGTTAAAATCATATGCATAATGACTTGGCAGTAAGAAAAAGAGATCTTCTGAGTAAGCATGCATAGGATGCCTAATATAATTCTTATCAACAATAGCCTTTTGTGAATGTATGTATGCTTTCAAATCAGTCTTGACTTCTGGGAACTGCCTGGAACAGCTTTCTTCAATTTTCTTGGCAAGATTTTGGAAGTGATTTGGCATTGTCTCTTTCTGGGCCCAAGGTCACCCAGTTAGCTTCCTGCTAGAACTCACAGCCTCCTGGTTTCTAACCTTAACCATTAGATCAAACTGGCTCTCACTGTCTTTCATATAGAGCAAAATTACATGTTATCACCTATGTTTTCTAGTTCTCTTCTGACTTGATACTTTATTCACTGCACAAAGTAAGTTCAGGGTTTGTATCCACCACAAATCACCCCACTATAATCTCTGTGAGACAGCCATCCCACACAATAGCAGAGAGATACAACAGCTGAACCTGGAGTCAGAAATGATTGGCTCATGGTGTTCCCACAGGCCATGTATGGCATTCCATTTTTGGCCATTGTAACGCTCAATATCTACACCTATTCAGACACCCCATTCATGTGTGCACACAACACATTCATATGGAGCTTACAGAAATAAGTATGCCTCCATGTCTGAATTTTTTTCCTTCCAGATGAGACTTAGGAGTTCTTTAGAAAGGACCTCCATCATCATGTCCTGGTGGCCTAGAGGTGGAGCTCTTGCCTCACAGTCAGGAGGGTGGCTGTGAGTTTGATCCTCGGTAGAGGCTAATATTTGGAATAGATTCTCCTGCTCAAACAGGAGGTTGGGCTAGATGACCTCCAAGGTCCCTTCCAACTCTGTTATTCTATAATCAAAGTCTCAGGCAGACAGTGAGACTATATGAATCAAGACTATATGAATCAAACTATATGAATTATATAAATCAAGAGTTCTATATTTCCATCTCTCTCTCCTATGTTTTAATAGTAATACCTAAAAAAGTAAGAGAATATTAGAAAATAAATTCAAATTCACATATCTGTGTCTGTAGAAAAAGAGCCTTTATTTCAAGAGCCCAGAGGCATGCAAGCAGGATGGGTGGTACAGAAATTTTATTAATAAGATAAAAATAAAGCTCCTCTCTTAAATAACTTTAGTTTCTTCTTCTGTATTATGTTTTCTTTTTTCAGCCCAGAGAGAAGATGAGAAACGTTTATCTTTTAGGACAATGTAACTGTGTATATAACCAAGAAATTGGAGAAAAGACAATTTAATTACAAGAAAGTGGACTGCAGTTTATTTTGACACTGAAGACTGAAGTTCTAAACTTTTGTCCATTTTTATAAAGAAGAACTTGCGTGAATTTTATTTTGAAGTTAAGCCTGATCTTCGGACAAATATAGCTCTCTAACTTTTTATGAACTAGTATTAAAATTGTTAAAGAAGAAAGCCAAAAAAAAGAGAGAGAAAGAAAGAAAAAAAAAACCATAGTAATTGACTGGCTTCTCTGAAGGGAGCCCCATCTGTGCTGCCCAAAACAACTTCAGCTTTACATGAAAAGCAGTAAATCCATTCAGATGAAGTGAAAAGATTTTATTTCCCTGCTAAGCAGGCAGCAAACTGCTTCTGTAAAGAAGTAAACTCACCCTGTTTTGTAATTCAGTCCTTGTACTGTTATTTGTAAATGCTTAAATACATGTCTTGAAAGAAGATTGGAAACAGTTCCAGGCTAATCATTGGTGAAACTATGAATGAATGAATGAATGGGAATAATGTTTCATTCATGAAAGTGAGGAATTAGTTGCAGTTAGATTGCGTCTTTCCATAGTATGTATTAAATTGACTTGTTCGCTAACTATGAGGAACATTGAGATAAAAAAGTTTGGAACATTTCCCAAACTTCCACTCCATTCTGGAAATTTCAGTGAAGCTTGTCTACAGCATGGGCAAGAGAACATAAAACGCACAATACTTAAAATTTAATGCACTTCGATTCCTGGATGAAGGGAAGTCAGTATTATCAGCATAAAGGAGAACCAAAGCAAAAGCTAATTGAAAAAGGAAACAAAATTATTTAAAACTATTAAAACTGTAATGGAAACTTGAAAAAAAGTGAGAAATATATTAAGAAAGCACAAGCAGCAGATGGAAATGGATCTCTTGCATTAAATGGTTTGAGAAGAGTTGCTTGTAAATTAAGAAGCAGAGAAACTGACCACACATAACAAAATAGTTGAGAAAGCAGTAAATAAAGATTATACAGGGATGTATAAGAGACATACATATATATCTATCTTCCCCAACTGTTATTTTAAGATGGAAAGAAGAAGGAGCACAGGGAGAAAACATCAACTCTCCAGAAAGTGATCTTGATATTCAGGAATTATCAACAGGTGAGAAGGTGGTTTTTATTATTCACCAAATTATAACAAAACTTTTTAATGATCTCTTTCTTCTATTAAAAAGTTTGCAATATGATAAACTGCTTTGTTTTGCTTTGCTTTGAATTTTAAATAGTTTATTATTTTTGATTATTTTATACCTTTATACATATACAAATTCAATATATATTAAAAACACGTGATAACATCAGATTAACATTTGAAGATATAAGATTCTTTGCATTGGTATAAACACACTGATTCATGGAAAAACCAAACCTCTAATTCAATTATAGTCAAATAAAAATGTAATCTAATGTAAATTTGATGCTATTCCTATTCAATCTAGCTCCCTCCATTTATAAATGTTCCACTGATTTCATAGGGCTTATTCTCTAGAAGGTATGGGAAGCATGGTAGCTCAGTGGTTAAGATACTGAGCTTGTCAGCTGGAAAGCCAGCAGCCCAGGTTTGAGACCTGAGCTCCACGCAATGGGTTGAGTTTCCATCCACATCCCAGCTTCTGCAAAACCAGCAGTTCGAAAACATGCAAATGCAAATAGATAAATAGGTACCACTTCGGTGGAAAGTTAACAGTGCTCTGTGACATCATGACCGCAGAAATGTCTTTGAATAATGCTTGTTTAATGATCTTGATGGAGAGGAGCCCCATCCCTTATAGACGGCAATGACTAGAGGAGTAAAATATGTAGGGAGTCCTTTGCATCTATCTTTTTACTCTCTAGAGAAAGTCAGGTCAAGTAGGAGGGTGTTAACTAAAGAACTGTGGGGATAGCGTAGTATAGTTTGTATAAAAATACTACTACACTTCTATTGGGTTGAAAAAGGTCAAGAAGTACCATCTTGATTCAGCCGATGGTTTGCATTTTCTTAGAACCCGTAGAAAGTTCTAGAGATAATTTGAATATTAATAGGCCACCTAATTTCTTTATTTACACTATAATCCTAAACACACTGACATAGAAGAAAATTCTACTGACTATAATTTTATTTACAACTGACTATAGTTACAGTCAAACATAATTATGAATTTAATTTCATTGGTGGTTCCTTTTCCATAATTTTAACATCCACTTGGGGGAGCTCCAATCAAAATGAAGTGGAACTATCATTATTATCTGTATTATCATCTCCATGTCTACAATTTAGGAAGTGGAACTATCATTATTAACTGTGTTTTCATCTCCATCATGTCTACAATTTAGGAAGCTTGCTGAAAGTGGCAGCTGCTCAAGATATTACTGTAATTGGGCCATCCTTTCTTCTATGGCTCTTTATTCTGTTCTCCCTCAAGATTTCCAATTTTTCTTTTCATGTTTCCCTTTTCCAACTAAACTTTAACATTCCCAGGCCTGGTGAATCATCATCAGACTTGCTTTCTGGATGCTCATGTTAGCTTATTTGTAGAAGTATTTCTGTAAACCTTAGAATTTTCACACATATCATGTGTAATACAATTTTGGATTGTGCTATATGATGGATAATTAGCTCATGGGTCATTTATTTATTTTATTTAGCATATAAATGTACCCACCATCTCACTCTCTGGGTGGCACATAAAACGTGAGAATAAATGAATGAAAGAAAAAACAGAAAATCCAAACATTTCAGCAGAACAACTATCAATTGACATCATACAGCCATCTGGCAGACTGACCATTGGAGCCCCAAGGTGGATGGGAAAACCATCTTTTAAAGACTTTCTGGAAGGCAAGCAGGGATGGGGCTGACCTCACTCCAGAGGGAATTGTATTCCAGAGGGCAGGGGTCTCAGCAGCAAAGGCCTGTAACTGGGTCCCACCAGAAGTAGCTTCTTAGCAGATGGGACCTGCAGCATACCTCTCCTGCTTGACCTTGCTGGAATAGGTCCATGATGGCAAACCTATGACATGCGTGCCAGAAGTGGCATGCAGAGCCACTTCTGCTGGCATGTGAGTAGTCACTGGAATAGGTAGATGTGATTGGGTAGACAACCTGTTATTCAGGTGCTGCTGTCTCTATCATATCAATGAATGGATTCAGAGATATTACTGATCTTACTGAAATTATCTTGTTCCAACAGACTCACACTGGACAATAATACCATCCCAATTCAAAATACTGTGCATGCCATCACCTCCCCAATATAAATACCTTCCAAAAGGGCCCGATCCTTCACTGCATTGGTTTCCAAGGCTCAAAGGTCAAGCTCTTATCTTCTACATTCAACAGTAAGAGAAGGGCTAGGCAAGAAATCCTCCAACAGACCTCAACAATCCAATGGGTTGATTAAGTGGAAACATCCCCATCATATCCTCATTCATCTTGACAACTTGGGGGACTCACACCCATTTCAACTAATTGTGTTCCATAAAGAACTCCGGGCTAGTGCTATCAACCGCTACCAGCTTAATTCCAACTGAACTGCAGTGCCATCGAAATCATTATTCCTCTACAGTATTCCTCCATCCTTTTATTGCCTAACTAAATCCATCAGATGATGTTTGATGTTTTACATTCCTTCATATTGTTACAATTATTCCCACATGCTCTGAATGAGTGTTTACAATGGGCATAGGGACACTTTTCAGAGAATAAGAGCAACTCTTAACACATACAAATCGAGTCTGCTTTCAAAAAAAAAAAAAATATCTCACATTGGGGTTTATCAATGTGTGCCCCAGTACAGGTGTAAAAAGAACAATCCTATAGGAAATTAACATATTTATTTTGCCCTATGGTCTACTTTGTCAGATGCAGTTCTGTCATGGCATATCAAAAGGTATAATTTTTTTTTTTAATATTTGCTATTCTGCCAAGCAGAAAGCAGATTACAACTAAATAGACTAGAAATATCTATATGCATGCAAACATTTTTTTCTCACCCAGTTGCTCTTTGAATGGTAAATAGCTGTGTTTCATTCTTCGGTGCTTTGTTCACACATTGTTCACTCGTAGTGATGTGACTCCGTATCAGGGATCCCAGGAGAGAAATACAGGATGCAATAAATCCTTAGAGTCACACATGATAGTCAAGCAGAGCTTTGCCTTGACACATTGATTAAGAGGCAGCCCAGTTCTTTTTTTTTTTTTAATAAAATTTTTATTAGTTTTCAATAAACAAACATACACAAACAAACACAAAACAACAAAACATAAAACTTCTTTTTGGAAAGCGGCTTAGTCCCGGGTTACATCTTTTTATACAGACATAAATTCAAAATTCATGCTCACTTTTTATCCAATTTCATATCTTATTTACCATTCTACATTTTCTATATAGCTTCTCCCCAATTTTCACTCTCTTAATTCTATTTTATTTATTTCATCTCAATTTAAATCATTATGCATATTTCTTTTGTCTGTTCTATTTCAATTTTCTATTATCTTTTCTCATTAACACAAAATTTCTCCTGTAATCACTGACTGAAGTATGACGCCTTTAAATCTTTCCCTAAATTTAACACTTAAAATAATATATACTTTTCATTCTGATTCTGCTTAGTACATTCTAAAGCTACTTACTATACTGTAGAATAAAAAAGAATAATAAGTTTATAATATAACTAAAACAATAATCCATAGCAAATTAAACTCTATTATTAAATCCAGTTTTCTAACATTATTTCAGGTATAAATACAATATAATCTTATGTACTTTTGCAGTCTCTTTTTTAAATCATATTTTTACCCACTATTTCTGAATAAATCTTGTTTCTTTACATTTTAAACTTTTGTAACTTCGCTTCCCTTTTTCCCTTCCTTTCTTCTCTAATCCTACCTTTACCCCCTTGTCTCTTAGTATATCTTTTATCTGTTCTATTTCAATTTTCTATTTATCTTTTCTCATTAACACAAAGTTTCTCCTGTAATCACAGATTGAAATATAATACCTTTAAATCTTTCCCCTAAATTTAACACTTAGAATAACATATACTTTTCATTCTGATTCTACTTAGTGCATTCTGAAGTTACTTACTATATTATAAAATAAAAAAGAATAATAAGTTTATAATATAATTAAAACAATAATCCATAGCAAATTAAGCTCTATTATTAAATCCAATTTTCTAACATTATTTCAAATATAAATACAACAATACAATCTTATGTACTTTGCAGAATCTCTTTTTTAATCATATTTTTACCCACTATCTCTGAATAGATCTTGTTTCTTTACATCTTGTTTTAAACCTTTGTAACTTCTTTTCCCTTTTTCCCTTCCTTTCTTCTCCAATCCTGTCTTTTTACCCCCTTCTCTCTTAATCTCCACCTTCTTGATTTCCACCTTCTTCTGTATTTCTCTTTTCTGTTGCTTTCTAACATTATATCGATTTTTCATCTTATTTTTTCCTTTTTTGGTTGTTTTTTTAAGTCTTAAATTCTCCATTCTCTTTCCCCTCTTTCCCTTTTCTTCCCCGGCTAAAATTGTTTGTTCATTAAAGATGGCTTCTTCTTCATCCCGGTCTTCTTGTTCTTGTAGTTTCTGGTAGGTATAAATTGCCATTTCTGAAAAATGGAAAACAGATCCAGAAGAGCTCTTCCCTTCTTGATCCTCTTCTTTTAGCTTTTTAAATTTAATTTTCAGTTCATCAACAAGTAGTGCCATTGTAAAAAGTTTTTTGAAACAAGCCAAATATTTTTAGTCTTTCAAATAATAATTTTCAAAAGTCCCAAAGTCATCAAGCAATCCAAATACACACAGTCTGTTTCATTTAGCACTTTCTTCTTTTTATATTTTCTCTTCCTGGGGTTATAGTTCAGTTATAAAGCTGCAGTTAAAATATATTTTTTGGAAGTTTTGTTACAATTTCGCTCTAATCTTATACATTCCAAGCAGCCTCCTTCAAGAAAATCTTAATCTTAGTTCTTTTCCTCTCCTTTCCCACTTATAGCAAAAAAAGGTTTGTTTGTTTTTTTCAATGCTCAGAAATCTTTATTGTCCCCTTAGCTTCAATTTTCAATCTAATTATCTGCTGATGCCAAAACGGGTTTTTCCGATTTCTCCATTCATTTGCTATCACCGTAAGGAAGGAGAGTGAGAAAAAACAAACTTTCCCTTTTTACTTTAATTCACCGCTTCTTCCATCTTCATAGGGAATGAAGTATCTTTAATAAAACTTAAATTCCAGGGTATTTAAATATTACTTGTCATCCCGGTTAGCCAAAAACTTTCACTTTCCTCCTGCACATTCTTATCCGGATGAAAGCTCCTTTGTGGTGTCCATTACTGACCGCCACTCCACCACTTTCGGAAAAGGGAGTTAAGCCAGTTGAGGAGGGGGGGTTGCGATTCCCCCGGACCCCTGCTGAGTCTCCCCTATCTTCAGTTACCTCTACGGGGTAACTATAGCCCCCAAATCCAGCTGGACTGGGGACACTCCAGTGGTGAGCGCACCAGGAACCGCGCACAATCGCGGATTCTTGCCAGCGCTGAAGCCTTGCAAACTGGAAGTCCGAGGTAGCCCAGTTCTATATCTCCAGAAAGACCAAGACAGCTGAACCCAATATTAAACTGGCTGACTTTGTGTGAGTTTGAGTTCTATCCAGCCCAGAAAAGGAGGGCAAGTTTGTTAAAACCCTGAAATTCATTGTGTTAAACTTCACTTACCTTCAGGATTGAGTCACCTTTTTTTTGTTTCTGGAATACAGATTGAAACCTTTTTGTCCGCAGGAATGAAGTTTAAAAAAAAAGACAATAGGGAAGCCAGAAGCATGCCATCAAATATTTACACACCTTTTTACATGAATTCTGAGATATGCCAGGTTAAAAAGTGCAGGCTGACAGTAGATGCCATAATTGTGGTTGTCATTCCCCTTAGGTACCCGTCCCTCTCATCATTCCTTTTTCCTGCTTTGTTTTTGATGGAAGGGAAGTCTGACCATCAGATCTGGAAAAAAATGCACATCCAATTGCTTCAGAAGACAGAAGGGAATGTCAGGTGGCCAGAGTAATGCAGCCCATCCTACTGCAGATGATGTATTCATTTAGTAATCCTTGTTCTCCTAATTCATTGTTTCTCAACCTCTGCAATATTATGTGTGGACTTCAACTCACAGAATTTCCCAGCCAGCATACTGACTGAGGGTTCCTGGGAGTTGAAGTCTACACTTCTTAAAACGGATGAAGTTGAGAAACATCATCCTAATGAAACTTAATCTACATTTCTAATCTACTGGATTTAATTTTTGTCAGTGATGTTTATTTTTCTGGTTCCTTCATGACTTTGAATTTTTGACATATATATGGAATGACCAGAACTCCTTTTTTTCCAGGAGGTGCAAATTATGTTTGCTAACAAACAAAATATGTTTGCTAACTAATAAAATAATTTTACTATGTACCAAATAAGTAGAAGATGGAGCTTTGAAGTAATACAGAGAAATTATTCAGTTCACCGGAGAGGCGCTAATTATTATAATATATTATAATTATTATAATTCCATTAAATAAGTAAATAGCAATCACATACTCTCAGGACACTGCAACCATTGTGAATACATTCCAGTTGCCAAGTGCTGAAACTTTGATCATTTGACTGGGATGGTATGACAATCATAAGTGTAAAAACCAGTCATAAGTCACTTTTTTCAGTGCTGTAACTTTGGATGACAGCTAAACAAATGATTTTAAGTCAAGAACTTCCTGTATAGCAGGGGTTTCAAACTCGTGGACGACAGGCTGGATGTGTTACGCACTGGCCATGCCCACAGATTTATGCAAAGATGGGAAAGTTGCAATACGCCATGTGACAACAATGTGATGATGCGAGTTTGACATCCCTGCTGTAAACTGTAGGACCATTACAGGTTTAAATTAAGCATTGCAGCCTTAATTTAAATCAGTGTACCCAGCCTGAAAAGGTTTGATATTTTCTCAAGCACAATGTTGTATTTATGAAATAGAGAGCTTTCCATTTAATACATAAAAACTATTTGTGATTATTACATTTCCTAGTTTCATTTTTGAATAATTTGGGAATCTGAAAATGGAAGTGTTTAAAAGGACAATATCAGGTGTTTTAGTTATTTCAAAGATGTAATGATAATGTGAATTCCTACATTTAGAGTGGACCAGGGAAATAAACAAGTTGTGTCTCACTGGTTTCAGTAAATTAAGCATGATTACTGCTACCTCTGATCCCTTTTTATATCTTCAGTCACCTGGTTTTAAAAAAAATAATGGCTTTTGTTCTCAAACAAAAAATGTTTTTCTTTGCCAGGCTCCTTTAAAAAATATGCAGACAATATGCAAATGGGAGTAAAATAGGAATGGAAAATTACTTTGAACAGTAAAAAAAAAAAAAACCTAAATATTTACAACAGGGGAAGCAGTCAGGTATTTCTGTTTCACTGTTTCAGCTATTAGATAAATTGAAGTGGACTGAAATGATGCTGCCAGGCTGAATTTATAACCTCCTGTGATGAGATTAGTTGATGTTCTTAGGCAAAATAATTACATCATGGTTGGTGCTCAAGCCTCAGATTACTTTCATAGCAGAGCTGAGAAATTGAGTTGGCTATAGTGACAGCTAAGTTTCTCAAGACTATGTCAATCATTCTCCACTGAAAAAAGCTGTGAGAATGTACCTGTTTGACTTTGTTTTATCAAAGTGATCAGGTGAATATCATTGGCAAGTAGGTATACATTAGAAGAATGTAGAGCAGGGGTGTCAAACTTAAGGCACACAGGGTGCTTAGATCTGGCCCTTGGAGGTCACCTGGAAACAGTGAAGGACCAACTCATGGTGCCTCTGCCAGGGAAAATCAGGAGCCCATTTTCTCTGGCAGACCGCTTGAGCCACCATAGGCACCCCCGACATGAGTGGTGTCGAGCTGACCATGCCTACCCTGGCCACACCCATGCCCACCCCACCCCTTAAGGTCAAATATAACCCTGATGCGGCCCTCAGTGAAAACAAGTTTGACACCACTGATGTAGGGGTATAAAACCAAAGAGCATTTGTTGGCCAGATTTACGCATCACTTAATATTCATAATATGTAAGTCAGCTCAACAAATACGTCTTAGTTTAAGTTTGAGTTGCAGAAATATATGTGAACTTCTAGTTGTATCTTAGGTCCCTGTTTAATAACAGTCCTACTCAATAGTCCTATTGAGTGTCACTTTCTGGAACTGAAATATACCAATATTATTTTAAAAAACATTTTAAATCTTGGGAGAGTTTTAAATGTCAAATGCCACCTAAGAATGAGTTTTTGCATTAAAGCATTACAACTTCTATGAGATTTCACAAGATTTGGACATTTCCACATAACAGCTCATGATATCGTGAAGAAAAGATAAAATCTTTAGACAATGGGAGATAATAAGAAAATGTGCATCATAATAATTGATGAGGAACATCCAAGTTACTTCTTCCTTCACGATAGATTATATTCATACAGCAACAACTTGGTGCATGAGTTCATTCCAATTATCCCTGAAATCAGATGACTTGATATTTACATGAAAAACATTGAGACTACCAGAACACTTTTTAACCCTAAAAAACTCTCAAAATAAACTAGCAATTGGTGACTAGCAAGCTATTTAAATGTGATTGTGCCTGTTCAAAAAGTGTGGATTTATAATGACTATGGAGATGCACATTCTCATTTTCAAGACTGTTGAAATACATTGTATGCATAGCAGAATTTTAACAAATGGTAGATTTATGCTTACCAGCTCACTAGGACTGTCTCAATATGTTGTGCTAATAAATTTGAGGAGAACTCATGCAGAGCATTTCTCAAGTCATAATGCTCTATCTGGACTTACTCGATTTTCAGTCTATTGTATTCATCAACTATAAGAGTTAACTGCCTTAATTTCCATTTTAAAGGCCCTTACATCTGTTAAAGTTCTTCACAGCTGTTACATTTGAGGCAGCAAACCCATTTATTGGTAAAGAATTGATTGCTTCCATCTGCCAGTGATTCAGTGGGACAACCTTGTCAATCAAGACAGACAACAAGGAGTCCATTGTTTCATTGGCTTTAAATTTCTGATTGGGAAAAAAAAAAAAAAACTCCAGGCAGGCGCCTGTAACCACAAAGCATAAGGTTCACCAAAGAGTATTGTTCCATAAATCTGTCTGACTTTTGACATTTTGGCTCTTTGATTAAACTACCCTGATGTGATGGAAGATAGCTTTCAAAATGGAACATGTTATAGGAAGAAAAAAAAATATCCATAATTGCTTTGGGGGACAATACAATGGATGTAGACCAGGGATGTCAAACTTGATTTCATTGAGGGCTGCATCAAGGTTGTGTTTGACTTCAGGGGGCCAGGGTGGGCGTGGCCAGGGTGTCAGGGGTGCCTGTGGTGGCCCAAGTGCTCTGCCAGCAAAAACAGCCTCCTGATCTCCGTTTTCAACTGGGATGGCCTCCTGCAACCCTCTGATACAACTCTCCCAAGGTCCATTTTTGCTGGCAGAGGCACCACAGGCTGATCCTTGGCAATTTCAAGGGCGGCCCCACAGATCTAAGGACCTCATTCAGATCTAAGGCCTTGAATTTGACACCCCTAATATAGCGTGTTGATCAGTGTAGCTGCGACTTGAGCTTCTCAGTTACATCTTTAATGGGTAATGCCAAATTACAACCAATGTGCCTTAGGTCAATAACATTTTCATTCTCATTGATTCAGATCCCATCTGTCCTTTCCATCTTTTTTTTTAAAGTTTCCTTTATTAAACAATTAAACAGACACAAAGATGGACAATTCTTACAATCAGAAAGTTTCCATCTTGTTCCTCTTGAAGAATTAATATTGCTAGTATTAGTTATAGGCCTTATGTATTTACTACTTGTAATATTAACATTAGTACTATATTCGTGTTCATTTTTCACAGTAAATAGTAAAAAAAACCTCAGTGTCCTTCATATTTTTACTTTTTATCACTGAAGTGATTTGAGAGTCATTATTTACAGTAATGGGATGACGACACTTATTGGTATTACTGGCATTCAACAAATGACATCATATATCCATTCAGTCTTCTGTGCTGTTATTATTTTACACTGATATGTGAGGGTGATTGTCCATGGCTAGTACCTTGATCATTGGGGCTTGTTGCTAACAGTAATTTTACCATAGTTCTTCATGAAAATGAAATATCCTCTGCTGGTATTCTTCTTGCAAATTACATTAACAAGGAATAGAAAGCAAAAATATAGTGAAAACTGTTTTTTTGAGTGGTACAAATTAGGGCTGTGCAAGGCTTAAAAGGATGCTTCATTTCAATAAAGTTTTAAATAAATTGATCCTCCTTGGTTCATGGAGAAATAAGGTTTCCTTATTTCATAGCAAGGCAGTGGTGTTCTTTCATCTCACTCTGCTTTGGAGCCCCTCTCAGACTTATTTCCCAGAGCAGGGCTCTCCAACCTTGGCAACTTTGCTGGATGAGGAATTCTGGGAGTTGAAGTCCACAAGATTTAAAGTTGCCAAGGTTGGAGATTCCTGTCGTAGAACATATAATATGGGGGAAAACTTGCTTTCTTCAGCAAGCGTGGTAGAAGGTTGAGAAAGTCCCCTCTCTGTTTAAGTTCTTCCTGCTGGACAGCTTCGGCAAAAGCTAGAAAGTTGTCACTAATATGGGGTGAGCCTGGAGCTGCTTCAGAACCACTCACAAAGGACTTCCAGGCTATGTTGCTGTGGGAATATTGCAGACAAATCACTTTGACAAGCATGATCACACACCAAGTCTCTTCCAGGATTAATTATGGTATTATAATAGGCTACCAATTATCTGGAGCATAAAGTTGCCAAGAAGTTTGAGAAATGTTGGGCTTCTGCCATGCTTTCTAAAGGTATGGCTGGTACCTCTTTTCCCTCACTCACTAAAGTTTTTGACAAAAGGTACAAATATAGATAGATAATCTTTAGAATCCCTCTAAATGATTTCTAGGCTGGGCAGATTTGCTATGGATTGCAGCCAGTCCAAATGTTGCCTAGTCTAGAAAAGAACACCTAGATAAGTCTTTTCCTGAAGCATTATCCCAGATCAGTTCAAGGCCAACTGAATCAGTGGGTCCTACTTTATTGAGTCCCATATCACATCACCTCCATTGTTTCATTGAAAAAAATATGCCATGTTTCACAAAAGTTTAATGCATATTGGTCCTTCAAGACTGAGCTATGTACTGGTCCACCTGAAAGAGATTCTGTCTATTGAAAAAAATGAGATAACCATAGTTCCCTATTGAAAGAAATAAGATAACCATAAGAAGTTGTTGATTGAGTACAGTATGTCTCCCTTTATTTGCATTTGAGAGACCAAGGAAAAGAGATTTGAGTCACTAGGATCTCCCTGTAGCTCAGTAGAAGCATGCAGAAAATGTTGGTCCAAATTCCCTTGGCTGGAGATGTGTGCTTGTGCATAGACATGCATGCTTGAATACACACATGCACACCTTTCTGTATCTTGCACTGGGGAAAAAGATCCAAGTGCAACTTCTTTCCTAGGACAATAGTATTCCTTCACAGATGACCAAGGACTAAAACCTTCCTTTGCAAGAAAACATATGGAAAAAATTGACACTTCATGTCCTTCTGCAGAGACAACTGGGTGATGTCAGCAACGGAAATTTAACTGTAAACACACAGTGACTTCAGTTGAATCCCATTCCCTGATGTCACCCATTCCACTGAATCAGCTGATGAGCTCAGTGTACTGCTTGGCCATATCCAGTTCCCTGTTCCACCCTATTCTGTAAAAATGCTATTAGGCAGTGGTGGGATTCAAATAATTTAACAACTGATTCACCCAGGATCAGGTTGGCTGTTGTGGGAGGTGTGGCCCATCCTCCAGCTCCACTGCACATGCCCGACGAGCCTCTCATGACAGCCAACCTGACCCTGGTGAACTAGTTGTTAAATTACACAGCCCCCGCTATCAAACTGGATCCTGGGCACTGCGCTGCAATGGAGAAATGGGAAACAGAGCGGCTGGCACAAGGGGAGGAGGAGGAGGAGGGAAAAGAAAGAGGGAAAGCAGGCTCCTCCTTCCTTCATGCCAGCCCCTATGTTTCCTATTTTTTTCATTGCAGCACAGCACCCAGGATCCACTTTTATTGTGTGGGGGGATGTAATTTAACAACTGGTTTCCCCAAATCGGTGCAAACCAGCTGAATCCCATCATTGCTATTAGGAAAGTAGAGTGAAATAGTTCCTCTCCACAGCATCCGGCTCTTTTACAGTTGACCAAACAGTGGAATGGCACAGACGTACTTCCTCTTCATTACATCATTGCCAAAAGCATGTTAGCACTTAGAGGTGTCAAGTTACCCACGGATGCCCCAACTTAGTGTTTCTCAATCATTACAACTTGAAGAGGTGTAGACATCAATTCCAAGAAGTCTCCAGCCACCTTTTCTGGCTGGAGACTTCTGGAAGTTGAAACCCATCCCTCTTCAAATTGTCAGCATTGATAAATACTGTCTTGGCTTGTTGCTACAGATTTCTGTGCCTCTATATGGATGATGGGTTTCAAGATTGAAACAGATCAATTCACTCCTTTAATCACACACAGAACAGCTCATGTTGAGGTTTGTAAATTGCCCCCCCCCCAAAAAAAAAATAGAACTGTGTTTCTAGCAGGCCTGTTGGGATATCTTATTAACTCAGTAAATATTGCACTGTTGTACTTATTGGAAAAATAGGACATAAAAGAAATGAATTTAAATGTCAGGTAAATGTAGCATATCTTTTTTCAAAAATACCTTTTTTTGCCTTCTATGATTGTACTTTTAAAACATTTCAATTATATGTTAAATGGTCCCCACTGTATGTTCTGGGCCTCTTCATGAGGAAAGAAGATAGATTAACGATATATAGCGCTCTATATATTTAAATAGCTTACTCTAAGATTGCATTACTGTCATTGTGAATGTGCATTGAACAAAGAAAACTTTGATCTGACTTGGAATAAAGATTTGATTACTTTGTAAAGTTAGGAAAATTAACATTTCTATAATCTCTTCTAATATCCATCTTTCAGTTTCTTTCTTCCATATTCACAAATGCGAATAGCTATTTGAATTTTACTGTGACAGTCAATTAAAACTATTTGGAATACATTAATTACAGCACAGTGTAAGTGATTACAGTGATTAGAATGGTTAAATAGTTAAGAATAAGAACAGGGAGAGCTAGGTTCAAAAAGACCTTCAGTCTTGGAATTTCACTGGGTGAATGCGCCCTACATGTTAAGGGGGGGAAAATGGGGAAAGAACATGCTATGTATTGTGCCTTGAGTTTTTGTAGGAAAGATATGATATTAATCTAATAAATAAATAAATGCTGTCCTATACTAGATATACATCAAGTTTATTTTATTTTGTTAAACTCACATGGAAAAAAGTTATTTGCTGAAATAAGTCAAATATTTATTTCTCCTGATTCTCATCACAGATCAAAAATAATTTTGGAAAGCTCTACTGGTCTATTTTATTTTATTTTTGTTTGTAGTTCTGGATATAAAAATGGAATTTGGCAGTTGCTCCTTTTAATTATATTTATTGTTAATGAATATATAATAAGAGCACACAACAAATAAAATTATTTCAAAACCAGACTAAATTTTCAAATGACTCATCTGCTGCAGAGATTATTACTGAATAAGTTTTCACATGAATCAATTATGATTTAATAAAGAGCTGTAGGAATCTTAAAATGTATCCCTTTGATATACAGTGGAAAAGTGCTGATCATACAAACACATGTCTAAAAATGCCTACATTCTCCTCAACAGCATTCGAACAATAGAATTATTTGATAAAGGACCAGTGAGAATTTCTTGACTGAGTTCAGTGATAATTGTATAAATTGCACTCTCTATGCATTCAAATGCAGATTATAATTACTAAATTCAATTACTTGGCCACAGGCCAAGAAGAATAACTGGTGAAAATGATATCCACATTTCATAAGGTCAGGGTATGGTACTTGCATAACCATCTGTCTTCTGAGCAATCCCAGTTTCATTTTCATGTAAATGGATTTGATTGTTTTTGTATGACACATTAGCAAAATGAAAATATAGAAGGAAGACTTTATGTGAATAACCAGCAGTGGCTTACAGGGTTGCTGAATTTGAATGTCATTTTGAAGTGACATTCAACCTCATTCATACAGATCAACTTTCAAGAGAGATATCTCTTGATCTCCTTTTCTCAGGACATCCCTCTATGATCCCAAATAGCATCCTGGAAAGATGGGGATGTGGAGGGATCTCCAAAGGAATGAATTGAAAGGGGATTGCAAGGCAGGGAGTGAGAATCAGTTTTTCTTATTAAAGATAGGAAACTTATAGGGTTCCAGATTTTGTGAAGTTCAAGTTGCCAAAACCTTCATCTTTGTCTGTATTTTAGAACTCAGGCACTGCAGTTCAGCAATTTCTTTTCTTTCTTTTTCTGAAAAAAATAGTTTATTCAAAGAAGATTAAAATAGAAAACACAAAAATATTTAAAAAAGAAAAAACACAACAAAACTAATAAGGAATGGATAAAAGATTCTATAAACAAACAAACCTGGATATTTGATTCAGGACCAATTAAGGTTAACATTTGGGGTGGTTTGGGATTAAAGCCGAGGTAAATTGTCTACAAGTTGACTACAATACCAGTTTCTTAAGAGAATCTTTTGGAATTTCAATTTTGTCTTTCTCTTATTATGGTTCACAATTTTTATTACTTTTATATTTTAACATAATGTGTTCATTGATGTTGTTTTTTTCTGTTAACCACTTTGTTATTAATATAGTTTATAGATGACAAACTAAGAATTTGTAATTTAGTTGCTTAACAGTTTAAAATTCTTTTAGCTTGTTTCTCAAGGGGTGGAAAACCAACATTGCTTATTATACTAGCATTCAACTGGGGAGGATGTTATGCATATATATGTTTGATTTTTAAGACACCTTTTTGGTTAATGGCAGCTGAGCAATTTCTGTAGAGCTACAAGTTGCCTACGTTTGCTTCTAGTACAGACGTTTATTGAGACTTTTGCATATGCAGTGTAGTGGGTCAAATTCTCCAAAAAAAAAAAGAAAAAGAAAAGAAATCTAACAGGATTTTTTAAAAGATGGAATAGGACAGGTTTTAAGGAACATCTTTCCAAAGAGATCTACAATTCATTTCCAAAATATTTATAGGAATTTAAGGGAAGTGACTAAAAGGCAGAGTAGGAAGAGGATAGAGATTTTTATTGGGTGACAGATGATTACATCTGACTAATGAGAAAACCAGTTCTATAAGTCACACAGTGTTCTTATCCTAACCCCTCCCTCCCACAAAAAATAATTAATGTCAAACTGGCCAAAATCAAATCAGTTACAGATAGACCAGGTTGATGACATAACTTCGGAAAATTAAGTATTTTTCAGCCAAACCCTAATATAAATTATTATTATAAAGATAAAACTGGATAATACATTTTAATATAGTATCCCAAACTACTATATATATGGCAAGAAGGTAGTACAAATGCAATAGAATAAAATAGATTATACAACTTACACCGCAATAATTTTGCACATGCTGGAAGCATGTTATCAACTTTATGTGAAAATAACAATACCAATAGCACTTATTGTACCACTTCACAGTGCTTTACAGCCTTCTCTAAGTGGTTTACTTAGAGTCAGTATATTGCCCCCAACAATCTGGGTCCTTATTTTACTGATCTCAGAAGGATGGAAGGCTGAATGAACTCTGAGCTGGTGAGAATCGAACTGCTGGCAGTTGGCAGAATTAGCCTGCAATACTGCATTCAAACCTCTGCAACATCATGGCTCAGAATGGTTGGGATTGAATAGTATTTTGGTAAGCAAAAAGAAAAACTATCCTGAAAGAAGTTACTGGTAAACCAATATTGTCAGGAAGACTATATGTTCATGCCAATAGCTGAGTTCAACCACAGAATCAACTTGCAATTTATTGCATTATTTTGATGTGGAAATAATACATAAATTTCTTGAATATAATATTAAATACCAGGAAATTTTCAAGGAACAATAAATACTACTAAACAAGAAGTAGATGGTAATAGTACAATATTCACTGTCAAATCAATGATTTATAAACAATTTAAAAACTGTATTTCTACACTTATTTGGTCTAAAGATAGCCACCATTTTCTGTAGCTATCTCTCTTTTATTTTAAACACCAGTGATTGTTTTCCACTTTCCAAGTAGTTGTGGAACTTTACTTAATAACAGAATAATAGAGTTGGAAGGAATCTTGGAGGTCTTTTAGTTCAGTGGTCACCAACCAGTGGGCTGGGGACCACTGGTAGTCCATGAGAAAATTTGGTGGTCCACAGAGAAATGTCACTCCAAAAGCACCCTCCCAATTAATCCAGGCTGCGTGGAACATAACGCTGCGCTGCCCACATGGTCCTCAGGAACACAAGGCTTGCTTCGCTTGCATTGTGAACAACACAAGATAGTGAGGGGAGGAGGAAAGGGGGGAGGGGGGGAGCTTACACTGCTTTCCCCACATGCCTCACCTGGCCCCCAGGCTGCTTCTTTCCACTTCTTTCTTCTACTTTTGGCTGCATGCAAGAAAAGCAGCAAAAGTCTTTCTTTCTCTCTCCCAAACTCCACCAGAAATCTTTGGGATCCTGCAAGGCATCCTGCTCCAAGAGGCTGCACCAGTGTGACAAATCTCACAAAGACTCATTTTTGGCAGAGTTTGGGGGAGAGAAAGAAAGACTTCTGTTGCTTCTGCTGCTTTCCTTGCATGAAGCCAAAAGTGTCTCACTCTCTCTCTCTCTCTCTCCCTCTCTCTCTCTCTCTCCCTCCCTCCCTCTCTCTCTCTCCCCCTGAGAATGGAGATGGAGATGGAGATGGTATCCTGCAATCCCAAATAAAGAATGATCAATCGGTAGGAAAACAGGGTGGAGAATTTTCCTGCAGACTTTTCTTCGGATTTCCCAGGGTCTCTGCTGCTTTCTGCAGAGACCCTGGAAAAACATCAGCAAGCCACCGTCACTCAGAATTCATATTTGTGGTCTGCGAGATTTAAAATTATGAGTTTGGTGGTCCCTGAGGTCCAAAAGATTGGCAACCCCCTGTTCTAGTTCAACTCCTTGCTCAGGTAGGAAACCCTATACCGTTTTAGACAAATGATTGTCCAATCTCTTCTTAAATACTTCCAGTTTTTGGAACACCCACAACTGGAAGCAAGTTGTTCCACTGATTAATTGTTTTCACTGTCAGGAAATTTCTCCTTAGTTCTAGGTTGTTTCTCTCCTTGATTAGTTTCCATCTATTGCTTCTCATCCTGCCTTCAGGTGCTTTGGAGAATGACCTTCTTGCTATGTAAGAATATATTTCATTTTTGTACATAAACATGAATTAAAATCATTCAAGTGAACACCAATTCTCATGTGCAGTTATAAGAATTATGAATTCAAAATGAAAAAAAAATCAAGGATCAACAATAACTAGTCAATTCAAAGTTTATCTTCCAGAAAGCATATTGTTTCGTTCTTCAAAGGATCAGTATGTTTTTCATAATATATTTATTTTTAGGATAGATGGAATACAGAAATATTATTGGGCTTACTTTTTGGATGAACAAATACACTTAGTAACTTTCTTTGGATATTAATTGATCAATGACCTATTCTGTTTGGTGAGCCATAGTTTCATTGCTTGATTGTAACTTATTTCTGTACTTCCTAATGATAATGCAAACTCTGACATCATTTTGCATCTAGAGGTTTTAATAGTGTATTGTTCATTTAGGAATCCCTATGGACTTGCAATCTGTCATATGTTGCCAGTATCTGTATGTGTTATTTTCCTATACAAGCCCATCAAGATGTTAATGGCTAACAGCCAGAAACGAGATCTGCTTTCCATCAACTCCTTCAGCCTTTTTAAGAATGGAGAAATTGGATGCATTAAAAAGACTAAACACTAAACGGTTATCTCAGTAAACTGTAATACACAACACTATTAAGAGATTTTTTAAAATATTGTTTTTCAGAACCAAAATATTCTCTCAAAAAGTTTTCAATCCAAAGCTTTCCGTTAATAATTGTTTTGAAAGGATGAACTACAATCTCTTCCAAAGTAACAATTCATGGCTCTGACAACATGGCATCGACTTCGATGCAAAGATCTCACAATTCACATCGGCTCTTTCAGATTTTCATTTTAAAAAATGTTGGCCTAATTGATTCAGAAATTCTTAGTTCCAGGCAGGCAGTTTTTCCTACTAAGGTTTTTTAAAAAGCTCTCAATTGAAGTAGAAGAAATCCAAACATAGAAACCTTGCTCCCATGAACTTCTGATTCTGTTGTCCCAAAGGTGCTCTTTTTTTTTTTTTCCAAAAGGCAACTGGGCTTTCTTATTTCTTTAAAGACGTTTTGCTTGTCATCCAAGAAGCCTCTTCAATTCTGACTGAATGATGGAGAATGGAATGGAAGTCAGAAAGGAAGAAGCTTCTTGGATGAGAAACAAAATGTCTTCAAGAACAACATAATCCAGTTGCCTTACTTTTTTGGAAGAAAAAAAGTACCTTTGGGACAACCATGACCTGCTGAGAATCTCCATGGACATTCTGATTCTGTTAAGAGGACAAGGAAACACAAAATGATGGTCCTGAGAACTGACTGGTATCTCTTCTGTCCAAAACCTTCCTGGCTCCCCACTTTGTCCACAAACTAGCATATATCTCATCTAAAAATGTATTCCTTCCCATGGGAGAAAAGTGCTTTTAAATTATAAATTAATAAGCTATCAGGGAGAAGAGAGGTTTTGCTCCTTTATTTCTGCTCTGCTGTAGTACTATCAAAGGACACCCAACAGGATTATGCTATTCAGACTGGCTGTTCTCGATCAATAAGAACTGTCATCTTTATGTTTAATTTAAAAAATAATTAAGAGTGTATGATTGAACTCAGCAGGCCCAACCTTTTGGGTGCCAGGGACTGATTTCATGGAGAGAGGTTTTTCCACAGATTGGTTGGTGTGGATGTGACTTCATGAGCTACCTGCACTCTGCATGGGGAGATGGGCCATTTTTGAGGAGGTCCTACTAGCTATACTTTCCTAATAGGTGGGACATGTAACATACCTTGCTTTCCCAAATTGGTAGGGTGGATAGTTGTAACTGGAAAGAAAATGTCCTTCAAATAAGTTGTTGGTTGGGTCTACATAGGCCATCTATCATCCTTTTTCTTATCTCCCATATCTTTCAGGAAACCAACACATGAAAATAAATGAAATAATAAAATGGACAACTCAAATACCTAACTCCACCATTCCATAACTTCAGGAGGTTGACCAATAGTCAGTTGTTCTCTCAGTGGTTGATTCCACCCTTACATGGGAGAAGAAAGGAATGAGCAAATTGGCACACAATATGAAAATATGCAAAATCTTCCATGTGCTTATCCAGAAGAAGCTGACAAGCATCATTCTTGCCAAACTGAGAACCTGCTCTACCTAGAGAAGTGGCACTCCATCCAGAATTAAAAATGGACATTGCTCCACATTTGGCAACATGGACATAGCATAGTCACTTGTTATTATTAGGGTTAAGCATAGTAACATGGATGGGAAAGAACATAACTTGTTCTTTCCCATTCAGGCTCCCACAACCTCCAGATACTGAGAAAGAATCTTGATGTCATCTTTTGTTATCAGGGGTGTGTGGGGGGGCATAAATGAGTATTATTAGTGTACTGATGATACCCCACCCTATTTCAGCAGATGGGTTCACTCAGCAGTTTCATGTAGATGTTAAGTAGGACCAGGGAGAGTATACAAATACATGAATCACCCAGAGCAGCAATCCAGGGCTTGGTCTCCTCTCCCCATCAACTGAAAGAAAAAGGAGAAACCCACCTTACTCCCCTGCATCCTGTTAAATTAGTGCAGAAGAATATCGTGACCAATAATATTGAAAATTGCTCAGAAATAAAAAAAAAAAAAAGGCAGGGAATACCATACCACTGCCATCAGGGTGGGATACAACAGAGTTAACTACCGGTTCAGGATTTACGAACTTCCCTGACCATTGTGATCTGCGCCGCCTGTAAATCGTCATTAGCATGCTGCATGCCGAGAAGCAACCTCTGAAGCAGCCCTCTTTTCTTGTTTTTTTTAACTGCAGCTGTGCCTCATTCGGCAGCTAAGTTGAAAAATCAGGAAATAAAGATCAGGTAAGATCTGATTACCTGGGGGGGGGGAGCAAAAACATCAGCAGACATAGAACCGGTTCTGACTCTACCGGTTCTATGTCTGCTGCTCTTCAGAGCTACCAGTTCTACAGAGGTGGACAGAGCCGGTAGAAACTCTCCCCTGACTGCCATCCCAAATCCTAAAGAGGTCATTCACAAGTGTAATCAATTCCATCCATGACCATGGCTGTTTTCTGATTAACCCATATTCGCCAGAACTTTCTAAAACTGGAGCTTAACTTTCTTATCCACAACATTCCATAAAAAGGGAAGAATGAACTAACTACTACCTGGATCCAACCATGTACTACCTTCTTGGCAGCCTTAACCAACCAGAAAGATCTGGTGACCAAGCCCGTTATCTCTGTCTACTTCCTTGGAACCAAAAGATTCAAACTCATCCCTTACTGACTATGCTCCAGTCAATTCTTCAGTTGGATTCCATTTCAGAGCACATTTGAGCTACTTTATTTACCAGATGTCTAGAATGTTCCTCATAGTAGCTCTGCAGATAATTCTTTGGACCTTCCCTCCCCAGGAGGTTGCAGATCATCCTTAACAGGGTCATTTAACAGGGTCACTCTTTGTGAATAAGGGCAAAAAATAATTATGTTTTGATAATAATTATTATCAAATTTGATAATAATTTGATAATAATTATGATACTCAATATGGCTTCTCCCAGATGAAAATGTCCATTGCCTTCTGTGCATGATGGGTTTGGTCCTGAATGAATTAGCGAGAGAAATAGAGACAACAGGTCATAATCTTAAGGACTATTCCATGCTTCCAAGCAAGAAATTTACAGTAAATTCAACTTTATGGAGATAAATTGAAACAAGATATAATTTAACTGTCAGATATTTTGATAACACAAAAAACTAATTCTGAAAAAAAGCTATTTTGCCAGAGCCCTGGTGGTTCAGTGGTTTGAGTGTCGTACTGCAGGCTACTTCTGCTGACTGCTGGCTATCTGCAATTTGGCAGTTCGAATCTCACCAGGTTCAAGGTTGACTCAGCCTTCCATCCTTCTGAGGTGGGTAAAATGAGGACCCAGATTGCTGAGGGAAATATGCTGACTCTATAAACCACTTCGAGAGGGCTGTAAAGCACTGTAAAATGGTATATAAGTCTAAGTGCTATTACTATTGCTTTTGCTATTTCCAATCCATTCTAAAAACTTGGGTTAAATTTATCAACTCTAATGGTATTTGAGCCTTGTGTGAATATGGTTATCAATTTCTAGAGCCTAATTATAACTTCTAGTTATGTTATTTTTTACTGATAGCAAGGAGTTTATCTACTGACTGTCATTTGAAGAAAAGTCTTAATGGATTACTTTGGCTGATTTTTAAAATATAAATATTAATATTAACTAGTAAGTGCATATTGTATACTACCTTATTTTTTATTGAGAAGAAAGGCTGCTGCAGAAATTAAATTTTTTAAGAGATCTTGTCTAATATAAACTGTCTGCAAACCTCTTAGCTCCATATTTGTACCCTGTGAATAATGGTGAGATTAATCAGAACTGACTAGGCAGCTGATCATCTTTGATTACATTTCTATATTAGCATGATTTTTTTTCCAATACAAAGAGAAACTAGAAGGAATTGAAACTAAACTTAATAAGAGTAAAATATATAGAGAAACAAGTGTTAAACTAAACAGGGGTGCTTTTATACTTGCTAAGTAATTAGGTTTATTGTAGTTTTCCTCCATTTTGTAGAAGTCCCAAATATTATGGGATAGAACTGGAAATAAAGTTTAAAGAAATCCCAAATAAAGATTTTGGCTAATAGCTGGCCTTTCTGTTATCATTGATATAAGTATAATAAATTTCTTCCAAAGCTGCAATATGATTCTAGCCTTCCTAAGAACAAATCCAGCATTAACCTACTTATCTCATGGGGAATGTGAATATATAATTCTTCAAGCTTTGCTTTGTTTAAAAATAAATGCTTAGGTGATAAACCTTTTAATTCTGTATTGTTTTGTTTTTAAAGGAAATGTGACGCTCTCTTTGTCTGCCATGTAGCTGTGATTTAGAAAAGCTGTTATTACTCTGTTGATAAACTGTAATTTTGTTCCACATCAGTGACTTTAAAAATAACCCCACAATATAATATTGATCCCATCATATTACTTGTGCTTGTTTTTCCATTTACAAAAGAAAAGAAAAATCTATCACAAGGAAATGATGGAAGAAAATACATTTCTTTCTATCAATAAAGCAGTATGTCTTAAATGTGAAAAAATAACGATCCAAATTATGTTGTGACTCATAAATAATATAGTTGGCAAGGAGTTTGAAGAAGTTTGATCCTTTTCTATATTTGTCTTCCAAAATAAATAGATTAAAATAACCCTCTTCAGCCACTCATAATCTTTTGTTTTTCTCAACCATATGGAGAATTTTATGCCTTATGCCCAGTTGAGAACTGACTTCAAGGTCAAATGGACCATCTGCTGAGTGTCAAATGGGGATTTTCTTATATATTCATGATTATCCTCAGAACGTTTTAGAAAAAAGCAAGATTAAGGAAGCCCTACTTTTCAAACCAAGGTTATGAATTTTAATGATATATTTTTTATCAAAACTATGTTCTCTCTATCAGTGATTAACATATCACTGATTCATTTGGTGAATACTTTCACTGCTGATACTTGGAATATTTTCTGCAACTACAGAACAGTTAAATTTCTACAATCTCTATTTAAGATTTTTAATGGTAATTTGAGTCTGAGTGCTTTTAGAATTCCAGATAATATTCAATGCCTCTTTTCTTGAGAAAAAGCGTTTGTGATGCTAATTTTTGGTGGCTGAGGATGGAAATGTTAGTATTAAATTATTAACATGACTCAAATATATTTTTGCAAAATTCTTCAAATATTGAAATATCTGTACAGTGATTCAAATTTAGCTTTATAATCCATTCTCAGATACAAATGTGGACATAGATTGTCCACTTTTTTGGAGAACTTGGGTGGAAAATCTTTAGAGGAATCCAAACTACACATTGATGTACTCAGGTTATTGCAGAAGACCTCAAAAATCACCCCCCAACAAAAAAATATCTCCCTGTATTTGTTTTTCTTTAGATTTAGACTTGTTCTTTCCATTGAGAGAACAGCATGAGAAGAAGCAGTTACTTTATCCTTGCAGAGAGAGAGACAGAGACAGAGAGACAGAGAGATGAGACAGAGACAGAGAGGGATAAAGACAGAGAGAGAGTGGGAAAAAGAAAAAGAGAGAGGGGGGGGGAGAGAGAGAGGTGTATCCTATTTTTATTTGCTAAAGTTCAGCAAATCCTTGAAACTCATTCAGTCCTTAAATGAATCTGACTTCTCTCATTGACTTTCCTTCTCAGAGGTTGGCTGGGAAAGTCACAAATTGCAATCACACAACCCCAGGACACTGCTACCATCATAAATGCTTGCTGGTTGCCAACTTCCCAAATTTTGATCATCATAGGGATGCTACAACCATCATAGGAGTGAGGACTGTCCTAAATCACGTTTTTCAGTGTAATTATAACTTCAGTTGCTAAACAAATGGTTGTAAGTTGATGTATAACTGTATTTAGAGTTACAGTGTGCTTAACTGGTCCAGAAACATATTTAATGGTATACCTGGAAATGATTAGATTTTCACTATATCTCAGTGGCTTTTTAATTATTTCATTCCCAAAACTCTATGAGCCATTTATTGAATCATTTCAACTTAAATATAAAGATTCTCTCAACTTGAGTTTGACTCATGCCTGTAAGTTTTCTTGATGACAATAGTTCATCATTGTCTTTTTCCTTTTCCTTCCCAGTCTAACTTACTAACCTGTGATTTTCCAGTGACTTGCCTATCATCCATTCGCCAAGCACTAACCAGCAGTAACACTGCTTAGGTTTTTCAAAAGCAGCCAAGGATAGTTAGATATTGTTGCCTGCTGTGACTCAGCATGCAGTTGGTGTTTCAACAAGATTGTGCACATCAGTCACATATGCTGTCTCACTAGGCTGCTCTTGCTGAATAGACAAATAACTCAAAGCATCTATTTTTTCCGGGTCTGGATTAAGCATGTTAGATATATATTTTAGAGGTGCTATTAAGTCAGCTACTTGGGGCAGGAGCTCTTCAGGGACTTGTTTAATTTGAAAAATTAAGAAAATTCTTACAGTGTTGTCCAAAATCCTAAAATTATTCACTTAACAAACATGTTATAGCTGCAATAATTCATTGAGCAACTGTGGCAAGAAAGTTGGTCAAATGGGCCAAAACTCACTTAACTGTCTTGCTTAGCAACAAAAAAATTGGGCTCAGTTGTGTTGTAATTAGAGGACTACCCTGTATTATATTTTCAGAGCTGTGCAAAACATCCAAGTGCGGTGCTTTTCAGCACAAAAATATGTTGTACACTCATCTACAATGACTTCCAAAAAAATACAACTATTACTATTGAAAATTACACTTCACAACCTTGTTGTGTAGTCTGGTAGATTACTATTGTTGAAATTTAAATCTTTTAACAAACATTGCATTTAGCTTTATTTTTCTCTTTTCTTTCAGAAACAGTTTGCAAGTTGGATGCTGCACATTCTAATTAAATATGAATTTACAGGAAATGAATCTATGACAGTGTTCCAGATTCAAGGAAACTTGAAGACCAATTAGATAGAAAGCCACATAAGACTTATGTCCTCCTTAAGGACTTTTTTCTTAATGTTATTCTGCTCAAATGCTTATAAGTTCAGTGTTTTACAAAATATATGCAGAATTATTTTTTATTTTAAAATCTGCTCCAGGAGCAGGCATAGTTTGTCGCACAGTCAGCAAGATGCTTAGACTGAATGTTATCGATCTATTCATTTGTTATGATTATTATTATTTATAACAATTTTATGTACCTGGAGATGACAATAAGTGGACATCATGGGGAAAATATATGGTCCATCCGAATATTATATTGCCATTCCTGTCTGCCATTTAAACTGATTTCCACTGATGACCAAATAGAAGAAATCTAAAAGATAATATTGTATTTGAATCGTCTTAGTTTAAACAACTACAAAGAAACCCTGTGTTTTTATATTCATAATACTTTAATTGTAAATAGAGAACAAGCCCTTTGAAATTCAGCACCTGGTCAGAATGAGCTAAAGAAAGTTTGCTCAAAAAAGAAATTTAAATCTCAGCATTCTCACTAGAATGCAACTTTTATACATTATTGTAACCAGGAAGTAACACAGAGTGACCTCTACCCTAGTAAGAGTGTTTATAGCTATTGCATTAACACTCAGATAATGTTTCAGTGAAAAAAGTTAAGACTGCAATTCTTCATTTATCGACAGGAAGTGGGCAGATATGTCTTGACTTTGCGTTTTAAGTTCAGGCTTAACCCTCCAATACTTTCATGATATGTGTAAAGCTGGACTATGTCTCTTATTCATTAATGCACATATTTACTGTTATTCCTGAATACTTATAAGTTTTTCCCACTAAAGAATAAATATGTTGTGGTAGTTTTCATGTCATCAAGCTCCACCTCACATCCCACAAAGCATGTCAGATCAGGCAAATATGCATGCAATGAAATTCCTCTGTATGCAATTGCCCAACTAGTCTTTGGACAAGGAATAATTCCAGGATATATTTCATTCCATACAACACAATTTTCACTTCTTTCATAAACAACATGTATCTGCATGTGCATCTTTACCTGAGACCTATTTAGGTTGAACATAAATGTTAGCAACAGGAGATGCGAAGTTACATTTTTACTTTTTTTAAAATAAAGTTTTATTGTTTTTTTTTAAGACAAACATAAAGAAACACAACATAAAAACACCAAACCATCTTCCATATTTATACATACAGCGTGTCAGTTGTTTGACAAATAGCTTTGTGCATCCACTTCGTAGTTTTCAATTAAAATTTCATTGTATATGTTCTCATATTGTCAATCAAATATTCCTAAATACATTAATATTATTACCAATCATTTGACTATACTATTATTCATTCATGTTTTATGAAATAATCCATATTTTACTTAATTTATTTTATGACAGTTCATATTTCCATCTCAAATCTATCCTATAATCATTTTGTAGATATAATAAAAAATACAAATGTATATATTCATTATGTTCTAAAAATCTACATATTTCATTACCATTATATTTTTGCTTTTGATGTTGTTAGTTATAACCCACCTTTTCTCCAGGAGTTCTAGTTTGTTCATATGGGGATATTGTTTTATTTAGTTCCCCGGTAGGTCATTGGCCCCAAAGTCACCCAGAAAGTTTCCATGCCTCAAAGGTGCACTTGGCCCAACTTCACTCATGTGCAAGTGCTACAGGCATTGCATTTATCATTAATCTTATTAAAAGCAAAAGTCTGATTCAATGGTATGAAAGTAACACTGTATGTAGGCATCCCTTTCAATGCCTTAAAATCGTGTGTCTCAATCTTAGGAATTTTAAGATGTGTGGACTTCAGCTTCAATATGCTGGCCGGGCATTTCTGGGAGTTGAAGCTCCTGAGATTGAGAAACAACGCCATAAATATTGAGTGAATTGGTGTGCTGAGGATTTCAGATGCTGCTATTTGCCTGGTAACATTGAGCAATGCATTGAATGGATTGCAGGATTGAAAATTGGCTAGTATACATTTATTTTTGCAGACATTTTAGCATGCCATATAGATGTTTTGTTCAGTTGTCCTATAATTGCCAATTACCATCTCTTTTTTAAAACTTTTACATAAACATTTTTATCTGTATAGGACAGGGAAGTGTAAAAAAATAAGCGAGAGTGTATATAAATATGGTAATGTTTATATGGAAATATGCATTGTACATAAAAGAATGTATTTTTGTTTTCTGCTGCTCAGAAGTCTTACACTACATTCACATGTATGTATTATACTTGCACATTCATCCACATCCCATATGGAAAAAGAAAAGTGTAGTGTTACATCCGTGAGTCTAAAATTATCATTTTTCAATAAACATATGACTAGATGACTAGCTGCAGAGCTTATATCAAGTATTTTATAATCTCCGGATGCTTCACCTCCTTGAATTCCATCTTTGTCCATATTGACTAGGAATTCTCAGAATTGTATTCTCAGAATTTGTATGCATCTGAAGACTACCAAATTTGGGGAAGCTGATTGTTTGTCAGCTTTGAAGTCCTCCACAAATTAATTAATGAAAAAAAATCCCATGAAATAATCACAATTTAATTCTAAACAAATATGTCTATGATGAAACGAGTAGATACTCAACCCAGTAACATAATACTGGATTCCAGAGATGGCATCATAGCAAAGTAGCATGCATATATACTATTTTCCAGTGCTAACTGAAGAATGACACATTTTCCTCATTTGAACTAGTCAGAGGATGCAGAACAGGACCTTTTCACTGCCTTTTGGTATATCAAACTATAACTGAACCCAGATAGAGGACATTTTGAGGTTCCTTTCACCTTTACAAAGATTGGTCCAGATTGCTTCAATCTATTATCCTGAAGGAACAGAAGAAAAACATTTTTCCTCCAAAGGGTTTCACACAAACCAATGTTCTTATTATCCTTTTTCAGAATTGCTTCCCTTATTGTCTCTGCAGTACATGCTCACCACTACCCACAGAATAGTTTAGCACAGAGAATTGGGCAAAGATCGAAGTTACCAATGTATCTATAAGTTAGGGGGAAAAAAACACCATAAGTCCATTGGAATTGTCTAAATTGGTTCCCAATGTCACTTTCTCCCTCAGCTTCTCATCCTGCTCAGAAAGCTGCCTCCAAACTCATTGATCTTAGATAAATATATTTCCTGTGGGTTTTAATAGAATGTTCAAGGAAATGCATTTAGAATTATGGCATTAGAATTACAGCTTAAATTCATTATTCCTTTTATAGTGCAATAACTAAGCAATCAAGCAAAACTGTGTTGGTTTAATTTTTACATATGTATACGTTTGCCAGATGTTTCTGAAATTTTTTTTGTTCTTCTTGCTTTAAAAGGATGGAGATATATATATAAATATTTTACCTAATTTGGGTTCTCAGGTTGTTTTTAAGCGATATAAAGGACTCTTGCATGTCTAGGGATATAAATATAGATGTACATATGTACATCTATATAGATATAGGCATATCTAGATATATAGATATAGGTGTACATATGTAACTCTGCCTTTCTAATTTGGGTACAATTCTATGAATGTTTGCCCTAAAATAAATCCCACTACACTCAGTAAGGCTTAATCTTATGTTAATATGTATAAATTTGTAGCCTTAACTATTCTGCATATTTCAGATGGTATTACTTATCATGACAACATAAAACATTCTGTGCTGTTCTGATACACTTTGCTTCTGATATTAGATGCAGCTTATGTGTACATTGTCTATAACAATCTAGCATATTCAGTACTTCACTGATGATGCATAACCAGTATTTGGGAAAGCAGAGGAGGAAGAATTACTGACTTCATTGATTGGAACATGCCAATTTATCTAGTCAAATTGTGTGCAATCTTAATGGCACTGTCTCGTCATTTCAGTAAATAGGAAGGCCTTACATGAGCTGAGTCTATTTGAAGAGGGATTTAAGCATAAAAAACTCCAATTCATACTACATTTCCTAACTGTGATAGAGAATAATTATCTGGAATTCATTTTCAGTCTCAGCACATCTACTGTACAGTTCGTGAGCTGAGACTATGTCTGAACTTCATTGCAGTTATATCCTTTTAATGACTGATAGAGGAAAATGGCTGATATAGAATGGGAGAAAACGATTTCATATAAGTACCTTTAATTGTAATATCAGATTTTCAGAAAAGCCTTAACAAATATATCACACTGTCAGCGATATCATGCATAGTTTGTGTTTATAGTTCCAGAAGGAGCATATTTCTGGGTCATTCTTACATCAGGGCTAAATGTAAAATCCATATGAATTTCTGCTTAATTTGTCAGTGACTGTGTATTATGTATTTTAGACTTAATACCTGTTGTTCAAGCTATTGGAAGGACTGTAGCTGTTATTTAGAAATATTCAGTTCACTAAATACCTTTGTATTTCCCTGAGTGCCTTACACAGCTTATTAACATTACATACTTATTGTGTAGAAAATGTTGTCTCAAAGTTATTTTTCGTGGACAGGTGCCAAATCATCATACATCAATAAAATCATTATGATACTTACGGTGCAAAATGTGTTTCTCAACAGTAATAGATTTAGTTTAGACTCAGGAAATCATACTGTGAATATGTATGGTATAGCTACATATTAATTATACAGCAGATAACATTTACTGTAAATATTTGTATAAAGTAAATGCATCTAGGATAACTTTTTCCCCCGTGGTAAATATGCCATGTTCTATTTGTGTTATTTTTAAGGTAATCTCACAATAATCATATCCTCAATACAAGTTCTGTGCTAAAAAGATATTGATAAGCCTGAAGTAGGCTTGTATGTACAAAATTGTACATATATTTTTGTATTTTGATTCATATCCTATTTATCAGAGATTTTTTATTCATTTGTAAAGTACATAAATTATTGTAAACTTTTAATTAAAATATTTTAAAACCTATAACTACTTTAGTACTTTTTTTTGCTCTAGATAGAATAGGAAAAAAATCTAAAGCAATGCTACCACATGCTTAGTGGCAATACTTTTATTTTTTTAATTATACACATGGGACCAGATGGATATTTTTACACATATCAAAAAGCTTTAGGTACCTCCAAATTAAGCTTCTGCATCAGAATCAATTGCTTGTTTGTTACTGCTTGTGCAGTAGCTGAAGTGTCTTCAATGGCAGTCCCATGTACAGCACATTGCAACAGTCCAATTGAAAGGTGATCATGACCCCTACACCTGGTACACAAAACAAGAGTTGTGCAAAGATCCGCCTGGCCATCCTCATACAGCATGGGTCCTGAGTCCAGATAGACCCCCAAATTGCACACAGTGGTGTCGTGCTAGAATCAGAAACCTCCAAAACCCATGCATACATTCATCCTACAGTTCTGTTGAAGCTTGTTGTTTCCCATCCAAACCCTCAAAGCCTCCGGACACCAAGAGAGGATGTCCCACAGCATCACTTAATTCACTAGGTGATATCTCACCCCATGATGACAGGTGTGCTCACCCAGCAGTCTCGTGTAGATGTTAAATAGGAGAGGGAAGAGCACTTCCCCAAAAGAACTATTACAAAAACATTGAAAGTGTTAGGGATAACATTGTTCACCCTAACTGGTTTAGGTGAAATAATAACTATGAATCATAGTTAGTGTATGTTAGAGTGTATACAGCTTTAACTGTGAAATAGCAATTAAAGGAGTGGTTAAGAAAACAATATAAAAGTAGCAAGACTACGGCTTGCTCTCTCTCTCTCTCTGGCTTTGATGATCCCTGATTACTGCTTGGAATCAAGACTGCATTGCTCGAACGGGAGAGACAACAAAGGACTGATTTTGTAAGTGAACTGACATAGGATATTCTACATGGACTTTGCTAACTGAATACCCCTGAATGGACTGACTACATGGTAAATGAATATTGGACTGTTATTTGACTATGCTATTAACTTATAATGGAATAAACTATATTCTTGATAGCACAAGCGTATCTGTTATTTTTACTGTATGTTAATAAACATACAAGCTTAGCTCACTCATTTATCTGTGTGCCTATCTGACTAACGCTGCACATTCTGTTTAGCTTGTCTACCTAACCCTGGTTGGGGAACCCAGGCCTAACAGAAAGTGTAGTTATAATTTCTGTTTTACTAGTTTTTTTCTTTTGAAAAATTGGATAAAAATTAAGGGAAGACAAAACAGAAAAAGAGTACTTAGTAAAGAAGCCCATATTTATTAACATGGGCATTTATTTCCAATTTGGAAATTTTAGAAAAATAAAATTGAGATTTATCAAAGTTTACAGACTTAAGAATATGCAGAGTTCAGTAAGCCAATATAGTCAGAACGTTTTGGCAAAAGAACATTTCACATCCTTGGCTAACATTTTTTTTAGGACAAAACCAAAGCAAATCTATTTTATCTCCTTTTAACAGTTAATCCAGGAATAAGAGCTGTCACTACATTTTAGTGGCATTTTCTTTTCTCTGAGATCATCCCAGATGCAGCAAAGGCAAAGTGGAGTTGAATCAACCCCACCCAAGAAGAAAAGCAGGATAACTGACAGCAATGGAAATTCCGCCGGAGGTGGGCTTCCGCCGAGATGTCCTTCTCATGGACTTCTCTGACGCGTCTGTTTCAGCACCATATACCCTGGACAGCTCCCTGTCAAAGCCCGGCTTCCGACCAGGCTGAACGAAACGCCGAACTGATTCGTCAGGAAAAGTCAAGCCGAACCCCCGGCTTTTCTGTGACCCTCCCCTAAATCTCCGGCTTCAGTTCGTCTCCCGGCTCAAGAGGGGAGCCTGCTTCCCAGGCAGCCATGGCAGAGCGAAGAGAGCAGCAGCCGGAGAAGAAAGAAGAAGAACTGCCCGATTACTTCGCGGCCCTGGGCGCCGGGAGTCCCAAGCCCAGGCAGAAATACGGAGGCATGTTTTGCAACGTCGAGGGCGCCTTTGAAAACAAAACCCTGAACTTTGCTTCTTTCGGTTGTGAGAAAAGGAAAGAGAGCCGGAAGTTTGAACGGGAAGACTCCGGCCAGCAGTCCAGTGAATCGGAAGAGCAGGTCGAAACCAGCCCCGGGGGTCAAAACACTGCGCTCCCCACGACCTCAATGCCAGAGCCGCGTCCGCCTTCACCTGGGATGACGGAGCAGCTGCCTACCGGTGGCCATCAGGTAAGGGAGAAAAAAAGGATAGTCGTCCCAGGAAGAAGGAAACTTTTCGGATTTCCCCTTAGGTCGCTCCTCATCCTCCTCGACTTGGCCCTTTTTTCAGGAATGCATTTAATGGAAGAACATTCGAAACATGTCCCTAAATGTAGAAAAAAAACAAAAACCGGTCCGAGGTTGCATTTTGCACCCAGGTAAGCGTTTGTCCGCGAAGTAGGCACCGCCCCGGGCTACAGGGAAGGCGGGACTTTTCCCCTATTGAACAGCCACAATGTCAGCCCCACTTCTTAAATCAGAGGGCGGTTTTAAATTAAAGCCTTTTCCTTTTACTCTACCATTGCGGTGGGGGGAGCAGTCTAAAAAATAGGGCAGAGGCGAGGCGGCGATTGGAATTTGCAGCCACTCTTACCCCTCTTTGACCTGCTGGGGGAGGTTTCGGGAGTGTTCACTTATGCGCGTGGCTTTCCTCTCGCAATCCTCTCGCTCCTGCTGGTGGGACTTTGGAGTTTCCATCTACCGCCACGCAGAAAGACCAGAAATAACAATCAGTCACGCGTTAGTTTTGCAAGGCAAATACCTAGGAAAAGAGCGAATTTCTGAACCTTTCTGGAGCAGAATTTGCATCCGAGTCGGACGGGTACGGTCTCGTCCCGTCCCCCACCTCTCTCCGCTCAGACATCCAATCGCGGTGGTTTCTATTTGGGAAACTCAATGGGCGCTGGCGGCTGGTTGGTTGATACCAACGTGAATCCGAGGCTGCTCTGGGATGGGTGGGGGAATAGTAAATCGTATGAAGCCTACCAGAGGAATTTATTCCTAGGGGACGAGCGTTATGACTGCAGTGTAAGGTGGCGTTCATAAAGTTGCAGTTGAGTCGTCGCATTTATTCCCAGTAAAGCTGTGATAGTCAGGGGGTCCTTGGTGCTTTCTGAATTTGCTTTATTGTAGACGTTTCATTACATAAACCACCCTCGGTAACGTCGCCACTTACTGAAAGCTGGTGCAGGAAGAGAAGCGGCGCCATACGCGCACCCCTTCGGCTTTAGCGGCGCCTTTAACTGGCCTTCTGAATTCGCCTACTTTCTGGCTTTCTGTAGTGTAATCCGTCCAAGCCTTCAATTAACCAAGCGGGTTACGTTCACCAAAGTCCCTAAGCCACCACCAGCACGAATAGCCAAGATTAAAACACTACCCAAGAGGAATAGGCCAGGCAAGAAGACACACTAATGTTTTTATCTGAAGCATTCGACAAAAATAAGCTGTGCCCCCCCTTTTTTTTCCTTTGCTTTTCAATGGCGACTTGAACGCAAAGAAAACTCGGGCGAAGGTGGAAGGGGGCGGAGTAAGGGTAGCAAAGAAACCTTTCTGTCATTCCTGATTTATGGCTGTTAATAAAGGATGGGAGACATGGCGCTGTGGAAAGGAGGAGGAAGAGGAGACGACAATTTCTTTGGAGAATTTCCACATAGGATTTCGAAAACAAAGAGGTTCAAAAGCAACCGCCGATTCTGGTGTGTAGAAATTCAGATTCTGCGAGGTTGCATGTATTCATTATGAGATCAGGATTCGTGGACCAGGATCCACTCGATCAGAAACATAAATAGGAACCCTATCTCTGCATGTCCGTGGAGGGGGAATTAAAAGACAAAATGACATTCCCCAAACATTCTGTGATCGATATCCACCGGATCTGAAATGAATGCATTCCACTATAGATCGAAATTTTCCTTCTTGCTAGAATAGACTCTCTTGGCTAAGCCTGATCCCCAATCAGATCGATTTTGGAATCGATTTGATTGAGGACAACAATCTCGGGGACAACGGAATACAGCCTGGCTTGACAACAAAGAACACGTGTCTGGGGAAAAGATTCCCAGATCTTCGCGGGAGGTTGTTGCTAATGCTCAGGGAGAGAAAATGGGGACTCGGCTAATAAACCGCCCCTTGAACTTCGCTCTAATTTAAATTATTGGCTTTAAAGGAAACATTCCTAAACGGTTGGGCAAAACACGTCTGATGTTTGCTTGGAAATCACTTTCCATAAACGTGCGGCCCCTTACAGCTCAAATCTATTTCAGATAAGTATTGTGTGAAAAGATACGTTCCTAGACGGTTGGACAAACACATCTCCCGAAACAAAGCGGGAGATCGCTTCCCACAAACGGGCGCAAAGCAACAGAAATCCCACTCCCGCCAAAAGGGGATGCTGTTTCCAAAGGGAAAATCTGGCTTTCGGGACAATTCAGACCTGAAATAGGGCGGAGGAAAGCACCCAGTCCCCAAAACGCTACCCTTCCGTGCCTAAGCAAGCCGGGGTCCCGGGGCCTGCCCGCCGCCAACCCAGCAACCTCCAGCGGGCTCGACCACGTGTTCTTTGTTGTCGAGCGAGGGCGGCCCACAACCTTTTGTTGGGCAGGGAAAGGGCCGCGTCTGCAGGCAGCCTGCCCGGGCGGGAGGCCCCCAAGCGGAGCTGCCCACCCGTCTGGGGAGCGGGAGGAGGAGGAGGAGGAGGATGAGGAGGGGTCTGTCTGCTGTTTGGCGGAGGCACGAAGGCGGAATGCTAATCAGGCAGCTGCTCGGAGAGGCTGAGGGCCGGCGGAGCAGCGCGAGCCACCTCGTCGCCCGCTCTTCCCCCTCCCCCTCTTCCCTCCCCCCCTCCTTGCCAGAACAATCCGCCCGCCAGGGAGGAGCGCGCGCGCGCCCGCCCGCGCAAACGCGCCCCGCCACCGCCGCCGTCGCTTCTCCTCTCTCCTCAGAAAGGCCGCATCGCCCCCGCTGCCCTCCTTTCCCGCACTGCAGGCGCGGCCTCGGGGGGAAGATGTCCTACCAAGGCAAGAAGAACACCCCTCGGATCACGGTGAGGTGAAGCGCCTCGGGCATATTTCCTCTGAGGCGCGGAGGGGTGGGGAGGGTGGCGTCCATCGGTTCCGCCGACCTTGGGGGGAGCAGGGGGGGAAGCTCCAGAAGTCTGGCTTCTGCCAGACCCCCCCCCCCCGGGGGCGCAAGTTGGAGAGCGGGGGGGGGGGGGGGAGAGGGAGGGCTTGGGACGGGGCCTCGCTGTGGCGCCGGTGAGGCGAAGCTAGCGCGGCGCGGGGAACGGGGAGGGGGAGGGTGATTGGTTTCGTCGCCCAGAGCTGAAGGTGGCTTGGGCTGGGGGAGCGGGAAGTGGAAGTGGCCTGGAGGGGAGAGCGAGGATCCCGCCCGGGGGTGGGGCGGGGGGGACGTTTGCCCGGCCACCTGCCTGGAGGGAGTCCCGGGGTCCGAAAAGCCTTTGGCTTGTTTCGCGGCGAGCGCTACCGGGAACTCTTCGAAACGGGTCGTCCGAGCTTGCTGGAGAGAGGCTGCTCGGCCGCGACCGGGCTTGGCTCTGGTTGTGACGAGAGGAGTTGTCGGGCGGATTCATCGGAGAAGCCCACCGGGTTGCCAGGGCGAAGTACAAGACGAATGAAGGCGAATAGGCGCGTCCCGGGATCGTGTTGGAGGACCCAATCTGGGTCACCAGGACAAGAGGTTTTGTCTTCCGAGTTTCGGATTCGAAAACTGGCTGGCTGGGTGCCACGGGCCTTGGAGTCGGATGGGGGGGGGGAGAAATCCCCGGCTTGCTTCGGCATGGAAGAGCACCGCCTTTTGGACGGGATACTCTTCCCCCCCGGGTCCTATTTCAGCCCTGAATTTCAGGCTTTGTCCTGAAAGTCCACCTTTTTTCCCTTGGAAGCCGCATCTCCATGATTTGGTGGGATTTCTTATTGCTCACGCCCGTTTATGGGAAGCGATCTCCCGCTTTATTTCAGGAGGTTTGTTTGCCGCCCAACCGTCTAGGAATGTGTCTTGATAAGACAATAAAAGATTGTCACCCAGGGCTCCAGCACGAGTCCGAAAGGTCGGAAGACAAAACCTCTGGCCCCGGTGACCGACCCGGATTGGATCCTGACAGTAAAAGATCTTCAGATTGTTGGGAAGGACGGCGCTATTTCTTTTCAAACCGTTTCCCCCCCCACACACACACACACAAATTTTTGTCGCTGTTTACTGTTGTTTGAACGGAGGGTTCCTTGTCCAGCCCTTTTAAATCCCGTCTCAGCTCGTCTTCTCTCTCTCTCTCTCTCTCTCTCTCTCTCTCTCTCTCACACACACACACACACACACACACACACACACACACACACTTTTAGAACCATTGCAGAATTGTGAAAAAAAATTAAGCCAAGACTGGTCCAGACAAACTGTACAAAGGGAAGATAAAGAAGAATGTTTAGGATATGCGAATCAATGCCAGCTATGAAGATGACATTTGGAATAGATAAGCAATACAATGTGTTGATGCATCTCCTTTAAAAATCTTCACTGAACACTGCAAGGCAGAATTGGGTGTTAAGTCACCCTACTTTGTATGGTGGGGCTGAGATGTTTTTCTAATGAAAGTAGCACACATCTGGAATCTTCATTTGCTTGTTTGTTGGGTGTAATTTCCCACTGTAATCCTGAACTTCAGAAGGATTCAATGGTGTTTTCAGCTTCAGTTGGAGACTCTTCATTATGGCTTACCTGTCTTCTGTGTTTTACTGATCAATCAGCTATTTCATACTCCTTTTATTTGTCTCGATACCTGTATTTTCCAATCTATTTTATTGGATCTCTATATAGCACAGGGTAGTGTAATCCTGTGCATAATTGACTTTAGTGTAGGCTTATGAGTAGATATGCATTGAGTTTCCATGCTCATTTAGCACAAAAGGGTGTTGTGTCAGAAGGAATCAATGTTTTGGTGGCTATTAGGGATTCAATTTTAGTACATCCCATATTTCTTCTGTTGCCACCCTTTCTTCATCAGTGGGAGGAGCAAAAAATAATCATTTGCATCACTGTACATCTGCATAATTCTATTTATGGAACACAGTTACATAATGCTTATGGTTTACCTTAATATTAATAGTCTGTATCCTTTTTTTCTCAGACTGAAGTCCTGTTCCCAGTTTAAGAGTGATTTTTAATGAAATTTAGTGGTGTTTACTTCTGTATGCATATAAAAGAGCCTGATATTAAAGCTACTATTCAATATATTTTTATTCTTTCCCTATATTTTGCTAAAAATTTCTAATTTCTGCTCCACTGATGGCTTTTTAAAGATGTATAAGTAAGGATACGCAGACTCTCATACAGTAAATTATGTTTGAATTAAATGAAAATGCAGAGTTATTAATAAACCTCCTTGAAGTAACATGTAATCTACCAATCAGGGCTTACAGGATTCTGAATGGAAAAGAAAGAGTCCGTGACAATGTCAGAATAGTTATTCCCAAAGCTTCTTGGCATATTCATTTGGAAGTTTGGTTAGGGACAATTAGCTCCCAAGACTTCTCCCCAATTAAATTCATTGGTCTAATCTTTCCTGGTTGAACCTAACCATTATTTTGGATCCCGGCCAATATGTTTGATTATATTCTAATACCACTTAAGGTTTATGGAGTTGAGATTTAAGTATGCATTATCATAATTCATTTATGCATTCTCAATTTATTCTTGGCTGGTGAACCATTGTTCTTCTAATGGCCCTATAACTTACAAACTCTTAAAATACTTTAATGGAAGAATTCCATTTCTGCATGCCCTCTCTATTGCAGTTCTCCATCTAATGTTAAATAACTTGGCTAAGTCTCTCTGCTGATTCTTTTCTTCGATAATATTCCACTATTCCTCTTGAGTAAAAAATATAGCTTTAAAGATATAAGAGGTTTTTTTGTGAGTAAGTATTTGACTAAATGGTTTCCTGATACCAACTGATGAAGGGCTTCTTTAAAAAATGTTTATTTGTTTAGAGCTGTATGAGCCAGAGCAAAGCAGCTCTGGAAATCCAAGTTGAAAAGAAGCTAAGTAAATATAGGTTGGCTCTGATTTTCCCTGGTTATAATTCAAACAGAATAGTTGAACAAATTTCCTTTTAGTTTTTTAAATTTTTATTAGACTCCTATGTTGCATTACTGGTTGTCCAGGGCCAAATGTGGCCCATGGACCACAGGTTCAACTCATCTGTGTCAGACCACCTCTTCTATGATTACAGGTAGTCCTCAACTTACAACAGTTCACTTTGTGACCGTTTGAAGTTACAACAGCACTGAAAAAAATGACGTATGACAATTTTTCACATTTATGACCATTGCAGCATCCACATGGACATGAGATTTACATTCAGGTGCTTGACAACTGACTCACATTTATGACTTGCAGTGTTCCTGGGTCACGTGATACCTTTTGTAACCTTCTAAAAAGCAAAGTCAATGGAAAAACCAGATTCACTTAACAACCAGATGACTAATTTAACAACTGTAGTGATTCTCCTAACAAATGTGGCAAGAAGTCATAAAATGGGGCACAACTCACTTAACAAATTTCTCATTTAGCAACATAAATGTTGGGCTCAATTGTGGTTATAAGTTGAGGACTACCTGTTAGAAGCAAAGGAAGGTTTAGACTATTAATACCTTGAAAAATGCAATTATGGATTATTTACCTTCCATACCTACATTTTTGGGTGAGTCTGCATTTAGGAACCTAAGCTCCATATGACTATGAGACTGAATATGACTAGCCTTCTATCCATCTCAGTTTAATAAAGAAGCCAGTGTTGATTGATTATGTCTAATTAATTCAGTGTCAACTCCTACTACTAGTGATAGTAGTATTTTTTCTGAGACAAAGACAAACACACATGTATCTTTAGAAGTATCTTTACAATAAAGTTTCAGTCACAAGACAATTTTAGCCATACATTTCTGCTTGGGATAAAAAAATGGAGTTGTCTTAAAATAAAAAGATGTTTTCTTTTTTATATTACTTTCTTCCTTGCTTAATTATTATTATTGATTTTGTTTTACATAACAAAATTTGATTTCTTTGATGGAAATGATGTTCTTTTTGAGATTAGGGCTGTCTCTGTCTGTTTTATCAATTGATATCTTGCTTGATAAGTAAAGATTACAGAAGTTTCAAAAATTGTCAGCAGTCTCCTATCTCAAACTGTCACTGCTGAAAAGATCCTGGAATCTCCCATGTGCTCATTGAAACAGAAAACATAGAAAGTATGGTATTTTAACATTTATTTTTTATCTAAGAACATCAGATGAAAGGAAAAAAATAGTCTTTTTAGTGAGGAAAAGGAAAGAAAACAAATTGACTAGAGAAGTATACCACCATCCCGGCCCCTTTTTTGTAGCTATGCCATAGCCTGCATTGGTCTGTATCTCATTGTGTTGGAGGCAACATTTGAAATAGTCAGGAGGCCTGGAGAGAGAAGAAACAGGCTTTTCATGAGAAAACAATCAACCCTCCTTATTTGTAAGGCTGAAAAATATAGGAAACCTTTCCATTTTTATTAAGAGTTGTGTTTCCTCCTTCATACGGTATCATAGAAATGTTGGCCAGATTAATGGGACAATCCTTAAAAGGATGCACAAAATGGTTTTGTTATCTATGTTTCATTTAAATAAACTGCATGTTTCAGAATTTGAAGATTGTGTCTGTATGGCAATCTATACTCTACATGCATTGGGTTTCTGATTATATACCTAAGGTGGCCTTTGAATGAAATATCTAAAGTTACCTTGGAAATGTTTTGTTTGTTTACTTAAATTAGACTGGCCGGTTACTCATCAAAGGAGGAAAGGTTGTCAATGACGATCAATCATTTTATGCAGATATCTTTGTGGAAGATGGTTTGATTAAGTAAGTTGCTGATTTATTTACATATATTTGCTTCAAAAAGTTGTATAATACACAGCAAACAGTTACATGATTTAACTCTATTGATATTTTTATATCAAAATAATACATGTTATTGCTATAACAGCCTTCCCAAACCATTGTACCCCTTGGCCATACTGGCAGGAATCCTTAGAGTTAATAGTCCAGATAGATCATAAAATAACAGAGTTGGAAGGGACCTTTACTTTTGGAAGTCACTGGGTTGAAGCAAGCTAGCAGATATTTGCATATGGGGAACTCTAGATCAAGATTAATTTTAAGGTGCTTTATTTTGAATAAATCAGTTTGTAGTTTAGATTGCAACTACACTTCATTTGAACGTAAAACAGCTTCTTTGCATTTTATTTGTATAGAGTGATTTGACTGATCTTCCACCGAAACCCCAAATTTCCCACTATTTTCTACTCTATGGAAACTAACGTTTAGAAAAGCAGCATATTGACCTCAAAAGAAATATATCTGTAACTTAGACGGAAATGTTGCCCCAAGGTGGCACTTTTTCTCTTCTTTATGTAGAGCTGAATAATTGTGAGTGTGAAACATTTTTATGTTAAAAGTATCTCTTAATCATAAAAAAGATAACTAAAAGCAACCCTGTGAACATCAGAAAATATAATTTACTGAATTAAACCTCTGGTTTTCATTGCATTCAGTAGGACAAGTCATTATTTGCATGTTCCATCAATTTCAGGGCATTTCAGTTATGCTGAATATCTTTAAAGTCTTGTTTCCCTTGAATGAAATAATGAAGGTGTAATTTTTAATGTCATTTTCAGACAAATTGGAGAAAACCTGATAGTTCCTGGAGGTATGAAAACAATTGATGCTTATGGCCAGTTAGTTATACCAGGTGGAATAGACGTCCACACTAGATTACAGATGTCTTTGATGGGAATGACTTCTGCTGATGACTTTTACCAAGGCACAAAAGCAGCTCTTGCAGGAGGAACCACCATGATACGTATGTAGTCATTTTGCCATGTGCTTGTCGTGCTCTAGATGGAACAATCACACAGTAGCAAATTTGCAACTGGCTTAGTGATGGGTGGTAACTCATACAACCAACAAGACAGCTACAGTGTCTGATTGAGCAATCAAATAGTAGCAGATTTGCAACTGGTTTAGTGATGAGTTGCAACTCTAGAACCAACAAGATAGCTATAGTGGCTGATTGAGCAGATATAAAACTTGCAAGATAAATGTAGGAAAAATGAGATAGAGTGGCTCAGAGGTAGGCAGCATGCAAGTTTAATTAAATATTGTTACTGTATCATTCAGGGTGCAATGTTGGTGATCTAGTGGGTTGAAGCAGAGTTTAGAAGTCAATGGCTAAAGGTTCACAGAGTCTAGTCCGGAGTTGTAGCCATAACTAATAAAAGGCAGGCTTAGAAAGGAACAAACCAGCAACATGCAGGTCTGGAAAAAATAAGAATATGGTAATGACATAAAACAAAAGTTGTCCCTGTCAATCTAGAGTTCAGTCATCACAGATTGGTTCAAGTCATCTAGCCTAGAATCTGAGAACAAAGCAAGGAATGCATGTCTGATGTTCGAAAGTTGTTTCTGATCAAAGGCAACCATCTGAAGGTTATTCCTAAATAGCCCCAACAGCATTGGGGTGGGGGTGGAGACTCTTTGGTTCCTGGGTAGCAGATCAGATCAGTTTCATTCTGTACTTCAAAACTACCCAGTGTGTTCTAAGACTAGGCATCCTGCCAAGTTCTGCACCTGTACTCACCTGCAGACCAGAATAGAATTGTTTAGAACCCGTTTTTAAGAAAATTAAAGGAAACTTGGAAACCAAAGAGCTGTTTTCCCCTTCATTTAAAATTAGGAAGCTCTAACTTGCCAACATGTTTTAAGTTATTCAAATATTTGAAATGAAAGAGTTATGTGATCTGAATTAAAACCACAACAGAGATCTGAGGACCTTTGTACAGCAATCACTGGGGTAGAGGTTTTGCCCATGCAGCAAAGCAGCCACTAAAAAATCATGGAACTCATTTCTTTATATTGCCTGCTTTATGCTGGTATATGTTCAGAATTGATAAGCCCACTGTTAAATAAATTTCCCAGTCATTCTGACCGCCTTTATTTACACTGTACTTTGAACTTGCAAATAACAGTAATCCTGATATTTTAAGTATAACTTCATTTTGTTATATGCAAAATGCACAGTCAAATGATCTGCTCAGTTAATTTTATGATTTGCACTTATCCATATATCTGTAACCGTTTTACACAAGCGAGTTTTATATGTTCTGGTTTTTTATCCTAGTAAAGATTTTCTTTGTCTTCTAAATTGAGCAAATTCAGATTAAGTTCCAGACTCAATAATAAAAGTTTATAATTCCCTTAAACTGCACATGGATGCATTTATATCACCCATACATATAGAATGCCTTTGCAGGTAGTACTTGACTTACGACTAAATTTAAGTCCAACATTTCTGTTGTTAAGTGAAACATTTGTTAAGTTAGTTTTGCCCTGTTTTACAATTTTTCTTGCCACAGTTGTTAAGTGAACTTCTGAAGTTGTTAAGTTAGTAACACAGTTGTTAAGTGGATGTGCCTTCCCCATTGACTTTGCTTTTCAGAAGGTCACAGAAGCTGGTCACTTGACCCTGGGACACTGCGATCATCATAAATATGAACCAGTTCCCAAGCATCTGAATTTTGATCATGTAATTATGGAGATGGTGCAATGGTCACAAGTGTGAAAACAAGACATAAGCAGGGGTGGGCTGCTGGGGGTTCACAGGGGTTTGCAAGAGCCCCTAGCTAAGTTCTGTGCAGTTCAGAGAACCTCCAAATCCCAATCTTGGCTGTCCCCGCCTACGCTGCTCCTCCCAGGAGTCCCCATGCATTCAGGGAGGACAAAAAACAGGCCTCTGGAAGTTTGGGAAGGCCAGAAATGGACCATTTCCAGCTTCCAGAGAACCTCTGTAGCCTGGGGAGGCCATTTTCACTCTCCCGGAGTCTCGAAGAAAACCTCCAGAGCCCAGGAGGGCAAAAAGTCTCACCTGCCATGGTGCAGGAAGCTGACTAGGCCACGCCCACCATGGCCACCCTCACCCAGCAACTGGACAAAGAACCCCTTGCTACAAATTTTGAAGCCCACCCCTGGTCATTAGTCACTTTTTCAATCCCATTGTAACTTCAAATGGTCACTAAATAAACCATTATTTGTTAGTCAAGGACTATCTATATATAGAGAAAAATCTTTCAATAATTCTGTGCAGTAGAATTAAAGCTCATATTCTCCAGTCACTGTAATGCTTCAATGCCTCTGCAGTTTTGTTTTTGTTAAAAGTTGCAGAAGATTTCTGACGTCCACATATAATAAACACATTTAGATTATTCTGAATATATTTATATATATTTCAGAAGTTTGCGCATGCTTTATTCTTTGAAGTGAAAAGCATTCATCAGATTCTGGGCAATTAAATCCTTGCTTTTAAATAAACATATTTGTTTCTCAAGTTGATCACGTATTTCCTGAATCTGGAACAAACCTACTGACTGCCTATGACCAGTGGAAGGAAAATGCAGATATTAAAGCATGCTGTGACTATTCTCTGCATATTGACATCACCCGTTGGCATGAGAGTATAAAAGAAGAGCTGGAAGCTCTTGTCAAAGACAAAGGTGAGAAACAAAACAACAAAGTTTTGCATGAACAACTAAGTGAACAGGAACTATGACTCACATAGATTTCTACCTGCAAATAGTATCTCAAGCAAAATAGACAGGATATGTTCATTGTGATATGTGGTAATGGGAGTTGTCCTTTGAAGCCACATCTGGACAACATCAGACTGAGGAAGGCTGTCCAAACAAGTGGTGCTTCCGTCAATAGCTTCCTTGGTGTTGGATTTGATTCTGGTTGTACCGTAATACATGATTACAAGTATCCCAGAATGATTTTATTTTGTTATGGTGTAATTTTACATTTATGTTCCTAAATCCATTGGAACTTACTTCCAAGTAATTGTATGGGATTGCAGCTTCAGAGAATCTTACTTTTGTTGAGTAGATATAGTCTACACTTGGAAACTTTCCTTAAGTTCTAAAGCCTTGCTGTCTGTGAAGTGCCAAGACAGAAATAGAAAGCAGCAGGATCCATATGTGTCTGATGTTTATTAACTTTGTCAATGTTCATGGAGGAAAAGGAAGCTTCCGACCCAAAACCGCACACATTTTGTTCACTACCCTCTCCTCTACCCTTGTTTTAAGGCCTCTGCAAGGTTGGGAATCACTAGTAAAAAAATGCTACCGTTCGGCTGAACCGGTAGTAAAAAAACAGCTACCGTTTTGGCCAAACTGTTATTTCTTTTTTTTCCTCACAACAATCAGCTGTTCTGACAATCAGCTATGCAACCCCCACCCTGCCCTCTGTTTCTTGCCTCCTAGGCCTCAGGGAAGCCTCCTGGGAGCAAAAATAGCCTCCCAAGAGGCCTCCCTGAGGCCCAGGAGGCAAAAAAAGGATCACGGAGTTTTTGTTAAAAAAAGAAGCCACGCCCATCTAGTCACATGGCCATGCACACGGAAGCAGTAAAAATATTTGCGTCCAACCCCTGGTTGGGAATTCCTGATCTCAGAAAGAAGTAGGTAGCTCGTATCAGATTTTCCCCTTTTAGATTGAAGAAAGGAATATGATATATTTTGGGGTGCCTTGAACTCTATCAGAATATCACCAGATTGCAACCTAAATGCTTATTTATTCCATAACATTTGGCCAATTTTTTTTTAAATAGCCATTTTTCTGAGTAGAGCTTTAGAAAACATAACTTCATGCATGTGGTTATGTTGTTGCTGGAATACTCAAGGCCAATTCTGAAGATGGATGAAGGTATCTGCTTTGGCTGATTGGTTATGAAATTCAGAGGACAACTCTGACTATCATTTAACACAGGTTATCCAAAGGACTAAAAAATTACAGACGGGGAAGCCCAAATACAGTTTTTCCTGTTACTATTGTTGGAATGATTGTTGTAAGAAAGCTTAAATTATTTGCACACGTATAAATATCATTCTATTATGTTAATATAAATTATATTGTAGCAGTACCAATAATAGTTAAATTACAAATATGGTTTTACTTTTAAGGAAACAATTTCATAATTAGAAACATAACCGTGAGCATTGATTCTGTTTCATTATTTTTTCAATAAAGTCTTACATTTTCTCCTCTCTGAATATAGATATAGCTAAGCTTTGTAACCTAAAAACTGTTTTTATTTCAGTTGCAATCAATAATTCACTTTTGTTTTTCTTAAGGTGTGAACTCTTTTCTTGTTTTCATGTCCTACAAAGACAAGCTCCAATGCACTGATGCTCAGGTAATTAAAGATAATGGAAGCACAACAATTTTAATGATATATTAAAATTATGTAGTACAGAAATGGAAACTTACATTTTAGGACTTGTTTTTCTCTCTCTCTTTCCTGTCAGATGTATGAAATATTCAGCCTTATTCGCGAAATGGGTGCCATTGCCCAAGTTCATGCAGAAAATGGAGACATCATTGATGAGGTAGGAAAAATGTTCACCATGATAGACATTTTTAGTTTAAAAAGGAGACAAGACGGTACAGATACATTTCCCCTTAATTCTAGTGTTCCCTGAAGTTGGCAAGACCTGACTAGTGTATTTAGTTTTAAATTGAAAGCTTCCCACACATTCAGTTGAATCCCTAAAGAACTCTGTTGCTTTAGATATTATTTATCTGATAGATGCACGCATTACCAAGGTCAGCAGTCATTAGCATATATTAGCTCGGTAATTATTTCAATTATCCATGTTATATTTTGGGATGTGATAGGGAGTCACATATTAATGTTGCAGATGGTATCATTTATGTTGCTTATTTGGTTACTGTCATGAAATAGGAAAAGTCTATCTTGAATAGTAGTAATACAGTGAAGGAAAAGAACCTTAGATTATACTGATGAAAGGAACTAAGCATAACTCTTCCCAATTAATGACAACCAAGGTTCCATATAAATATACAGGTAGTCCTGGACTTAAGACTATTGACTATTGATTCAACAGCCATTCAAAGTTACAACAACCCCAGAAAAAGTGACTTACAACCTTTGCTTGCACTTACAACCATTACAGCATTCCATGGTCCATATGATTGCAGTTTTAGCACTTAGCTTGTTTTTATGACTGTTTGTCCTGCCCTATGGCCATATTGATGTACCTATGCCACGTGTACCGGAAGTGGCATGTAGAACCATCTCTCCAGGCACACCAGCCCTCACCCATTGCTCTTCTGGTTCTGGCATGTGCATGTGCTGGCCAGCTGGTCTTCACGCATGCAGGAGCACCAGAAACCGGAAAAACAGCTACCCGGAGCACATGCGCATGCCAGCCAACTGGTCTTGTTGCATGTGGGAGTGCTGGAAACCAGAAGAGCAGCTCCCTGGTCAGCTGGTCCTCATGCACGCATGCATGTTAGAAACTGAAAAACCAGCTAAGCTTCTGGTTTCAAGGATTCCACGCATGTACATTGGGCAGCTGCTCTTCTAGTTTCCCATATGGGCTCCCGTTTCAGCACTGGGTGCCAAAAAGGTTAGCCACCACTGTCCTATGGTCATGTGATCACCATCTGTGACTATTTGGCTGACTTCCAACAAAAAAGGCTCATTAGAGAACTGGCTTTGCTTAACAGTTCTGTGATTTACTTAATGACTGGGTGATTCATTTAACAACTGCTGTCAGAATTGTTGTAAAATCAAGTCTGACACCAATTACAACTACAATGACTTATGATGGAAATTCCAGTCCCATTTAATGGTCATAGGTTAACAGCTACCTGTAAATACTAAAATGGAATGTATTCAGTTGTTGAGCTTATTAAATCTGGACCATATAGCAACCTAATATGTCATATTCTGATTTATATACCAAAGTATTTTCTAAAATAGGTAAGAAACACGTATCCTGGGTCCATTCCTTAAAATCAGAAGAGTAACCCTACAAGAATGCCAGCAAATATTACGGCACTTATGGACATTTTATAAGAAAACTAGGATCCATAACAGTTTCTGACAGTTTTTGACTTTCCTCTTTTACATATTCTTTGTTCCCATTCCCTTCTTCCAACCTGACCACTCCTATGTGCAAATGGTGGCAGACAAGAACATAGACAGTTCATTGGAATTCCCTTAACAGCTTTATGGCAGCTGATAGATTGGTTCAGAACTGAAGTTACAGCAGGAACTCTCCTTGTAATCAGTAATAGGGAGAAGATAATGGCCTTAAGATATTGCTGACATACTTCTGTGCCAAGCCTTGATCTTAGTTCTTTGCTGATTTGACTACAAGTATTTGCAGAGCCTTTGTTTATATCAACTATTCTCTGGATACACATTTTGCCCCATCTGATTGATTGTCATTCCTGCATTTTTATAAGTGCCTTGAGTCTGTATTCATGTCATTTGAAAGTTAGCCTGAAGCTGCCTCCCTCTGCTATACTTTTTCCTCTGAAGATCCCATCCTTACATTGTAAAAGGCAAAGGAAGGAAATAAAATCCATTATGTAGACTTATAATTTGATTTTCAGTTTTTACATTGTTTACTACTACCCTCTGAATACAATAGGCTGTGCTACTTTGAAGGCTAGTTCCCCCAAAACAATCACTCAAGATCTGCAACTGGGCATTCACCCACCTATTGCCTTTAGACAATGCTGTTTTCCTAAGAAAACAAAAGTCAGTATCTTGGGGCCCCAGAAGGCTGGGGAATCACTTAAGGCCTGTCCCACTGCACTTTTGGATGCAAAGAGGATGTAAAACGTTAAAAAAAAGCTTGCCATCCATTGGAGAATGCTATGTATCCATTGTGTACTCATTGCATACGTGTTTCATACACTCTATCCGTCAAGCATCCGTCCACTGAGATTTCATCTGCGCAAGATTTGAGCTACACAAAACTTTGAACGAATTAACTTTCTGCTGTGTACGATGTACATCCGCGACATATGAGCAACAAGCCTTCTATGTCCGTTTATCATCCGTTAAGCGTCCGCTGTATCCTCTCTGGATCCTCTGGACATCTTTGCAACTCACATCCGCTGCAGCTGAAAACGGAATGAGGGAGGAAAGAAAAGGTACATGGAACATCTATACATTGTTAGTAGCACGGAAATAGAAAGGATGCGCAGTGAACGGTTTGCATCCGATATACATCGGCGCAGCATCCCCTTTCTTTCCTTTAGGCGTACGTGATGCATCCGCTTCATCCGCTCTGCGTCCGCTTCGCAATTATCCCCCGGAACCCCTTCGGAGGTGTCATCCACTTCCATCCGCTAGGCTTCCTATGAACATCCATTTAACATCCCCGCTACATACTACCCACGTCCGTTTTTTTCTGTTCTTTTCCATTCTGTTTATGCAAATTTTCACCACTTTTTGGAGCAGATAACAACAAATGGAGCCACCCCCGAAATTTTGCTCATCCGCTGTGTCCTTTATGCATACGTTTTGCATCCGTCGGCCAGTGGGACCAGGCCTTTAGACCTAGTGTTTCTCAACCTTGGCAATTTGAAGATGGTGTGGACTTCAGCTCCCAGAATTATGGGATTTGAAATCCACACACTTTCAAGATGCCAAGGTTGATAAACAATGCATTAGAAAGAAGACAGAGAGATGATCTAGATGATCTTCAGAATTATGGCCAAACCTTACATGCTAATAGTCCATCTATTCTTTAAGGCATAACATCTTCCCACATGGGTGAGTGTGAAATGAGGCCCATTTTTTCCTCTAGGGGTCTTTACACTTTGACAGTGATTTGGATGGAGGTTTCATGCCTCACCAAGCACCACATGTCTCTGCTATTCATTAAAGCCACTCCACTGTTTAAGAATCCCTGAAGGGATGCCTTAAAGCAGCAGTGTTTCTTACCCAGCTTGTACAGAAGCAGGAAAAATGGTAGGTTGTTTTAATGAACGATGTAAGTGTCACCCTTCTGCAAGGTCCAAAGCATTTCTTTTGAATCATTTGTGACATGTTTGCATCCCTCTTCTTCAGCTGTTTTCTGAATTTCAGGAGCACAATGTTGGATAAACTCAAGATAAGGAATTCAAAAGCTGCACCCATCCCCCTTTGTTCTCACTGGAGATAACCAACCTTGAACCTTAAGAGATTCATAAATCATGGGAATGTTCAGCTGATATATCTCACCTAATTAAATCAAGATTCTTCACCATAATATGATTTGGTGCTTAATAGTAGGACAATTTGCAATTGAAACCGGCTCTAGAGCAGAATCCCAAGAGTGGAGTTTTTTTTCTCTTATATTAGTATCTTTAAGGGTTTTCATCAATGAGATTAATATTAAACAAAGATGTTAGAAAATCAGAAAGTTATCTATAATTAATCAACTTGGAGTAAATGTTGAATTATTATTTCAAAAGGAGCTATCCAAACAATCTCTTACAAAAGAAAACCAACTAGCAAGGCAAGTGTTTTTCAACCTAGGCAAGTTTAAGATGGGTCGATTTTAACTCCCAGAATTCCCCAGCCAATAAAGTCTCAGACAAATACAGATGTATCCATTTTCTTTGTAATCCATCAGGAAGATTTCTCAAAGTATATTGTTTGCATATATTGTAAAATAGTAATATGAATTATTTACATATGGTAGATGAGGTATAGAGTTATCCTAGGGTATGATAGGCAGGTTTTATTGGATGGATAAATAGATGATAGATAGATAGATAGATAGATAGATAGATAGATAGATAGATAGATAGATAGATAGATAGATAGA
>BLBF01000016.1:34069849-34082479 GCA_015471245.1 Laticauda colubrina | reverse complement strand
ATGGATGGATGGATGGATGGATGGATGGATGGATGGATGGATGGATGCTCAGCAGATTTCTCCTGTAAATATTCTTCTTTTTCCCATGAGGTATGCAAAGAGGGCAAGAGTTATGTAAATTAAAAAAAGCAAGAGCAGTCTCTTCCCATCAAATGTCCAGCACTAGTTGAAGAACATCTAATTGGGAGAGATTTCATCCCATTTCTCCCCAAGAATGACCAACACACAATTATGTCTTTAGGCACCATTGTATATGGAGAGCCCATTACAGCAAGCATTGGTACTGATGGCTCACATTACTGGAGTAAGAATTGGGCAAAAGCGGCAGCCTTTGTCACATCTCCACCTGTCAGTCCAGACCCCACAACCCCTGATTATCTCACTTCACTCTTAGCCTGGTAAGTCATTTTCTCAATCTTCCAGACAAAAGGCAACTTTTATGGGAAGAGCTAATGCAGGACTTTCAAAGCTTTTCTAAGGTGGAGGAAACATTTGAAATCCAGCCAGTTCCATACCATTTGCTAATTGTGATCTAGTGAGGTTGTTCTGTACCACTTGTCTCGATTCTCCTATCTCAGCTTGATTTTTTTTTAACACTTCCAAAGTACTGAACTTCATCTACTTTTCATTTTACTTAAAGAAATATTGGGGAGGGGGGGTTTCCTTTGAGTGCCTCAAACATTCTTGGAAATAAATAAATAAATGATGTTCAATGCTGGTGCTTATTGGCAAAATATCAACTTCCCACTTTTTTTAAAAATTAAGATAAATTATTTTGAAAAATCAGTTGGATCAAGAAGCCCAAGAGCTATCTTAATGGGCACAATGGAGAGCAAGAAAATAGCATAATAGGATCTTTAGAAATCCTCTTGGGATCTAGCTATTAATAACCAACTGGCAGGTCTTTACCATAGTCACCAAGAAGACATTATATTCTTTGGTGTGCCCATAGCTTTGAAATCTGGTATATTGTATTATTGCCCAGGAGGCAACTATTAAAGTATAAAGCTAATCAAAACCTGTTTTTCATTGTACAGTCCTCTCTGTAACCTCCCTGGCTTCCTTCCCTTAATTAAATCCAAGAGAAGATAACAACAGAGAGGTTTTCCATTCTACTTATTCAGACCAGCAATTGACAGACCAGAGCTGAGAAAGCTTTAGAGAAGTGAAAAGATGTGAATTTAGCCATCTTTCAGTTTCAATGTGCTACCAGAATAAATTATATCGTACTCTTAAGAATTAATCAACTTGTAGTTCTTTGCTTTCTACCAATGAGACTTCAAATCAAATTTCAGAAGTGCCATAGATGTTGAGTGTCACGGAGCCTCTTGTTGTTTTTTTGTTGTTTACCGATTTGATATTTCTTTTAATTAGTGGGGATCTTCAAGTGGTGGGCAGTGCTCACTGTGCCTTCACCACAGCCCAGAAGGCAGTTGGAAAGGATAACTTCACTCTGATCCCAGAAGGAACAAATGGCATTGAAGAACGAATGTCAGTAATTTGGGAAAAATGTGTGGTAAGTTCAGCTGGAAAAGTTTGTTGCAAAACAATGAAGTTTTTGGTCATAACTTGATCAATTGCTCTTGACTGTGTAGGGGATTTCAAACTTTAATTTTTCATGATGCAAGATCCTAGGGCAAATTCATGAATGCACATTCAATTTGCGGGTTGACCTCAATTTACAATTATTTGTTTAGTGACTGTTCAAAGTTACAGTGGCACAGGAAAAAGACTGACCCTTTTTCCACATTTACAATTGTTGCAACGTCCCCATAATCACATGATCCAAATTCAGACTCAGTGGTTAAGATGCTGGGCTTGTTGGCTGGAAAACCAGCAGCCCAGGCTTGAGACCTGAGTTCACATGCAATGGGGAGAACTCCCGTCCTCGCCCCAGTTCCTGCCAACCTAGCAGTTTGAAAACATGCAAATGTGAGTAGATAACTAGGTACCCCCTTGTTGGGAAGGTAACAGCACTTTTGACATCTGGCCACATGAACCCAGAAATGTCTTCAGACAATGCTTGCTCAATGGTCTTGAAACTAAGACGAGCAGCTCCCCCTCTATTGTCTGCAATTGCTAGTGGAGAAAAATCCACAGGAATTCCTTTACAAAAATTCATACATTTTGGATTGATATGGAAAGAAGTTCATTATTATGAGACAAGCTCAAAGTTCTCATGTCTTTAAAAGAGAACAGAAAATAATACCATTTCCAAATTCCTTGTATCCCAACCTTCTCTCTGGGTCATCAGAAGGATTCGCTTGCCTTGAGTCAAACCTTCCATGACTTGGACCTAGTAGATCAGTATATCTAGAGGTTCTGTCGAGAGCAAATGTGTTCAACCCACAAGTTGTGATCTGCATGCAGCCACACAGGATTGTAAGTTTTCAACATTGATATGCGATTTATATATATGAACTATATTATAACTTTTATATGTAGTCCAAGATAGTTCCCTTTACTCAATGCAGCCCAGGAAAGCCAAAAGATTGTACATCCAAGATCAAGAGCAGGCCTGCCCAACTGGTAGTCCCCAGGCTGGATACAGCCTGTGGAGACCACACCCACCCCGGCTCCAATATATCGTTATCCAGCCTGTAATGCGATCCAGTTTGACACCCCTGATCTAGAGGCTGTCAGAACTAGTCTACCATGAAATAATTTATTTATCCTATGAACATGTAGTAAATTATTTTTTTAAAAAAATGCCGTTTATTTGGGATAAATTTGAAAGTGAAATCATGGAATCTGTGAATTGTATTTCATGAATTCATAAGAAATATAATTCAAATTATTATTTTTCCCACCTCATATTTTTTCTCTTTCTTTCTCTCTCCTTTTCTACCTTTCACCGTTCCCAAACACACACACACACACACACACACACACACCTCATTTCCAGGCAGCAGGGAAGATGGATGAAAATGAATTTGTAGCAGTGACCAGCACTAATTCAGCCAAGATTTTCAACTTCTATCCCAGGAAGGGGCGGATTGCTGTGGGGTCAGACGCTGATTTGGTTATTTGGAACCCTAAAGCTACAAAGATCATTTCTGCAAAAACCCACAACTCGGTAAAAGCAAACAATAATTACACATTTTATTTTTCATTGAATTAGATGTTCCATTGTTTATAATAGTCATTATTGTAATCTGACTGAGCTTTCTTGATTTCCTATATCATTTTCTAGATTGGTTAGCTTTGACAGTATTGATGCTACGTACAAATTACTGGGTATGAATTACAACCTTAATTTACAGTTGAAATGAGCATCCTTAACTTTAGTAGCATTATACTTGTTCATCATAGAGAGGTTTTTTTTTTTCTTGTTCATAGCTATGTGCTCACTTGTTAATATTTTGTTACTTGAGTATTTCATTTTGGGAAAAGTTGAGCAGAAATGGTAGAAATAATGATAATTTCAATCTCATTGTTGAATTTCAGAAGGTACATAATTCTGATATAGCACACTATTTCAGTCCTGTCTCTAACTGGCAGTTCTCAGGATTTCGTTTGTAATGTGAGGATTTAATCTGTGTGTGTCAGAACTTGGTCTTTTTATGCAAACAGTTACAACCCTTCCCCGCTGCTCTTCCATTGGGCATTAAGCTTCTCAAGGGAACATCTAACTAGGCTTTGACCAAAAGAAGGACAAAGCTGCAGCAGGGCATTTCTTTAGGCTTCTGGGAGACTTAGTTCAATTTATTAAAAAATTCTATCTCTTGATTTATCTAATAGTAAGATAAATTTAGTTGTAATAGATTAGAGAATGAAGATAAACCAAGCTGTGGCCTGTTCATGAGTCAGTTTGCCATCATGTATTCTCTGTGATTGGGAACCCTTCCTTGTCAAAGGAGATTATATTTGATGTTGAGATTTTACATCAATCGTTGGTTATAAATTCTCTCTGGAATTGGGGCTTTCAGTCATTTTTTTTTTCTGTCAAGTTTCTCATGTTTTTGAAAGCAAGATAGAGCTTTTACAACCATTGGGAAATGCATATACTGAGCAATTGATATTCTTGAATTATATGAATGATACTTGAATTGCCCTGCATCGTATTTGTACAGACTATCCCATATTGGTCCAGCATCATGCCATAAGCCTAACATAAAAGATTGGCTAACCTGTGTGCCCTACATACAGCTTAAAATGACACATATTCACAATATTACTTGGAGAATATCAAGGTTATATGTACCTTTCCATCCCAGAATGTATAGTTTTCTTACCTTTATTTGAATGATGTATGTGGACATTGGTGCACATACATCATTCCTATGGTGCACATACATGAGTCCTATGATTTTGCTTGAATATTAACCTGAGTCTGTAATATTTGTTTTTCCAGAATGTGGAATACAACATATTTGAAGGAACTGAATGTCATGGTGTCCCCACAGTGGTTATAAGTCAAGGGAAGGTTGTATTGGAAGATGAAAACCTCTGTGTCATCCCAGGTGTTGGCCGTTTCATTCCTCGAAAGACATTTCCTGATTTTGTTTACAAACGAATAAAAGCTCGGAATAGGGTGAGAATTTTTGTGTATGTGAAATCTGTTTCATTATTGGTCAAGGCTTACTATGTCTGCACCATCAAAAGTTCAGGACAAGGACTGAGAAGAAACAGTCTGGGAAAATCAGAAACATGGTGTTCAATTAAGATTTTAAGAATAATTTTCCTTCACATATGTGCAGATTTTCTGTTTTCTGTAAAAGCAGTTACAATTACATAGTGAAGTAGCCTAGGCAAAGAAATTGTAATCAGGTTCTTACAGGAACCAAAGACACACTGTAGCAACTGCATTATGGTTTAGCATATATACTGTGTTTCCTCTGGAAATATGACCTACCCCAAAAATAAGTCAGCTTGATTTTTACACATGTGTCCAAGACTCTCACCACTCCAGGATGCACAGGTAAAAATTAAGCTAGGATAGAGCTGCCCTACTACTTCGGACAGTTGCAGCCAGGCCTCGCACACCCCAACACCTGTTTTGCCTGCCCATTTCTTCTGAGGCTGGCAAGGCTCCTTTTCACTATCAGAGACCTTCAGGAAAGCCTTGCTGGCCACAAAAGAAGTTCCTAAAGGTCTCTGACAGTGAAAAGGAGGCCGGGGGTGACACACGGAGGTTAGGTGAATCAGTGGAAGACACTCCGCCTGAAAATAAGATCTGGTGCCTTTTTTAGTAACAAAAAAAAATATTAGACAGGGTCTTATTTTGGGGAAAACACAGGTATATATGATACAAGAGAACTTAGATGACAGCTGACTAAAGATCAGTGAACTTCATAGTCAAGCAAAAATTTGAATTTAGGGTTCTCTTTCCATTTTTGCCATTACCATTCTCACCATTATACCATTTTTAAGTTTGTATTTAATACAAATTAAACCTGAAGAATACGACATTTGTGCATGTTGTGCATTTTTACAACATGTTTAGTATGTGAGAATGTTTGTCCTTCACAGCACATCAGAAGACAATGGCAGATTGGTTCTAAATTGTAGCCAGGAAATTAAGCTTGATTTTTCATCCTAAATTGTTTATGCATAAAGTTGTCCATGGAATTCTGTAAAGTCCCTGTTCTATAATAATTCTCCCTTTTATTGTATGTATATAGTTGGCTGAAATCCATGGTGTACCTCGTGGGCTTTATGATGGACCTGTTCACGATGTCATAGTAACAGCTAAAGCTGTTGCTCCAGCTCCTACCTCAAGGATAGCTACTTGCTCAGGCAAAATACAGGTTCCACCAATCCGCAACCTTCATCAATCAGGTTTCAGTCTGTCTGGTAAGTAAAGTTGTAAACAAAACAAAAGAATAAAAAAAATGAGACAATGACAGAATTATCAAAATGAAAGCTTATTATTATCTTTTAGATCATCAATTGGTAAGCAGTGCCTGACTTATTTTTCAGGCATTATACAGCTCTTAGCACTTTATATGTGGTGATAATATATGCTGAATATATATTAAGGGAAGCTGGATTGGAAGACAAGGGTGGTTTTAAAATTGAAAGAGGGAACTGAATAAGAGGACGGACTTGTGTATGGGCGAGCACTGGAAACAAAGCGTGGAAATATCTCTAGTTTATGGTTCCTCTCTGAGTTTGGCATCCTTCCCAGTGTGTGTTATCTGTGAATGTCCTCTAGCCCTTATCTTGCCTGGTTTGTGTTGCTTTTTTCCTTCTTGTAACTGTTTGTGTGGGAGTTTTTTGTCTTCCATCAAGAATATTCAGAGCTTGGAAGCAAAGTGAAGGAATAAAAGGGAGTTCACCTGTTTTCTGTGACTGTTGTTTTGTATCCCATCCTGGGTCATCACATGATATCTCTATAACCTACAAATAGGGCAAGCCGGTTGGACTTTGAAGAGTCTGGAGAGAAAAGCGTATTGATGCTTTTGAACAGTAGTGGGCAGAGAAGACTCATGAGAATACCACGAACAGTTAAGGAAAAAAACGTTTCATTGAAAAAAATCAGCCCAGTGTTCCAATTTGAGGCACAAATGACTAGGATTGTATTATCCTACATTGGATATATTATGAAAAGAAATGCAGTAATTCTTTGGAAGAAAGCTAATTCTGGGAAAGGTGAAAGGAAAGAGAAGAAGAAAATGGATCTGCAACAAGGAAGATAGAACGAATAGCATAGCAATCAATGCCCTTTTATAAGATTTGAGGGGTGAGGTTAGGGACAGATCACCATGTAGAAAATCTGTGTGGCCATTAAGAGTCAAAACCAACTTGATGGCACATAATGTGGTGATGATAAAGACTATGATGATGTTCATGCCAATAGGCTATAATAACTTTACACTCCAGTCATGTGTAATACTCCAGAAATTTCACTTTTTGATACTAAATACTTAAATGCTAAGCATTGGAGAATCCTTTAGAATCTATTCCAGCTACCTAAGCATTTTTAATTTTTTATTAATTTCAATTATGGAAATTAAGCACAATCATAAATTTATTGAAATTAATATATACAAAATTCCTCCCTTTTAGTAGTTCCTCATATTTGACTGGAAGCTGAGAGCTTTTGTTAAAGCATTCTTTTACATGTGAATATGAAGATCTAGTTTACAAAAACTTCTTTTCACATGAATTTGGCAAATTTCAGCCTTAATTTATTGTCAGCATAAATATGTTTGGTAGAATAATTCTATGAAGTCTAATTAGAAATAAATCATATTTGGCTAAATATTGTTTCCTTTGGGGGGAATTACATATACAGTTATCATATACTAGATACTACTGTGTATGTGTGTACCATATCTACTGTATGATAACTGTATGATGTGTAAACTACACAGAGAGAGAGGGAGAAAAAGAGAGAGAGAGAATATAACATTGCAGCCTAACTTGTTTTTAATTGTTATCACCATGTCATTGCAACTATAACAGCATACTGTACGATCAAATGCATATTTTCATTTACTTTTATTTAGACAGCCTATGTTGTATCTCTTCTAGGATCTCAAACAGATGACCATATTGCAAGACGTACTGCGCAGAAAATTATCGCACCCCCAGGTGGACGCTCCAATATTACATCTCTGTCATAATAATTCCTGGCTGAAAATACCTGCATATAACTTTAATTATAATTGATGCTGTTAAAATCCATGGCTTAAATTTTCCTATCTGTATCAATGGATCTTAAAAGAGCATCTCTGTGGTTTCCATTAGGATAGATGAATTATGCAGGTGCATGTTGCATTCCTTTTAGGTAACTTACCATTATGAAAAAAATCTGCCTTGTCTACACTCCCCAAGCACTTCTTTTTTCCTAGAAATATTTGGAAAACAGATTATTTTACACTGCCAAATTAAAGGGCTTGAATGGGAGTTTACAACAAAGAAATATGAAAATGATTTGCCTTGTAACTCAGGATAAAAATTCCCACTTTTTCTTTTCTAAGTCAAAACAATAAATATACCCTTTCCTAATGTATAGATTTCGTTACATATAGTAAATGCATTCCCTGAATTCCCCTAAATCTTCATTAACATGCCTGCAATTGTACAGATTTCTAATACTTTCTGACATGCTTCGCTATAGATTAGATTATATCCAAGAAATACCTGAATACATGTGGGGTTTTTTTTTATTTTCTACCTATAATTTTTGCATTTTGTCTGGGAAAAGCTCCTGTACTATTTTGATATAAATAACTTGTTTCTATTCCTCCCTTTTTTTACTGAAAAAAACCTACATGCAAAAGGCCAAATGCTTACCTGTCTTGTTCCTCTGTACACATAATGGTAAGCCTTAAATTGTTTTCTTTTACCATGGTGAAATGTTACATCTGAATACCTAAAGAAGTGGAGTACAGGTGTTTGTTTTTTTCAGAATGGCATGCCAGGGGCCACAGTCCTCCCAAATTGCCACGCCATGGCAAATCTACAATTAATTTAATTTCATTTGCACCTACATTTAACTACACAGGCATTATTATTGCTGGTAACTTTGAGAAGTTCTCCGAAAGCTGCCCTAAAAACATTATGGAATTTTGGATCATTGGAAACCATAGACATTTGCTGGGGAATAAGGCAAGCAGTGAAACATGCATCCAATATTGCAGTGCAATTGCAAAAGTGTAGACCTTGTATTGTGATGTCATGCTGCACACATTGTCATTGACATTGTATGTGGGTGTGGAAACTATGTGTCGGCCTAACAAGATATACTTCTGACTTAGATCATGGCTAATGATTGATGTCAAAATAATGAGAGCATAATTGGAAATAGATTTCCAAGCTTAGTTTAAAATTTATCACAAGCAGGTAATAATTTAATCCCAAATAAATCATGAATAAAACATTCTTCTACTCCTCCTACCTACCACTCTTGCTTATAATGTGACAGGTAGATTTCTTTCAGTTATGTCTCTTGCTTTCACCTTGAGTGTGCTTAGGACAGCTATGGTTTTGTTATATCTTGGAATCTTCATCAAGATTAAGTCAAGAATTAAGTCAACTATGGCTGGAACTAACCATGGTTAGATGAAAGGTTTCAAAATCATTCCTAATATATTTTTGATCCTGCCAGTTGATGAAGAGCTACTTCACCAAATAGATTGTATGAAAATTATTTCCCTATGGTTGATCCTTGCAACTGACCAGTAAATATTATCAAGCCAGAAAGGGCTTATGATTTAGTATATCTATAACAGTAGGAGATTCTTGAACATATTATTAGGAAACATTGTCACTCAGTATTGTGGCAGCATGGATATATTAAATACAAGTGTGCTCTGAATATTGATGGAAGTAGGTGTCATAGTGTCACTTTAGAGCTGGTATACAAATGCATCTCGTCTTTAAGGATAGCAGATTTTTTTAACACAATTGTGGAGGTGCCAGTGTGTTTTTAGTCTTTGGTTAGTCTTGAATTTTTAAAGCAAATTATTTATATACTTTTTTTCCAAGTATCAAGTGTAGACCTAATAAATAATTTTTAAAAACCATGTTTATGGAGGTCAGCAGCATACAGTTAACTTTTTATAAGACTTTAAAGACAGGTTTATTATATTTAAAACACTGTACAGCAAATATGATCTTATATATTCCATATTCCATAAAATGATGGCTGTGATTCATTTTGCCTTTGTTATTTACATTCAATAAAATTCTTGAAAATTAGCAAAAATTTCAAAGTCCATTCTTGATCTCTATTTTAACATATGTGTGATGCCAATTCAGTAGTTACTGTTTACAAAGACTTTGGCTATGCTGTATTTTATTCTTTGAAATGTATTTATTTAAGACAAAAATGCTGTGGATTAAGTAATCTTTACCTCCGAGGCACCCTGTATCCATTCTGCCTATGCCCCCAAACCTTATATGTGCTTCGGTAGGCAGTGAATACAGTGAAGCAGAAATGACTGTGAGGGGTCCTTGGAAAAAATCTGATAAGTGTTATAGGCCAGTGACAGCTCCAATGCTTTTTCCTTCTGTGCAGTGCTTGCAAGATTTTGAATGCCTATTTGTGCCTGCTCTTTTGATGTTTGCTGTTTTTCCCGACCGACTCCCATTCACAGATATCCTATTGCAGTGGCACAATTGGTGTGGATAATGTGAACATAGCTCATGTGGCAAGGGATAGTGTTGTAAAAAGTATTATTAGTTAGTTTACTTTATTGTCATTGCACCTCATACAACGAAATCAAGCACCATCTTCAGTGCACATCATGACCATAACTATGAAAATAAACACACACATCCCTCGTCCTTCACACATTGAACTGAAAACCCCCGACACCACACCAACACTGCACTATACGGTAGAATTCAAAAGAGCTAGCAAATAATAAAAAGCTAGCAAATAATAAAATAGAAATTAGGTCATCTTTACCATCTGGGGAAGCTGATACAGAGAATTTCAGTCATAGCTGGTATTGGAAGTTAAAACCCACCCCTCTCCTAGAAAATTGAAATATTTTGGGATATAGTAAAAAGACTGAATAATTTCCCCTTAAAGAGAGGCAGAAACTCGGCCCCCGCCCCATCTTAGTTAATAGGCCATTAAGGCCTGGGCCTTATATAACAAAGATCTCCCTCCTTCAGGCAGGACCATTTAATTGCCCTTCATTGCATCATCCAGCAAGATTCAACCAAACTTAGTACACAGACAACCTACAAAATTAGCTATGACCTCTGATAGCAATCAATCAGAACGCTCTTGCTGTGCCCCAGGAAATTGAAAGCCAGAGAGGGCATAAAACCCAGGGACTCTCAGCATCTCTTCCATTTTCACCCAGGAGCTCCAAGGCATATGATCCTGTCTACCATTAAACCATCTTTCCAAACAGCCTCCATGTTTCTAGTGTCTTTTTTCCCCACTTGGAACTGAACCCAGAAGGATATTTCTTCCAACACTGGTATTCAAAGGAACATTCTGATTTTGCTTTTTGTGTCTGTGTGGCATTCACTGATCTGTTAATACAGTATGTAGGTTGCTATTCTGAATCCCAAAAATTATTCAGATTTTTAAAATTGCATTAAAAGAAATGCATACATCTCTAACATTAATTTTCAAAGACAAGATTATTTCCTTCCCACTTCATCCTTCAAGTACTTCTGTTTTGAGACATATTTCAAACTTGATTCTTTGTGCAATGAGCTTGACAGATTAATAGTCCATATGATTTAGATTTCCTGCACCAGCTATATATTCAGTCTACAAATGGCCTCAGTGCCAAATAATGTGAAGTAATTTTCTTTGTGTTTGAAAAAGTGAGAAAATATTTTTTTATTCTCACCACTTATACCGTCTAATCTTGCAAGTAGCATAATAGTAGAGCATGAATTAATAATATGAAAACCATCAATAATGAATAATATAAGATGGGATTTTGTAAGGCTGCAAAGGACTTGTTGCCAATTGTTTTTGCACATTCTCTCAACCTGGGATTGCATCACGACACCTCACCATTGCTGTAATTCAGAGCAAGTTGCGACTTAAATGAGACAGAAGTGTTGCTTGTAGGCATTCTCTCAAAACAGGTTCATTTTTGATTGTTAAATGAATTTGAAATAGCATCTAGAATGGAAGTCTAAAAATAGGTCAAATGATGCATGCATGAGTGTTTCCAGTTTGCACAGTCTGATTCAAAAGAGAGATTTCCAGCAGCAGCAACCAGCCTCCTCCACCTGTTCTTACAAAATGTGTTTTTGAAGGCTAATAATTTACAGATGGAGGCAGCTAAAGTCCTCTGTGACTAAAACATTGCAGGCTCTGGATGAGCGAACCCTGTTGTATTTCATTGTTATCGCTTCAAAGAATAAAGAGGTATTCCCCCTGGTTGTAGAATAATACAAAAGTTAATTTTAAAAAGGTTGTCATTTTTAATGATGAGCATTCTAATGATGGTAATGAAAGATGAGCACCGCTCATAGCTTGTACTCAAAGGAACATTCTAATCAGAGGTGGCATTCAGCAAGTTCTGACCAGTTCTGGAGAACCAGTGGTGGAAATTTTGAGTCGTTTGGAGAACTGGCAAATACCATCCCTGACTGGCCCCACCTCCATCTATTCTCTGCCCCCTGAGTCCCAGCTGATCGTCTGGGTCTTCTTTTGTTGTCCTGCACAGGAGAACAGAGCTGTAAAGCAGGTTAGCGGGGTGGGGAGGGAATGGGATTTTGCAGTATCCTTCCCCTGGAGTGGGAAGAGAATGGAAATTTTACAGTATTCTTCCCCTACTATGCCCACCAAGCCACGCCCACAGAACCGGTCGTAAAAAACAAAATGCCACCACTGATTCTGATTCTGCATTTTGTGTATATGTGGCATTCACCTATGTATTTTGTCAACTTTTCTACAATTTCTGGTGTTGTGAAATACTTGAAGCCTGTTTTATAACAACTGGTGACTTTACTGCATCTTAGAAATAAGGCTCCTGTGCAGGGCCTGCGTGTCATACTTGGAAGACAATCTACATGTTTCCCCAGACTAAACATACTGAAACCTTCCAACCATTCCTTGCACATTTTTTCCAAGCTCTTTACCAATGTCCTTCCAACAATGTGTCTATGGAGATTCTCAAGCATCCAGGTCATGGTTGTTGTCCTGAAGGTGCTTTTTTCAAGAGGCAACTGGACTTTCTGATTTTTTTTTTTTTT
>BLBF01000016.1:33936710-34069839 GCA_015471245.1 Laticauda colubrina | reverse complement strand
AGGAGAAAAAAAAAAGAAAGTCCAGTTGCCTTTTGAACAGCATCTTTGGGACAACCATGGCCTGGATGACTGAGAATCTCTATGTAGACATCTACCATTTAGGAATGCATTTGTATGTCTAGTATCCTATTTTTGAAAAATTCCTCACCCTCTTTGGTTTTAACTTATCCATGCCATCCCCACCTCCCAGATATATTTCTAAATTTGTTGAATCTGGAAATCTTGTAATCAAGTGAGCCTGCACTCCAGATTGTCCTTTGGTAGTATCTTGAACTGCAAAAATGACATGGTCAGTCTCTCCCTGCTGTTATGTCTTCGCCCATAATTTTTCTATTGGTAAATCAGGAAGACCCTGTCAACCTTCTAGAAAATTAAAACCAGAAAATCTACTGAGGAATTTTGGAGTCTATGCAGAGTGAACTGGTTTTTCAGTAGATGTCTAGATGGTTATTACAATGTCTTTCCTTCCTGAAAATAGTATGGCCCAAGAGAGCAATATCCACTTTGCTTGACTTAATTATTTATACTATACACAACACAAAAGAATATCTTTGTTCCTTCCCTTATTGACCTCCTACATTCAGATTCATTTCTTAATTGAGAAAATGAATGGAAACATCTCACAGTGTTCTTAAGGCCCGGTCCCACTGGCTGACGGTCGCAAAACGTATGCATAAAGGACACAGCGGACGAGCAAAATTTCGGGGGTGGCTCCATCTGTTGTCATCCGCTCCAAAAAGTGGCAAAAATTTGCACAAACAGAACGGAAAAGAACGGAAAAGAATGGATGTGGGTAGTATGTAGCAGGGATGTTAAATGGATGTTCATCGGAAGCCTAGAGGATGAAAGCGGATGGAAGGGGATGACACCTCCGAAGGGGTTCCAGGGGAGAATTTCAAAGCGGATGCATAGCGGATGAAGCGGATGCATCACATATGCCTAAAGGAAAGAAAGGGGATGCCGCACGGATGTATATCGGATGCAAACCGTTCACTGTGCATCCTTTCTATTTCTGTGCTATTAATGATGTATAGACGTTCCATGTACCTTTTCTTTCCTCCCTCTTTCCATTTTCAGCTACAGTGGATGTGAGTTGTGAGGATGCCCAGAGGATGCAGAGAGGATACAGCAAACGTTTAACGGATGATAAACGGACATAGAACATTTGTTGCTTGTATGTCGCGGATTTACATCGTACATGGCGGAAAGTTCATCCATTCACAAGATTTTGTGCAGCTCAAAACATCTTGTGCGGCTGAAATCGCAGTGGACGGATGCTCGACGGATAGAGCGTATGAAACACGTATGCAATGAGTACACAACAGATGCATTGCGTTTTCCAGCCTTTTTTAACGTTTTACATCCTCTTTGCATCCGTAAGTGCAATTGGACCGGGCCTTTAATGCCCTGTAGTTTCTTTCCTGCTTCCAACTCTCATCAAAGCTGGAGAAGAACATTTCCCTCCTTCCCTTCCACAACAAAAGCATGAAAACAGCAGAGATTTGCATCTGTTTATCTCTCATTAGTAAAATTTCTCATACCAAACTTTGAAGCAAGGCACCAAAGTTGAATATTGGGAAAGTAATATATTATTTACCTTTGGTACTGCAGCTTTTCAGCAAGAAAGAAGAAAGCATTCACATAATTAATGTGCTTTTTTTTACTACCTGATGTTTGTTGCAATACAAAATGTATTGTTCTGATGTTAGTAACTAAGATAAGAATATGAAGGTTTTGGGATCCTTGCCAAGATTGTTCTCACCAAACAGATCTTGTGCTTTTTTTCTTTGAAATAACCTAACAGAGGTCTTCATTAGTTTTAGCTCCTGTCCCCATTTGTCAACCATATCTTTATTTTCTGACGTGCACCTGTCTTGTGTTTGGCTCCCACGCTAGTTCCCGCCTCCTGTCCTTTTCTCCCACTCCACAAAGGATCTCCCATAATCTTCAGCAGTCATCATAGCCCAGCCAATTTTCCAAATAGCCAGCTTCACTGCCTGCTAAACATCCCTCTTTCTGTTTTTTGCCTGGAACTGTGTCACACATAGATTTAAAATAAACCATTTCTAACTTTTGAAAAGGATCTAAATCTCATAAGCCTGCCAAGGCTCTGGGATGAATTGCTGGAGTCTTATAAGCTTTGGTAATTTTGCAAGATTTGAGACAAACCATTGCATCAGTTTGTATGGTAACTGACTGCAGTAGCTTAAGAGCCAGAAACATTTGTCTTTCTAAGGTGACAGATTTTCCAGCACTAACAATTTATAGCATGCCTAAGCCATTGTTGTAGAAATATATCATTGTTGCAGGCAAGTTATATATATATATATCATCATGAGGATGGTAGGGTGATGGTAGTAGTGGGGGAAAAATCATCTTAAAAACTACCAGTCCCAGAGTTCCTTGTGTCTGGGATAGCTGTTAGAGGGCAAAACTTTATAAGTAAAAATGTAACAGTGAGAAGACATGCTGGTGGTGAGGTTTAAGCTCCACAATATAGTGGACAATTGTCTAGCTGGTGTTTTTCAGCCTTGGCAACTTTCAGATGTGTGGCTTTAAGTCCCAGAATTTCCCAGCCAGCCTGACATAGGAGGGCAAATGACCAATAGAAAATCGTGATATAATGATGCAAACTCTGTCCCATTTATATTTGTGTCACAATATTGCAAGCAAATCAGTAAAGGGTGAACCCCGGGACATGATGTTATGATGTCAGAGAGAGACTGCAGAACCAGGGGAAGGAGTCAAGCAGGGAATTAATCCAGAATCTTTACAAAGGCATAAGAAAGCAAAGTCCAACGCACACATACACCTTGAATGCCTTATCTCAGGGGTGTCAAACTAGATTTCATTGAAGGCTACATCAGGGTGTGTTTGACCTCAGGGGTTGGGAAGGCATGGCCAGGGAGGGCATGGCCAGCTTGATGTCACTTGTGTTGGAGGCACCCATGGCAGCCCAAGCTGTCTGCCAGCAGAAACAGGTTCCCAAGCTCCGTTTTTGGCTGCAATGGCCTCCTGCAATCGTCCCCCAAGCTCTGTTTTCACTGGCAGAGGCACTACAGGTCGGTCCTTCGCTTATTTCCATGGCAGTTCTGTGGGCCAGATCTAAGCACCCCGCAGGCCAGATCTGGCCCCCAGGCCTTGAGTTTGACACCCCTGCCTTATCTAATCTGGCCCAAGTGCATATAGCTAGCCTGAGAAGATTCCTGTGAAATATGCATGAGAAAGATCAGGTCTAATGCCTGAAGAGAAGGACATAGTCAGGACTTTCTAGACAGGATGAATTGGATAGGCCATTCTAGCAGCAAATTTTAAGGCTTTCCTGGATTTGCATCTGTGCCCTTCATATACATGACTCTGGACAGCTCTGGGAATTCTGGGAGTTGAAATCCACAGGTCTTAAAGTTGCCAGGGTTGGATACCTGGATACTATTCTAGAAGGTTCTACATTAGGCTGGGCTAAATTGGCAACCTTTGTGAGCCATCACACAGGCCTTTCTGGAAATGCAAAGGAGATTAAAATACATTTGCATGAATTTGCCATATTCCGCCTATCTGGTACAACTTCACGCAACAGTTGGACCACTCCAGTTTAACTCCTGAAGACGAGACCAAATGGACAGAAGAAGCATAAACCAAGTACAGTAGGTGATACAAGGTATAATTTATTGCTAGGCATATAAATATAACAGAAGATGTGAATGATAAGAGCTGCTGATGGAATTGCTGGGAGAAGTAAAGGATACTTCTGGGATTACTTTTTCATGGAAAATGTTGTGAATTCTCAAATTATCCACCCACCCACCTACCCACACGATCAAGTGAGAATTAAGTAAGTAAAAAGTGAGCCACTCTTTCTCTGGTGATCCAGTTTTTCTCTGTTTGATGTTTCCTTGTCCTCAGAAACAGCAACATTAATTGTGATTGTCATTATATATTAATATTCCAATTTTAGAATTTGCTTGGGCCTCCACAGATGCCAAATCTTAAATTAGACTGATGCTTTTAATCTTTAAATTCTTGATCTGGGCCAGTGGTGGGATTCAAAAAAAAATTACTACTGGTTCTGTGGGCGTGGCTTGGTGGGCGTGGCTTGGTGGGTTTGATTGGTGGGCATGGCTTGGTGGGTGTGGCAGGGGAAGGTTACTGCAAAATCCCATTCCCTCCCCACCCCACTAACCTGCTTTCCAGCTCTGTTTTCCTGTGCAGGGCAACAAAAGAAGACCCAGCCAATCAGCTGGGATTCAGGAGGCAGAGAATAGATGGGGGCAGGGCCAATCAGAGGTAGCATTTGCTGATTCTCCGAACTACTCAAAATTTCCGCTACTGGTTCTCCAGAACTGGTCAGAACCTGCTGAATACCACCTGATCTGGGCCTATAGAATCTGAAAGCCAACATGCCCTACCAATCTGAAAGACTTAATTCAGATGGTTTGTTTGCCTTCTAATGTTAACTTGAAAATCTTAATACGACTGTACTATTCAAACTCCAGAATTGACTCTGTAAAATAATTGTTTTTCTAACGCCTTCATTGCTATTAGACTAAGCCTAATCATGTTCACTTTGGCATTTAACTTTATCAGGTTTTACATTCAAATTACTTAAAAGTTTGGTTTTTAAAAACACTATTATTCTTCTTCTACTGTTATTCTTCAGTTCTTCACTTTTTGTGTGCCACCACTGCTCACTTTACTGTGCTGTAGCCTTAGATTTTAATTTTGTTGAACTTTTGTGAGATGCCTTGAGATAGTACCAAAATGACAAGATATAAATCTCTAAAAATTTCATCCATGGTTGAGAATTTTTCTTGCAATACATCCTAATACACCAAGGGTACTGTAGTTCTGAAATGAAATAATGTTAGCAACTGCAGTGCTCTAGAAAGCTACATTTATCTTATTTATGACAATGTATTCTCCCTAAAGCTCAAAAACTATTGGATACACTGACCCAAGAATACACAACAGCCCATATAATATTAAGTTAAAAAGCTGGTGCCCCTATTAGAAGCAGGCACTCTTGAACTGACTTTAAGGTTATATACCGGCTATTTGCGCCCTATCTTCTCTTGCTTATTAGGAAATGTTGTGATATCATTTCATTGTAAGTTGTTGAATTTGTCTAGCACAATTGCTGATAAAGGAACGGCAGAAATCCACAGGAGACAATAATTATCAGTTATGCCTTTAAACGTGTTTTAAACTCTGTACCAAACATGGCCTCGAGCACACTCTAGTGGGGAAAATAGTAAATTTATAGCACATTGAAACCTTGCTTTTTACATGCAATGCAGAAAGTAATCCCCAGGTTATGAGCATTCCCATAGTGAACCTTCGAAGTTACACAATAAGCATCCCCTAGCGTTTATAAACAAGCCCTGAAACTACGAAGCTTGCATCACCACGGCAATTGTTTGCCCTTACGAACCGCAGACGCTATGCAACATTCATCCTGATCTGCCCTCCAAAGCTCCATTTGGGCATCCAGAGGCCTCACTCAGCCCATTGTAGGCTGAAATGGAGCAGATCCGCCCCCTAGATGCTGCATTTCAGCCAGGTGAGGCCTGTGGAGGCCCGAACCAAGCATTGGAAGGGTGCCCACGACTGAGAGGCTGGAGACTGCTTGCTAGATCTTCACAAGTTTAAGTGATCTGGCATGGCAGGTTGGAGGGGGTGGAAGCAATTTGGAGAATATGAGGTATTTCAGTGGGTTGGGGAGGCCTTAGGTGGTCTTAGGCAGGTGGCCTGTTCCATCGGTAGGCCCCCCTATGGCTTTCCCCACCCTGAAATACCTCATGCGCACTTAACAAGCCTCGCATTCAATTAGCAAATGCAAGGGTGAAAAGAGGGAGTGATCTTGTTCACGGTACATGATTCACTCCCATGAATCCTTGGGTTACCATTATATTTGTAACTCGAGGACGACCTGTACAGTGCAAAGGGTCTTTGGGATTCTCCACATTGCTACAGGCCTTGGGAAATTTCCAATTACTCAACAGGATTACCATTTAATAGATATGTTCCTGAACTAAATATTGCGTTTACTCCATTTCATCCTGTAATTCTCACTTGAGTGGGAAAACGAGGCCCACTGTTTCTCAATATGGCTTGTCCATGGTAGGAACCAAATTGTTATAAAAGCTACTACTTTTTTTTCTTTCACAGTACAAATGCAATGACATTTTTGTACCCCATGACATGAATATAGCGTTTTCACTGAAATTCCCCCATAATAAATAATGCTCCTGAGCATGCAATAAAATTTTCAGAAAAATCATGAACCTTGGTAGGGATATTTTACCAATTGCAATTATGCTGAGATAACTAAGAGTCTTTCTCCGTGCAGCAACATTCTATAATATTTCAACATTATCTTGGTAAAGTTGGATAGTTAAAATATTTTGTGTGTGTGTGAGGATTGGTTCAATGGAAAGTATTTTCGTGGTAGGAAGTCACTGATAGCAGGCTGAGGTTGTATACGAGTAGTAGTCTTATCAGAGATCAATAAGCTGTAGTCCTTCACATATTATTGAACTAAAAGATCCACATAGTAAAGACAGGACTGTTACATCAAAAATATTTTTTTTCCTTCCATGACTATTCAGTGAAAAAAACATAGGACATTATGTGGGATAAAAACAAGTTGGCAGAAGATTGATGGCATATCATTTGTGCTCAATGTAGATATTTATTCTGGAATTGTGGCTTAGAAACCATAGTTCTCAGATTATTTCCCACAAATTTCATACATTGAAGTGAAATTAAAATATAGAATTTATTATAGGTAAAGTATAAGACACATGCTTTAAAAATAAGTAAATTTTCAAAAGCGTGTGTCTTAAATCTTTCCTCAATGTTTCTCTACTAATAAACAGAAGCAGTACAATGCTGGAAAAATAAGATATGACGGAAAGGCAATATTTTGCATATAACTGAAATGCCCCAGGCACTAGTCCAGTTATCTTCTAAGTCATTGTTTTTCAATTTTTCAACTTGAAAAAGTGTGTAGACTTCAATTCCCAACATCCCCAAACTAGGATTCTGACAAGAGAATTCTGGAAGTTGAAGTTCACACACCTTCAAGTTGTCAAGATTGAGAAATATTGAGCTAAGCTGAAGGAAACAAAATCCAGTCTGGACAAGCTGAATACTCCCTGCTGAATAAGATGTATTAATTCCAATAAATTTCAAGATATGAAAGCTACAATTCCTAACACACCCATCCAGTACAATCAATGGCCATGTTGGCCACAAATGTTCAAGCTTGACTTCTCATACATGTATAGAATTTTAGGTTAGAAAACCCAGCCTATAGTTTAGAACAGGGGTGTCAAACCTATGGTGGCATCATGTGACATACGGGGCTTTTTTCTCCTTCGCTAAACCGGGTGTGGGTGTGGCCAGCATATGATGCATCCGGCCTGTAGGCTGGGAATTTGACAGCCTTGTTGTACAAGGATATTGCTACATTCACTATCACCATCTACCTGCTTTTTCCGGAGACTGCAGCAGTAATAGCACAGTTAAGTAACACAGATTCTGTAGAGGATTAGCTTCCCACATGGTTGTAAGTACCTTCAAGCATGCTTTTAAGCAGGTGCCAGGAGACTTGTGATTATCAGCCTATCATTCCTAAAGGTCGTTCAAAAGCATGTTCATTCCTTTCCTCTGGGAAAGGAAAGAATAGAATCCCTGGGCTAACTGAGGTTGCAGACAACAGTTCTGAGGGGAAAAGTGAATACTGTATAGTTAAGCAAGGCCTCTTCACATCTGCAGTCCTCTTAGGAAAATGACAGAAGAGTATAGGAGGTGACTTGCAGCTGGGCATCTTTTATTGATTACCTAAAACAGAAATGACAAAGGAAGTGCCCTGTCTCCTACCTAGTAGGCTTTTGAATCCAATTCATGGTGCTGGTTATGACCTACGATGCCCTTCATGGCACAGAATTAGGTTATCTGCAAGACTGTCTGTCCCCAGTTCTTCCTGCCCCACCCCACTGGATCAAGTAGGGAGGCATGCTCTGGATCCCTTTCCTAAGCGTTTTGTTAGACTCTGGACTCTGTCTATGCCTGCTGTGAAATGATCAGCCTTGTAAGCAAGCAAACAAGCAAATGTATGGCTGCATGGTTTCTGAAGACAAAGAAAGGGAGAAACAGAAAAATAAGAAAAGGAAATCTTTGAGTATAATTCAGCCAAATTTAACCATTGTTCAGCCTTACTGGTCTCCTTAAACAGAAGCACAACTCCCCATAACAAATCAATACAACGAACTTTGCTGGCTCTGCATTTTATTAAATCGTGATTGTAAATCTTTTATTTTCTATCTTTAAAAAAACCAATGGATTTCCTATGAATTCATTAGCCAGTAACCACACTTACTGGCTTATATCAATGCAAACATTTTAACAAGAAAGCCATTTCTTCTTAGATTCACATAGAACATTCAACACAAGGCTAATTAGACTAAACACTTTCTAAACAAACTAATTAGAGGCAAGTATTCAGTTTTAAAAATGCAACATTTCAAATCTATGATTGATTACTAGAACATGCACATGTCACCCACACTTAGGTCTTGAATTTAGTTTGGAGTTTTAACTCTGTAGTAGAATCTATTGTGCTATGATGCAACTGAACAGGTATCAGTTGGCAAACCATGTTGGCACTTTAGCTTTCTTGAGGCATAAGGAAAAACAATGTGTGGATGGTCTGAAAAAAGACTGGATCCAGGTTTGTCTGAACATGGTTTATCCTGTATGAAATTATGAATCCTTAGTGTTAGGATTCCATATCCCATGGGGACAATAACTACGTAGGGCTGAATGTGGTTCTATACTCACTACTAGACCTTACTTGTGAATGCAGGGAAGTGGTGGTGTTCTTTACCCAACACTCAAAAGGCTTTTGACTTTGAACATTCCTGTTGGCATGCTTGCAGCTCTGCTTGTAACATCAGAGGTTTTGACACTATGATAAAATAACTGGTGAAATAGCATAATCTAAACATCTGGACTATTAACCTCTTTGAGTGTTTCTCCCTTGAAATCAAGTGAAGTTTTCATCATAGTACTAACACAATAACATTTACCATTCAACTGTAAATTGGATGTGCTATTTACCTGGCTATAATCTACAAATAGTGGCACTGAGAATAAAGCTTTGGTTTCTTTGTATATCTACACAAGCAAACTTGATTTTTCTTCCCTTTCTAATGATTCTTATGAAATATCGGTTGTGAACAACCTTTGTTTCTTACTAACATCCACATAAAACTGTGGAAAATTAATCATGTTTTCATGGTAGTCCATATAAAAGGGTTTATATCTCTGTTGTGTTGTTTGCTGAATTGACTGGATCATGAGTTGGTCAGAATTCCATCTTAATGGCAGGGAAATTAAAAAAAAAACTTCTTGCAGAGAAAATCGTAGCTTCAGAAGTAAGGCTGTAAGGATTCCTGTTTCCAAAAGACTCTAGTCCAATGCTATCAAATTGGTTTCAGTAAGACAAGGCAGGTGGGTGGGAAATGTATCAACATTAAAAGCATGCAAAGTTCACTTTCTTTCAAGAAAACACAACTGAGATACAAACAAGACAATCTCTTGGAGGCTTCAACAAAACTGGAGTGAAAAGAGTTACAAGATTTATGTACAACATATACGCTAATGTCAAGGATTCCTAGAGTTTTAAGAATAAAGCCACAATATAGTAAGAAAAAGGCTCAAGGCAGTCCTACTATTTTTATCTGGGGTAAATCCACTACATTCAGTGGATGTTATTCCCAGTAAATATGTGTAAGATAGCAGCCTTGGTATAAGAAAGAGGGAGAAGTGACTTTTGAAACAGTGAAAAAGGCAGTATCCTCAGCTGGAACCAGCATCAACGTTTTCCAGTTTTTGTAAGAAGTTAAGACAAGTGCCAATGGTTGATATATTTAAATCACACTTTGAACAGCATGAAGAAGTGAATTAAATGTTACTTCCTCGATCATTAGGGCATCTCAATCAACCCACGCTAATATCCTGCTCCTTTACAGGAGTGAAGAAAATGCTAACCTTAGGTGCTTGTAAGCATACAACAATTCCTTGAAAGTCAAGGACGGCTTTGTGGAAAGATGCAGTGGTTTGACAAAAATAAAATTACCTTGCACTGCACTGTTTTAAAAAAACAGCTGTAAAAGTCAGGGCAGTTGGCTCAAGATGGGTGGATTCCAAAGCACTTGTTAAATCAGAGATCAAGCTTATTAAAAAGCCACACGAAGTCAAGGGCATCAGTTACGCCCGGGCCCAGTGGGTAACTCTGGCAACTGCTGTGCTCTGTAAGAATCCACAAATGCTCTGAAAAACATCAAGGGGCAATTTTGCATGCCGCCAGCTTTTGTCTGACTGTTAGGACAATAGTGGTGGGGCCTTTTCAAATGCTTTAGCCCTCCCACCTCGCCCGCTTTCATTCGGCATGTTCTCGGATATATGTTACATTCGTGTCCCTGAAATATGCTTCAGATCACCTATCAAAAAAAACAGACAAAGAAAGAAATGGAACAGTTGTGTTGAGGTGTTGCATAGTAGCAAAGTCTCTGGTAACAGGAGTTCTTTTTTTTTTCAATCTATGAGTTCTGTAAGAACTACTTGCTTTTTCTGTGGTTCTACAGTGTTGGTTTGTGTGACTCGTCTTCTTTTTATTTCCCCATCCACAAAAGTACCTGCTGTACTGTCATCTGCAACCTGAGAATGTTTTATGTAAGAGGCACACAAGCTTCTGGCCCCTTCGCCCCATCGTCCTAGCTGCTTCCTGTAGAGGAACAGACTGAGCTACACAGGTTAACATTGGAATGTTCAGATTCTGTTTCAGTCTCTGTTTCATCAGTGGTTTCAGGAGGAGAAAGGGACTCATTCATCTGATCCTGGCGCTTCTTCAACCTGTACAAGAAGGTAAAGTCAGTTATGTATATGGCAAAGTAAACAATCAGAAAAGCATTGTCCTGAGATGAAATATTTGATATTTGATGGAGATTAGGATTCAGGTAGGCTTGGAGAACTGTGTCTAAGGTGCCTTGTCACCAGGGGTGGATTTCTACCGGTTCGGCCTGATTCAGACGAACTGGTAGCTCTGACAATCGGCTGTTGCCTCCTTCCCCCCCTGCTCCTAGTCTGTGCTTTATTTCTGGTTTTTCCAGCTCAGCTGCTTTGCGCAGCATAGCAGATTGCCGCGCATCCGCTGTTTTACACACAGGGCTTGTAGCAGAAGGTGAGTTGCAAATGCTGCGCATGCAAAGCACGCACTCACCTAACTGGTTGTTTGAATTCCACCCCCTTCTTGTCACTTCATTCTCCATACACTCCCTGGATATGCATTTCTGTCCCCTGCATATCCTACCTTTCAAAGGTTCCCCAGCAGACTGCATTCTTCATGTTTACTTGCTGGAGTAGTTCTAAAGCTACTCTGAGCATTCTCATCAAATGAAATAGGTCAAGTGAGTGTTAAGAGCAGGAACATCTAATAACAACATTCCTGTTAGTGTACAAAAACACCTAAGTTTGTCTGGTGCCATCTTTATTATTCTTTTGTTGCCAACTAAGACTTATATGTTATCTTTTAATTAATTTATATCTTATATGCAGTGTTTTTCAACTGTGGCAGCTTGAAGTCCACACACCTTCAAGCTGCCAACATTGAGAAACACTGCTTAAAAATCTTAGATTGGAACTTACAATCTCCATCACTCAACAATCAGAAGGCTCTCTCCAACTTTAGATATACAGTAGGTTTTTGGTGAGACATAAAAGAACTGAAAATAGAAGAATTTTTCTCCAAAAATTGAAACCATAATTATCCAGTCAAACCAACCATCTTTCCACCCTCATCTCCCTTTTAAAAAACAAATTTCAGACTCACTTTTCTCTGTTAAAAATGACAAAATCGTGCTGAATTGCTTCAAGGCACTCCTGCAAGTAATCATTTTCCTATAAAAAGAGAAATATTGCATTACACTTTCTTGTCTAAATCACAGTGAATTAAAAACAGAAATAAAATCAGTAACAACATCCATCTTTGTGTCATTGAGAATTGTAACACTGTATGCTTTTCTTTTTTTCCTGTTAGTTGGTTATTCTGGAACCTTATTTTCTTAATAAAAAAATCTGATGTGATATAATCATTAACATGTCAGGCAATAAATAGGAAAAATTAAAATCCATGTTCAGTCATAGGTCATTAGATAGAAGTAAACCAGCCATCTATCCACCTACCCTTTTTGTCAGGTGTAAGCACCAGAACAACCCTGAGATTTTGTCAAATAGGTTTCTTTCTTTGTTGATCTCCAGTTTCTTTATTGTTGATCACCAAACTGCCAGTTATCCCTTAAAAAACAGCAGATACAGACCCAAAGGATTGACCTCAAATGCTTCCTCCCCCAAATGGACTCTAATCTGGAATGTCTTTTGAAACCCCCTGCCATGCAAAAATTGCGGCCTCCAATAGAAGATGATCAGGCTGTGGGAGACAATAAGCATGTCCATAAGAGATCAAACGGAGGTGATAAGCATTCCCATAAGAGATATAAGTCCAACCCACCTAGAATTACATTGATTAATACCACCAATTTCTTTGACTGTTGGAAGTTCAGATTCTTGTAGAGAGAGTTAGCATGCAATAAACCTATTTGAACCACCCTGACTTTTGATTTCCTGCATTTGACACCTTGTCTCCTTCAGCCTGTGGTTTCTACTCTGGGCTTCATGATGTAGAATGAGGCCAATTCAAATACAATAATATGCAAAGTTTATATGTCACACATAAAAAAGATGGAGATGCAGATGACCTACAGAGAGGTGACATCTTAGCCATCATCTCCTTCAAAAGGTGTTTGGCCATCTTGTAAACTCCAATATAGAGAGGATGCTTCATATACTCCATTCCAAGAGATGGAGGAGTTGAAAAGTAGGGTCAGGGTCAGGACTTTTTATGAACAGCTCCTCCCTCTCAGTTTTTGGGCAATCCACATGTTATGTTGTTTCAACAAGGTGGCTAAAAAAGCATTATTCTGCTGGGCTGCTGGAGCTTAAGTGCTGTAGATTGTACAATTTTCTTCCTTGTTATTGGGGGGCCTGTTCTGGTTATATGGTTTGTTTTATGGGATATTGAATGGTTGTTTTATGGGACTGATTGTGGGGGAGGCTGATACGAACGTTTTCTAACTGAGATTGAACATAAATACTGTAGCCAACCAACCAATCTCTGACAATAAGAGAGAAGCTAAAAACAACAATGAGAGTAAGCCAAGTAGGGTTGTGTGCAGCATTTCAGATCTACTCTACAAAAGATGCTCCAGAACCTGAAGAAATAGAACTGTAGTATCATTCTACACTGCCTTGAAAGACCTCTTCAGCTAGTGGCCTATCACAATTGAAGATGGCAAAAAAACTGATAGAATCCAGGTGTAAGGATCTTCCCCAGTTGGTCCCTCAAGAAAGTAAGACTCTTGAATCCATTAAGTTGAATCAAAAGAACTTTTATTGAGAGAAAGTGATTGCAGGAAAGCAAGGCAGAATCTGAAATTGTTTCATTTCCCCAAGCCCAACTCCCTTGACCAGTCCACCAGCAGCCAATGTGATGTTGCAAGGTTGTTATGAGAACACTGAGGAGCTAGGCAGATAACAGTTCACTCTTGGGGCATGACAGCCTTGAAACCAGGTTGGACCTGGTTGGGAGGGAATCTGCTTGTCTCTGAAGACAATCCCCCTCCCTAATTCCCAAGCAGTTACAAGCAAAAGCATGTGAAAGTGCCAGCAAGACCCCCCTTCCTTTCTAACAGAATGGCAGGACATGGTGGTGGGCCTGACACCAGGCAAAAGAAACAATGATCCTAGGATACTTCACAGTTACTTTATGAACTTACAAATAGACTACAAATGTGCTCCTGCACATTATGAAGCACTTTTTGAAATTAAATCCATTGCGCCGCATAGCCTAGCACTGAACAGGGACATCAGGACTGGTACAGCTATTATCTGCTTAATTTTTTGCTTCATTAAATAGATTTTCATTTTAGTTGATTTGAGACTTTGGTGTTTTTTTTAAAAAATGGAATAGCTGGATATAAATTTGCTAATTTGCTTAGAAATACAGCGGGAGGGATTATTTACTTTCAAAAAGTGAATTATTGCTGTAGAATGAGAAAAAGCCCTACATTCTTAAAAGCCAGTCAGATTTAACTGGAGCTAGATGAATGACAATCTAACATTTATTTTTATTTTGCTGGCTTTCAGCCAGTAATGAATTTACTGGGATTAAAAGATTGAATAAACTTTGGCTCTTTTCTTGGAAGGCTCTTTTATACATCTTAATACTAAGAACAGGTGTTTTTTGAAAAGCATTAAAAGTGAGAATTTTGACTAGTTTTGACCTAATTCCAAATAGAATATGTTGCCTGGCAAACCTGATCATTACAACAGGATGCTATCCATATGCCATTGCTTATATACACTCTTTGTCTTACCAACATCTGCTAGTCTATCTCTAACTTCAAAAAAATAGCATCTCTTTTTTTATTTATTATTTTATTTTTTTAGCATTCTTCCTCTAATCAGCCATCATGGACAGATAGTGATGAACAGACCAGTCAGTTTCTAGAAATCGTTGGTCTGCTCAGTTACCCTCATTTCACATTTTTGCTTTTGATCCGTTTTCATTCTTAAGAAATACAGACAAAATTAGCACCCATTATTCAAATATTTTCAGTCAGAATGATTGTTTCGATATATGGCTCTGAATTCTTACATTAAATGGCATGCATACTGTTGATATTCAAGGAAAACAACAAGAAAAGCAACAATGGTGTCACTTATGGGCAGCAGTTGGCAAGAGGTTGGTCCTTTGCCATAATAAAACCATATTTGCTTGACAGACCAATATGACAGAATAAAGTAGCCCAGATAAGAAGGACAACAATGAAGACAAGCTCTTGTCTTTATCGTAAAGCTACTTTAACAGAATCTTGTAAGTCTAAAAGCATTTCCATTAGTTATTTTCCATTCCTATTTTCCATTAGTCTCTAAAAAATTAGGGTGGCCCACTTCTAAAACAGTCTTTTTCCAGTGAAACTTGTCTATCAACCAGGCAGCCTGGTCTCCCTGTCATGCCCCTGTTAGACTCTGACTCCGAGGAAGAGGAGGAACAACCGATAGGGAGTGGGAGTGTGGCTCTGGAGGTTGTGGAGGAAACTGGGGAAGGGCACAGGCTGCCTGGGCATTCAGAGGAAGAACCAGGCCCTCCCCTCTTCATCCTAGGTCAGACAGGGAGGAGCCGATAAGGAAGAAATGTGAATGGTGTGGTCTATGGGGGAGGAAAGGGTCCTGATCCCCTTCATGGGCTGCAGCTGTGAGTACTGTTTAAAAGGACAAACTGTGCATGGCCCAGTGCTGGAAACAAAGCGTGAAATAATTCTAGTCTTTCAATTCTTATCTGAGTTCAGGCGTCCTTCCCACTGTGTATATTTTGATATCTGTGGACGTACTCAAGCCCTTATCCTGCCTTGTCTCATTAATTGCTTCAGTGTGGTTTGTGTTGTTTTTTCTATTTAAAATTTATATGTATTTTGATTTTGAATGAAATTTCTTCCTTTTAGCAACTGTTTGTGGGGGAGTTTTTTCTCCAGTGCATGATAATTGGATCTTTGAAGCCAAATTGAAGGAATTAAAGGGACTTCACCTGTTTTTTGATGACTTTGTTGCTTTTGGGTCATCACACTACCCAAATATGGGGGTGAGCATACTGCTTCTCTTTTCACCTTTCAGCTCCAATCCAGGAGCCTTCACAGGCAGTTGGTTTTGTGACAAACTATTTTTGTATTGAATTTATATTTTACCTACAAAGAAATAAAAGGAGACTAGGATAGATCTATTTCAAGCTATTTAGCTCTCGTCAGCTAGCTATAACCTTTCTTGGATTCGAACCTGGCTACTTGCATATTAGGTAGATATAGTAACCTCTAAGCCACAGGCTCTCCTCACTTTGTCAGCTATACCAGGGGAGAGAGATGAAATGTTTTTCCAGAAGCAGTACGCTCCATCCTATATTTGGATAGACCAGGTTGCCATGATAGATCAGTTTCATCGGAAAAACACTAAATCTCTCCCTTGATATAGCCAACAAAGCAAGGAGAGCCCATGGCCTAGAGGTTAATACATTTACCTAATATGCAAGTAGCCAAGGTTTGAATCTCAGAAAGGGTATGGCTAGCTGGCGTGAGCTAAATAGCTTGAAATAAATCTGTACTATTCTCCCTTCATTTCTTTGTTGGCAAAATATAAATTCTCTTCTGAAACACTTCCCATTCTCCACTTGTTCCCCACTCCCATTTCTGAGGACTGAGATCTCTTCGGCCTGATGATTGTCAGGCCTGTGGCTCTTCTTCCTGTCTTTCAGGATTATTCCCACATCCCATTATAACAACAGGAGTTGAGATTTTAGCAGTTTTAGTCTCACCTAATTGGGGGGAAATAATGTAGGAAAGAGTGAGGAGATTTATATTGGTGCTGAAGAGGCAATGTGCATCTCTTCATCAAAGCAAAGAAATAACAAGAGTTTGCTTCAAACTGTGCCTGTTTGAAGCTTCCCTGTGTCTGTTTTCCCTACTGGTTAAGCCAGAGGTTCCCAAACTTGAAGACTAGTGGATTCAATTCTTTAAAAGATAGTTGAAGTCCACAAGTCTTCAAATTGCCAAGTTTGGGAACCTCTGGCTTAAGCAGTACTGAAGAAGACCAAACCAAGAAGAAGCTTCTGTGCTACTACAGGTAGTTCTTGACTTACAACAATTCATTTATTGACCTTCGAAGTTACAATGTCACTGAAAAAAGTGACTTATGACCGCTTTCCACACTTATGACCACTGCCACATTCTCATGGTCACGTGACCAAGATTGTGATGCCTGGCAACTGGTTCATATTAATGACGGTAGCAGTGTCCACGAGTTGCATGATCCGCTTTTGCCACCTTCCGACAAGCAAAGTCAGTGGGGAAGCCAGATTCACTTCACAACTGCAGGGATTCACTTAACAACCGTGGCAAGAAAAGCGGTTAACATGGGGCAAAACGCACTTAACCAATGTCTCGCTGAGCAACATCAGTATGGGACTCAAATATGGTTGGAAATCGAGTACTACCTATATTGTAGTGCAGGGGTGTCAAATTCAATTTCATTGAGGGCTGCATCAGGGTTGTGTTGGGACCTCTGGGGGTCAAGGTAGGCGTGGCCAGGGTAGGCATGGCCAGCTTGATGTCTCTCATGTTGGGGGCACCTGTGGTGGCCCGAGTGCTCTGCCAGCGAAAATGGGCTCCTGAGGTGCCTCAGTTTTCAGTTGTGATAGCCTCCTGCAACCCTCTGCCAGTGAAAAAACGGAGCTTGGGAGGGTCGTGTGTGGCCCTCCCGAGCTCCCCTTTTACTGGCAGGGCACTGTGGGCCAGTCCTTCATGGTTTTCAGGGCATGCCCATGGGCCAGATCTAAGCACACCATGGGCCAGATCCAACCCCTAGGCCTTGTGTTTGACACCCCTCTGTAGGGACTTCAGAAGCAACTTTTTTTTCCATGCTCAGAAGTGAAGCAACTCAAGGAAGGACTTTGCAACTCAAGGAAGGACTTTGCTTGAGACTTCATCAAAGATTAAAATCATGCACAGCCTTACAATTTGGCCAGGAACACAAGTAGAGTTATTGCAGAGCCCCATCAGAGGCATTTGAAAGTGAAATGCCAGTTCCTGCAATCAGAGGGCACGCAAAGTATTTCAATTTACTTTGGCCACTGCGAGGGAACACTTACAGACTGTGAGCTGTCCTTGCTGTTGTCCCTGGATTTGTTCTTTGCAAGCCTCTTCTTTTTCTTGTGCAGGGGCCTTGACTCCAGGATCATCTCTTCCAGCTCAAAAGTGGGGTCACAGTGGAGACGGCCTTTCTGTGAGAAATCGAGACAGAGACGCTCCATGTGAATAGCAAACTGATCATGCAAGCAGTATTCTGAGCCCAGGTTTGTTAGCCATGGGGATCAGGGGTGGGAGGGGGAAATTCAACTGTTATAAGTGGAAATTGATCTTATACACCTAATAATATAAATAACCAGACTGACTCCATGTTTGCTCTTTATCTGAACTGTTTAGGGATCAGAACATTTATGTGACTTGTTATGAATGTGTTTACCGCAAAAGCTATGCAGAATTGCAAAATATTCTGTCCTTGGCTTGGTTTGAGATGCATAGTAAGGTCACCCTGACATTATCAGACATATTAAGAGATATTAATGATCTCTTGTGTAATCTTTTAAGTAGAAAACAGGAAATCTGATGATAAAGTGGTGAAATGAAGAAAGTTGGGGAATTTCCAGGGACGCATGGAGGGTATTATGAAAAATACCCAGAACTTTCCTATGGGATTCGCTGTAACTGCTATGTGTAAAAACAGGAAATGTTATGTAATCGTTTAATTGTGATAATCCTATATAAGGGTGTATTTACTGGAAAGGGGTGTCTCCTTTCACACACACTGCAGTCTGAGTGCTAAAGAGGACTGATATTGCAATATCAATAAAACCAGTTATAGATTTCTGATTATCACAGTCTGTTGTTTTATTTTTGGTATAATCTCACAGCAACCCTCCGTCATGAGTAACAGAGACCCACCACCGAAACGAACACACTCAACACTTTGACTTACGTTAGGAACGAAGCCAGGCTCCACTTTCTTCTCGCAAATTTCATCCCAGTCCACATTAGATAAGTAGGAGGAAGTCTGAATGTTGGCTAGACTAGAAAAACGATGCTCAGGTTTGACTGTCAAAAGCTGAAAATGTAAATCAAAGAGGGGCAAGGCAAATTTATTTAGGGCGAAACTGGGCAACCCGGGGGGGGGGAGATCTGAGCTGTTTTACAGATAGTCCTCGACTTACATCCATTTGTTTAGTGAACATTTGAAGTTACAATAGCACTGAAAAAAGTGACTTATGAGCATCTTCACGCTTAAGACTGTCGTACCATTCCCCGCACGGCCATGTGGTCAACATTCAGGGACTTGGCAACCAGCAGGTATTTACAAATGGTTGCAAGTATCCTGGGGATCATGTGATTTTCCCATTTGTGATCTTCCCAGCTCAGGTAAGCAGAATCAATGGGGAAAACTAGATTTGCTTAACAATCACATGGATTCACATAATTGCAGTCATTTGCTTACAACTATAAAATCGTAAAAAAAGGTGATAAAATCAGGTACAACTCACTTAACATCTGCCTCACTTAATTCTGGTGAATTAATTCTGGTGAATTAACTTAATTCTTAATTCTGAATTAAGTTCTGAATGAACTTAATTCTGGTGAATTTAACAGAAATTCTGGTTCCTATTGGATTGTAAGCTGAAGACTACCTTCATTTCTCCACACAGGCAGTGAAGTGTATACAGTAAAGATAAATCAGCTTCCTTTTCTCAACAGTTAAAAATATAACCTCTCATTTAATTTGTTTTCCATTCCACAAAATAGCTAAATGTGATTTGGTTTTATCCCTCATTTTTAAATCAAAGACCCATTCAGTTTCCTTCAATCTACCATTAAACAAACTTATTTTTCTCATGTTAGATGCCCTGGGATATTTGGATGCAGAGGCAGTACTACTACTACTACTACTACTACTACTACTACTGAGTAAGAAAATGCAGCCCCTCTGACTGAGTTAGTCATGGGTCCTACAGCACTTGAGTCACTGTTTGACCAAGAACATCAGGGAAATTCTTCATTGTGGTAGTTGTGGTAGTCATACCAATTCTTCATTGTGGTAGTTGCCATGCCTTCCATCAAAGTCAAATGGCTGCACATAATTAAATGGCATATTTTTAAATGGGAAAAAGGATGAGAACAAAGTCTCCTAATCGAATCAGTTCAGAGATTCTATTGTTTTCTGTGACTGGGAATAACATCACACTCCTTCCATACTGATGCTCATCTAATTTAAATATGAACAAAATCTCTCCTTGTCTCAACAATTCATTCTTCATTTGGGTTTTCCACAAATGCTCCTCTTCAGGATGTTTTGTGCCTTCCACTGCTTATTACTTTCCATAGACAATGTATGTTTGGAGGCTATCTTCCTTTATTAATCCAGCAGAGGGAGTATTCTTGTTGAGTAAATTATCCATAACACAATCCTACTTTAAAATTACACATGCTGTTCATTTGAGACAGATTTATATTGGGAGTCCTTGATTCTTGTCACTGTTGTACATACGTATTTCCTTTCTTTTTTTACAAGAAAAACAAGGTTGTTACAGCCTCTCACATCTTCAGCTGTAAACTGTGTAATGTGGACCTCACCCCATTCCTGAAAGGTCCTTAAAGGGGGCATGCATAAGCACACCAGCATGCCTACCGTCCCTGTCTTACTGCCCCCATTTATCTGTATTTACTCCCTTTATTCTTGTTTATGTTCACACTTATACTTGTTATCTTGTACATGTTTGACAAACAAACAAACAAACAAACAAATAAAAGATACTCTTAAAAACATTCAACCATTACAGGCCTCAATGGCACTTTATATTTCTCCCCCCCCCCCCCCCCCCGCCACTGAAGAGGGCTGGCAAAGAACTTGAACATTTTGTAATGGATTTAAAGGGTGCTTTGCACAGCATGTTGACACGAGGGAATCTCCCCCTCATTGAAAATGGTCAGACTGTTGTGTCCTGCAGAAAGCTCATCATAAACATTTTGGGGACTTTCAAGGCAGGCACAAGCATCTTTACACTGGACTGTGGATGAAGTGAGAGAACTGTGCAGGCAGGAAAAATCTGGGAAAATGCCAAAAAGCAGCTGGAATAGGAGATAGGGGCTTTGCTCAGGCCAATATATTCTGAAAAATCATTCCACTGCACAAATCTAGCATTCATGATCCCATGGCCTCTATACACACAGTTTCCAGTGGGCTGAAATTGGATGCTCTAAGTACTATTGTTTCTCTTTTTTATCTTTTAAAGACTATTTGTACTTTTGCTCGCCTTCCCTCAAGCATGCCAATCACTTCTCCTTGCTTCTCAAAAGTCTTTGGTTGGGAGTCAGTCCTGGCAAAAATCACCTAAGTTGGCTGTCAGTGGAAATTATAAACATATTGCACTCTCAGGCTTCCATAAATTGACACCTCAGTCTCAAGTGATACCAATCATTAGCACAATTAGTTAATGTTTCATACATGGGGAGACACTTGCTTTTATGAAGAAGTCTGGCACTTCCAGTCTGATACACAGACGACCCTTGATTATTCAGTTTGAACTTTCACAGAGGGCTGTTACCATCCAGACACAATTTCAGCCTCCTACAGACATTCCCCATGGGAATGCCAAAGGAAGGAGAAATTGGATTGAGACACATCCCACCTGTTTCACACATTTTTGTCTTTTGAATGCCTGTAGGGGGTGTCACAATCTGAAAAAGATAATATGAAAATAAGTCCTTATTAATCAAGCCAGCAGAAAGCCCTATAACTTCCTGCAAGGAATTTATTGGCAATTAGAAGCATAGCCATTGCATAGCTTTAACAATAAGATTACATGCTGCATTACATGTAAAGAAAATATGTTTTCCTCTCTGACCGTGCACTTACATCTGCCCAATGAAAGTAGCAATAGGAATAGCACAGTCTTATGTGCAGTTCCACAGTGCTTTAGAATATAATAGAATGGAACAGAATAGAATACCTTTGTTGTCATTGCATTCCACAAATACAATGAAATTTGAAAGCTACTCCAGCACAATGCCCCAAATACCACATCACAATCACACCACAGAGTATTTCAAAATTATGATAATTATAATCATAATAGGACTAAATCATAAATGCACTGTTTGATTCAAGACAATTACTGCCTTTGAAAAGAAACTGTTTCTCAATCTATTAGTCCTCATTTTAAGACACCTATAATGCTTTCCTGATGGTAACAGGTCGAAATATGAGCCCTCTCTAAGCAGTTTACGAATGTCAACACATTGCCCTCAGCAACCTTGGTCCTCATTTTACAGAACTGAGAAGGATGGAAGGCCTTGTCACTTTTGAGCCACTCAGGATCGAACTGCTGGCAGTTGGAAGAATAAACCTGCAATATTGCATTCTAACGACTGAGCCACCATGGCAGCGACTCATCTATGGAGCTGGAAAGCATTTGAAGGACAGGAGACAGTATTTCTGGTGCAAAACACACTCTCCCCCTTACTTCAGTGCCTAGGAGGACTGTGGGCATGTTTCCCTGACACTGTTCTAGGAACAATGAAGTAATGAGCTGAAGGCAACTGTTGCTACACAGACACATGCAGCATGTTGGCAAGTCAGAGGGAGCACATATTTTTGGATCAAAGCCCATATTTGTGCAGCGATAATGAATCATTGCAATTCTTACCAAAGAAACAATGATTTTACCTTTCTTAATAATGCCACCATGTCTTTTGACCAAGCTGTTGTATACTGAACACTCACAGTGCTGAACAGCTGAACTAACGATTCCACAGGACTATTGGAATGGATGTCATAAGGCCTCTGAGGGAGAAAAAAAAAAGATGAATAAATGAAAATACATGAGGACTCAATATTTATTTAACATAACATTAAGCATTTAATGAATGCAGTTAGGTATACTTCTGTTACTACTCTATTACTATCATCCTGATGCTTTGGTCACCTTGTATTTCAACTATCACTATCATATTCAACTGTCAATGAATACTTCAGCTTCAACCATAACAACACAAGAGCACACAATAGATACAAACTCAAGGTTAACCGCACCAAACTTGATTGCAAGAAATACGGCTTCAGCAACAGAGTAATCAATGTCTGGAATACTTTACCTGACTCTGTGGTTTCTTCCCCAAACCTCCAAAACTGTAACCTTAGACTGTCTACTATTGACCTCACCCCTTTCCTAGGAGATCTGCAGGGGACGTGCATAAGCATACCAACATCCCTGTCCTATTGTCTATTTTATTTCTTTTGTTTTTCTTATATGTATCCATGTATTCATAACTATATTTTTACTTATACCTATTATCTTGTAATCAATTAAAATAAATAAATAAATAATTATCACAAGATATATGGGGCTGTCTTGAGACACTTTAGAAGCTGCAGCTGACTCTGAATGCTGTGAAACAGGCATTTATGGGCATGTGCCCATATGTGCTGGCCTCTTTGTTAAGCTGCACTGGTTGCCAGCAGCCTTCTGGATATGATTCAAGATGCTGGTTATCACCTATACATGATTATCCAAAAGACCATCTGTCTCCCATAGCTACTCTCTATCCCAGATGGTTGGACAGAATCCAGATTCCACTGCTTCAGATTCCACAGCTTTAACAATGGCAACTGAACAGACCCACAAAGTTGTAATGCTTGTCTTGCACCCATCAGAATAGAATAGAATAGAATTCCTTATTGGCCAAGTGTGATTGGGCACACAAGGAATTTGTCTTGGTGTAAATGCTCTCAGTGTGCATAAAAGAAAAGATACATTCATCAAGAGTCAAGAATCATAAGGTACTTTACAAGTAGCTGGGCAGTGTTGAGGGACTTATTTGTTTAGCAGATTGATGGCGTTTGGGGAAAAATTGTTCTTGTGTCTTGTTGTTCTGGTGTGCAATGCTCTATAGTGTCGTTTTGAGGGTAAGAGTTGAAAAAGTTTATGTCCTGGTTGTGAGGGGTCTGTAAATATTTTCACAACCTTCTTTTTGACTTGTGCAGTATACAGGTCCTAGACTGAAGGCAGCTTGTAATTGTTTTTTCTGCAGTCCCAATTACTCTCTGAAATCTGTGTCTGTCATATTGGGTTGTAGACCAAACCAGACAGTTATAGAGGTGCAGATGATAGATGATCAATAATTCTTCTGAAGAACTGTATCAGCAGTTCAACTGTATCCTTGGGCAGTTCGAGCTTTTTGAGTTGGCGCAGAAAGAACATTCTTTGTTATGCTTTTTTGATGACATTTATAATGTTAGGTGTCCATTTTAGGTCTTGTGATATGATAGAAATTTGAAGGTCTCTACTGTTGATACTGTGTTGCCTAAATGTGTACGACTCCCCACCTTACCTCTGGAATAAAGGGTGTGGGCTCTTTGTGGGATAACTGGTTTGTTACGAGACTCTGTTCCTTTTCTCATATTTTGTTTTGTCTCAAATTGTTTAATATTTTTTCCTGTCCAGATCCATGTAGGAGTTGGGCAGCAGATAGATGATAGTCAGATAGATAGTCAGATAGTCAGCTCTGTCCTACACATAGGTAAAAAAAAATAAGTACACAGAATACAAGCTAGGTGGATATGACCTCATTGATGACCCTCACTCTGTCAAGGACTTTGAAGTACTCATATCAAATGACCTAAGCACCAGAGCTCATTGCAACAGCATTGCCAAAAAAGCATTAAGAGTTGTAAATCTAATCTTATGAAGCTTCTCCTCTGGTAATACTGAATTGCTAATTAGGACATACAAAACCTTTGCTAGACCAATGCTCTAATACAGCTCATCTATCTGGAATCCACACTGTATATCGGACATTAATACAATTGAGCAAGTTCAGAAGTATTTCATGAGAAGAGTACTATACTCTTCTGCTACACCACCAGGCTTGAGATTTAACCTAGAACTACGCCGCTTATGGTTAGACTTAAGTGTAGTACACAAAATTATCTGCTACAATGTCCTATCAGTCAATGAATACTTCAGCTTCAACTGCAACAATAAAAAAGCACACAACAGATACAAACTCAATGTAAACCACTCCAAACTTAATTGCAGAAAGTACAACTTCAGCAACAGAGTGGTCAATGCCTGGAATGCACTACCTGACTCTGTTTGTTACATCCTCAAACCCCCAGTCCTTTAACCTTAAACCATCTACTATTGACTTCACCCCATTCCTAAGAGGTCTGTAAGGGACGTGCATAAGCGCACAATTGTGCCTACCATCCCTGTCCTCTTATCCCCATTTATTCATATGTATTTCCTGTATTTATACTAATGTTTATTCTTATACCTATTATCTTTTAAGTGATTTGACAAATCAAATCAAATCAATCAATCAATCAATCAATAAATAAATAAATAAAGGTGGGGGAGAGAGAAGGAGAGAGAGAGACAGAAAGAGAGAGAGAGAGAGAGAGAAAGAGAGAGAGAGATATGATGGGTGAACAGACAATAGAGAGACAGAGGCAGGGAAACAGAGACAGATAGATGCAGACTAATTTAAGAGAGCAAATCCAAGGTGGGCCATTTATGGCGGAGAAAACTTGATGTTAAGAACTAGTATTGCCTCATATATATTGTTGGTATCTGACAAACGAAGAAGTGTGTTTAATTAGAAATATGAATAGCTAGTAGAAAAAATGAACTCTGAAAACCCCTCCTAGGGATCAGCTTCAGCATAGATCAATTCAGGAATGGCACTATATATTAACTGGAATCATATGAAGCTTCCAATAGATGAAGAACATTAAATTCTGATCTGAATTTACACTCACATTTGTGTTATATTTTTTAATTTCTTTCTTCAATAAGATTTTTTAACTTCTACTCATATGTATGTTCATTGCCTAGGAATCCATGAACCTACTATCCACACTTTAATGGGGCAATGCCATTTCCAAAGTATTTATAAAAATAAAGAATATGTCAAGCACCCATCCACGCAGAAGCTCATATGCTATCACTCCCAGAGACCACCAATCGACTTCAAAGGAGTACCCTGATCCTCCATTCAGAAAGGAATGAAAGATCTCTGGAGCTGAAAAGAAAAACAAGGACATCATTTAATACCTCCATCATTGTTAGTTTCAGTAAAACTGCTGTTGCCGTTTTTGCATATCCCCATAGTTGTAAAATGAGATATTCTAATGTAAATGAAACATTAGATATTAAAAAGATCTTCTGAGCTGTAAGTAGGTATGCTGGCTTTAGATGATATGAAAGAGAATCACATGTTGACTTCATATGTAGGACCAAATATTTGGGAAGATAAGCCATCTGAAAGCAGGGTAAATGAGGTTCAGGCCTTAGGACTCCAGATTGGTAATCGTACTTGTATAGTTATACTAGCTCTATACCCATGCTTCGCTACGAAACTATGTGATTGGGCTTAGTTTTTGGGAAGAAAAATAAGGGAGGAGGAATCGTGCCTCTGCCTACCAGCATCCATAATATTCATCTGACTAGTGTCCTGTTAGTGTCTGAGAGAGTTGAGGGCTGTTTGGAAACTGAAATAGTATTTGTTGTGTGAGCAAGGAGACAGCAAGGAGCCTGGGCATGGCTTAGCTCAACTGTTCTGTACTAAAGCTGGTTGGTGCTGTGAAACTGAAACTCCTCTCCTCTGCTTGTGTTTTGCATTTGGAACAGATTTCTTTTCAGGTGGGGAGGGGAAGTAGAACTCCTTAGCATCAGAGTGTGTTAATAATAATACACAAAATACTAATGCTCTGATGGTCATTGCAAAAAATCCTTTCTTAGTGAGCACCTAGAAGCCAAGAGAAACATAGGTGCCAAATTTCAAGTTTGTAGGCTTTACGGTTCTGGAGATTTTGTGATGATGACTGGTATTTCACTTATATATATATAAAGTGAAGATTAAGAAATGGTTGCTAATATGATTTCCCCCTAAATAGCTTGCAATTGTCTAGAATTGTGAGACTGCTTACAGCTCTAAAAGGTGGATGGACCATATGCTCGATCTTGGAGATGTGATCTCTACCTGGCTTCTGTTATAAACATCCAACCAAAAAGCAAAAGGGTTCAATTAACAAAATATAAAATTAAAGCATTCTTAAGCCTAATTAATCTCTTTATGGGAAGGGAAGATAGATTTAAATTAGACAATTATTTTATGCCTAAGGTAAAATAAACAAAGGGTGTGGGGATTACTATAAGCTAAATATTATTATTTTTAATGTAAAAATGCTGTGCTTCAATGTTTATCTAAACATCTGGCCTAGGCATTGGTATTTGAACTTACATCTTTTTAACATTTATATTTTATTGTTTTACTAATCTAGGTGAAATGTTAATATATATTACTATATTACTACATGTATGATATGCCATATGTAAAATATATTTTATTTCATTTTTTATTCCCCTCAATTGTGTCAGATTCTTAGACTGCCTGGACAAGGTCCTGCAATTTATTTGTCAAGGTTTTTCAGAAATGGTTTAGTATGGCTGAGAAAGAGTGACAAGTCCAATATCACCCAGTTGGCTTTGTGCTTAAGGTTGAACTAGAATTCACAGTCTCCTAGTTTGTAGCCTGGCATCCTAACCATTATACCAAACTGGCTTTGGTACACACAGTCTAGAACTTGTAAATGTCAGCTGCCTTGCGACTTACTACATTACTTCTTATAGGAAAAAATTATTTTGCTTTTGATGAGTACCGGGACAAAATTTTCACATCAAAATGTGTTGGGTATCAAATTCGAACCAGTTGAGTATTAAGGTACCACTATATTGGGAGATGTGTGTGTGCAGAGGTGGGATTCTACCTGATTGGACTGGTTCTATAGAACCGATTGTTACGATTCTGTGCAGTTTGAAGAACCGGCAAATCACGCCACTGGCTGGCCCCTCCCCTCCCCACATACCCACTCCTTACCTGGCATGCGCACCATCAAACTTGCCTGCTCTTGGTAAATTCCTTTTTTCTCCCTGACCATCAGCTGTTCTGCTGTGCTGGGAGATTTAGATTAGCTAGAAACAGGAAATCGTTGGATTTCTTGCTTTCTAGCTAATCTAAAAGCAGAGCTGAACCTTCCTTAGGACTGAAGCTTCTATTTTTCAATGCAGACTCAGGTAGCAGATTGCAAAATAATAGATCTCTGAATGATTCTGAGATTCTGTGAGCAACTCAATCTGCCTGCCTGCTTTGCCTGATTTTGGGTAAAAGATGTGAGTTAATTTGATGAGTTTGCTTGCAAGCAGATTTTATGTGACAGACTCAGGTAGCAGATTGCAGATAGATAGATCTCTAAGTGAATCTGTGATTCTGTGAGCAACTCAATCTGCCTGCCTACTTTGTCTGATTTTGAGTAAAAGTTTTTTTTTTTTAAGAAAATTTAATATTTAGATAAATCTTTATATTTGCATCAAGCGATGCCCAGCCAATCACATGACCAAGGCACACCCACAAATTAGGCCACACCCACAGAACCGGTTGTTAAGAAATTTGAATCCCATTCCTGTGTGTGTGTGGGGGGGTTAATATTAAAGATGCTTCCACATAGTAGGCTCTTAGTATTATGAATGGAGATAAAAGCCTGTCCCTTGTTTTTTGACTCCTAATGTAAAGGAGTCTATGTAGTAATAGAAGAAGAGAAACAGTAGAGGATTACAAATTAAAGATGAGATTTCACAACAAAGGCCTTCTCTGGTTGTGCCCTAAAATAATTAATATCATTTTAATTAATTTGTTACAGGAATAAGATGTTTTTATTTCTTTCAATTTCATAGTGAGTTTTAAATCACTTGCATTGTGACAGTCATTATTTTCCGAGGAAAACCCTCATACTACTGTATACCTGAAGAATATGGTCCATCAGCCCATTATGAATATGCAAGTAAACCACATCGTTAAGCAACAGAAATGTGTTCACTTACCCATGTAAGGCTTAGTTCCAGCTAGAGCAGTTGCTCTTTCACCATCTCTGATGATTGTTGCGATATTAAAATCGGTTAGGTGGGTGTGGCCTTAAACAGAGCACAAAACATGACATTTCCATAGAAACATCCTGTAATGCTAATTTATTCTGAAAAATATGATCTAAGATAATAATACAATTAAAATATGATGGTAAGAGTTCTTATGAATTGACATAAAAATCAATGTGAATCATAGGGCATTCCAACCATTAGAGAACAGTTGATAGCATGAAAGGTAGATATAAAGGAAGTTGTGTGTTACTATCTTTTAAATATAAAGCAATATATCTGATACAAATTTTGAAATATCATAGGCTTTTTTACTGTATTGCTTTTAAAAATTATGACAGATAAACAAAAAACTCACAAAGATAAAATACATGCACTGTCAAGGACAAGAGGGGAAAAACACTTGAAAATGTTTTTTTTTTAAAATCAAACAAATACAACAAACAAAAATGTAATTTGGTTGGAAATAGTTACATTTCTATACACTGTTATCTAATGCAATTATTCCAATACATATATTTTAACCTCGGTATTTTGTATAAATGACTCCCAAAGTTCAATAGATTTGTTCATAAATAGTCTAATGTCTGTAGGCAACCTCATAGGTGACAAGTGCAATCAGGATTTCAATCCACTGAATGAAATATCACATTCTAAATCAGTGATCACCAACCAGTGGGCCGGGGACCACTGTTGGTCCACAAGAAAATTTTGGTGGTCTGCAGAGAAATGTCACCCCCAAAGCACCCCCCAAAGCAATTAATCCAGGCTATGCGCCGCTCACATGGTCCATGGGAACACAAGGCTTGCATCTTTTGCATTGCGAAAAACATGAGGTAGTGAGGGAAGGGGGAAAAGACCAGAGGGGGGGAACCTGCCCCATGCATCCCATGCACCTGGCCTGGCCACTGCGCTACTTTCTGCTTCTTTCTTCTGCTTTTGGCTACACACAAGCAAAGCAGCAAAAATCTTTCTTTCTCTCCCCTAAACTCTGCCAGAAATGAGTCGTTGGGACCCTGCAAGGCATTCTGCTCTAAGAGGCTGAACTGGTGCAACAAGTCTCACAAAGACTCATTTCTGGCAGAGTTTGGAGAGAAAGAAAGACTTTTGCTGATTCTGCTGCTTTCCTTGCATGAAGCTCGCTCTCTCACACACACCCCCCGAGAACAGAGCTAGTGACGGTATCCTGCAATCCTAAATAAAGAATGATTGATCAGTAGGAAAACAGGATGGGGAATTTTCCTGCAGACTTTTTTGGGGATTTTTCCAGAGTCTCTGGTCTGCAGGATTTAAAATTATGAGTTTGGTGGTCCCTGAGGTCCAAAAGGTTGGCAACCCCTGTTCTAAATCATAGATGATTTTTTAGAAAGCACCCAATTAACTTTTTACATTTTGGTTAAATGATCTGAAGTTTCACTATACAGTCAGGAAAACTAATATATCAATAAAACAACCTATTTATCTCTCTCTTTATGGAGAAGCCACTTGCAATTTCAGTTAAGAGTCCATATTACTTATGGACATCATTTTCAGAAGAATTGTGATTCTAACGAAGGTGTCATTGTAAAACGCAGTTGTACATAATAAAATAATTTTGTTATAATGAGCTAACATCTCATTTTAATTACTTACACTTTTTTAAAAAAATGCTCTTTTAGGTCAGCAAACTCTTTCACACATTATCATATTTTCCTTTGTGATTATGCAAGAGCAAAGTAGCACTATCTTATCTGTTACTCAGAATAGGAAAAAAATGTTACATCATAGAAAAAATCAGAACTCATTTGAAATTCTTCTTGATCGATGGACTAATGGCTAAGCTATGACACTTTAAATGTAACTTGGATTACACATGAATACAGAAAAGCTGCTCCAGCTAACTTACATTTCACTTTCCTGTTGTGTGAAAAGCTATTTGATAAGCTTTTTAAAGGATTCACTGGGGAATATGCTATTGTCCGGGTTGGAACAAAGTGGAATGCATCAGGAGATGCATAAAGGAATCTTCTGGCAATTGATTGCAAAACCATTAAAATTCTACCTTGTGGATATCACAACGCACTGTACATGGAGCTGCCCTTGAAAAGTATCTGGAAGCTTTAATTGGTTCAAAATGCAGTAGGCCTCTTAGTTTCGTGCATGTGTCACTTTTATCTTGCAGGAGCTGCATTGGTTGCCAATTTGCTGCCAATTCAAAGTGCTGGCTGTCACTTTCAAAGCCCAACATGGCTTGGGACCAGGTTATTTGAAGGACTATCTGTTTCCAGTCATATCTACCCAACTCACCAGAATGGAGAGGCAGGGAATACTATGGGTCATTTTTAGCACTAAGACTTTTGCACTGCTTCAGAGTGCTTTTCAGCCCTTTCTAAGCAGTTTACAGAGTCAGCGTATTGCCCCCATTTTACCTGGCTCCTCATTTTCCTGACCTCGGAAGATTGGAAGGGAGTCAACCTTGAGCTGGTCAGAATCAAATTCCTGGCAGTGAGAAAGCGTGCAGTACTATATTCTAACCATTGTGCCACCGTGACTTATTGAGGTCCATCTAGCAGGACCAAGAAAAAGACACCTCTCTGTATTGCTCCCTCCCTGTGGAACATCATATCTGCCTCCCTTTTTTGCAAGGCCTGAAAACATGGTCTACCAACAGGCCTGGGGACCCCAGAATGATGTGGAGTCCACTAGGGGGATGGAAGGTTATTGGTTTTATCTTTATAAGCTACCTGGAATCACCAAGAGTGAATTCTAAATAAGTAAGTAAGTAAATAATATAAAATTAAATAAATAAATTCCATTCAAAAGCTTCCTCTGACATGAAATGGGCCTCTATGTTGAGTTATAAAGGAAGTGTTTCATTACAGAGAAAATGACATAGATATCCATAACATGGATACCAATCCTTCAAATATCAACGTAGAACCGCAGGACCAACCAATAGCATGGGAAAGTTAATTAGAGCCACAAGATCTAGAGTTGACATCATAGGAATGACCACTAGATGGCATCCAGAATCAAAGGTTTCTGTACCTCAGAGCTGCCTTCTAATGGTTGCCTGGATTTTTGCAGCTTAGCTGTGAGGCAGCTGAACCTTCTTCAATTGCCCAGACACGCTGTATAACACATGAATGAACAGTGCTGTGTCTGAGACAGGGAGAGGACTCTTTTGGTTTGGCTGTAATCTGCACTCCAGGACAGGGGAGCAATGTATTTATGTATTTTTTAAAGAATTAAAACACAAACACACACAAAACTCTGATTTAAATATAGGACCTTACTACGGGAAGTAGTTTTCAAACTATACCATTCTAGAGGTGATTGATATCAGCTTGTGTGTATTAAGAACCACATCTCGGTTGTGCTACAATCAGACATTCTATATCATCTCTCCTAAGCTGCCTGAAGCACATCAGCTACTACTAATGCTTTCATGCATGATAAAAATGCTAGTCTGAAATCAATCTCTGCCTCTTCCTTTTATTCCTCCAGCAGGTGGATTTCTAGCATTTGGGATTCATGAGCCAAGGCTAGATGAAACAAACAGATTAACTCATGATGTCCTTTGCCTGGGTTTATCTCTATAACCGTTGGTATGCCTGGTTAATGATTCAGGGCAGCTTTGGAGGACAGCCTTGGTAGATTTACTTTCTCAGTACTACTTGCTTGCTCATCTCTTCCTTTGGGGATGTGTTCCCATTGCCAATCAAAGGGGAACAGCAGATACATGGAGACAACAGTTCCTTCCTTTCACACCTTCAATTTCGCTGCTTGCTTTCTGCTTTTTACCTTGAAGTAGAAGAGCATAAGTGTCTGAAACTGTTAGAGCTTGAGGTCTACCTTTGGCAGAATGCCACCACAGCATTGCAGGCACATTGGAAACCTGGCATCTAGACACCAAGCCTGGCCTGGCCTGCAGCAAACGGCAGTTATTTTGCTGAGGAAGTAAATAAATATGCAATTCTCTGAACAGTCGAATCCAGAGGGAGGAAAGAAAGAGCACGGTTTGGGAGGCTGCACCTTTTAACTTTCCATAACTAGTTTTTAGTGATTATTTGTGAAGACTGATGATACCCAGGCAATTCCACCAAGGGAAGAGACATACTTCTATTGCTCAAAGTAAAATGAGGAAACCATGGCTCCTGTGAAATTCATCTTTGCATCACTGGAAGGGTCATACTGCCAGCCAGAAAATGAATTCAATGAGTCATTGTCTATGCTAATCCAACAGCAAGCCTCCCCAAAATGTCAGAATAAAATTTTTATCTAGTTTGGTTTGGAGAATGCAGGTACCAGAGCTGTGCTCTTTTCACTCTAAAGTGGTATTTCTCAACCTTGAGAGCTTTTAAGATGTGTGGACTTCAACTCCTAGAACTCCCCAGCCAGCATGGAATTCCGAGAGTTGAGATCCACACATCTTAAAGTTCCCAAGGTTGAGAAACACTGCTCTAAAGCCTATGACACACTTGTAAGCTATAATCCTCCCAGTATCTGAAGCAGACTTTGGGTATCTTTCTTCAAACCCAACCTTTGTCTTGATTCTGCCATCCTAGGCATGCAAACAGATTAAAAGGTATCTATACTAGTAAAAGATAATGAATATCCTGCAAATAGTATTCTGCTACAATTTTGATGGCCCACAGAATGACTGGGAGCTCTGCCTGCTTTTCTTTGCAGTGCAGCTGATCAGCCTGGTAGGGAATAAATAGACGGTTGATTTCAACTGTTACTGGGAATAGAAAATAATCATTTTTGAGAAAAGGCTTAGGAAGGTAGTGAGAAGCCTCATTGGTTTAATGATCTGTATTCTGGTTGCTAGACTTCATAAATCATAACAGGAAGCTTGTACATGTAAGACAGACAGACAGAGGAGGGAGGGAGAGGGGTGGGGGAGAGAGAAGAGTAAGTATACATGAAAGTATGTGAATGGGGAGAAAGAAAATAGATGAGTAAAAGAGAGAGGGAGGGGGGAGAGAGAAAGATGGATGCTTTAAGGCTTGTAGTTGTTTTTTGCATAAAGTTGTACTGGTCAGAATTGGAATTATAGTAGCTATTAATAATGTCTCTTTTCCACCAATTATTTCTTCATTTGCTTTGTGCAACATATAAGCTGCCTCCACCATCAAAGCAAATCTTCATTATATACAAGTTATTAAAGCAATAAACTAGGAACACAACACGGTAATCAAAACAAAAATGTAATATATATTACTATTATTAGGGAAGAAAACATCATAAATACTAGGGAATAATATCCTAATATAAATGCAGGAGTCACTAATGGCTGTGCCCTAGGGCTTGGTGAGAAACCCATTTCAAATCCTGTAAGTTTGTGTATGTCACTGCTACAGAAGTTAGAGCCTAATATTAAAATACTGAAATAAATTCACATGATACAAAACACCAAAAAAACAACAACCCCACATCACCCATTTCCATTTCCATTTCCAGGAGACCAGAAATAAAAACCATGCAATTTTTCCTTACCTTGTTCGTCAAGGAGAATGTTGTCTGGTTTCACATCTCTGAAAAGCAAAATAAATGTGTATGTGTATGTGTGTGTTTAATCTTGACAAAAAAAAGGCTACTATTATATTTCTTTTTTCATATCAAACAAATTGACTTAATAAGCCATTAAACCTACTGAGTTTTTGTTATTGTTTCCAAGAATGTAAAAACATTATCTTTTATCAGCTACACAAAAACAGAGTTGTGAAATATCCATGATATTCTCAAAGAAGTATCATTTGAATGATATATAGAAATTTTCTCAGCAGGTGCCATGGGTCCCTAGATAAAGAGTCTGGGGTGCACTGCCAGGATAGGTGAGGGTAATTTTTCCATTAGCATGTCCCTGAGAATCTATCTATTCTATGGTAGTTAAAATATGGGACTAAAGTTCAGAAACATCTAGTTCTAAACGTCATTCAGTACGTAATTCACTGGATGATTCTGAGCCGGTAACTCACTGGTTGATGTAAGCATTTAGGGGAGGAGTGAAATTATATGTATGGTAGGTAAAAAGGAAATTACTTTTCCAGAGTGCCAGAGTTCTAATCTCAGTCCATAACCTATGTGCCTCCTTATTAGAAGGGGGAGGGGGGGAGGGGGAAGAGGAAGAGAAAAAAAGAAAGAGAAAGAAAGAAGAGGCGGCAGCTGTTAGGGATAACATTGTTCACCCTAACTGTTTTAGGTGAAATACTAACTATGAATCATAGTTAGTGTATGCAGCTTTAACTGTAAAATAGCAACTGTGGGTGTGGTTATGAAAACCATATAAAAGTAGCAAGGCTACAGCTTGCTCTCTCTCTCTCTGGCTTTGATGATCCCTGATTACTGCTTGGAAGCAAGACTGCATTGCTCGAACGGGAGAGACAACAACGGATTGATTTATGTGAACTGACAATAGGATATTCTACATGGACTTTGCTAACTGAATATCCCTGAATGGACTGACTACATGGTAAATGAATATAGGACTGTTTTTGACTATGCTATAAACTTATACTGGAATAAAATATATTCTTGATAGCACAAGCGTATCTGTTATTTTTACTGTATGTTAATAAACATACAAACTTAGCTCACTCATTTATCTGTGTGCCTATCTGACTAACGCTGCACATTCTGTTTAGCTTGTCTACCTAACCCTGGTTGGGGAACCCAGGCTTAACAGCAGCTAATGATCTGGAAATGAGATGTTTAATTTAATTTAATTTAAAATTTAATGTTCCCCAACCTGGTGTCTTTTAGATGTGTTGGTACTTCAGTTCCTACAGTTTCCTGAAGAATTGGCTAAAAATTGAGGAACCCATCTAAAAAGCACCATATCGATAAAAGCTGAATAGTTTTTTTCTACATTGAAACAATCTTGACTTATGATAAAAGAATTTTTTCAGACTTTTGACATAAATAACAATAAAAAAAAACGAGAAAGATTTTGATACAGCAGCCACTAGTCTCAATTATAACCCTAAGGAAAGAAATCAGTTACACAGAAGTGTATCTAAATGCCCTGTCACACTGCCCAACGGATGCAAAACGGACACAACGGACGAGAAAAATGTTCCATTCGTTGTTATCCGCTCTCAGAAGGGGCAAAAATTTGCATAACCAGAGCGGATAACACGGACGCGGGGAGGACACAGGGCGGATGGAAAGCGGATGCGGAACAGAATCCCAGCGGATGGAAGCGGATGGGAGCGGATGGCACATCTGCTAGGCTTCCGGGGGGATGCAGCAAAGCGGATGCGGAACAGATACAGTGGATGCAGAGCGGATGAAGCGGATGCACAGCGGAAGCCTAGCAGATGCCGAGCATTAATTGAGCATGTGGGGAGGATGCATTGTGTCAGCCCCGCGGATATAACGGCAGCAGCTCGGAAGCAGGTCGCCATTCAGAGGAAAGACCTTGCCTGTCCTGCCTGCATGTCTGCCTGCAAGCCTTGCTGCCAGCCTTGCTGCCAGCCTTGCTGCCAGCCTTGCTGCCAGCCTCCCTGCCAGCCTCCCTGCCAGCCTTGCTGCCTGCCTGCCTGCCAGCCTTCCTGCCAGCCAGTCTGCCAGCCAGTCTGCCTGCCAGCCTTGGTGCCTGCCAGCCTTGGTTCATGTCTGCCTGCCAGCCTTGGTGCCTGCCTGCCTGCCAGCCTTCCTGCCAGCCTTGGTGCCTGCCTCTCTGCCAGCCTTGGTGCCAGCCTTCCTGCCAGCCTTGGTGCAAGCCTTCCTGCCAGCCTTGGTGCCTGCCTGCCTGCCAGCCTTCCTGCCAGCCTTGGTGCCTGCCTCCCTTCCTGCCAGCCTTGGTTCCTGCCAGCCAGCAACCCCACAACCATGCTGAAGCACAGCAAGCCTCAGCCATCTGCTGCCAGCCCTGGCAAGAGGGACAGGGCTACCATCCCGCCCCCTGGTCCTCACTCTGGTTCTGCTGGGGCTTCTGCAGCACGGGCTCGCTCTTCTGGGGCTGGGGCTTCTGCTGCTTCTGCTTTTGGAGGAGCTGATGACAAGCACTCCAGCACCAGCCACCTCCACAGCACCTGGATCCTTCACCCCTGAGACTGAGCGACCAAGAGGAGTGCCAGAGACTCATTTTTGTTTTATAGCTTCTTGTTAATTAAGTCTATTTTTGATTCATACACTTGCTTTATTTCTTTTTTTTAATAAAGTCTTGGTGGAAACTTTTAGAAATGGTTTAAGCCATTGCATGCTTGTGGGATGGGTTAAGATAGCAGTGGGATGGGTTGAGATAGCTGTGGAATGGGCAGGGATACCTTTGGGATGGGTAATAGCTGTGGGATAGATAAACCTCCAGTGCAAGCATAGTGGGACTGTATGGTCCACCCTCCCAGGTGCCACACCTATGGCCCTTTATTATCAATAACAATGTAATCATTGATCCACACCTTTCAACATAAACAGAAGTCTTTATTAAATGTCCTGTTCATTGTCGGGCCACTCAACATACATGGCACAATCTCATCAGTGTGATGAGACAGGCTGAAGGAAGCATCCATTGAGCATCTATCATCCTGTCTTGCCACTCCACCGCTCCAGCTGGGGAGTTGCACCAGTGTTTCAGGAGGTTGCGCTGCTTCTTCCCTTCACGTGAGGCTCTGTTGGGCCCTTGCACATCCTCAGTGTCTATCAGGTTTCGCCCTTGCCTCCATTCCCCGGGCTCCATGTCCTCATTGCCTTGTTGGAGGTCCACGAGCCTGTTCTGCAAGACTGGGTAGCGGGTGCGCATGAGATTGTGCAGGATGCAGCAAGCTTCCACGATCCTCCTCACGGTCTCTGGGCAATGCTGCATGGTGGTGAGAAGTACCTGGAACCTGTTGGCCAGGATGCCAAAGGCGTTCTCCACTACCCGCCTTGCCCTGGATAGCCTGTAGTTGAAGATTCTCTCTTCACGGGTGAGGAGTCTGGAAGTGTAGGGCTTCATGAGGTAGGTTGTGAGGGAGAAGGCGTCATCCCCCATGATGAAGTAGGGCACATCTTGTGTGTCATTGGACAGGGGTTCTGGATCTGGGAAGCCCACGATGAGGTTGCATTCCAGCTCCTCCTTGAGGTGACTGGCGTTGTATACCTGGGCATCTAAAGCTGACCCGTTGCCTGAAGCATCGATGTACATGAACTTGTAGTCAGCATCGACCATGGCGAAGAGGATGATGCTGAAGAAGCCCTTGGAGTTGAAATAAGTGGACCCCGACTTGGCTGGAGCTTTGCAGGCCACGTGCTTCCCATCTATGGCTCCAACGGTGTGGGGGAAGTTCCACTTCTGATACCACTGCTCTGCAACTTTCTTCTATCCTTCTTCAGTGGAGGGGCACTTGAGGAGCTCCTCCTTGTATTCTTTGATGATGGCCTGCACCACTTCTCTGACCACAATGCTGATGGTGTTGGATGGCACCCTCCAGCCGTACTGCATGCTCCTGTAGGTGGTCCCTGAGGCCAGGTGGCGCAGAGTGAGTGCCACCTTGAGCTCAGGTTCCAGGCTGGGCCGGAAGTTGGTGTTTGCCTTGGTCAACCTGGGTCTCAGCCGCTCCACAACTTTGTCAAACATGGCTGGAGGCATCCTCATGAAGTTTTGTAATGCACGAGTGTCTTCGTTCCTGAGCTCCACCATCAGCTTGTACAGTCCGTACTCTGCTCTTCTGGCGAACCACCTTCGTACCCAGACGCTTCTTGGCCGCCCCTTTTTCTTCCCGTAGTAGAGTTCACAGTGCCCGTAGATGGCTTCGCACTATTGCAGAAGGATGGTGGCTGCCAAAAGGACTGTGTTACGATCCACGGTGGACATGACTGGATGCTGTGGAAGAGGAAGAGGCAGACGAAGACTGCAGAGGTCTGCAGCAGGGCTGCTGGTCTGAAAGTGAGATCCAGGTGAGTTGCTCCCCTTTTTTATAGGCAATATAGGTTTTCCACTATGTGTCCCTTTGCATCCTCTAGGCATCTCTAGGCATCCTCTAGACATCCTTAATATCTGAGATAGGTCCCCTCTGCGAATGTTTTTTCCATTTTAAATGCTTTGTTTCCGTGCTGCATCCGCTAGGCATCCGTTCTGCATCTGTTCTGCGTCTGTTCCGCTTCCTCCCTGCGTCCGAGCGGATGCGAGTTGCGTGGATGCGGAATGGATGCCTAGCGGATATAGCGGATGCGTAACGGATGTAGAACGGATGTGTAGCGGATGCAGAACGGACAAATTGGATACATTTTCCGCGCAAAAGTTTTGAGCAGCTCAAAACTTTCTGAGCGGATGAAACATCCATAAACGGATGCTGGACGGATAGAGAGGAAGCAAAACGGAGGCAGTGAGTACATCGCGTTAACCAACGGATGGTAAGCTTTTTTGTCCATTTTACATCCTCTTTGCATCTGTTGGTGCAGTGTGACAGGGGCTTAAGATTGAGATGACATGATCATGAAGTTACCTGCATATTCACAATTCTATGTGAATAGAATATAGATCAAGATTACAGGATTAGAAAATTAGGTTGTGATTATTTCCTACAATGAAAAGTCCTTCCATTTAATGGTACAACTAGAGAAAAATTACTGAAGAAAATTTACTTTGACTATAAAATCAGTTTCAGAGTTGAGATTCCATAGAGTTGTTCCCAATGGGCTAGAATGAGATGAGTTCATAGAGTTAGACGTGATCCTCACAGCTGCCAACAACAGAGTGCAAGATCACCTGTGTATAATACGCTGACTGCGCAAATAGTCCAAAGCTGATGCCATTTCACAGATATACAGTTTAACTGTTTCTTCTGTAAACTGCACATTCTGTTGTAGATGATAGCGCAAGTCACCACCCAAAAGTAGATCCACCACCATGAACATGTCTTCTTCATCTTGGAAGGAGTACCTATAGAAAAATGAGGGAACAGGGAATTCCATTATATTTGCACAGACAATATTACGAGGCCTTATGATAGTCCTCCATGCCACATAATGACCTGGAAATGAGACGTCCTTAGTATTATATTACCTAATCAGGTAACCTCTGGATACATTGGGACTTCAGTTTCTAGAATTTCCAGAAGAATTGGCTGGAATGTGCTTGAATAATAACAGTACTTCTACTTATCTAAATATATAACCTTCAACTTTGATTTGTCCCAGTTCTTTTGAACCACTGATATTTATATATTTGGGGGTGTCACTTTGTTTTAATGCTTATTACTGTTAGCTGTCCCCTATTCTGTATCTAATAGGGAGTAGCTGTCACAATTCATTTTAACTTGTTCAAGTAATCCTGTTTCTCTATTTGGCTGGATCACATGGCTTCTATAATATGATCATTACACAGTAATTTTTTCCAGGCATAATCAATAATGTACTGGAATACCAAGCAGCCTGTCTCATTTCATTATCAAAGGATAACCAGTGCCATCAGTGTGAATGACAAGATTTTTCATTGGCAAGATTTTGTTAGTCTGAGCTGCCTGGAATCTTTTTAATACAGAAATTCTGGGATGTCATTAGCTGGACATTTTTGCTCCATCTGCCAAAGCTGAGTGGAAAAAAATGTGAAAGTGTTGATCAAATAGGTCAGAGAATTATTTTCTTCTAAGAATATCTAGATGATACAATTGGCTTAGAAACACGAGTTAGAAACATCCACTTCTCTTTATCACCTCTAATAAATGGAATGTATACTTTACTTGGATCTTTGTAAAACAAACACATAACGTGGTTATTCCTTTATACTTCTACATTCTTCAACAAAACTTTTAGGAGAAACACTCATAAGAATTTAGATGAGAGTGTAAGATCTCAGGGATGAAAATGTTGAAAACTTAACCAAAAATGTTTATAATATGTGGTGCATTTTTATTTATCATTTTATTTTATTACTATTTTTTGTTAAATGTCATTTCATAAGATGACTCAGTTGTGCCTATCTCTTGGGGGGAAAAAAAGCTAAGATCTGAATTATCCATTCAGAAAGCTACAGGAAGAATGGGTATTTACATTTCAAAGTGTTGTAGATAAAAAAAAGACAAGACAACCAAAAGGATAAAAGAGCTTGAGCAATTCCCCTGTGAGACACATTGCTATTCAGTGCCTTTTCAGCTTAAGAGTAAAAAAGGGACCCAAAAACACACACATTATTAGGATAGATAGATATCCATGAGTGGCTAACATAGAAATTATTCCTTCATATAATACCAAAAGGAGAAAGTCTTCATATATCACAGTTAACTTCCAGAATTTATTATCAGAAAAAGGAGTAACAGTACCCAATCTGAACATTTTGAAAGGATAAGAGATAAAGCTGTCAATGCTTAGTACTCAGCATAGGTATGTCTTATTTCCAAGACTGGATCTGTGCACATTTCAACAGCAGATTGCTGTAGAAAATGAAACAGAAGAAGCTACTGGATCCATGTTATGTTTATCGTTCCTGGATGGACATTTAGAAAGAGAATGTGAATGTGAACCTTTAACTTTGATCTAGCATACTTTTTCCTCTTACATTCTTAAAACAACAGGGATGTGACTTCTATATTTATTATTATGCTAAACTTTCTCCTATGCAATCCAAGCAGGAGACATGCCCCCACCCTGCCTCCTTACTGTGACACAGTAGTTAAGGTAACAAGTAACATTCAAGTTACCCTAGCCATAAAAGCTCATTAGGGGACTTTGGGTCAATCACCTCACATATTTGTTATGGGGGGAGGGAGGAGAGAAAAGAGTACTATGTTTTCAGTCTTGAGACAGGGCAAATGAGTTTCAGTAGAGATGTGACTTTTTATTCTCATGGACTGAGAGGTCTATTCCCCAAATTATAACCTTGCTGATGTCAGTTCAGAATTTTTTTGTCTGTAGCTCTGTTCCTCACATGAGCTTGTGGTTGGTTTGAAAACTATTAAGAATGACAGTAGAAAGAGAACTGCTGGATACTGTAGCAAAATAATTCAATATAATTAATTTTTAAAAAACAATAAGTTTAAATGAAAAAAGTAAATACACAAAATCAAGAGGAATTCTCCCAAAATTACTGTAGCCTTTTTATGAAATCCTTCCCTAAATGAATAAGATACAGTTCTCAGAATCTCATTGTCCAATTGTATCAAATTAAAAAAATCCCGATTAATGTGATTTCACAATTAACCAAGGGGGTATATTTGTCTTTTCCACTATTCAGTGCTTAATCTTTATTACATTTCATTGCATTCTTCATTTATTCCATTTGTCCTTTTGACATTATACTATTCCAATTGGTTTATTTTTCCTCAACAGCTTTCTCCAAACTTCTGCCTTCTTAAATTTCAGCTCTTATAAATTCTGAACCAACATGGGCAGCCAGCAACCAGCCAGCCAAACTAATGTAATAATTATCTATTTCTATAATTGTAGCCACGTATTAGGAAGCTATGTTTTATCACAGGAACTCTTCATAAGCCAGCTGTTGTATAACTGGAATCTCCATTTCTATAGATACATTTAATTAAGATACCTGATTTCTATAATGCTAAGTTTTGTTTGCTACAGATTGTGGACTCTGCCATTTTCTTTTTATGTACAGTGGAATTTTAAAAATCATACTCTATATACTACAGTACTCAATACTCTTTTCTGAAAAAACTAATATGCTTTCAATTAGATGCATACATTTTGAAAATCAGTGGAACTGATACATTCTTTAAAATATAAGAAAAAAAGAAATTTACCAAAGGTTCACTAGGAAGACATGCTCAATTTCCTGTAGAATCTCTAATTCTCTGAACACGTTCCGAACCTCATCTCTTTCAATGCACTGTTGTTTATTCATGTACTTCATGGCATACATCTTCTCTGTGTCTCTCTTTTGTACAATGCACACCTAGATGTAACACAACAACAAAAAGTTGAATTAATGTGTCTTTATACTTTTTTATCTATTGTAAGCAGTAAACAATGGTGAGATGTTGTGATGACCTCCCCAAAAAATCATTTAGCAAACCACATTGTTTTCTGAACAAGTTCATTCAGAAAATTATGAAGGAAAAGGCAAGTCTACCTTTTGATAAAAGCACTTTTCTTTAAAAGTGTCAGCAACAACATCAGTACAGTAGAGTATGATGACTTCTATTTTAGCAATGTCCCAACACTCAAGAAGGCAAATACAGACTGTCACACTTAGACTTCCCAATGTTATAAGGGCAGAAGATGAAATAATCATTTTCCATACCAAATATCCAAATTATACTTAGAAGAATATAATTTAGTGATAGCAATGAAATAATTCAGTGCTAACTATTGCAAAACTCTATGAATCATCAAAGTGAGGGTATAGCAACAAAGAGCCAACAATTTCAGCACAGATGGTATCAAACACTGTGATTGGGGAATTGCTCTTCCACCAAATGTATTCTAACTACCATGCCACCATGGCTCTTATACTACAGGTGATACTACAAGTAGTATCTTAACAACAGCAATTGTGACTTGGAATTATAATTCTATGATGGGGAATGATTTCCACTGCCTTCATGTGAGATTTTATTATTTATTTATTGCATTTTCAGTTTACAGTAGTCTACATCTTTGTGGATAAGTCAGGTCAAATGCTGCATTGCTTGTTCAAGATCAGCTAAGTCATTTATGGGCTGCCATTTGCTTCGGTAAGCCAATACTAGATAACATTACAATACTGCAATGATCAGTAATATCGAGTCAAAACCAGCACAGGCACATGAATTTCATTGTGGGAATTGCACCACTTACCAATGTGCTTCTGAGTAAATTTAAGGCACTGGTGACCTATCTTGAGTTTTAAAACATCTTGGGTCTGGCACATCACTCATTCAAACTTGAATCTGCTTGTCTAATTCAGGTAAGCACAGAAAGCAAGCTGTAAGTCCACACTTGAACTAAGACAATCCTAGAAGAAGCCTTCTCTGCTATGGCTCCTTCTCTCTGAAACAGTTTGTTCAGTCAAGAAGGCAGGTATCTTGCTGTTATTTCACACAGTTTAATGAAGACCACTGGGATGTATGCCAGTAGTGGGATTCAAAAATTTTTTACTACCTGTTCGATGGGCATGGCTTGGTGGGTGTGGAGGGGAAGGATGCTATAAAATCTCCTTTCAGAGGTGGTATTTGCCGATTCTCCGAACTACTCAAAATTCCAACTACTGTTTTTCCAGAACTGGTCAGAACCTGCTGAATACCATCTCTGATGTATGCCCATGATCTCTGAATTAAGTCCTCCCCAAAAGAAATTTCCAGGAGGATCTTCAGCACAAGAACTATTTTTAGCTAATTTTATGGAGATCTCTCTGAGATAAGAGGAATGAGAAAGGGAAATATGTGATTCAGAATGACAAGGCAGCAATTTGAAGGCAAAAGTTTGCAGAATAAGCATGGGTGTTAAGGCCCTGTCACACTGGCCAACGGATGCAAAACGTTTGTAAAAAGGACACAGTGGATGAGAAAAATGTTCCATCCGTTGTTATCCGCTCTCAAAAGGGGCAAAAATTTGCATAACCAGAGCGGACAACACGGAAAGGAACAGACGGGGGGAGGACGTAGGGCGGATGGAAAGCGGATGCTCCACGGAAGCCTAGCAGATGGAAGCGGATGGGAGCGGATGACACATCTGCAAGGCTTCCGGGGGAGCAAAGCGGATGCGGAATGGAAAGAGCGGATGCAGAGCGGACGCCGAGCAGATGAAGCGGATGCACAGCGGAAGCCTAGCGGATGAAGCGGATGCAGAGCGGAAGCCTAGCGGATGCCTAGCGGAAGCGTAGTGGATGCCTAGCGTTCACCGCGCATACGGGGAGGATGCATTGCATCAGCCCCTTGGATATAAAGGGAAGCAGCTCCCAAGCAGGTCACCATTCAGAGGAAAGACCTGCTTCCAGACACAGCTCTCCAGCCTGCCTGCCAGCCTGCCTGCCAGCCAGCCATCCAGCCAGCAACCCCACAACCATGGGGAAGAAGAGAAAGCCTCAGCCATCTGCTGCCAGCCCTGGCAAGAGGGACAGGGCCACCCTCCCATCCCCTGGCCCTCACTCTGCTTCTGCTGGGGCTTCTGCAGCCTGGGCTCGCTCTTCTGGGGCTGGGGCTTCTGCTGATGCTGCTTCTGGAGGAGCTGCTGATGCTGCTTATGGCGGTAGTGCTTCTGCTGGTGCTTACTCTGCTGATGTTGCTTCTGGCGGTGGTGCTTCTGCTGGTGCTTACTCTGCTGCTGCTGATCCTGGTCCTGCTGGTCCTGCTTTTGCTGCTGCTGCTGCTGGTGGTGGTGGTAGTGGTGGTGTGGAGGAGCAGCCCCTACAACCTCGAAGCCCCTCTTATGAGGGCCCATATGGTCCTGCCAAAGGGAGGAAGAGGCAGACGCGAGAACGGGAGAGGAGGCAATACAACATAGAAGAGGAACATGAGGATGAGGTGCTGGAGTGGCTGAGAGAGAATGAGTATCTATGGCGGAAGGGACACAGGCTCTATAGGGACACCAAAAGGAAGCAGGCTGCTTGGAGAGAGAAGGCAGAGAGCCTGGGCTACACTTTGGAGGTGCTCCTCGGCTTGTGGAAGCACATGCACACCTGGTACGGGAAGCTGCACCTCAAGAAATCTGGCCAGGCCGCGGTCAAGCTGACGGACAGAGATACCGACGTTATGGCCAAATGCAGCTTCCTGGAGGGTGAGATCTGCCACTGAGGAGCAGCTCCTCTCACAACCCTCTCTCTCCAACAGCCTGCTGAGAGCCAGTCCTCTTCCGGCAGAGAGTCAGCTCCTGTCTCCAGGCAGGTATCTGTGGAGCGTGCCACGACGGAGACCCCCCCCCGACAGCTGTACTACCCGTGGCGTAGTGAATGGAAGACCCTTTGACGCAGTGGGAGAAAGAAGACGGCACTTCCACCACAGCCCAACCCGCATCCACCCCCAGCTCCACCTCCACAGAAAGGCAGAGAGGCAAACCGGAGGGACAGAGCCACACTGTCCTGCTGGAGATAAGAGACAACATCAGGAGCAGCATAGATCTCCTCTCTCAGCTGGTACACCGACTCCTCATCCTCCAACCGCAAGCTCTTCCTCACCTATGTGAACCAGACCCTCATGGACATGGCGGAACCCCAGTACCAGGTGGTAAAGGATCACTGATCTGCTTCACAACCCTCCAGACCAAGATGAACCTGCTCCCACCCAGTCCAGGTCTGCTCCTCCACCCCAGGTGATGTCACTCCCCTTCCAAGGCTTTCCACAGGCCCTCTCCTACCAAGGCTATGGCTACCAGGAGGTCCAGCAGCACAGGCATCAGCCCTTCCCAGTCCAGGCACATGTTCATCGGACGCCACCGGTGCCATTGATGCCACCCACGCCAATGCCACCGACGCCAGTCCTCACCCAGCTGCAGACCAGACAGCCCCACTACACTGCTCCTTCCTCACCCCACAGCCAAGCCCGGCCTCAGTACATCTGTCATCAGTACTGGGGCTGACACTCCATGTCATGGAGGAAGGGGCTCTCAACATCACGGGGCTGAGCCAGCTGTCTGAGAGCTTCCTCAACACACCGTCCCCTGTTGCCCTCTCGGGGCCAGGCACCCCAGTGGCGCTTCAGACCAGCACTCCAGCAGCAGCCACCTCCACAGCACATGGACCCTTCACCCCTGAGACTGGGCACACCTCCGAGTGACCAAGAAGAGTGCCAGAGACTGGGTGGCTACCTGTTGACTTTATTTTTGCTTTGGATACTTGACTTGGGTCATTTTTCTTTTACAGCTTGTTATTAATAAAGATTATTTTTGCTTCACACACTTGCTTCATTTATTTTATTAAATAAAGTCTTGGTGGAAACTTTGCATGCTTGTGGGATGGGTTAAGATAGCAGTAGGATAGGCAGGGATACCTATGGGATGAGTAAGGATAGCAGTGGGATGGGCAGGGATACCTTTGGGATGGGTAATAGCTGTGGGATGGGCAGGGATACCTTTGGAATGGGTAACAGCTGTAGGATAGATAAACCTTCAGTGCAAGCATACTGGAACTGTATGGTCCACCCTCCCAGGTGCCACACGTATGGCCCTTTATTATCAATAACAATGTAAGCATTGATCCACACATTTCAACATAAACAGAACTCTTTATTAAATGCCCTGTTCATTGTAGGCCCACCCAACATACATGGCCCAATCTCATCAGTGTGATGAGACAGGCTGAAGGAAGCATCCATTAATCATCTATCATCCTTTCTTGCCACTCCACTGCTCCAGCTGGGGAGTTGTACCAGTGTTTCAGGAGGTTACGCTGCTTCTTCCCTTCACGTAAGGCTCTGTTGGGGCCTTGCACATCCTCAGTGTCTATCAGGTTTCGCCCTTGCCTCCATTCCCCAGGCTCCATGTCCCCATTGCCTTGTTGGAGGTCCACGAGCCTGTTCTGCAAGACTGGGTAGCGGGTGCGCATGAGATTGTGCAGGATGCAGCAAGCTTCCACGATCCTCCTCACGGTCTGTGGGTGATGCTGCATGGTGGTGAGAAGTACCTGGAAACTTTTGGCCAGGATGCCAAAGGCGTTCTCCACCACCCGCCTTGCCTGGACAGCCTGTAGTTGAAGATCCTCTCTTCAGGGGTGAGGCATCTGGAAGTGTAGGGCTTTATGAGGTAGGTTCTGAAGGAGAAGGCATCACCCCCCACGATGAAGTAGGCACATCTTGTGTGTCGTTGGGCAGGGGGTCTGAATCTGGGAAGCCCATGATGAGGTTGCGTTCCACCCCCTCCTTGAGGTCACTGGCGTTGTATACCTGGGCATCTGAAGCTGACCCATTGCCTGAAGCATCGATGTACATGAACTTGTAGTCAGCATCGACCATGGCGAAGAGGATGATGCTGAAGAAGCCCTTGTAGTTGAAATAAGTGGACCCCGACTTGGCTGGCGCTTTGCAGGCCATGTGCTTTCCATCTATGGCTCCAATGGTTTGGGGGAAGTTCCACTTCTGATACCATTGCTCTGCAACTTTCTTCCATCATTCTTCAGTGGAGGGGCACTGGAGGAGCTCCTCCAGGTGTTCTTCAATGATGGCCTGCACCGCTTCTCTGACCACAATGCTGATGATGTTGTGTGGCACCCTCCAGCCGTACTGCATGCTCCTGTAGGTGGTCCCTGAGGCCAGGTGGCGCAGTCAGTGCCACCTTGAGCCCAGGGTCCAGGCTGGGCCGGACGTTGGTGCTCTGCTTGGTCAACCTGGGTGTCAGCCGCTCCACAACTTCTTCAAACATGGCTGGAGGCATCCTCATGAAATTCTGGAATGCACGAGGGTCTTCGTTCCTCAGCTCCACCATCAGCTTGTTGTACAGTCCATACTCTGCTCTTCTCCCGATCCATCTTCGGACCCAGACGCTTCTTGGCCGCCTCCTTTTCTTCCCATAGAACAGTTGAAAGAGCCTGTAGATGGCTTCGCACTGTTGCAGAACGATGGTGGCTACCAAAAGGAGTGTGTTACGATCCATGGTGGACATCAATGGATGCTGTGGAAGAGCAAGAGCCAGATGAAGGCTGCAGAGGTCTGCACAGCAGGGCTGCTGGACTGAAAGTGAGATCCAGGTGAGTTGCTCCCCCTTTTTATGGGCAATATAGGTTTTCCACTATGTGTCCTTTTGCATCCTCTAGGCATCCTCTAGAAATCCTTAATATCCGAGATAGGTCCCCTCTGCGAACGTGTTTTCCGTTTTAAATGCTTTGTATGCGAGCTGCATCCGCTTTCATCCTTTCTCCGTCCGTGCTACTAACGCTGCGCGTCCGTTCCGCGTCTGTTTCACTTCCTCCCTGTGTCCGCTTTCCGCTGGAGTGGATTTGAGTTGCGCGGATGCGCAGCGGATGCCTAGCGGATGTAGCGGACGCATAACGGATGAAGACAGATGCAGAACGGATGTTCCCCATATGCGTTGCGGATGCAGAACGGACGCGTTGGATACATTTTCCGCTCACAAAACTTTTTGAGCGGATGGAACCTCAGTCGATGGATGCTGGACGGATAGAGAGGAAGAAAAACGGACGCAGTGAGTGTAGAACAGGTGAATCGCATTAACCAACGGATGGCAAGTGTTTCTCTCCGTTTTACATCCGCTTTCCATCCATTGGTGCAGTGTGACATAGGCTTTATCAATGTTTCATTCCATCTACATTGTATATTGCCTTTTAGGGTTTTCCCTGGATAATTTAGAAAATGCCCATTAAGAAGAGTTCTCATATCATTCAAGTCTAACATCTTACTTACAATGGTTATTATAAAGTAGTTACATGCTACCCAAAAGTCCACAGGGTACAACCCAACAAATTCATAGTTTCTACCTAACAATAGCTTCTAAATCCAAAAGCTTTACATAGCAGTTGAAAAAATTACTACACAAAATAATAGAGCACATTTAGTACTGCTTCTGATCTTTTTCCTTTGATTAAATTATGTCAAAAAGATCTGGAAACACGTTTATTCAAGCAAGACAGAATATCTCTCCCATCTATAATCACATTTATGGGACTTCTGGAAAATGTTATATCAGTCTGAGGTTTTGTTTTCATAACCAAAACAAATAACATCATCATTGGTGTCCTCCTTATTTCAGTTGCTTTTATTAAAAAGGAATAAGTTCTTAAGGTATTTAAAAATCAGGTTGATCTTTTTTTAAGAAATAATTGTATATCAAGCTGGTTCCATAGGGCTTCTTGATTAGAGAGTTTTAAATGAGTGCAGTCCTAAAGTTGTATTCTGTGAGCTCAGAAAATGAGCTCACAGAAAATGAGTTTATTCAGAAAATGAGAAAGGAATTCAACCACTATCCTAGTATGTAGGATAGAACAACTCAAGTACATATTTTAACATTGAGTAAAGATTTCAAGATTAATTTTTATAGATCTGTTATTGAGGTAAGCTCTAAAAAAAGAAAATCTTAACTGTAAATGTTTTTTCTAAAATGAATGATGAAATCATAGGTTATCTTAAAGTTTGAAAATTAAATTATTTTATTACATCCTATAAGAAAAAGCATGCAATGTATGCAGGTAGTGTTCGACTTTCAACCACAACTGAGCCCAACATTTCTGTTGTTAAGTGAGACATTTGTTTAAATGAGTTAAATGAGTTTTATGACCTTTTTTTCTACAGTTGTTAAGTGAATCACTGAAGTTGATTAGTTAGTAACCCGGTTGTTAAGTGAATCCAGTTTTCCCATTGACTTTGCTTGCCAAAAGGTTTCAAAAGATAATCACATGACTTTGGGACAAAGCAATGGTCAGAAGTATGAACCAGTTGCCAAGCATCTGAATGTTGATCACATGATCATGGGGATGCTTCAAAGGACATAGATGTGAAAAATGGTCATTAGTCACTTTTTTCAGTGCTGTTGTAACTTTGAGCAGTCAGTAAATGAACTGTTGTAAGTCTGTAATTTCCTCAAAGGGGGAAAGATTATAAATATAATCATCCTGTTCTCTGCATAACATATTTGTACATAGAGTGCATGTGTGAGATTGTATCATTTAGGGCAGGCGTGGGATTCAATTTTTTAACAACCGGTTCTGTGGTAGGCGTGGCTTGGTGGTCATGTTATTGGCTGGGTGCGGCCAACTCAATATCATTCAAATCGAGGCACGCTTCTCCTCGCCTGGCCTCTCATGACTATGGGGATGCTGCAACAGTCATAAGTGTGAAAAATGGTCATAAGTCATTTTTTTCAGTGCCACTGTAACTTTGAACGGTCACTCCACACAAGCAAAGTACCAGTAAAGGCGAGGAAAAAAACTCCAGAGACATTCCTGAGACAGGAAGTTTAGTCCTGCCAAGAATGTCATAAGGGTTAATGGAGAGGCAGTTTCTGTAAGCAACACCAGAATGTTTCCTTCCTGCCTTCCTTACAGGATTAGGCCAGTAATTTCTTCTAACAACCGGTTCTCCAAACTGCTTAGAATGTGAAAAACCATTTCTTGCGAATAGGTGTGAACCTATAGAATCCCACCCTGGTTCAGAGGTTTAGATCTGTCTCCATGGGCTTTAGTGGTATATTTTTAACCTACAACAATGATGAGAAACAGGTACCAATTCATATATTGCAAAGCTACAATTCCCAACATTCCTCAGCATTGGCCTTGCTGGTTCTCACATTTACCAGAAGTGGTAGTAAAGTAACAATTCTGGAGACTTAAGAATTCCTCATGCCAGCATCTGAACTCACATGTGTATAATGTAAAAATAAATTCCGTGGGTTGCTACATTTTAGAAATAGAAATAGTTCTGCAAAACTATTTCTAAACAGACTATTTGTAGATGTGAAAATTTGCCTGGAGGCACAATTTTTCAAGAATCAAAGCAATTATGATTAGTCTTCTTTCCTCCAGACAGCCCCAACATTTAAAATAACACTCAAATTATATATCCTGCAAATTAAAATAAAAAAAGAGAAACAAAATGGGGTACATTTGAAAGGGAGGGGAAAAAAATCACAGCAGCTGGCATGATAATGAAGCTATTGTCACTGAAATTATCACATTATTTTTTAAGAACTTTTTTTTGCCAACAAGAGATTTGGCGTGTAGAATTTAAATCAGCAGATCTCAACAGGTTGTTGAGAAATAGGGTAATAATTACTAATGCCATGAAACAACAGTTAGTCTTTTCCAATTATAGGTTTAAAATATGAAAATAAGTCTAGAGTTAAGATCAGCAGTTTAGTTAACTAAAATGTTCCCTATTTCTAAATCAGTAATCATTGATCCTATAACATATACTGCTTGTGTCTTTTACAATAAGAACTTAAAACTAATTTCTCATTGCAAAGCAAAATTGTTATTGGGAAGGAGGAGCTTCCTTATCTCTGTATAATTCCTCAAATCCATATTTCATTTTTGAGCCAACCACTCTTATTCACCAAGGAAAAAGAAAGAAGGACACTTTTCTTCTGCTTTAAATCAGTTTCTCTTAAGCATTTCCATTTGCAAAACAGCGGCAGGCTCAGCTGCTTTGGGTGCTCCTTCCCAATGCAGCAAGAGTAACAGCCCAATTTATCTTTCTCTGCAGATTTGCTTATTTTGGTAAATGTTTATCCTTTTGTGCATTTAAGGGATGATTAATTTTAAAACATAGCAAATCTTCAGGCTTTATACAGGGCTCTGAAAATATCTGCCTCGTTTTATGTTAAAGTCTACTTTATCAAGCCTGCTTAGAAGGAACCTACAAGAAAAGTACAGTCCGGGTCCCTCCATCTATTGCCTTGCAATCCTCTCTGATGGAGAACAAGCCATTCTCTCCTAACAGTTCTTAAATTACTGGTGGGATACATGCTTTGCATATTGATGTCTTCAGTTGATCTAGGCTTGGAGGTCAAAGGGCAAAACTGCTGGCTGAGATTACGCAGAGCGATTTGAAGAACAGGTTAAAGTTATGAATAAAACTGTTGAAGAGTAGAAATTTAGTAATTCATCTTGCATTTATGTAGTCCATTTCTACACCTTCATTGTCTTCAGCATCCATAGATTTTTTTTTCACTGATTTAAATAGAATGGAAGATTGAACTGAGAGTCATCTGAGTCATGTGATTCTGTGTCCCTTATCTCTGGATTCTCAATTCCTCACCATTTTGCATTGATGGAAACATAAGGAAGCTCACAAACTGTGAAGTTCAATGTTATTCAACCACAGAATCATTAACAAGATATCCTATTCAGATATTTCTATTCCATTAAGAGTTCCAGGAAGAACAGCTTTGTATCCTCTCCCTATCTTTTCCCACTTGCTGCTCTTCAGGCATGCTATACTAAAAGTCCTAGAATTTCTAGACAAAAAGACTTTCTTCTCTTGAAAACTTGATTATTAGATGATGATTCTTGAGATGCAATTTGCTCCTTTAAGAACATTCAATTTCAGGCTATTTAATGATACTTGAGTATTTAGATTATAATGAAATGAGCTGTGAACCTTGCTGAGATTAAAAGTCCTCTAATAACATATCCATAGCTATCTCATGCCAGCTATAAAAGCAAGAGTGCAGAATTGAAGAGCAACTTCTTTGTATTCTGGGCAACATGCAGGCACAGTATCAAATGCTGGAAAATAATTGCTTGAGCTATGTTAAACCAGGATGTCTTCTCTGCCTCTTTTTTTTTTTTTAATGGAGGAAACAGAGGGGATTTCTACTTGAAATGCCATATACAATCTCTGGCTCTTATCTGTTGCATATGAAGAGGAAAATATTCAAGGAGTTTCCATTCTACCAATGTAGTTTCTCTCATTGCAACGCATAAAATAAAAGCCCACAGCAACATTCTCTTGTTTATGCAGCTATCTTAGCCCATTCCTTTTGAATATGACTGGAATGACAACATCTTGCTAAGCCATAATGTTTTTGTGGGTTGGTTTGTTTTCATCTTAATACAGTGTGCTACTATCAGTGAATAAACCATGGGTTAGTAAATAAACCATAGTTTGGCTTAGGACACTAAACTGATTTCCAGTCATAAGTTGGTGTTAGCAATATATTAAACCAGATGTTTAAAAGCTCCAGTTTAACAAAACCGAACAACTCATAGTTATGAGATGGGTAGTAAATCAACTAATTAAATAGCACATCCTGTTAACCTATTCCCATTACAATATGCCCCACTAATTATTTTTAAAAGATACAGAGTTATATGCAGCATCAGAGTTATATGCAGCATTGGTCCACAATTCATCCTTAGTTGTTCCAATTCTGTGTTCTCTGTCTTCTCTTTGTACAAGTCTTAACAGATGAATGATATGTGTGGCCTTGTTCACAATCTTGTAGATAACACAGTTGGGGCTAGCTTCTGCTGAACTCCTATCTGCCTATTGAGACTGCTGCAGGTACATCATCACTCCTGTGGGGATTGATTGACTTGTGTTAAGAGATTGTCTAAGTGTCAAGTCCCTGGTGCAAAGCATCTTCACTCTGATATCTTGCATAGCTACCACTTCCATGCCATTTTACCCGCCACACTTTAAGGAGAGCCATTACTGGTTGGCATTTCCAACCAACTGGTGGAACTATCTACCAACCATTGCCCTTAAATTGTTCTGCAGTACTGCTATAACCACACAACCACTCAATGCCTCATTAATGAGAAAGGTTAGAGCTTGACTGTGAGGCAGAGCAAATTATATTGATATATTTTCCTGTTGATGTGCATACTGATGCAATTATCATTCTGTTTCTGAGCTGTTCAAGAAATCACAGTTAAAACATACCATGATTTAGAATAGAGAACCTGATGTCTGCCTTAATTTGTGATGTTTAACTTCTAGATTTGCCTAAATACTTCAGATTTTGCTCTCTCAGGCATGAGCCATTTTCAAGTCTGAATCCAGCAAGCTTATGTATTCAGCATTTCTTAATCCAGCACTGAAATAGTTTTGACATTCTCTTACTAAAAAAAAGGAGAATGTCAATAACAACAAAGTAAAGATCAAGCAGTTTTGAATGACAGACAAAAAGAATTGACTAAACTAGTAAGAGAAAAAGAACATAAGGGTCAAAAGAGAGAAACAGAAATATGAGGACAGCAGTCTCCTTCAGTTTCCTGCAGGGAAGTGAGTGTTTAAAACCCACAATGGTGGTCAAATAAAGATAGCAGGGCATACAAAATAATACCATACAAAGTCAAATTATTGTTAGAAAAGTGAACATTCAGAAATCAGAAAAATAGTCCATTAATTATTGCATTCTCTCCTTGTCCAATTCCCTAAATAATCTAACATCGGTATCAAAGAAAATCTTTGAAGAGCATTATAGGATATTTATTCAATAAATCATTGGGAATCCCTGTGAGATAGGCAATGATAGAAGACAGAACTTTTTATTGGTGATTTTGCATCTATACATAATTAATTATCCATGGAAGCTCACTTGGTCATCTACTGTTATGTTTTTTGGCACTGGGAAAATCTATGATTATACCAGAAAAGTTCACATGAAATAATGAAATGATAGATGTAGTATTACTTTTTGACCATATTTTGTAGATTGTGTCTCTCTAGAGTTATCCGTCCTTTTTTCCCCCTTGAAAGACAATAGCAATAGCACTTAAGACTTATAGACTGCTTCACAGTGCTTTTTCAGCCCTCTCTAAGTGATTTACATGGATATCGCCTCCAACAATCTGGGTCTTCATTTTACCTACCTTGGAAGGATGGAAGGCTGATTCAATTTTGAGCCTGGTGAGATTTGAACTGCCAAATTGCAGGCAGCTGGCAGGCAACAGAAGTAGCCTGCAGTACTGCACTCAAATCACTGCGCCACCACGGCTCTTAAACCAATGTCACAAGGAATAAACATAAATAAATAATAAATAAATAAAATTAAAGAAATGCTTAACTTTAAATATTAAAATACTGATAGTAGGTATTGTAAAAGATAAGATTACAAAGTGTTCTGAACTGGAGACCGATAATTGCAAATGAATGGGGTAAGAAAAGGATTTGAAAGAACATATAAATATAAAAGCAGAAGACAAACAAGTTGGCTCTGATCAGCTACCAATAAAGGATAAATTGTTTTAAATAGCAATCACACTTAGACTTCTATACTGCTTCACAGTGCTTTACAGCCCTCTCTAAGTGGTTTACAAAGTCAGCATATTGTCCCCAACAATCTGGGCCCTCATTTTAATGACTTCAAAAGGATGGAAGGTTGAGTCAACCTTGAGCCGTTGAGAATCGAACTGCTGGAAGTCAACAGAGTTTGCCTGCAATACTGCATTCTAACCGCTGCACAACACAATCCTTAAAGAATCTAATATAATAGATTCCTTGAAAGTTTGGTTCATTTTTAAAGAAAACAAGTGTCTTTTCAATGGTAATGTTTGGGTATGAAACATTAAGATAGACTGATAAAAGGTGAATAGATACCTTAAAATTATGCTTTTGAAGATGGCTATTAAGAGTGCCTTGGACTATGAGAAAAAACAAAAATCAATGCTGGACCAAAGAAAGGCTGATTGTACAGTTAAGATGAGTATTAACAAGTACAAGTTACAAATTTTGGACATGGAATGCAAACGCATGAATGGTTTTATTTTTTATTTTTTTTATAAATTTTTATTAATTTTCTACAAACAGACAAACGTACAAAACATTAAAAACATCTGCTCTCATATGTACTTCCAGTGTATCGGTTGGTTCATCAGTTTTGTGCATTCATTTTATAGTGTCAATTACAATTATATTGCATAACCACTCATATTGTCAATCCATATTCTAATATTACTAAAAAAAAAAAAAATCTTTTTCTGACTATACTTTTAATCATTCATGCTTTGTGAGATAACAATACTTCAAACAATTTATTCTATAACTTATCATATGATCATAACAAATCAATCCTAAAAACCCTTCATATATATAATATTAATGCTCTATTATTGTATTTTATCATCTAACCATTGATAAAAATAACCCCAAATTGCATAAAATTGTTTATCTTCTTGTTCTCTAATTTCAAATGTCAATCTACACATCTCAGCACATTCCAATATTTTCTCAATAATTTCTTCCTGCAATGGTATTTTCTCATTCTTCCAATTTTTAGCAAATACAATCCTAGCCGCTGTTAATACATTTACAATCAAATATTTCAAGTCTTTATTATATATATCAGGTAAAATTCCCAATAGAAAGATCTCTGGTTTCAAGTCTATGTGTTTCTTTGTCATTTTTTCCAACCACATGTGAATTTTAGTCCAATATTTTCTGGCGTTCTCACAAGTCCACCACATATGATAGTATGAGCCAGGTATCTGATGACATTTCCAACATTTTTCAGATTTGTTCTTGAACATTCTTGCTATTCTTGTCGGGGGAAGGTGCCACCTGTAAAACATCTTATACAAGTTTTCTTTATATGCTATTGACATTGTCATTTTATACTTTTGAGACCACAATTTTTGCCATTGCTCTAAATCAATTCCATATCCAAAATTCTTCCCCCAAGCAATCATAGTTTCTTTAACTTGTTCTTCCTCTAGCTTAATTCCCAATAAATAACCATAAAACTTTTTAATCACTTTCTCATCAGTACCCATCAATATCTTATCTAAATCAGTCTGTTTATCATAGAATCCTTCCGTTTTTAAATCTTCAAGATATCTTGAGTGTATTTGCGCATATGAAAACCAATTCATCCTTATACCTTGTTCCTCTAAGTTTTGGATCGTTTTAAGTCCACCCTTTTCATCCAACAGTTCCCCATATCTAACTGTTTGTTCCTTTTTATAGATCATAGGATAGGAAAAAGCTTCAATAGTCGATAACCAAACTGGAATTTTCAAGTAACATTGTTTTTTTATCTTCTCCCAATTTAACCACAAAGACTCCCGTATATAATGTCTTCTGAAATACCCCTGTGTTTTAGTTCCCTTGTACCATAAAAAAGCATGCCAGCCCAACAGTAAATCATGTCCTTGACCATGTTTTGGGTGTCATCTTCTTTAACATAACTTCATTCATAATTTCTAACAATGGAGTATTCAATGATTCTTGAAATTTTTTGTAGAATTCTGCCGGAAGCCCATCTGGACCTGGTGCTTTCCCATTATTTTGTCTTTTAAATGCTTCATTTAATTCCATCATTGTTATATTGCTTTCTAACATTTCCTCAGTCTCTTTAGGTATCTTCGGTAAATTAACATTCTGTAAATACTGTTTAATTTTTTCCGCATCAATGTTCTCTTGTTTATATAGTTGTCCATAATAATCTCGAATAATTTCCTTTTTCTCCTTATTACCACAACAAACTTGACCTTGATCATCTATTAGTTTCAATATTTTTCTTGATTCCTTCTCCTTTCTCAGTTTATATGCTAGCCATCTACCTGGTTTATTTGCATCTTCAAAATAGTTCTGTTTAGAATTTCTAATTTTCTGTGCCAGTTCTTCTTTCTCTATTAATTCCATTTTATGCTTAATTACATCCAGTTTCAATTTAATATCTTTTTTCTGTGGTATTTTCTGTAATTCTTTTTCAAGTCTTATATATTCATCTGCATGAATGGTTTTATATATATATATATATATATGTATATATATATGTTTTTTTAAGCTTTCGTGGGTACTTACATGTGTGCTGTTCAGCTTCCCTCGGGTATTATCCCACGTCATTGTAGTGCTGTTAAAGTTGTAGCAACATTTCAGCAGAATCTCATCTGCCATCATCAGGCTTCTGTATGGATGTGGGTCTCACAGCTTCTGGTTTCAAATTTGAGGCTGGTCTATTCTGATTGGCTAGGAGTCTAGGTCTGTGTTCACTGGACTTGGAGTTTGATTGATTGGTGTTTCTGGTTTCTTTCGTCTGTTTTGTGGCTTTGATTGGCTGGCAACACTCTGTTCCTGTGTTGGAGGCTTTCAGTGCAGCTTGGCTTCGTGTGAAAGGACAGCTGCTATCCGTTAGGAAGCTAGGTTTCACCTGGGTGCCTGGTGGGGGGTGTTTGAGTTGGAGGCATCAGAGTGAGTCTGTTTGTGCTCAGGTGTTTGTCTATTTTGTGGTGTGGAGATCTTTCTATTTCAGAGTGCAGGCTTCCAAATGATTGACAGTTGCTGGAATCATCTCTTCTATTCATGCTTTCAGGTCTTTTTTCAATCTCTATGGCTTCTCTGATGATTCTGTGGCTGGGGTTTTCTATAGTGGCTAGGGTTTTAGTGCCATTGAAGTTGATGTTGTGACCTGTGGTTTTCATGTGTTGGACTAGTGAGGAGGTGTGTTCCAGCTTTTTTGCTGCATTTTTGCGTTCATCAGGCGGGTACTTATTCTTCTATTGGTCTGTCCAATGTATGTGGCCGGGCATGATGTACAGGGAACTTCGTATATGCCTTGGTTTTCCAGTTCAATTTTGTCTTTGGGGTTTCTAAGGATGGCTGCTATTTTTTTGTCTGTTTTGAAGGCAGTCTTGATGTGATGCCTGTGTAGTATCTTACTGATTTTATCTGTAGTACCTCTTATGTAGGGCAAGACAGCTGTTCCATAGGTCTGTTGGTCTTCTAGGTCTCTGTTATGTCTTGGTGTGTTTTTGTGGATCAAGTTGGTGATTTTGTTTTTTTGGAAGCCATTGGCTGTCAATACTTCAGTCAGGGTGCATAGTTCAGTCTTTATATGTGTCTTATCTGCCAGGTGTTTGGTTCTGGTAATTAGTGTTTTCGCCACGGAATTTATCTGTGCTGGATGGTGGTGGGATTGGGCGTTGAGGTAGCGGTTGGTGTGTGTTTTCTTCTGGTATATGGTGTGTCCCAGTGTGCCATCTGTTCTTTTGTAGATTAGTACATCTAGAAATGGTAGTTGTTTGTTTATTTCCGTTTCCATGGTGAACTTGATTTTGGGGTGTGTGCTGTTTAGGTGTGTTAGGAAATTGTTTAGGTTTTCTTTTCCATGGGGCCAAATCACAAATGTGTCATCGATGTATCTTAGCCATAGTTTGGGTTTGTGGGTGGCATTAGCCAGGGCTCTGGATTCGAATTCTTCCATGAACAGGTTTGCAATGATGGGTGACAGTGGTGATCCCATAGGGGCTCCTTCAATTTGCTTGTATCTTTGTCCTTTGTATATGAAATATGTGTTGGTTAGGCAGTGTTCTGTTAGTTCCATGAGGTCTTTAGCTGGTTGGTATTGATTTTTGATGATTTCAAGAGTTTCTTTTATCGGGACTTGAGTGAATAGTGAAACCATGTCGAAACTTACAAGCAGATCTTCTTGTTCCATATGGTTTTCATGTGTTGGATTAGTGAAGAGGTGTGTTAGTAAAAAAGCTGGAACACACCTCCTCACTAGTCCAACACATGAAAACCACAGGTCACAACATCAACTTCAATGGCACTAAAACCCTAGCCACTATAGAAAACCCCAGCCACAGAATCATCAGAGAAGCCATACAGATTGAAAAAAGACCTGAAAGCATGAATAGAAGGGATGATTCCAGCACACTGTCAATCATTTGGAAGCCTGCACTCTCAAACACCACAAGCCAGGCAAACACCTGGGCACAAACAGACTCCCTCTGATACCTCCAGCTCAAACACACCCCAACCAGGCACCCAGATGAAACCTAGCTTCCTAATAGATAATAGCCATCCTTTCACGTGAAGCCAAGCTGCACTGAAAGCCTCCAATACAGGAACAGAATGTTGCCAGCCAATCAAAGCCACAAAACAGACAGAAGAAACCAGAAACACCAATCAATCAAACTCCAAGTCCAGTGAACACAGACCCAGACTCCTAGCCAATCAGAAAAGACCAGCCTCGAATTTGAAACCAGAAGCTGTGAGACACACATCCATACAGAAGTCTGAGGATGGCAGATGAGATTCTGCTGAAACGTTGCTACAACTTTAACAGAACTACAATGACGTGGAAGAATACCCGAAGGAAGCTAAACAGCACACACACACACACACACACACACACACACATATATATATATATGTGTGTGTGTGTGTGTGTGTTTGTGTGTGTTTGTTATGCTTGACAAGACTGAAGGAACTGGAAAGGTTCTACCACGGATTAGATAGAACCAAAGAGATTACAGGAATGTCCATGAAAAAGCTATAAGTTATTATTATAGACTGGTCAAGGCAATGAACATTTGTCCATGAAATCACTAGGTGTCAAGCCCAACTTGAGGGGACCACCTAATTAAAACCTTTAAATAAAGATTTTAAAAATATTATAATGTTTCATGGAGAATTAATAGTCCTTTTGATAAAAATATAGTTGAATGATTCCTCACTGCCTGTTTTTATGGGCTTTATTCATTTTGATGTTTGCCTCCCTAAACAAAACAAACCTACCACTAATTACCTAATTAAATAAATAATTTATGTAACATCAGGGATCTTATACAGCAGTAATATCACTCTAAATCTAACTATAAGAATGTTTAAAATAACAGCCAATATAAAATAAAATTAGATTTTTCTTCCCACACTAACAACCTACTTAAATGCTAATTTTGCTAGAAAAACAGAATAAAGCTACATCTTTGCATATTTAGCCAAGTTTTAAAATCATGTGAAATGATAATTTTACCTCATTCCATACTAATTTATATTTATTTGTATACTGGTTCCAATTCCAAACACCACATTTTCTAAAGGATATGAACAACATAACATGGTGGTGTGTCACAAGATGAGTGCCACAAAGGGAGTTAAAGTAAACCCTAACCCTTCCAAACAGCTCCACCTGTCCTCAGTCAAAATTGCATTATTACATTCCAATTTGTCCTACTTAGTCCTACAATCCTACTTGTTGCTAATGAAAGAGGAAAAGACACAGTGATAGGATAGGAAGTGATAGGAAAACACAGCAAGTTTATGTGGAAACTTAAGTGGAAGTTTGAGTGGGAAGCATACGAACCCTCTAATAATCTGTAACTCATTATACAAATATCACTTGCAGAGTATCTAGGATAATAGTTTAAGATGCATACAATAGCATCTAAACAGAATATAATATAATTAATATCATATCATATCATATCATATCATATCATATCATATCATATATCATATCATATCATATCATATCTAAACAGTTTTCACATACTGTAGGTGAGGGAAAAGATGATGCAGGTATCTACTGGGATGGGTTTAAATTACAGCAGGAGTGGTTTAACAATAGAACTAAGCACTGGACACAACTTAGGATATTAGACTCTTCATCTGGAGATCTTCAAAGAAAAGATGAACCGCTATTTGTTTGGCTGTCCTGGGTCTTGTTTGAATTGTAAAGAGCAGGCTGAGAACCAAAATCAGAACTTTTGGTGAGGGAAGGTTGTTTAAGCCTTAGGGCTGAAAATAATTTTCTACTATCTCTCAAACCAATATTTGAATGGGAAATTTTACAAATCTATTACTGTAATCCTGTATCCTTGCAACCCATAGATTTCCACAGTTCAAGTCTTTATATGAAGAGGAAACCAATGGGAAAGAACTTCTCTGAACAATCTGTTCCAAAGTTAAAATTTAAAAGTGTATTTTGTACTTAATTAAACATCAAATTCAGTAGAAAGATAGTTGTTTCATAGTGAAATAGGTTTATTGTCTTTGGTCCTATTTATCCTACAAAAGGAAGAAATATCTTTTGTTATTGTAACAGTAAGTAGATTTAGAATTCCAAACAATTGTACAAAGTCCTAGTTATTTGGATCACTCATTAAATTCTGCTTTTGTTCCATGAACAGTTTTGACAACAACTGTTATCCTCAAATATTATCTTCATCACCTAGAGAATCATTTAAATGGATTAGATAACTGTGGCAGTGAATTAAGTGGTGATTTGCATAACGATATCTGTACTTGGTGAAGCAAGATATTGGTGGAAAATAATTCTTATTCTTGTATCATTAATAAGGAATTTTTTGATTCACTTGTGATTGTTTTAAAATGGCAAAGAACATTAAGTTACATTATTAGAATCTCCACAGTTTTAAAAAGCAAAGTACTATATTGCAGCCTTCAAACATGAGAGGAAAGCCTGTAATTATAATGGCATTGTTGTTGTTTTTAACAACATGACTGAAATCTAACCTAATGTCTATGAAAATTCATATTACTTCAAAATGAAAGGAGAGGATATATGGAAATCTGCTTTTTCAATCAGTCATAAAACCAAAGCTTCATACCTCCCTTGAGGGAAAACAAAAGAAAAAATCCACTGGCAAAGTTGAGTCAATTCAAATGCAACATCAAACCATAGTTGAGCCGCAAGTGAACAAGCCCTAGACTTCTATGTTTCCAACTCCTTTTTTTCATAATAATTTCCTCATTTGAATATGTATTAGTGGCCATCAGTAATTTTTTTTTATTTCTCTCAGACCAGGAAGCTATAGTTTTGCACTTGTATGTAAACCAACAATTCAAACTATGATCTGATTTTTAAGCAAAGAAAGATGCAAAAAAAAGTTATTACTCTGCAGAAGAAAAGAACATGAAATCTCAATCTTGTCAGGGCTCTTTTATACAAGGGTGATATGGGATGGATGAGAGCAAGCAAACCAAAGCTTAATCCCCACCTAAACAGACTTGTGTATGTCAAAGTGTAATTTGGGGCTATCTATGAAGAAAAGAAGCTTTATGCTTCTATCAATGAAACTGGCTGTGATCCTTTCTGCATGAAATGCAACTGACCTTGATTATTTATATTCTGGTAATAATCCAGACTAATATATCACATGTAAGGCTGCCTTTAAGATAGTTCAGAAGCATAAATTAATAGAGAATTTAATGGTCTAGCTGCTGTTGGTCAAGGTGCTTAGAAGGTGTAAAAGCCTTCTGTTATAAAGCATGTGAGTCTCTTAAGACATGAATATGTGTACAGTATGTGTACTATTTAATTTAATTATTCATCAAATGTACTATAGCCAACAACTCACCAGAAGTGACTCTGGGCAGAATACAGCACAACAATTAGGACTGTGCTATTTTCTAGAAACAATAATTTGAAGCACACCTGGATGTGTACCTTGAATATACAGGCATTCCCTTAAAACAAATGCAGTCCACTTGTTGCTATGGGAGTAAAGGAAAATACACAACTTATTTAAGTGGTTGCTGATAGATGGAACATGTATACCTTCCAGGTACCTTCCAAATCAAATTTTCCTTGCAGAACCCAGATAACTATACTATCCCAATTGATATTATTATCATCAGGGGGTGGACGAGGGGGTCATAACTAACCTAAAACATCCTCCCACTGAGAGGCAAAGCTTATCAAAAGAAGATATGTGATATTCAGTTATTCAGACAGTTCTAATTGTTCATGAACATCATTTCTGTCAGTTCCTGAGTTCTTGAAAACTCATATTTGTATCATAGGGAGAGTATCTAGCCACCTGGTCTTCTGTTGACCTCTTAACTTGAAAAAAATATGACAATGACATTTCATTATATTGGTAGTTACTTTTTACTACATGTTATTTATGGTTGTCTATAGGTTTTAAGCAATAAATCCATTATGTCACTCATTTCATTCCAGTCAGGTCCTTGATTCTAAATTTTCTGCATAATAGCTTATGGCAAACAGCAGATTCAATCACTTTAAAAAAGGTTTTGCCAAAGTTAAGAAAATGATTTAGGGGAAGAAAAACCTAATTTAAAGTGATTGAATCTGCTGTTTGCCATAAGCTATTATGCAGAAAATTATAAAATATTATCTGTTTGGCCAAGTTATCTGAAGAGTTTGTCATAACCTGCCTGAACTGAATCCTTCTATCTTCTTATTTCTCATTACCAAACCTTAAATTGGCAAAGAAAGAGGATAAAACATGGGAAGAAGTGCTTCTCTTTTCAAGAAATTAATCTCGTAAGGTATCATGTTCATTTTCTTGGCAGTTGTTATATTTTGTTGTGATGATTTTTCTTTTATTGTTAGAGGGGTTTCAGTATTCCTTGCAATTTTTTTTGTTCATCATTTATGAACAAATGTGCTTTAATGTCTTAAATGACGAGTTTTAATTTTGTGAAATGTGTTTTGCTTCACATTTTGCTTAATTTGTAAACTAATGTGGAATTGTTGTAGTTTGGGGTTTGGTTTGAAAAGCAGCAAAATACAAGGAAAACATAAAATTAAAATAATTTTGTACAGTCTGATGAATGCTAACTTCTAATTATGCTTTAGGGTATTCAGATTTTAATATCATTGACCTAGATTGCAGTGTGATTCATCTGAGTATTGTTTTTCTAACAATACTATTAAGATTATTGGGTTTCTGACAATTAAAGCAGCTGACCCATTTATCTTTTGTCTAAATTACAAACATTCAAAACATAGGAAGTTTTGCTTTCAAAATCTTCTTTTTTGTATTTATCGCTGATGGCAGATATTGAAATCAGTATTTACTGAGACCATCACAACTTTTAATACAGAGTTGTATGCTGGCATAATTTACAAGGCTCTTTTGCTTTTTCTTTGCTTTTAAATATTTCATTGGAAATATGTCCACTGTAACCTTTCAAGCAAAATACATTACATATCTCAACCAACACAATCCAGATTTCACTGTTGCAATCCATATTTTTCCTATTTTAATACTTAAATACTTATGCAGACACAAAAAATTACTGCTATCAAGCCAGAGCTGTAAATGTGCTATACTTTGCCTGACATATATAACAAAGTCTGGCTTCTTAATGTGCTGTGAAACTATTACAATAATATTTGTTGTGTCAGAGGGACTAAATTTATTCATGAGATTCCACCGGTTTCATGAGAATGAAATATGCATAGAGGGAGACAGATTCAATTCCCCTAGCACAGTGCCACTGTGGATGTAAAGCACTTATCGGTTAGTTTATTGAATTGTGAGTAATGCTACCCATCAGCCAGAAAAGGAAGAATCTGCATTTCAACACCTGCTATTTAATTGTCTTTCAAGAACTCAAAAACTAAATATGGAAGAGGGGGTGAAAAGGCTGAGAGGCAGTAATGGCAGTTTTGCAGATGCTCTGCAGTTGCCATGCTGCCTCACTCCTCCCTCACCACTCTAGTTGCCAATAAATCAACCTTTTTCTTTCTTTGGAAAAGCCATAGCTTAGCAGTTGTACAAGTAGTCCTTGACTTACAACAGTTTGTTTAGTGAACGTTCAAAGTTACAACAGCACAGAAAAATGTGAGTAATGATCGTTTTTCACACTTTCGACTTTTGAAGCCTCATGATCATGTGATCAAAATTCAGATGCTTGGCAACTGATTCATATTTATGACTGTTGCTGTGTCACAAGCTCAGGTGAGCCCCTTTTGCAACTTTCTAACAAGCAAAGTCAATGGGGAAGTGTCAGCTGGTACTCCATTCAAAATCCAAGAAAGAAATACTTAGACTCCATTTATCAGAGAAAAGATATCTTTTTCCAAGTTATCCAAAGATATCTGGCAACATTCCCACCCCCAACAGTTCAACTGGCTCATCCAATTAAAAGTTGTGTATATCATCATGTGAGCATCTCCAGGTGGTGATGAGGCCACCTTGACATATTTTGAAAAAAAGTTGCAGCTGCATGTAGCATAGGATAGAAGCCTAAGCAAGAATCTACCCCCTCCAGCTTATACAGTTCTGTTTTGTAACACCTCCAGCTCACTTCCCATAACCATATCCCCCCTCTTCCCCCGTTACTTATGACAGCCAAAAGATGCAAAGCAAAGGGAGAAAATCTTGAAGGCTAACATTTGGCCCTCCTGCAAAAGAGACATTAGTCCTAGAAAATATAAAAAAAGAAAAAAAAAAGAAAAAAAAATAGAAGGTAACAGAAAATATATATGTAACACCATAATACTATTTTTTAGGGTTTATCAGGATATTTATTACGAAATGCCTTGATAAGCTTAGGAGCTCTAACATCACATTCACCCATTCAGACTGGAAAGGAGGAAAATGTTTCCAAACAATCAAATATTGGAGTCAACCCCTTTGTTTTCGAGAATCCAAATTTTTTTTAATTTCAAAATGTTCACCTTCAATTAGCAATGGCACAGGGGGGTCAACCTGAGTTGGTCTCAAGTCAGAGGTATGTTCAGGTTTTAATAAACTAACACGGAAAACAGGGTAGATTCATCGGAGGGTTTTAGATAATTTCAGTTGGACTGCTTGCTACAGGGTTCGCAATTCATTCAATTGAGAAAGGTCCGACATACTTAGGTCCAAGCTTTTTTTGACTTTTCTGTGGTCTGCAAATATTTGGTGGATAAAAAGACCTTATAACCAACTTGATATGGTTTTTGTGGACTTTTCTTTTTATCTGCAAATTTTTTATGAGCTTGATGACTATCATCTAATGCCTTACGGGTAACCGGCCAGGTAAGCTGGAGCTGTGTTATCCATTCATCTAATGACTGAATGTTAGGTTTCTCCTGTGGAAGCTCGGGTATGGACAAAGTCTTGTCCTGAAGCCATTTTAAATGTAAACCCAGTACTACTATGTACCGAATTGTTATATGCTACCTCAGCAAATGGCAATAGGTCAGCCCAATTATCTTGCTGATAATTTATATAAGATCAAATATATTGTTCCAATACCGAGTTAGTTCTCTCATAAGCCCCATTGGTTTGTGGGTGGTGGGCAGAGCTTAAGCCCAGGAACTCCTTCCAAAAGTTTGAGGGAAACTGGACACCTCTGTCTGAGATTATGCATTCAGGAATTCCATGTAACCTGTAGATATGTAAAATAAACAGTTTAGCCAATGTTTTTGCAGATGGGATTTTCGGACAAGTTATGAAATGTACCTGTTTGGAAAACAAATCGGTTACTACCCAAATAACTGTATTCCCCCCCACTTTCAGGTAATTCCACTATAAAATTTCCTTCCAAGGAGTAGTCGGTCTAGCCACGTTTTGTATAAGCCTGCTGGTTTACCAGGAGGCCGTTTGGCTGAGGCACAGCTAGCCACATAAGTCTCAATGTCCTTTTTCAAGGTAGGCCACCAAAATTGCCTTTTAACCAAATGTAAGGTTTTCACGAATCCAAAATGTCCAGCAGCTTTAGAGTCATGAGCTTGCTGTAATATTTGGTTTCTCAGCTTTGCTGGCACATATAATTTGGCCCCCACCGTATCTATCTCTAACCGTACAGTTATTTGAGTGAGCAAGGAACCAATCATCAAGTTTTAGAGTGTCTTTTAATTGTGTAGTTAAATCATTTGAAAAATCAACTTCCTTCTTTTTCTGGGCTCTGATAACCACTGGAGCTGCTAACTGTTTGGTTGGGACAATAGGCCGTACCACTTCTTGGCGAGCACTATTATATTGAGGTAATCTAGATAAAGCATCCACCATGAAGTTCTTTCCCCCTGGAATGTACTTCAATGAAAATTTAAAGCATTTAAAGTACTGCGCCCAGTGAACTTGCTTAGGAGACAGCTTCCAAGGCATTTTCAAAGCCTCCAAATTTTTATGATCCATCCACACCTCAAATGGGTGTTTTGCCCCTTCTAAGAAATGCCTCCAGGTTAGCAGAGCCCAGCAAACTGCAAAAACTTCTTTTTCCCATATGGCCCATCTTCTTTCGGTTACAGTTAGTTTACGGGAAGTATATGCACACGGTTGCAGAGTCCCCATCTCATCTGCTTGTAGTAACACCGCCTCGACTGCTACATCACTCGCATCAGCTTGGATTACAAAAGGAGCGTCCATGTCCGGATGCTTGAGCACTGGTTCAGCAGCAAATAATTGTTTCAGCTTCTCAAAAGCGGCTTGACATTCTACGGATCATTCCAGTGGTTTACACGGCTTCGGTTTCACCTCCCCTTTGGTTTTTAGGAGACTTGTGACAGGCATTGCAATCTTTGCAAAAGCAGGGATAAATTGACGGTAAGAATTAGCAAATCACAAGAAACTTTGAAATTGCTTCCTGGTGCGGGGAAGGGCTCATTCCAAAATGACATGAACTTTCCCCGGATCTATTTCTATGCCATCATGTGATATGCGATAGCCTAAATAGTCATTTTTTTCCTGGTGGAATTCACACTTGGACAACTTTGCGTACAGCTCAGCAGCTCGAAGTTTTTCCAGAATTGACCACACTAGTTTCACATGTTCATCATGAGTCTCCATGTAGATAAGAATATCTTTGAGATAAATCAACACCCCTTTGTATAAATTTTCATGCAACACCTGATTGATCATTTGCATGAATATTGCAGAAGCCCCCTGTCGGCCAAATGGAAGAACATTGAATTGGAAACAGCCATTGGACAGTTAAAAGCAGTTTTCCATTCATCCCCTTCCTTAATTTGAACTCGGTAGTATTCTTCTCTCAGGTCGATTTTCGTAAAAATTTTCCCTTTGACCAAGTGGGCCAGCATATCCTTCATCAAGAGGAGGGGTTACACATTCTCCACCGAAATAGCATTGAGGTTTCTGTAGTCAACACATAAACGAAGGGAGTCATCTTTCTTCTCACGGAACAATACTGGGGCTGCTACCTGGGGTCTAGCAGGTTGGATGAAACCAGGTTCCAAATTTTTATCGATAAATGACCGTGGCTGAAGTTGTGTATATCATCATGTGGGCATCTCCAGGTGGTGATGAGGCCTCTGTCTGTTGACCTTGACATACTTTGATAAAGACTTGCAGCTACGCATATCATAGGATAGAAGCCTAAGCAAGAATCTACCCCCCAAGCTTATACAATTCTGCTTATACAATTCTCCAGCTCACTTCCCATAACCATATCCCCCCTCCTCCCCCCATTACTTATGACAACCAAAAGATGCAAAGCAAAGGGAGAAAATCTCGAAGGCTGACAGGAAGACAGATTCATTAAACAACTGACTTACTAACTTTCTTACTTATTCACTTAACAACTGTAGCAAGAGAGGTCATAAAATGGGGCAAAACTCACCTAACAAATGTCTCACTTGACAATAGAAATTTTGGACTCAATTGTGTATGTAAATTGAGCATCACCTGTACTCAAGAATGAGTTATTTAAAATGTGAAAAATGGAAACTAACCAAGGTCATCAGCCATGATTTGAGGTACTCCCACCAATCTGCCCACTCCAAAGAATATTTCTTGCAGAAGAGAATATATTCCTATAAATGTCAAGCAATTCTCTACTTGCATGCAAAAACCCTGATAAAGAGATTGATCTGCTCTAGATAAATTTGAAATCTAAAGACTGAGATGGCTGTTCCTTTGGGGACTTGTCTTTTCACACAGCTCCCAAGACCATGAGGTCTGAATCCCCCTACAATCCATCGCCACTGAAAACAGAATCAAAAGCTTCCCAATTCCTCATGATGGCTTTGTCAGAAAAGGTAAGGAAACATGAGTTCAAGCATCCAATTATTTTTGGGAAGCTGAAAAGAAAATGCATCTGAACGCTACAGATATTTCACCCTCTTGTTGGTTTTCATATTATGCATTCAGTCAATGCTTATAAACCCACTCACTTCTTACCTGGCAGACTTGCCTGCAAAATTGCTATTTTTCCTTTTTCCAACCATTATCTGTTCTGCTGTGCCGGGAGATTTAGATTAGCTAGGGAGCAGGAAATGATTGGATTTCTTGCTTTCTAGCTAGTCTTTTAAGCACAGCCAAACCTCCCTTAGGACTGAAGATTCTATTATTCAATGCAGATTCACAGCAAGCAAATTTGAGGGACTGAGCTAGCCAATGGCAGATAGACAGATCACTGAATGATTCTGTGAGCAACTCAATCTGCCTGCCTGGTTTGCCTGATTTTGGGTAATAATTGCTCTTTTTTTAATAAAAAATTCAATATTTATATAAATATTTGTAATATTTACATACAAGCCATGCCCAGCCAGTCACATGACCACCAAGCCACACCCACAAATTAGGCCATGCCCACAAAACCAGTTAGTGGTCCCTGGGATCTAAAATGATGAGTTTGGTGGTCCCTGAGGTCCAAAAGGTTGGCAACCCCTGGTCTAAAACAGGGTGTCAAACTCAAGGCCTGTGGTCTGGATCCAGCCCACGGGGTGCTTAAATCTGACCTGTGGGGCAGGCCTGAAAAATATAAATGGACCAGCCTTTGGTGCCTCCTCTGGCCAAAAAAGGGCTGTGCTGAGGCCCCATGAGGTCCCCATGTGGCCTGCTTTTGGCCTCCTCGGCTTCCAGCAGTACTCTGCTGGCCAAAAAAGGGCTGTGGAGGGCCTCCATGCAATCAGTTTTCAGCCAGCAGAGTGCTGCTGGAGGACTGAATTGGACTGGATTACAATTATATGGCCTCAAGAAAGTACCTGATCTGGATATAAAACAAACAACATCCTATGTTAAGTCTACAGTTTAATGCTGGATTTTACATTCTGTATGCCCATTTAATCTATAGTCAACAATCCATAATTGACAGCCATTTCTATTTACTATCCTGGAAATTTGCCTCTGCTGTTAGATCTTGCATTATCATGTTATTTATGCTATTATATTTTTATTATTAGTTGAATAATAAACATACAATAGTATAAACAGCTTTTATGCCTGGAAAAGGAATTTACTATTAATCAATGAGGTATAAATTTAGAAATAAAAAGTTTAGTGGAGTATGAAGAATAAGTAATCAATGTTTGCCAGTAATATCTAATAAGCAATAAGTAGAAGAGATAGGAAAATGGGTATAGTAAATAAGTATGGAGAGAAAGAAGGGGGGAAAATGTATCTTGAGCCTGTGTCAAATGCCCAACAAAGTCTATGCCCATCCCTGGCCACATACCATCCCTGGTCCTCCAAGGTCAAGCACAACCCTGATGCAGCCCTTAGTGAAATCGAGTTGGATGCCTTATTCCAAAAGAATCAAAAGGAAAGAAGGAAGAAAGAACAGAAGATTTGAAAATTTCCTTTAAGAGTAAACACCTGCATAGCAGACAAATAGCAGCACAGAACTCCTGGTTATAGGTTACTGTGGAAGTAGTAGACTGTATTTCATTATAAGTAAGGTATAGATAATTTATTAAATGTAATAAATAAAGAAGAAATACATAAAATAGTTCAGGAAACAAATGGAATATATGAAAAAGGTCATATTGTTCTCTAGGATCCATAAGATTCTCATGTGGTTAGTTATTGTAAATCACATCATTAGTGGCAATATACTCACTCACTACAATGAGACTCACATGGCTGAAGTTGTAGCCCACCCTGTCCCTCAGTACGCATCAATACAATTGTATCTATTATTGCATATAATTTGAAAATGATACTTATGCTGACACATTCTAAAATTGTGTCTGTGTTTTTTTGTATTTATATTCATGAATCTACTCAATTAATTTGTCATCAATTAGTCTTCCAAGATCTTTTTCAAATATATCGTTATTACCAAGCCAAGATTCCCCATCATCTTCCAAATTTAGGCTTAGGTTACGCAAGCTACAACCTGGAATGTCACATTCTGAAGGGGAGGAGAGTCTCAAAATTTCAGAAACTTTTCATATGTTACTGTTTTATTATAACATTGTAAGTTTCGGTTCTTCTGTATGGCTCACATAAACCTCTTTAGCTATTAAATATCCATTTAAATAGGCCTTTCCCTACCCATCACAGGTTTGTTACGCTTCTTAAAGGCATGCTTGCCAAATTACACAGCCTTATTTCCTATTATCCCTTGGCAAACACAGCTTCTATTGCTTCTCATAATTTATGACTTCACAAATCTGACCCTGCCTCTGGCTGTACATTTAATTTATCTTCCTAGAGTTTGCATTTATTTTTCTTTGTGTTATTTCTTAGTGTTATTAGCAGTCCATTTTTCGAACCTATCTATATAGTTTTGTGGGATTCAAAAATCCAAGCAACCGGTTCATTGCCTGGTTGCTGGTGGGCATAGCCATGGTGGGGGGACGGGGGACGTGGCCTACCAGAACTTCTGAGAGGGCCATTTTTCACCTTCCCAAGGGTCTGGAAGCCTCCCCTGGGCTTCTGGGGGGCAAAAATGGCCTCCTCCAGGAGGCACACCAGAAGCTGGAAACAGGACTATTTCCGGACTTCCGGAAGGCCTGTTTTTTCCCCCTCCTAGACCCTCCGTGCAGACCCTCCGCTTATCTCCATCGAAAATGGGCAGCATGGAGACTCCTGGGAGGGATGGGGAGAGGTGGGTGGGGCCAGCCAGTTGGTTCAAATACCAGTTTGGCGAACCAGATGCAAACTTAACATCTGGTTCACCTGAATCGGTAGAATCCCACCCCTGAGTTTTGAAAGAATATTTTTTTTTTGCCTACCAGAGAATTAGCCAACCTACCAAACTGTATATCAACTGAAAATCTAATAAACATTCTTTCAACTTCCTCATGCAAATCATTAATATTTCTTTTTAAATTACAAGGCCAGGACCAAACGTCTTGCACCTTCCTGAATATTTTATACTATAATCTGATGAAGAATCACTGATGAGCATACTCAAAGTACCCAAAGTATGATTTTAATCTACCTTTTAATCTGTCATTTTATCTGTCTGTAAGTAATTGGCTTGCTAATCAGAATGTCATGGGACACTTTGTCAATCGCTTTGCTAAAATTAAGCTGATTGTCAGGTTTCTGGTGCGCATGCGCAGGGGGATGGGAGACGTGTATGTATGTGCAGAGATGCATGGCACGGGGGAATCACACACATATGCGCAGGGTGCATGGGGACCCCCTTATGCATTGCCTTCTGGGTGCTGGTGGGATTCAAAAATTTTTACTACTGGTTCTGTGGGCATGGCTTGGTGGGCGTGGTAGGGGAAGGATACCGTAAAATCTCCAGTCAGAGGTGGTATTTGCTGGTTCTCTGAACAACTCAAAATTTCTACTACTGATTCTCTAGAACTGGTCAGAACCTGCTGAATACCACCTCTGGCAAGCATGCACAAAATTTTTGACATGGGAGATGAAAAAGGTTAGCCACCACTGCTATATAGTTTCTACCCAAAAGAGAGTAAAGGAATAGCCTTGATTTTTCTTCTATTATATATCCCTTTTTGGTCAGGTATTAAAACATTTTGATTTTGTCCATTACCTTGCTGTAATATATCAATTTTAAACAAATAAATCAATTTCATATTTATTTCCTTTCCTTTACACAATACCTTATCATTTTCTCTAAAAATATAAAGATATATCTATAAACAAATTTTTAAACTTCATCGTTCAAACTTAATTGAGAAAAAACCCATTAAGAGATACTAGAAACAACAAATCAAAAGTATCAACCTTTAATGCCATCAAATGATGTCCCACAAATTAATTTCTTACCATTTACTCTTCATCTCTCAATTTTAATACCATAACTTATCACCTTCTCTAAAAATACAGCAAAGCATTATATGGCACAGCTCCTTCATGTGGAGGAGGCTCTGGGATGGCCCCTAGTTTGATTTAGTTGGGCCCAATTCAAAACATTTTCAATGAATCTAGAAATATTTTCAAACCTTAAATTATACGATCCCAGAATATGAATGAAAAAAAATGTATTTCTGTCCCGAGGAAAAAAAATGTTTAATTGGTTCTTGCTTTTCTTCTTTTTACTCAGCTGAATTATAATTTAAATAATTAATTATTCAGTCAAAAAAATGCCAAAACTATACATAATTAGCTAAAAGTAGTAATGTTTATTTGTTGAAGAAGTGCTTTCAGGATTGTTTTGGATAAATCTACATCATTATGATGGGATTCTCAAAAGGGAAAGCAAAGAAAAGTCCATAGAACAAAACAATCTTTTTCTCACAATTTTTTTTGAGGGGAAAACATTTTTCACAGAAATTGAAGAATCTTCAATTTTTAAAAGTTTTAAACTCAGAAAAATCTTTCTTCACTTCAGGTTGCAGGAAAAATCAGACTGTATAATAAAACTTGTTCTTCTGGAGGCTCTTAACAAGTCTTAACAGCAATTTACAACCACTTCCAATAAAAGTGATTTTTTAAAAAAGGAGGTAAAGTGAGCATCCTTTTAAAATGCTCCAAACTATAGCTTGAGCAAAACTGTTTCTCCCAACTGCCAGAACTTTAAAATCCACCAAAGACCATTGTTTTCTGTTCCTGTCCTGGGGTGCATCTGTAAGGAACATCTGAGTGATCCCAAATCCTCCCTTTGGATTTGAAGAGGAATTTGGGACATTTTCTTTGCGAGCTCCACTTTCTACCACAATCACTGACTACACTAAAAGCGAAGCCATTTTTGCCTGCCATCATTTTCCTGGAAGTCAACCAGTGGTGGGATTCAAATAATTTAACAATTTAACAACTGTGCTCTAATGATTTCTTCCAACAACCAATTCACCAAACTGCTCAGAAAGTTAACAATCGGTTCTCCTGAAGTGGTGTGAACTGGCTGAATCCCACCACTGAGGTCAACTCACATATTGTGGCCTTTATAAAATTATTTGTTGTGAGGCAATACAATGCAGTACAATGCAACTTTTATTTATTATTTTAGCTTCTCTAAGCAGCAATCAATTTATTTTAAATTATCCACTTACTAGTATTGTTCATCTAATGCTGTTTTCCTTCCTTCCTACAACTCTGATCTCCTACATATAGCTGCAGATAATTTTGTAAAAAAAATATATAGCTGCAGATAATTTTGTGAAAAAGACTTTGTGAAATATTACTGTAGACAAAGTATTTAACTAGACTGGCCCATGATGAATAGCAATCATTTGCAAAGAATAATATAGAAGTGGCAGTCTGTTATTCAGAGATTGCTGGAAATGTCTGATAACAGGTAATGAACTGTATAGACCATATAATGAAATCTACGTTTGGAAAGCACAGATAAAATTAGAAAAACAAGTCACTTTCCAAAGAGGAACAAAGCCCAAGTTTATTTCAGCCCAAAGGATGCTGAAATAAACCAGACAAACATGGATGAATGGATCTTACCATTGAAAATGCAATAAAGTTCAGCTTTATGGTATAGGATTACTCTTTTCTGAGAAATGAGAGTTTAGATAAGTGCTGAGGTTTAAATCCTTGCTCGGTAATGAAATTTACTGGTCAACCTTCAACTAGACATAACCTGACCTATTCATAGCCTGACCTATTCCAAAGAAGTGATTAAAATCCTGTGATTAAAAAAAAGAAATTGTAAATTATAAATATAACATTCAATGGATTTAAGAAATGTGAAATGGCTTAAGAATGAGTATCAGAAGGCGGAATTATACCTAGGCTGACAAGTGACTGTGGCAGACTTGTACATTTATAGTGGACAAAAATACTGAAAAAGGTGAAATGATTCAATCATTAAGAAACAGCTTAAGAAATACACTTCATTTTGAGTCACAGGCCTGTTTATGCTGCTTTGCTTGATCAGTGAATCAATAAAGGGGGCTTCCAGATTGGAGGAAATTAATATATACTGTATTTTTCACACTATAAGACGCACCTGACCATAAGATGCACCTAGGTTTAGAGGAGGAAAGCAAGAAAAAAATATCAGGCAGAGCCTGAGAGGAGCACAGATAGGTTTCCTCTCATGTGCCAGCACTGCCTATTGATTCCTGCAGAGAAGAGGTAGGGTTCTGCACTGTAAAAGGACCCCACAGTGGCAGCCTGGCTGCTATTCACCTAAGGAACAGCACCAACAGACATTTCCACCCACTTTTGGTGTGTGTGTGTGTGTGTGTGTGTGTGTGTGTGTTTCTGTATGTGTCTGTGTGTGTGTGTAGAGCAGAAATTTTGAGCAGTTCAGAGAACCTGCAAATACCTCCTCTGACTGGAGATTTTACAGTATCCTTCCCCTGCCACACCTACTAAGCCACGCCCACAGAACCTGTAGCAAAAAAAATTGAATCGGAGATGCATGTATGCGTATATATGTGTTTATATGTGTGTGTGTGTGTGTGTATATATATGTATGTGTGTGTGTGTGTGTGTGTGCGCGTGTGTTTTCTTAGGCTTTCGCGGGTACTTACATGTGTGTTGTTTAGCTTCCTTCGGGTATTATCCCACGTCATTGTAGTTCTGTTAATTCTCTCTTACTCTGAGAAGCACAGAGCTGAAGAAACAAGCCTGAAGATGATGAATGAGACTTCATCGAAACGTTGCCTAGATACTTCCAATTCTACGCGGGAGAAAACCCAAATAACCAAAGATCCACATACAAATACCCACGAAAACCTCAGAAAACAAATATATCCTATGTCATTGGAAGATCATATTGCATACTACTCAGGACATGCAAAACAAAGGAAGGATGGCACTACTTTCATAATGAGGAAGGACATAGCAAAGCCAGTATTTGAGTGCAATGCAGTCAATGACTGAATAAAATTAGTTAGAATTTACCTAATGACTGAATAATATTAGTTATACTTTGTCTAATATGGCGATCTAGGTTTATATGCACTGATGAGAAGAGGAGAAGTTTGAGGATTTTAAACAGAGAAAATAGAGGAAAACCCAATTGGAGTGTATGGCTTAGGAAGCAGCAGTGAAACAGAAGACTAATTGATCAATATTTGCTAACCCAATGATTTTTTCATTGACAACAGTTTTCAGATAAAAATAACACCAAAATCACACCTATAGATAGGGATTATCAGATGGAGTACAGAGAAATCAAATTCAGTATATTATTGGAATAAGCGGATTATACTGAAAAGCTTTCTATATGGAGTTGCCTTTGCAGAATATCTGAACACAATAGTTATTTCAGTATGCAGCATTGTTGGCAGCTATTGCTGTACCTTGGAACCTCTGTATTGTGCTTCTCTTTTGCAAGATGCCTGTCAATGTGCTTCAGCATACATTTCAAGGTGCTGATTCTCACTTATAAAGCACTTGATAGCAGGAGCTTCCACACCCCAATTGTTGCTATCCGCTCCATCCCATCTGGAGCAAAGGAATAATATCCAGAAAGTATGCCTTTTTTCTTATAATTAATGTCTTCTAAAACACAATTTACTCATGATTAGATATGCCTTCACCCTTTCAGATTTGGATGTGTTCCCAGGTATGGGGATTAGCTTGTTAGTTGGAGCCCAATAGGTGGTTGTTTGAATTGAGGGCAGATTGGCTTTTACCTCAATTGTTATAACATACAATGCAATTTTATCTTCTTTGTATTATGATTTTAAATGTTGTTAGCAGCCCAGAACCACTGCAGTGAGATGGGTGGACTTTTAAAATATATAAATAAATAAGGAGATGGAAAAACTCAGTCATATAGCAAAGACATGGCCAGAGGCTGACTGTAAATCAGATAATCAATAGGTTATATATGCAAGTTCCAAGGCAAGCTACAGCAGAAAAACAAAGCCAATAAGTTTAATATCTTGAGCATATGCCCACCATGTTCAATATGAACATCAGGAATCACTTTAAAATCCTGAATTTCACTAATAGGGAAATAGAGGATTTGTGTAATTAACTCAAATTATTAAGTATGACTGTGAACAGCAATTGCTAAAGATGCAGAAACATGAGGAAGCAGAATAAATGGTGGAAATTGTTGAGAAAAGAAGAGAAACAAAAGTGAAGAAAGAGAAGAACTTAAGAACTCAACAAAGAATTCCAGAGAGTTGTTAGAAGAGACAGGAAGCAATATTACATATATTGCAATATTACATATGCAAATATATCAAAGATAGAAGCAGACACAGAAAATAAAATAAAATCTTCCAAATGATCTCTGTACTCAGAATGAAGCTTCATCCTCAAATTGGTATGACAAAGGACACCAAATGAACAAATAATAACTTATTCCAAGATCAAATATAGAAGAAAGGAGTAGATTGTAAACACATCAACATCCAAGGTATCTGCAAAGATATTTCCTAATTATAATAACCTCTATATGTACAGAGATTCAGCACTCCAACCTAACCATGTCAGAAGGCTATAGGAATTGATGGAACATTACAGAAATAAGACAAGTCACATAAAAGAATTGGCAGATCTGGAGAACTGTTCAGTGGCTAACAAATTGAAAGAGGTCAACCTATATGCCAATAATGTAGAAAGAAAACTTAGCTGTGTTTGTAAACAATCCTTAATTTCACATGCCAGCAAATTGATGCTTGGAATCATCCACAGATGAGAGCCTTACATGAAAAAGGTGATGCCAAATGTTTAAACTGGCTTTAGGAAAGGCTGAGAAATGAAAGAGATTGTTGCTGATGCAGGCTGGATAATTAAGAAAGTCTCTCTTCCCCACCAAAAAATACATGCTTCATTGATTAAATAAAGGCTTTCAATTGTATCAACTATGTTACACTGTGGAATGTCCTTAGGAAAATACAATAGTATTTAATACTCAACATCTCTTTATCCTCAGGCAAATCCTATACGCAGAACAAAAATCGCAGTCTAGCTAGAACAGGATAAAACAGACTGGCTCCAGGTCACCCAGAAAGTGAGACAAGTTTATATATTCACTCCTTATTTGTTCAGCCTGTATGAAGGCTATATATTAAGAAAGGCTGGACTGAAAGAAGATGAGCATGCTTTAAAAATTAGAGCAAGAAACATCAATAATTTATACTGATGACACTAATTAATGTTGTAGAAAAAAATGCAAATGACCTGCAAACTCAAGTAAGAAAGTCAAAGAGCACAGCTGTAAAAATGACATTAAAAATATACGCTTAACTTCTTTATTACAAAGATAGGATTATCCATCTTTTAATTCTTACAGCCCATTGTCTTAACTCTTGAATAGGAGTAAACTGCCCTGCATCAATGGGACAGGGGCGATGTTCCTTTTTGCTAGCTATATAACCTTTTCATTTAGTCCTACGAAAGTGTATTCTACACAGCAACTAGATATTCAACCTTAAGAATTCATTATGCATTCCGAATACATTTGCTACATAACTGATATATTATTAGCCTTTGAATACAACAAGCCTATATATCTTAAAACTCATCGTATTTAACAAAATGACTCAGATTGTTTTGGCAGATGTTTGAATGCATCTTCTATTCTCATCCCCTCCCCAGAATTAAAATCATATTGTACAATTGTGGGTCCCAATTTTATCAAAGAATTATCTATTTTTTCACATCTTGTTGTGGGTCACAGTGACCACAGAAAAGAAGCAAACATTCACAAACTTACAGAAATGCTCTTTATCCTCTCAGCTCCTAGCTTTTGTGCTGGACAGAGAGATATACTTTTAAACAAAGCACTGGGTACAGCCATCTGCTCTTTTGCTTTTAGGAGTACAGGTCAGTGGGGATGAAAATAGTAAAAAATCTGAGAACAGAAGAGCATAGCCATTACAGGGAACAATTCTGCCTCAACCCCTGCATTTAGAACATGAAAATGCCCCAGGGCTAGAAATGGCTACTGGTTTATACAGGCTTAATCATGTATATCTCTTTAATAGATGATATGTGTTTATATGAGACAGCTCACCACCCAGCTGGAGAGAGTGAATGAACACTGGTTCATTCTTAGAGTTCCTGGAAAAATGAGAAGCTCTAATGAGATCAAACGGGGAAGAATTGCTGACCTGGAGGATCTGTTGTGGAGACTTATAAAACACACAGTTGGAAATGGAAACAACACTGGAATAACCAGCAGCTGCCACTGAAGAATCAACTCGGGGTCACCTGAGACCACTGAAGAGAATAGAATGGAATGGAACAAATAGAAATAGATCAGAACCAAGGGTTCCAAAGAGAAGAATAGATTGTATAAAAGAATAGATTGCATATGGGCTTTTAGACTTGGTTCTTTGTGTGAGAGTCAGAGAGAAGTGAAGAAGGTTACCATGGAATGAAAAGAGGAAAGCCAGTATCTTTCTTAGTGCACAAGTGAGAGATGTGTATAGAAAGACAATGGCCTCAATGGAAGAGTTCAGAGGGTATGAAACAGTATGTAAGTCTAAGTGTTATTGCTTTTGCTATAGGTTGTATAGAGGTTAGGACAGGTGCAAGAGTGCGTGGAATTGACATGCTGAATGTATATTGTTGGGTGATGTATCATGTATGCATATGTAACTTGTGCAGTGGAGTGATTCAAACCGGTATAACAACTGGTTTATTAAGCGCACGCTTCACATGTGCACACAAAAAACATGCACTTTACACACACACACACACACACACACACACACACACACACACACAAACACACATTTAGAAAAGACCATTTAGTTATAATATTTACGTTCTGCTGCATCACCAGTGAGTTAAACAGCTGATGCATGGCAAACCGCTCTGCCGTGTGACTCAGGTGTGCTCAAAAACAAGGAAATAAAGCACAAAAAAAGGGCAGGGGCGGGGACCAAACGATCTACCGGTTCGAACCGGTAGAATCCCATCCCTGCACTTGTATAAGTGGAAAGTATCTTGAAGTTAGCTCAGTCCCTGTAGTGGGAGGCAACCATTGCAAAGAAATGTGAAATTGGCTGAATTGTTGGGAGGCACTGGGTACAGATTATTGCTTGTAAATACCAGGTTCATGCAGGATAAGAATGATTTATTATTTACTAGGTTTCAGTTACTGAAGGATGCACAGGGATGTTGGGGATGCTTTATTGAGGCCAAGCTGAGCAACAGTCCTTTCAAAAATCTGCTGTCCTAGGTTTTAGGTCCTATAGCAACCTCAAAGCTAAATTCAGGTAGGAGGAGACTACCGTGGTGACTTTTACAGAAGTATCTAGTTGCAGGCAGGCATTGTTTCAGGGATGGAGATGGAGCCTCTGAGACTTTTGGTTTGGGGATGTCCTGACTTTAATTTCTATGACCCAGAAAAAAGGTCCAGACAGGATCTTGTAATTTTTATGGCTTCCATGGTAACCATGAGCTAGCTTTAATTATTGATGTCCAGCACGTGCAAGATCTGCAGAAGATTTCTGCTTGATAGCAGAAGAAAAATAAACATATTCCAAACCTTTCTGCCAGGGTGGGCTGAATTGACATAGATTGACACTTACACCACAGGTGTTTCTGTCCTAAACTTGGAAGGATCAGGGAAAAGCTGGGGGAATTGCCCCTCCAAATGAAATAATATTCCTCAGGGAAAAGGAATGTTTTCACTCCCCTTATCATCAGAAAGCAATTGTTTCAAGGCTTGCAAAGAAGACCCTCATACAACAATGGAAGGCAAGATACATTTAATGAGAGAAGTGCTGAACTGCCAGGAACAAAAATGATGCACTGTCTGGTATTGATCTTTCTTTTTTTCTGAATTTCCATCAAATGTTATGTGTCTCCCATTCCATCCTGAAACTCTATAAAAGGCAATTAAATTCAAGCCACAGAAATCCCTAAGAATATAAGACTACCTCCCGATATTCACATCTTAATCTAACCAAGAGAATTAACTGATGGTGACCAGCTGGCTAATAGTAACTAGCAGTATTTGACAGTTCAACACAGAAAAATTACACCTAGATGCAAATAGGATCATATCACCTGCCCTCCAGATTTGGCCCACCCTATATTATTACTGAGAGAAGGTCTGTTGAAGGTTCATATCCAAGAAGAAAAAAGGAAAAGTGAGGACCAATGAGAAGTCCCATCTTAATACAGAATTGTGAGGTTCTTAAAACCTTCATAAAAACAAACAGATTGGGAGCATTCCTGCTCCTAGGAGGCAAAATATTTTGGTGAGGGAGACTCCATTGAGAAGAGTGAAGAAAGATTAAGGTTTTCATTTCTGTTATAATCAATAGCAATAAATTAGTGTTTCTAGACTCCCTGAGATGTCTCTCTCTTAAACTAGCCTTAAAAAACTGGCATCAATTTTAAAAAGCCTGTCCTATGTCCCATGTTATATTAAATAAAATCTAAGAGGGATTATTTTGATCATTTCTTTCTTAAACTTCTTTCAGTCCCTGAATTGTGTAATCTCTTCTCTGAGTAACTCCTTAATAGTCTTTTTATCTTCTCTAAGTCAGTTCTAAATCTCTTTATATTTAGCTGGTTTGGATACAACTTTGTTTTTTTAAATATGTCTGTTGATTGTAAACTGTCATGAGTGCTTTATTGAAGTGGGTGGTCTATAAATAATTGCAGATTCTCAACTAAAAAGCAGATTCTCCACTACTGAGCTATGGCCCCAAGAAGAATCATCCATGTGTGCAGATGTTTGCAAGTCTTTCCTCAGGTATATAGAATCTGACAAATACTGTTTCCCAAAACAAGTTCCCTGTTCAAATATCAAACTCACAGAGAGACGTGTAACTTACCCTTAGGGTATGTTACATAAACTGAGACATTTTAAATTATATATGTTTTTACATCAGGCTGACTTGTTTTGTAGGATAATAGAAGTGCTGCTGTTGAAAATTGTATAGTCAAATCCAAACCTGGGGAACGCTATATTCTTTTCCAGCACCTTCATTGTGTAACACAGTGAGATTTCTAATTCCTATTAATGCTTCACTTATAATAAAGATATTAGTTGAAGGTTTCTCCCCATCTTTATAATTTGTATGCTTTTCTGACACGCTCAAAATAAGTTATCAGTTTTATCCAAATCAGAGTAATTTCATCAGCACTTAATGTGCAGTGAATTCTATTAGCTGGATTTAAAATATACAATATAGTATGAAAGGCCAATTAGATAATTACCAGTGACCTCATCTCTACAACCTGCTTGTCAGTAGCATAAAGCAGGGGCCTCCGACCATGGCAACTTTAAGACTTGTAGACTTCAACTCCCAGACTTCCTCAGCCATCAAAGCTGGCTAGAGAATTCTGGGAGTTGAAGTCCACAAGTCTTAAAGTTGCCATGGTTGGAGGCCCCTGGCATAGAGGGAGTCAAAAAATTCATGATGGCACCTGCATTGGTCAATCAACAGACAGTCCTTTGGAAACAAACAGAACTCCGAGATCACATGAGAATCACCTGGATTCTACTGAAACATTCCTACTTTTTTCCTATGTAATAAAGCCTTAATATAGGGTCTTCTTAATCCTGCCATGCTTTTCTCAGCTGAAGACTAATACCTTGGAGTTTGCAGCTTCTCTTCCTTGCCGTAACAAGTATGCAATGGTTTTATCAATTAGTAGCTAAACAAGACTTGATAGCAATTCACTTGCCACTAAAACCTAAATCTTTTCCTCAACCTTGTGAATTGATCTGGGAATTTGAAATGAAAAATGAAGTTGATCTGGTCAATCCACCCACCTAATAGATCAAATTTATGTTCTGGATGAGAAGGTAGAGAAAGACGTTCCAATAAAGCTCATTGTGAAATAAGATGAAAATAGACATCTAAACTCTCATGTGAGAAGAGTTTGTTTTATTTTGCAAAACATGCACTTCGGTTTTGCAGTCACCCAGGCTCCTCCATGCTGTATCAGTAATGCCCATTTCATTTCATAACTGCTCCGGTGAGAAGCCTGCTGAGGGTGAATAAGTAAGCCTATTTCCAGGATACTAATAGATAGTGGAATAGAAAGCTTCCAGACTGTATCAACCCCACAATAAAATAAATTATTTTTTTGTGGGAGGCTTGGAAATGAACTGTGGCTTAGTCCTTTTTTATTCAAGCCATTGAATAATCATAATAAAGCTCTTGATCAGGGACAGGAAATGTGGTGTGTTTGGTCACTAATGGGTTGACAAACACTTCCATTAGTATCTGGCAAGCCCACTCTCTGATTAAAATAAATTAATTAGGAAACTGGTACATTGCATTTGCAATATCCTCTAACTTCAGCCTTCAGAGGTAGCCTCTGTGGAAGAACATCCATAACATGCTCTATCATAAAGGATGCCTGACCTCCCTACCCATGCCATTGCCTTTACTGAGTTTTCACATATCCCTTCCTTGCTAAAAGAATGCATGCAAAAGATGCAACTTTTGGCATAGCAACAGAAATGTCATTTGGACCAGGGGTCTCCAACCTTGGCAACTTTAAGACTTGTGGACTTCAACTCCCAGAATTCCTCAGCCAGCAAAGCTTGCCACGGTTGGAGACAATACAACTAGACTTGTTCATGATCTGACTCAGTATGCAGCAGTTTATTACTTTTCTCTGTTGCTTTGTCCTTAAGACTGAATTTGAATGGGTGATCTAAGACAGCATTATAAAGTTTTTGCTTGCCTTTCTAACCAAAGAAAACCAGTCCTTTGCCAAACATGCCAGGAGTAAGGCCAACCAATCAAATAACGTTTTAAAATAAAAAATTGTTCTACCTCCTGCAGCTTTTCATAAAAAAAAAACCTACTTTAAAACTGTTCTTTGTAGAAAGCCTTCATTTTTTCCCCTCTGTCCTTGGGTTTTTTTTTTTAACTGATTGGCAAATATAACAGACCTTGTTCCAGTCATTTTCTTTTAAAAAAATCTCAAGCTGATAAAAACCTCATTGGCATGCCCCTCTCTTCTTCCAAACTTCTCCAGCATATAAAAAGCCCCATATGAAAAGGATTGAATTGTATTTAAATACAATTTTCTTCTGTAATAACAGCCCTTAATTCATTTCAGTTTGACCTCATGCCAAATCTGCTCCACTTTATTAACTGCTTTCAATGAGCAGTTAGGAGAAAGGAGGAAACAAGGGAAGGAAGGGGGGGGGGGAGGGAAGGGAAAAGGAACTTGTAAGACCTTTTCTGGCTGAAAATGTGGTGCTATCCAAAGTGCTGGTTGTACCTCTGTTCAAGTCAATGTATAAATAATGCATTTCGTTGAGCATCGGAATTTCATGAACAATTACTTCCAGGCAACTAATTATGAATTAAAATTATCACAATAATCTGAGGAGTAGGGTTCTTACCTTTTTCCTACGGTTACCATTTAAAAAATGGACTGATTTTTATTTACGAACAATAGTCTTAGGATGGGTGAGTTTCCTCTAAACTTGGAACCCACAAAAATATTAATGGGTTCAATTTTGAGGATAAAATATTCCAGGGTTTATACTCAACACATCTAGAGAACCCAAGTAGAGGGAAGGCATTTAATCAACAAATCAATTTGATTGATCAATTAGCAATCATTCTCTTCTTTATCCCAATTCATTCTCTACCAAAGGTTCCAAAGCCCTGAAGCATTCTTGATTCTGCTGACTTTTGTACAGTGTATATCATGCAATGCACCTGAAGCTTCACTTTACTTTTATACCATACATTATTAAACAACATTTTATGCTTTATAATATCTTAGCCCTCGCTACTAGCAAGCCAGACAACGAGTCAATAAAAGCCAAGTTCCAAGTTTATGTTTTGCTTTGATTTTTCGGTTTGCACTACTGTATAATTTCTGGCACAAATTCAGCCTTTGCCCCAGGAGTGCTGTTGCAATTTGACACCCTTTTTTCCCCTCTTGAGGCTTATCAAACAGCCGAAAAGGTGCTAAACTGATGGAGTTTGCCACAAAGTACTAGGCCAAGAGGGGGATAGAAAAAAAAATGTTTCCCCTCACACGGATCATATCACAGGCCTGCCCCGTTGTCACAAACAGGACTGGATAACATTTTGGTGTTAAGTATGTGAGACTAGATTGAATCTGAGCTCATAAAACTCGAGGGGGGGGAATCATTATCACAACTTTTTACTGCAGCCTCTGAATTTTTTTTCTATTATAATTGATAGATGTGAAGAAAGGAGACATTTTAAATGGAGCCCTGGCAGGAAAGGCTTAAGGAATCTCTCCACCTTATATCAACAAGAAAAGTGAAAATTATAAGATAAATATCCCACTTAATACATTTTGAAATACATTTATGGCTCAGAGTAATTTCTATTGCCATTAAACAGTCGTCTGCTGTACAAACAGTGCAAAGAGAGAAACTTTTTGGTTAGTACTGTTCCACTGAAAGCAGTTGTTATCTCAGGATACTGAACAGTGGATTCTCTGTATAATTCCTGAGGGAGGAAAACAGATGAAGCCTTGACTTGCTCCTTTGCCTCCCTTGCCATATGCTGCCTTAACATGACACACAGTGTTAATCTTCCTACATGAAAGGAACAGAGAAGCATATCTGTGAGATGGGATAGGCCAGGGCAACAAGCTGGATATGCAGCTGCATCCTCCTTTACAGCTGCAAGGCTGTTTTGAGAGAGAGAGAGGCTAGAAGGAAGAAAGTGTCCCAACCCTACCTTCAAATAGCTTGAAAATGCAAAGAAAGCCTAAACTGTACGTATCAAAAAAGAAGAGGCAGATTTCACTCTCCTTCCTAAACTGCCTTCCCTGTTACAGTGATTCTTTCTGCTTTTGAAAACAATGGATAATTAAAGAGTGGTCGTGAAACATTGGCCCTGGAGGACAGATGAATAATTTGGCATTTCAGGGCTTCACTAACAGATATTTTAGGCCCTTTTCATCTTTTCTGCCCTTGAAAGCCCTGACTATTAGTGCTTTTGGTTTTTGCAGGATTTTAGGTCTAATGACTGACTTAAGCTTAATAAAAATAAAAAAGATATGTATAGAATGGATTGGTCTGTGTGGAATTGTCCTGGACTCCAATAATCCCTTTCTTATTTTGAAGTTTATTCGCTGTCCCTGGTTTAAACAGATTTAAACAGACATTGTTGTCCTCCCTATGGGACCCAAGATCCTTTTGGAGGGGCTACTGCTCATGCATTCAGAAACAACCCTACTAGGACTATGGTCTCTTCCTTATGTGAAGTTCTATGCATGAATAATGTACATGAATGATGGTTTCTGAACATATAGAAGAAAGAATGCTAAGACATCAACTTTGGGACAACTGAAACAGCTCTTTTCAAGTCGTCATATGGCATTTGTACACACCCATCTGAAATGATAAAATTTTCTAAATTTCAAAGTTCAACTCTAAAGACCCACTGTCAATTAGATAGTTGGAAAAGACATTTATCTTTTAGATAGTTGGAAAAGGCATTTCATAAATTCAACATTTATCATTGAGAAAGCAATTCACAAATGAGAGGTGGGGAAGGTACCCTTTTCAGCAAATCTGTAAAACAGGTGGCCAGAAACAGTCAGACTCCAAAAACTACATTGCTGCTGAAGAAGTTATTGCTCTGACAAGTGTCAGACAAGTTTCAAATATTCTTTGCCTAGTACTTTAAATAGTTGTGGCACAACTCCCTTTATTTAAAATGATGTTTTTTCATCCTTCTAAAATTCTTCTTTAATATAGAAATGCCTGGGAAAATGGCTTCAGGAGCCATTTGTGGTATCTAGGCATACCAGGAGAGTTGGAGGAAACATAGGAAGGGGTTTCCCATGAAGATGAGATTGGTAATAGGCACTAACAATCAAAGTTGACTGATACAGTGTTTGGAGGCCAAGAAAAATGGCCTCCAAACACTGTATCTTATGAATCTTTTTAAATTATCCACCTGTACCTTCTATATAAAGGACTACAGTTTATACAGTATTTTGCATCACTGTCAGAGGATTGGCTGTGTTAATATTTTGTTTTCTTGCTCACTCTTTGTATATGGCAGGTTCAGTTGGCAGCATTCCCAGGTGAGGGGTAATCTCCTGATTAAAACACCAAATAATTACTACAAATACAAAGTCCACTGCGGTCCTAGAGTTGCAGAAACTGTAAAGGCCCTGTCACACTGCCCAATGGATGCAAAACGTTTGTAAAAAGGACACAGCGGACGAGAAAAATGTTCCATCCGTTGTTATCCGCTCTCAAAAGGGGTGAAAATTTGCATAACCAGAGCAGATAACATGGAAAGGAACGGACGGGGGAGGACGCAGAGAGGATGGAAAGCGGATGCGTAGAGGATGCGTAGAGGATGCAGAGCAGATGCAGAGCGGATGCGTAGAGGATGCAGAGCAGATGCGTAGAGGATGCAGAGCGGATGCAGAGCGGATGACGCGGATGCATAGCTGCATCCACTTTCATCCTTTCTCCGTCCGTGCTACTAATGCTGCGCGTCCGTTCCGCTTCCTCCCTGTGTCCATTTACCGCTGGAATGGATTTGAGTTGCGCGGATGCACAGCAGATGCCTAGCAGATATAGCAGATGCGTAATGGATGCAGAACGGATGTCCCCCATATGCGTAGAGGATGCAGAACGGATGCATTGGATACATTTTCCGCTCAAAAGTTTTGAGCAGCTCAAAACCTTCTGAGCGGATGAAATGTCAATAGACGGATGCTGGACAGATAGAGAAGAAGCAAAACGGAGGCAGTGAGTACAGAACGGAAGCATCGCGTTAACCAACGGATGGCAAGTGTTTTTCTCCGTTTTACATCCTCTTTCCATCCATTGGTGCACTGTGACAGGGGCTGAAGAGCTTCAAAAATGTTTGTCAGGATTTTCTATTGATTCCTAACAAACTCTGAAAATTACTGATAAAATATATATTTCAAGGTAGCTAAAGCAGAACTCCTATAAAAGATTTGGGGAAAGCACCACTCTTACCTTAGATATATTGCTTATTCCATCATGAAGAAAAATGATGGCTTTCAGTTAAGATGTGGAGGTAAATGCACCAGAAAAAGCACAGATCTTTGTAGAAGTCAATAAATCAAGAGATTGACAGATTATATCATTCAGATCAGCAAAAGCATTTACAAATTAACCCTTCTTTAATTCCAGGAATATAATTTCTAAAGAAAGAGAAATGGGTTTAGAAATTGTGAGATAACTGCCAACAAAAATATCATCTATTCTAGCCTAATTCTGAACTGTGCATGAGCAGAAAATATGGGAGATTATTGATTGAACTCCAAATAAATGCCTGTAAATAAAAAGTGAATGAGGACAAAACTTTGTTCTTCTGCAACAAAATAAAAATTTCCCTTATGGGAAAGGTCCACGGGTTGTTTTGCCCAACTGCTAATTTATTGTTTTAAAGGGTAGAATTCACAATTGTAAATACAATATCACAATGTAAATACAATGACAGATTTCAAGCCAGGATTCAATAGTGCCCATATTTGTTGATGCCTTTGATGGAAGTTTGATAAGGGATAGGATTTCTTGATTTCTTGGTAGCATTCAATAAGGTCAACTGCAGTATCTTTCTGCATCTGCTTTAAGGGCTGGGAATTGGAACCTCATTATACAGGGATTCTCTTCCTTTCTTTAAACAGCTGGTTTAATCAGTATTGATGGGGGGGAAGAGGTCACTCCACCAGTCTCTCCTATGTGGGGTGCCACAGGGATCAATATTTGCTCCTCTTCTTTCTAGCAGCTATCTGAGTGCTGATGTCATCTGTTGGTTCAGGATTTAAAATCAATACCCTGATGACACTCAGTTTACATCTCTTGACTCCAAGCAGTCAAGTGATACTGTCAATATCTTGTCCAAGTGCTTCAAGGCTGTACAGGTTTGGATGGGGCGAAACTGACTTTGACTTAATCTCATCAAGACTGGGTGGCAGTGGATATTAGATTTCCCCAGATCTGGGGACTTTCCCTATTTCCTATCTAAAGCCCCTGTCACACTGCACCAACGGATGCAAAGAGGAAGTAAAACGGACAAAAAAGCTTGCCATCTGTTCGAAAACGCGATGTACTCACTGCCTCCGTTTGGCTTCCTCTCTATCCGTCCAGCTTCCGTTTATGGACATTTCATCCGCTCCAAAAGTTTTAGGCTGCTTAAAACTTTTGCGCGGAAAATGTATCCAGTTCGTCCGTTCTGCATCCGCTACGCATCCGCTACGCATCCATTACGCATCCGCTATATCCACTTGGTGTCCGCTGCTCATCCGCGCAACTCGCATCTGCCCGGACACAGGGAGGAAGCGGAACGGACGCGGAACGGATGCAGAACGGATACAGAATGGATGCAGAACGGAAAGAAACCGTTTAAAGCAGAAAAAATGTTCGCAGAGGGGATCTATCTTGGATATTAAGGATGTCTAGAGGATGCCTAGAGGATGCCTAGCGGAAAACCTATACTGCCTATAAAAAGGGGGAGCAACTCGCTTGCTTCGCACTTTCAGACCAGCAGCCCAGCGGTGCAGACCTCTGTAGCCTTCATCTGCCTCTTCCTCTTCCATAGCATTCAGTCATGTCCACCATGGATTGCGACAAAATCCTTTCGGCAGCCAACATCCTTCTGCAACACTGCGAAACCATCTACAGTCTCTGTGAACAGTACTACGGGAAGAAAAGGAGACACCCAAACAAAGTCTGGCTCCGAAGATGGTTCGCCAGAAGAGCGCAGTACGTACTTTACGACAAGCTGATGGTGGAGCTCAGGAGCGAAGACACTCGGGCGTTCCAGAACTTCATGAGGATGCCTCCAGCCATGTCTGACGAAGTTGTGCAGCGCCTGAAACCCAGGTTGACCAAGGCAAACACCAACTTCCCGCCCAGCCTGGAACCTGGGCTCAAGGTGGCACTCACTCTGCGCCACCTGGCCTCAGAGACCACCTACAGGAGCATGCAGTACAGCTGGAGGGTGCCACCCAGCACCATCAGCTTTGTTGTCAGAGAAGTGGTGCAGGCCATCATCGATGAATACAAGGAGGAGCTCCTCCAGTGCCCCTCCACTGAAGAAGGATGGAAGAAAGTTGCAGAGCAGTGGTATCAGAAGTGGAACTTCCCCCACACCGTTGGAGCCATCGATGGCAAGCATGTGGCCTGCAAAGCTCCAGCCAAGTCGGGGTCCACTTATCAGAACTACAAGGGTTTCTTCAGCATCATCCTCTCCGCCATGGTCGATGCTGATTACAAGTTCATGTACATTGAAGTTTCAGGCAACGGCTCATCTTCAGATGCCCAGGTATACAACGCCAGTCACCTCAAGGAGGAGCTGGAAAGCAACCTCATGGTGGGCTTCCCAGATCCAGACCCGCTGCCCAATGACACGCAAGATGTGCCCTACTTCATTGTGGGGGATGACGCCTTCTCCCTCATAACCTACCTCATGAAGCCCTACACCTCCAGATGCCTCACCCGTGAAGAGAGGATCTTCAACTACAGGCTGTCCAGGGCAAGGCGGGTGGTGGAGAACGCCTTTGGCATCCTGGCCAACAGGTTCCAGGTACTTCTCACCAACATGCAGCATCGCCCAGAGACCGTGAGGAGGATCATGGAAGCTTGCTGCATCCTGCACAATCTCATGCGCACCCGCTACCCAGTCTTGCAGAACAGGCTCATGGACCTCCAGCAAGGCAATGGGGACATGGAGCCTGGGGAATGGAGGCAAGGGCGAAACCTGATCGACACTGAGGATGTGCAAGGGCCCAACAGAGCCTCACATGAGGCGAAGAAGCAGCGCAACCTCCTGAAACACTGGTGCAACTCCCCAGCTGGAGCGGTGGAGTGGCAAGACAGGATGGTAGATGCTTAATGGATGCTTCCTTCAGCCTGTCTCATCACATGGATGAGATTGGGCCATGTATGTTTGGTTGGCCTACAATGAACAGGACGTTTAATAAAGAGTTGTGTTTATGTTGACATGTGCGGATCAATGCTTACATTGTAATTGATAATGAAGGGCCATAGGGGTGGCACCTGGGACGGTGGACCATACAGTCCCACTATGCTTGCACTGGAGGTTTATCTATCCCACAGGTATACCTGTGGTATACCTTACCCATCCCATAGGTATCCCTGCCCATCACACAGGTATCCCTTCCCATCCCACAGCTATCTTAACCCATCCCACAGGTATCCCTGCCCATCCCACAGGTATTCCTGCCCATCCCACAGCTATCTTAACCCATCCCACAGGTATCCCTGCCCATCACACTGCTATCTTAACCCATCCCACAAGCATGCAAAGGTTAAACCATTTCTAAAAGTTTCCACCCAGACTTTATAGAAAAAAATTAATGAAGCAAGTTTGTGAAACAAAGATAAACTTTATTAATAACAAGCTGTAAAATAAACATGACCCAAGTCAAGTGTCCAGATAAAGTCCACAAATATCCAGGCAGCCAGTCTCTGGCACTCCTCTTGGTCACTCGGAGGTGTGTGCCCAGGCTAAGATTTTAGGGAGCAGGTGCTGTGGAGGTGGGTACTGCTGCAGTGCTGGTCTGAGGTGTTATTGGAGTGCCTAGCCCCGAGAGGACAACAGGGGACGGTGTGTTGAGGAAGGTGTCGGACAGCTGGCTCAGCCCCGCGATGCTGAGAGGTCCTTCCTCCATGCCATGGGGTGTCAGCCCCAGTACTGAGGACAGATGTACTGAGGCCGGGCTTGGCTGTGGGATGGAGGAACGAGCAGTGTAGTGGGGCTGCCTGCTCTGCAGCGGGATGAGGACTGTCGAGGTTGGCATCGGTGGCATCATTGGAACCGGTGGCAGCGGTGTCGCCCGATGATTCTGTGCCTGCATCAGTAAGGGCTGCTGTCTGTGCTTCTGGACCTCCGGGTAGCTGTAAGCCCTGGTAGGTGAGGGGGTGTGGGAAGCCTTGGTATGGGAGGGACATCACCTGGGGTGGAGGAGCAGACCTGGACTGGGTGGGAGCAGGTGCCTCTGGGTCTGGAGGGTTGTTAAGCAGCGTGGTGATCCTCTCCTTCACCACCTGGTACTGGGGATCTGCCATCTCCTTGAGGGTCTGGTTCACATAATTGAGGAAGGACTTGCGGTTGGAGGAGGAGGATTCGATGGGGACCAGTTGAGAGAGGAGACCTATGCTGGTGCGGATGGTGTCCCTGATCTCCACCAGGACCTTGTGGCTCTGCCCCTCCTGTGGTCCGGCTCTCTGCCTTACTGTGGTGGTGGTGGTGTGGGTGGATGCGGCTTCGGCAGTGGTGGACTCGATGTCTCCTTTTTCCCACCACACCAGGGAGTCCTCATCGCTCTCCACCATGCTTTCAACACCTGCCCGGGGGTTCTCCACCGTGGCACACTCCACAGATACCTGCATGGAGACAGGGACTGACTCTCGGCCGCCAGAGGACTGGGTCCCAGCAGGCTGCCGGAGAGAGAGGGTAGAGATTTGGGCTCCTGGTGCTCCTCGGTGGCGGACCTCACCCTCCAGGAAGCTGCACTTGGCCATGACATAGTTCTCTCTATCCGTCAGCTTAACCCTGGCCTGGCCAGATTTTTTGCGGTGCAGATTCCCGTACCAGGTGTGCATGTGCTTCCACCAGCCGAGAGCACCTCCGAAGTGTAGCCCAGACTCTCCGCCCTCTCTCTCCAAGCAGCCTGCTTCCGCTTGATGTCCCTGTACAGCCGGTGTCCCTTCAGCCACAGATAGTTGTTCTCTCTCAGCCACTCCAGCACCTCATCCTCGTGCGCTTCCTCGATGTAATACTGCCTCCTCTCCCGTTGTTGCATACGCCTCTTCCTCCCTTTGGCAGGACCAGATGGGCCCTCATCAGAGGGGCTTCCAGGTTGTAGGGGCTGCTCCTCCACACCAACAGCAGCAGCAGCAGCAGCAGCATCACCAGCAGGATCATAATCATAATCATCATCATCAGCATAATCACCAGCAGGATCATAAGCAGCAGCAGCAGCAGCAGCAGGATCAGCAGCAGCAGCAGGATCAGCAGCAGCAGCAGCAGCAAGACCAGGATGAGCAGCAGCAGAGTAAGCACCAGCAGCAGGGTCAGCAAGACCAGGAGCACGAGCAGGACCAGCAGGACCAGGAGCAGCTTCAGCAGAGTACGCAGCAGAAGCACCACTGCCAGGAGCAGCTACAGCAGAAGCTCCAACAACAGAAGAGCGAGCCCAAGCAGAAGAAGCCCCAGCAGAAGCAGAGTCAGGGACATGGGGTGGGAGGGTGGCCCTGTCCCTCTTGCCAGGGATGGCGGCAGGTTGCTGAGACTTTCGCTTCTTCCCCATGGTTGTGGGGTTGCTGGCTGGCAAGGAGGCTGGCAGGAAGGCTTGCAGGCACCAAGGCTGGCAGGAAGCCTGGCAGGAAGCCTGGCAGGAAGCCTGGCAGGAAGGCAGGCACCAAGGCTGGCAGACAGACTGGCTGGCAGGGAGGCTGGAAGGCAGGCTGGCAGCAATGCTGGCAGGGAGGCTGGAAGGCAGGCTGGCAGCAAGGCTGGCAGGGAGGCTGGAAGGCAGGCTGCCAGCAAGGCTGGAAGGGAGGCTGGAAGGCAGGCTGCCCAGGAGTCTGGGAGGCAGGCTGGGAGGCAGGCTGGGAGGCAGGCTTGGAGGCAGGCTGGCAGCAAGGCTTGCAGGCAGACATGCAGGCAAGAACTCTGAGGTATCCAGAAGCAGGTCTTTCCTCGGAATGCTAGACATGCGAGCTGCTTCCCTTTATATCCGGGGGGCTTGCGCAATGCACCCCCCCCCGCATGCGCAATTAACGCCAGGCATCTGTTAGGCTTCCGCTGTGCATCCGCTAGGCTTCCGCTCTGCATCCGCTTTGCATCTGTTCTGCATCCGCTTTTTCCGTTCCGCGTCCGCTTCGCTGAGGCCCCCCGGAAGCCTTGCGGACACGCCATCCACTTCCATCCGCTGTGCTTCCGTTCCGCATCCGCTTTGCATCCGCCCTGCGTCCTCCCCACGTCCGTGTTATCCACTCCAATTATGCAAATTTTCACCCCTTTTGAGAGCGGATACAACGGATGTAACATTTTTCTCTTCCGTTGTGTCCTTTTTGCATCCGTTGGGCAGTGTGACACGGCCTTTAGATCCTGCTCAAAGAGCAGATAGCAGCTATAGCTAAAAGGGTTCATCTTAATATGACTAATAATAATATGGCTTCATCTTATATGCAACTTGCTTCCTCTCCTGGATCTTGTTGCTTTTCAGGCAGTCCCTCACACACTGAGGTCACCTCACAACTGAACTATTGCAATGTGATGCCAGTGGAGCTGCTTTTGAAAACCACTTGGAAGCTTTAATCAGTTAAAAATGTAGTAGCCCAAGCAGCAATGGCCATCCCTAAGTGTGCCCTTGGGGCATCTCCGCTTCATGAGTTGCACTGGTTCCTGTGTATTTCCAGATGTAAAAGTGCTGGCATACAGTCAAGTTACTTGAAAAGCTACCTATCTCCCATGATTTCTGCCTGAGCCAGTAAGAGGTGGCAGAATTTGCATGCTTTAGGTTCCTTTAGTTAAGATCATCTGTCAGGACCCAGTAAACATTCATTCTCTATTGTAGTGCCTGCCATTTAAGCACGATCTCTAAAAAATCTCTGTGGTTTCTCCCTCTGATGGGAGTTTCTTGAAGCCTTCAAAACCTGGTTGTTCTCCTGGATCTTGCAAGTAAGTACAGTGGATTGGGGGCAGGCCTTTTTGCATGAGTTTCTCTACATGTATTATATTGATTGGGTGGATACTATCTTGCTTATTCATGTTGAACTGTGTTTTATCTTTTTATTATTTGATACTGTGAGCTGCCTAGTAAGTTTGGGGTTGGAAGTCTAATAAAATAATAAAAGAAATATATTTAGAAATAGGATCCTATATGAAAAAGAAATTTAATACAGTACTCATCATTTAGTAATAAATCCATCATCATCATCATCATCATTATTACTATTATTATTGTTTTGTTGTTGTTATTACATTTATCACCTATCTCACCGTGGAGCTACTTTAAAATGAATGTTATCACTATTTGTTTGTACCTCATTTCAGCAAAGCAACTCAGGGTCTCCTCTGCTGAGAATATTTCTTACATCGGTATGTATATTATTATTTCACATCTGTCATGCTCACACATAGCAATAAACTTAACCAATTCAGATCTCATCCAACAAAACAGATGTTACAATATACCTGATGCCCAAATAATAAGTAAAATTTAAAAGGAACCACTAATTAAAGGATGGTAACATGTTCTTTCTACCTGCATACAAGAGGCATAGGTTTTGTGTGTCACACACACAAACAATTATTGAAGCATGCTATTCATTAATATAAATGAAGATTTAGAGTTGCATTTACATGAGACAGAATCAGCTGCATAATGCAGAGTTCCCCAACCTTTCCAGCTTTGTGAACCAGCCTTGGGGGAAGGGGAGAGGAGATAGTTCACAAACAATGCTGTGCTTACCCGCTGCTTAAGTGGGGCCTGTCTCTTCTGCAGTCCAATTCCTAAAAGCTCAAGGCCCAGTAGTGTGCCATGGCCTGGAGGCCCCTGATATAGAGTACATACACTTGGTGTGGCACTTCCGGTGGAACATCCCACCTTTGAAGGCAGGGGAGCTTTTAGTTCCCCTACAGACCTTCCATAGTGGAAGGCTTAGAGTGCTTTCTAAGCCAGAAGAAACAGCCCCCACCCCAGGAGAGGGGGAGGCTTTGGAAATAGACCTTTTTGCTCCCTTGGGCAGCCGGATGCTCTCAGACTGCTTCTTGAAGAAAAAGAAGTAATCGGGTGAGTCTCTGGCTGGAGTGGGGCAACCAAGCAAGTTCACTATGAAAGAATCAGCCATTTTGAACGGACAAAAAAGAGTGCCAGTGCTTCTTAGCCTCTAGGGTTTTTTTTTTCTTTTAATAGGCTTTCTCTGGTTGCAGCCTGCCATTTCCTTCTTTGGGGAGTTATTGTCATTTTTGAAAGTTGGCTACCTCTTCTCAGTAAAGATATTCAGGAACATAGACACATGTGTTAAAATTATCAAGGGAACAAAATGTATTCTCCAAGGGAAAATTTTTTTTGTTTTGTAATCCCCAAATCTTCCAGAAATCTCCCTGCCAATTTGTGGAAGAAAGAAACTAGCAAGAAATAGCAGTTGATTTCCAGTCTTTGGAAATGTTGCAGTGTAAGCCTTCTTCTAGGTCAGGGGTCTCCAACCTTGGCAACTTTAAGACTTGTGGAGTTGAAGTCCACAAGTCTTAAAAGTTGCCATGGTTGGAGACCACTGTTCTAGATTTCCCAGACAACTTCCAACTCCCCTGAAATTCTTCCCTGCCCTGACACTGTTCTCTATCCTTCTGTAGCTGTTTGCCATCTTTCCTTTCAAAATAAAATAAAAGACATCCTGTCCCCAGGCTTAAAGTAGCTGGAGGTTTATTTTAAAAGTGATGCAGTCCTATGAATGTCTGCTCAGATGTAAGCTTGTTATATGGACCATGAAACGGTGCCATATCCAAGATGATGTTTCTAGGGTAGAAGGTAATTCCATTTGTTCAGGAGCTTTTCTGGATTCACAACAGCATGTCATTAAAACTGGAAGCAGACTTATTGAATCACAATGTAAATGCAGAACCTGTTCCATTCTGTACTTAGATTGTTCAATTTACTGTTGATTGCCTAAAATACAAAAGCTCCAAATTAAACAGTTTTTTTTATCTTCAATCTGCAGGATAAACAGTTACTCCTAGTGCCTGCTGTTTCTGTTCCAATCCTAGAAAGACAGAGGTGCTGGAAAAACTTGATTAAGTATTTTTTTGTCAAACATCTGATAAGAAAGACATCTCTCTCCTTTACCCCCTTGGTCATAAACAGGCACATGTACAAACAAACACATAGATGCAAGCATCAGAGAAGGAAGGAAAGAGTAGCAAAGTCTAGATACCAATTGTAAATAAGTCATTCTCTAGCAATATATGCATCTCAAAAGCATCTGGTTCTGAAAAACTAATGCATGAGGACTTGCAAATAGAACTTTTCCATCTTGCCCTTAAGAGCATATAGATTGTTGAAATAAGATGATGTAACAGAAACTAACAAGAGAAGAATGTTTGTGTATGTGCAGGAATACACTGTATATGCTGGGGTGCAAAAAAGAGCTACAAAATTTCAAAATAATGTAAATATAGCCACTTCTGAATTTGCATCAGATGTTGGAAAGCAGGCATGTAAGAAATAGGTTTTTATCGCTGTGTCATCATGTACATGTTGTCATTTTTTCTGTGGACTATAGTAACTTATACTATCTGTGTATCCATGTCTACAATGGATATAAAAAGACTTCACACCCCTGTTAAAATTCATGATTAAAAGATGCTTCTACTCTTTTAGGAGTTTACTCTGCAATCTCACATCTTCTCAATCAACTCCTTTCCTTCAAGTTCAAAGTGCTGAATAGTATCTACACACACACACATTTGGTTAGTTGTCAAGATTATGCAGAATTCATGATTGTGCAATTTGTCATGATTATGCAGAGTTCCATTGGTCTTTGTCAATAATTTATAAGTTTTCCTGAAATTCAAATATTTAATTACCGACTGTTTTGTGACAATGAAGCAAACAATATCGGTGAATTCGGGATGTCCTCACTATCACTGTGATTCAGACAGACATGTCCTAACTCAGTCTAGAGGCAGAGGTGAGATAGTTCCACACTGGGATAATCATTCCATACTATCTCAAATCCTTGATTAATTCCAACATAAATGTCAATTAAGGCATAAATATGTTACAATTTATGCTGTAATCTTTCAAAAAAGTACAATTAGATTGTTAGGTGAATAGTAATGAAATCCAAATCTGCTTAGTTCCCATCTTGCTTCATATCAGATCTTTCCTAAACTTCTCTGAACAGTGTGAAAAATTAGGTGTGAAGTCTATTGAAATCTATCTACTGCTGGATAAATCTACCAGCCCCATTCTTGGATTTATTCATCACATGGTTCTATGGAGGAAAAATAAATCTTTCTCTCTGTGTAAATTGTGTGTGTGTGTGTGTGTGTGTGTGTGTGTGTTATCTACATGCAGCATCTCTAAATGATTTACAAATAAAGGAGGCCTGAATTTTTCCATTATGGTGCCATTCATTTTACAGTGAGTCTGTAAATGATAAAAAGATATTAATTAGACACAGAATGTCTTCTCAAATCTTTCATAAAAGATAGGCAAAAATGGTCTTGGAAACAGCAAAATATATATGGATTTTTTGTTCAAACAAAACAAGAAATCCATCACATATCTAGTTTTGTTTATTTCATACAGTTATGAATGGATTACTTAACTCAATTTTATTTTTCAGCATGATTTTTAAAAAAGCTTCTCTCAATGAGTCTAATAATAAATGTAGGTAGGATTTAATTTTTTCCTTCATAGCTTAACTTTCTTGAACTAGTTATAGTAGCTTTAGAAACATTTTCCAGAGCTGCTTTTCAAACACTATGCTTTTCCTGCGTAATGTTTCTTACTTCATGATGACTGAAATGTCAATGATAGTTCTATAATGTGGGTGATTTCTTAGCACGTAAAAATAGGACCTTTATTTTTTTTCCAGTGTGAAATTATCATAAACCAGTAGGAAAAGGGAAAGCAAATATATATATATATATATATATATATATACATACATACATACATACATACATACATACATACATACATACGTGTGTGCTGTTTAGCTTCCTTCGGGTATTATCCCACGTCATTGTAGTTCTGTTAAAGTTGTAGCAACGTTTCAGCAGAATCTCATCTGCCATCTTCAGGCTTCTGTATGGATATGGGTCTTACAGCTCCTGGTTTTAAATTTGAGGCTGGTCCATTCTGATTGGTTGGGAGCCTGGACCTGTTTCATTGGACTTGGAGTTTGATTGATTGGTGTTCCTGGTTTCTTCTGTCTGTTTTGTGGCTTTGATTGGCTGGCAACAGTCTGTTCTTGTGTTGGAAGCTTTTAGTGCAGCTTGGCTCCGTGTGAAGGGACGGCTGCTCTTCATTAGCAAGCTAGGTTTCACCTGGGTGCCTGGTGGGGGGGTGAGGTTGGAGCTATCAGAGGGAGTCTGTTTTTGCCCAGGTGTTTGCCTTGCTTGTGGCATGGAGATCTTTCTATTTGAGAGTGCAGGCTTCCAAATGATTGACAGTCTGGTGGAATCATCTCTTCTATTTATGCTGTCAGGTCTTTTTTCAATCTCTATGGCTTCTCTGATGATTCTGTGGCTGGGATTTTCTATAGTGGCCAGGGTTTTAGTGCCATTGAAGTTGATGTTGTGACCTGTGGTTTTCATGTGTTGGACTAGTGAGGAGGTGTGTTCCAGCTTTTTTACTGCATTTTTGTGTTCCTCTAGGCGGGTACTTATTCTTCTATTGGTCTGTCCAATGTATGTGGCCGGGCATGATGTACAGGGAATTTCGTATATGCCTTGGTTTTCCAGGTCAATTTTGTCTTTGGGGTTCCTCAGAATGGCTGCTATTTTTTTGTCTGTTTTGAAGGCAGTCTTGATGTGATGCCTGTGTAGTATCTTACTGATTTTATCTGTGGTACCTCTTATGTAGGGCAGGACAGCTGTTCCATGGATCTGTTGATCTTCTAGGTCTCTGTTATGTCTTGGTGTGTTTTTGTGGATCAAGTTGGTGATTTTGTTTTTGTGGAAGCCATTGGCTGTCAATACTTCAGTCAGGGTGCATAGTTGAATATATATATATATATATATTCAATTGAATATTTATATATTCAATCCAAGGATATATTTTAACTGAATGTATTTAGTATATGTTTATAGTATAGACATTGATGACATTGACATAAATGCATTACAAATTTGTCATTTTCACTTAAACTCATTAAAACTACACCAGAAGGGTATCTGAACAGCCATCTCTACCCAATGGGACAAAACTTCCCCACTCACACCAGCAGAAGAGGTTTGCTATGGATTCCATCTGCTAAGGAATTCCAACAGGTGGTCAAGGAGAAGACATTTTCCACTATGGCCCTCCCATCCATATTGTTCTACTAATTTGTAGTAGCAATTGAGATCCTGTAGATGGCACTAGCAGCATGCTGCAGTCTAATACAGGGGCCTCTTTGCATGATCTCATTCTCTATCTTGGGTGGGAAAGTCCTGTACTTTCCAGACTTATAGGTGATCTCATTTTACGAACATCACCACTATTCCTAAGGATTGGCTGGGAGGTTTTACCAGTGTGGTTGGGAGGTTGCACCCATCCAAACCAAATACTGCATCTATGTTACTCTTCCTTGCTTGTAAAAATGGTATAAAAGAATAAACACTGCCCAGGCAGTCAGACATCTTGGCACAATGACTTATCTTTGAAACCCATCACTATGTAAAATATTCTACCACTGGAAGTGGGAACTGCCCCCTCCCATTTGGTCTTCTGGAAGGTACTAAATTTGGCTTTGCCGGTTGGCTTGAACTGAATGTGTTTGATGGGGTAAGAGGACCTCATTCCCATAATATTTGTCTTCTTGTTTTGGTTCTGTACATAGTGGTACCTCAGTACTCATCATTAATTGGTTCTGGGAGGTGTGGTGAGTAGTAGGGATTATGAGTATCAAACAATTTTTTTCCATAAGGCATAATGTAGTGAGTCACAAGGCAGCCGACAGCGACAAATCCTAGCTTGTGCATTGAGCACCAAACAAATGATGCGTACCGTGCAGTGGTGGGATTCAAATTTTTTTTACTACTGCTTCTATGGGTGTGGCATGGGAAGGATACTGTAACATCTCCAGTCAGAGTTGGCATTTGCTGGTTGTCTGAACTACTCAAAATTTCCGTTACCGATTCTCCAGAACTGGTCAGAACCTGCTGAATATCACCTCTGGTACCGGGACATAATTTTCATGTCAAAATGCATTGAATACCAAATTCGATGAGCTTCAAAACAGTTGAGTTCCAAGGTACCACTATAGTTTTCAAAATTTTAATCCATGTAGATTTAATATATTTCAATTATTTTTCTATTTGTTTTATAATCTGTGAGCTACCCAGAGTATATGGGAGATTTGCATGTGGAGATTTGCATATGGATGGATGGACAGAGAGATGGAGAGGAGTGAACTACTTGTCAGAAGCAAATCACATTAGCCTTCTTTCTTAACAGAATAGGGCAAAAGCTATCCTCCACTGAACTCATATAAAATCTTCTCATGTCTCTTTCTTAAATTAGGAAATCAGTGGAATTTACTGGTGAATCACACAACACTTGGATGACTCTTCACTTCATGACTAATTACTAATGACTTACAGCTGAATATGTTAACTACACCATGAACTGGAGTGATGCAAAGTGATAGCAAATGTTCTCTCTGCATTGTTTGTTCTGTGACAATCGCTTCACAAACATATTTTTACTAATATTGCAACTAATGAAATATGCATATACAAAGCACCCTTATTTCCAGGTTAAAGTTGATTAGTAGTGCTGAAAATGTACAGGTAGTCCTTGATTTATGACCATAATTGAGCCCAAAATTTCTGTTGCTAAGCAAGACATTTGTTAAGTGAGTTTTGCCCCATTTTATGACCTTTCTTGCCACAGTTATTGCCACTAACAATTAAGTTAGTAACATGGTTAAGTTGATTCCCCATTGTCAGAAGATCACAAAAGATGATCACATGACTATGCGGCATTGTAACTATCATAAACATGAATTGGTTACTGAACGTCTGAATTTTGATCACATGACGATGGGGATGCTGCAATGGTCCTAAGTGTGAAAAATGGTCATAAATCACCTTTTTCAGTGCTGTTTTAACTTTGGTCATCAAACAAACTATTGTGAATCTAGGACTACCTGTATTCTCAAAAATTAATGGAAACATAGCTCTTCTTTTAGCTTACAAAGTATAAGGAGCCTCTGTGGTGCAGTGGTTCAGTATTCAAGTACAGTATTCAAGCTATCTCTGCAGCTAGCTGCCTACAATTTGGCAGTTCAAATCCCACCAGGCTCAAGGTTGACTCAGCCTTCCATCCTTCCGAGGTGAGTAAAATGAGGACCCAGATTGTTGGGGGCAAGATGCTGACTCTGTAAACCACGTAGAGAGAGCTGTAAAGCACTATAAAGTGGTATATAAGTGCTATTGCTATAATACCTGTCAACAAAGTGTTCTCACTTTGTCAGAACATTCTAATCATGGAGAGGCAGGATAAGTTCTGCATCTTCTTTTGGATCTCTTCTATTGTCTCTCTCTTAATTTCTTCCCATGGAAAGCAGTAGGACAGAAATTATTTAGGCCAAGAAACCATATTTTCTTCCAATAGAAGTATAAGAGAGAAAAAAATAAAAATAATGGGAGAAAGATGGCATAAAATCTTTCAGATCCTAGTCCGTCTTGTCATTTCCAGACAAGTATCCAATAAGCCACTTTCTGAAAATCAGCTGTCAAATACAACCCTTGAAAGACAGAAATACAATGGCCCCAACAAAGCCATTCTGTGAGACCCTTAGCTTAAACATATCAACACAGAGAAACACATATTCACACATACTCAAATAGCATATCTTCGGTACCAGTTGAATAGATAATTTCTTATTTCTTGAATGTTATTTTGCCAATTATATTTTCATTTTAACTGGATTCATTTGAGACAACTACCTGTTCCTCTGTTAATTAATTTAATATATGTACAGCGTCCATGCTCTATGTGGAATGTTATTATTCAAAACATCAATTTTTGAAATTCAGTTAAGCACACTTTTTTAAACAAACCAAATTTAATTAACTTTCTCACGAACAAACATACACAGACATATATTTCCTGAATTTTCTCTTGATAAATATAAAACATCATGGCCAAGATAATCACTTAGTCAATGATATCCTATAGGTATCCAGTAGAAGTCATTATAATGACATGACCTAAATGATATCCAATATTTGTTTCATTTGTCTACTGACTCATGATGTGCATGATGTCACTCTGCTCCCTCTTGGTTACCCATGAGATAATAAGTTCACAACAGAGTAATATAAAACCCCGCAATAAGACATTTTTGGCTTCCTAGCTAATAGTTTTTTTGGTGAGAGGCATTTCTAACTCTATATATTAATGAAAAATATGTTATTAGATAAACTATTTCCATTATGATAGTACAGTAGACCTATATATAAAACAAGCCTCTGAATACTCTTCAACGGTACTCCCATGTACATTGCAGTAATCCAAGTGGAGATGGCTAGGGCTTGAGTGTCTGAGCACAGGGACTCCTGATCCAGAAAAGGACACAACTGGTGCACAACATGAAGTTGTGCAAAAGCTCTCCTAGTCACAACTGCCACAACTTTCCTATCCATGACTACCATCTTCTCTTTAGGCATGAGTCACGAGGAGAAAGTAGGTAGAACCCGCTAGTTGGACGGTGAGAAGTCAAGGAAAGGAAGGATGGGTGCATTATGGCCTTCCCGCTTTCGCCAGAGATCACTGAAAAGTGTGACCAATGCTGCTTCTGTCCCACAATTGGCCATGAAACCTGACTGAAAGGAGCCCAGATAATAACAACTCACTATACCCCATCCTCATATGAATTGGGTATAGACAATTCTTTTTTTCAATGTTCATTCTAATTTTATATATTAATATATATAAAATTATAAAATATATAATTTTATATATTCTTCTACCACAAATCCAAGATAAGAATGACAAATGTTAACTGTTCTGAGAGAAAGAGAAAGAAGTGTGTGCTAATTGAGTTAAGATTTTATAAAAGGAAGAATTGTAGGCTGCATTTATGAAATTATTTGGAAAAGAGATCCCATTCAGCTAAAATGTAAGTAGGTTACAAAGACAATTTCTTGTTTTTACCCAAAATAGATGTTCAAGCACATGATGGCATGGGAACAAGTGTATTTAGCTGTATTTGCAGATACCCTGACTCTGTCCTAGCAAGGCTCCAAAGATAATAAGGAAAGACATCATCTCAGGAGCAATATTATGGCCACAACTCCATCCTGGTTTGAATATTTAATTTTAAGGCTAACATCACATGTATAAAAGAGGCAAAGAAAGTATCTTATGCAATGAGAGCTGTGGTGGCGCAGTAGTTAAAATGCAGTATAACAGGCTAATTCTGCCAAACTGGCAGCAACTTGATTCTTACTGGCTCAAGGTTGACTCAGCCTTCCATCCTTCCAAGGTCAGTAAAATGAGGACCCAGACTGTTGGGGGCAATATTCTGACTCTGTAAACTGCTTAGAGAGGGCTGTAAAGCACTGTGAAGCTGTATATAAATCTAAGTCCTATTGTTATATCTGTATGTATCAGTAGATACAGCAGATTATAGACAGATACTGGAAATGATTTTTAAGACCCAACTCTGGACTTCTGGTTTTGAGCTTCTTCGGCGACAGACCGAAACCTCATCCCTCCGAGGCTTTCGATCCATGCTTGCCACTGGGGCGCCCCAAGCCTGCTGGTTTTGGGGCACAGCCATCCCATAGAGGTGGTGAAGAGGGGGGAGACTGCCTGCAGGGTTGAGGAGAGCCGCATCTCTCCTCCACAATTGGCCATTACTCCCTTTCCAAAAGGCGGTTGCAGCGGCAGTCAGAAATGGCCGCCACAAAGAAGAGCTCGACCAGGAAAGAATGTGTAGGAGAAAGATAAGAAGAGAACGTTTTGGTTGACCGGGTCAAAAAGCAAAAGCAACAAATAAGGTACCCTGGAATTTAAACTTAACATCATTGTTCCCAAAGAAGATCTTGAAGCTGCAAAAGGATTAGGGAAAAGATTAGGTTTTTTCTTCCCTTCCTTATACTAACAGCTAGGAGATTTAAGCAAGAAATTGAAACAAAATCCACTTTGACATTAATAGGCATCTAAATAAAATAAAATGGAATAAAATGGAAATAAAATAAATAAAATGGAAATAAAAATCAAAGGGATAATAAAGATTTCTGGACATTTAAAAGTTTTTAAAAGCTGGAAAGGAGAAAAAAAGAACACAAGGGCAGGATTTGGAAAAATGGAGGAGACTATCTGGAATTAAGGAATGGAACTGTAATTAAAAGTGAAACTTTGATAAGATTCTTCAAAGATACATTTGAATGGAAACTTGGTCACAAAATAATAGAACGCCAGGAAGATAAAGTATAAAAAAGAAGTTAAGTAGTGATAGTCTTGGACTATTGGATTATTTGGTGATTTTTGGTTTTTGGAACTAGACTGAGTAAAATTAACTGGGTGGTTGTTTAAAAGTTTTTAAAATGGTATCACTCTTAGAAGAACTGAAAATGGAACTTAAAAAATGGAAAGAAGATGCACAAGAAGGGAGAAGTTCTTTTGGCTTCGTGTTTCATTTCTTAGAAATGGAGATCTGGAACTATGAGAAGCAACAAGAAACGCTTGCAGAACAAGAAGACTGGGACAAAGAAGAAGCCATCTTTAATGATCAAATAATTTTAAGTGGGGGGAAAAAAGAAAAGGGGGGGAAAGAGAATGAAAGGTTTAAGACTAGAAAAAACAACCAAAAAGAAGAAGACAATTTGAAAGATAAGTATAATATTAGAAAGCAACAGAAGAGGAGATTACAGATGAGAGAGTTAGAAGTAGAGAGACGAGAGGGCAAAAAGGGAAGGGAGAAGAAGAGGGGGAAGAAAGCAAGGAAAAGAAGTTGTAAAAGACAGAAACAAGAAATGGAGATACAGGGAAAAGATATAAGGATTGTAACCATAAGCTTGTTTAAAGATAATGGGTGAAAATTTAATTGTAAAAGGGATTCTGTAATGGTATATAAGATAGCATTGTTATATTACAATAGAAATAATTTTAGAAAATATGATGATGGATAAAATATTCATTGTAATGTAGTGGGATGTTTGTCAATAAATAAATGAATTAAAATGATAGAAAGAATTAAAAGGAAACATTTTTAATTATTAGTAATGATTTATAAAAATATAAGTAAGAAATATGGGAAAAAAGAGTTAATCATGGAAAGTTTATAAGTGTTCCCAAAGAAGTATGATATTCAATTGAAAAGAAATGTTAAAGATGTTAAGATTTTAATGCATATTAATGATAGAATTGAATTGGAATGGAATGTGTGTTTTATTTACATATGTATATATATATATTTTAAGAATATAGTGTCTATTTTAAGAATGTACTAAGCAGAATCCAATTGGAAGTTATGTATTATATTGAGTGCTATAATCTCAAAGTTATATATTAAAGTTTAAATAAGAGTTTGAATGGATAAAATTAAAAGATATAAAGGTGTCATACTCTAATTGGTAATTACAGGGAAAAAATGTTTTATAAGAAAAGATAATATCAAATTGTAACAGGACAGACAAAGTGTGTATTATAAGAATGTACCAAGCAGAATTCGATTGGAAGTTATGTATTATGTATTATGTTGAATGTCATAACCTTAAGGTATATATCAAAATTTAAATAAGAGTTGAATGGATAAAATTAAAAGATATAAAGGTGTCCTATTCCAATTAGTAACTACAGGACAAAATTTGTTTAATGAGATAAGATAATATAAAATTGAAACAGGACAAACAAAAGTATTAATATAATGATTTGAATTGAGATGAGATGAGATAATCAAAACAAAATTGAGAAAATTAAAAGGGGGAAAAATTATGTCGAAAATATAAAATGGTAATAAGATATGGAATAGAATATAAAAATGAGCATGAAACTGAGTTTTGTGTCTGTATGAAGAAGTGATAACCTGGGCCCATGCTATTTTCAAAAAAGATGTTTTATTTGTATTTTGTTTTTTGTGAAAACCCAAATAAAATTTTCAAAAAAAAAAAAAAGACCCAACTCTATAATACATATCATAAAATTACTTCCTTCTTATCTAAATTATGGTGCAGAAAGGAAAAAAAAACCCATATAAAACTTGATTTTTCATACAAAAACCTATTCAGTTCTAGTTTTCAAAGTAAATTCTGGGATTCAGCTTTCTACATTCTTAAGGTGTACAAGTACATGATGCAGGCAGCTTTGTATAATGTAGAGATTACTCAGAAGAAGAAAAAAAGAAAAAAAAAGCAGACATCATAAACCTTGAAGCCTTGGAATTCGCTATTACTATTATTATGTAATATTGCCTGTGATTACCAGTAGAAATTTTCATTGAGATAACCACTGTGCCATCCAGCCAATGACCCCGAAATGTACACATCTTTGGTAATTATTTCCATATTAAATAAATATAAGAACATTTGATGAAACAGGCTAACAACTTATCAATCCCAACTTCTTGTTTCCTACATTTGCAAGTTGCATTCCTATAAGAAATTCTGTAAGAGACCATCTTTCCACAATGGGTAGTGCTTTATTGTCCCTGACACACTAAACTGCATTTACAACAGTATCAAATATGTTTTGTTTTAAAGCAGACTTAAGATTTTACTTTTTTTTTAACTTAAGTTGAGAGATAATTTTAAAAATTTACAATGTTTTACGTTTTTAGAATCAAAGAAAGAATCAGTTACATGGAGAGAGTGATCATCAACTCCCCTTATAGTGGAAAGTATAGTTATTAAATCAGTTATACATGGATGAAATGAAGTGTCTTCTCACTGTTCTTTATGATATGTTTGAAGCTTCCTCTTTATGTTTTAGCATGAGAACTCTGAAAATCTGCTTTTTCTACACCAAATAAAGAATTGATGTTTCAAACACTTCAGAAACATAGTGAGTGCTTAACATGGAGAAATGGTAAGCATTGTGACACATGCCTGAATCTACAGACAGAATTTTATTAGCACCTTTATCAGGCACTGATTTTAAAGGTTGCACATCATAATGGAAATAACGACTCACACATAGCAGCCATAACAGATTCTTGAGTCACTGGATAACAGGTTGAGGCTCAACTTATTCTAAGATGCTTTTTCTTACTTAATCTTTATTACATTTGGATTAAGACATGACTAAGATATACATTTCAAATATACTAGAAGATTTAAAAAAGAGAAAAGCTTTTCAAATCAAAATGTTCAAATGCAGTCTAAATAATTTTTCTAAATGAAGCTATACATACAATTTGGAATTTTGCTCCAAAGGACTAGAAGATAATTCTGTCGAAGCCAAAAGATTCCAAAACTTTATTTCAATTTGTAGGATCTCTACAAAGATTTCATACTATGGAATGTAATCCTCTGCATGTTTACTCAAAGTGCAATTAATTATCAGAGAATTAGGATAAAAAACACACATGCTTTCTAATAAAAACAAAGACTATTTTGTTTCTTTACTGGGTAGCACTTGATCTCCATCCAATTCCAACTGCAATGTTTCCTTACCTTGCCAAAGCTTCCTTTTCCAATTGCTCGAAGAATCTGGAAGTGATCAAAGTTCACTATAAAAACAAAACAAAACAAAAGCTGTCATTTCTTCTTACTCCTCTGTCAATGTATTTTATAGAAGAATGGCAAAGGAAACAGTTACTATCGTAAGTTAATTTTTAAACAATTGTTTCATGCTCCTCATTTAACTAGCTGTATTCCGACCTTCTCTTTCATGTAATCTATTGCATAAAAAGGATGTGGGTTTCCCTGTTTTAATCCTGTTAAATCCTGTTTTAATCCTGTTATCCATTCTTTGAAGTTGTATGTACACTGGGGGGAGATTACTGTAGTCTAGATGCTCATATTGCCCATAGATCTAAAATTATATGATCAGAGAACTTGCACATATGCAGTAGGCTGTCTCTTTGCCTTCTCCCTTAACATACATGAAAGGGTATCACAAATCTTGGAACACTTGCTGATTAAGATGCCTTGATATCTGCCCATGATCAAAAGTATTCCTTTTCAGGCATGAATCTCATGCAGAATCTTATTTAGCAAGATTTAGTGATTTAAAAATGATGGAGTTGTAAGAAGTCCAGCTATTTCCAGCCTAAAACCAAGACATCCAAAATGTGGTGTAGAGACTCATATTCTGTTTAACTATCTTCCTATGAACTGCCTAACTGTTAGGTCTTTTCATAAGAGAATTTAGAGAGAGAGGTCTTTGTATAATTGTCATCTGAATCTTTGTCAGTCTGGAAATGAACAAGTACAGTTTGCATCTTCTTGGAAGAAGGCAAGCAAATAGATAAAATAGAGAAATCATGGGTTAAAAATAGAAAGGGTTACAAAAACCCATTTAATAGCTTTTTCCCTGACAACTGCTCCAAATTTAGAAAGGTCATTTTAACCAGAAATCATTAAGGTCCTAAGTCCAAACGGTATGTAAGACTGGGACACCCTGCAATTTAAAAGCAGGAAGACTGCTTTTAATTGCAGGAAATGGGAAGACTGACATCTCTGAAATATAATGCACCACCCCAAAAATCACAAGGCAGTGGAAGATGGTTCAGCAAGACCTCTCTGAATTAAGCTGCAAAAATCCACATGTGAACTGGATGGTAACAAAGAATTAGTGTCTGTGTCCCTTAACCTTCCATTTATAGTGGTTTTCATAGAAAGAAAAATACTATCATCAAAATACTATCATCATCAATATTTCAAAATCTGTTTTTTGTTTGCAAAGAGACAGCAGAAGATTTTAAAAAATGCACAGCAGTCTATGTAATTATTATTACTGATAGGAGGAAATCAACATTTTGAAAACAGGCCACTGGCATCTGTTCTTTTGATTTATGGCTCCATTTGAACTCTTGCTCCGAGCTAATACCAGAGCTATAATGGAAAATAAAGGAGGAAGGAAATGAGTTTATATATCACTTTAATTATATTTAAAGTGGCCTGTATATGCAGACAAAGTAACTTAAAAAATTATTACTATTAGGATAATGGCCACAATCTTTAAAAAGTAATCATAACATGAGATGCTATATTATTAATTTATCTAGCTAAATAAAAATCTATACCAACAATATGTAAATATTTTTCTTTCCATAATCCTGGTAAATGTTATAGAAATTAATAAAATAAAATAATCTCATTTCAATTAAAACCTGATTTTAAATGGCAGATATCTTACAACTGGATCAGTGGTGGGTTTCAATATATATTTTTTTTTTACTATTGGTTCTGTGGGCGTGGCTTGGTGGGCATGGCAGGGGAAGGATACTGTAAATTTTATGCTAATGTCCAGAATCTGGGCATTAAGGTCCACTTCAAATTTCTGGTTTTTATCTATGGTTTATCTTTCATAGCTTGGTACTGTTGAGATTTCCCACTTGAGATGTTAAGGTGGGCAGGCCTGGAAACAGGTCTTTTTGTTGTAATATATTTGGTTTAGAGTGGCTTGACCTCAGAGAATCCAATAGCTCCATCCTTATTAATATTTCAGAGATCAGTGAAGACTGTCCTTTTCTACAGAACCTTCAGAACAGAGTGTGCAAATAAATGGAGACAACTATTTGATGGACACCATAATCATTTACAAGCATTACTGTATTACCCACTTGGATAAGATTAAAATCAATAAATATAAGCCAGTATCAGGAACAATATATAAAATGACTTCCCAAAGCATCAAAAATCACTAATTAACCGCCTATTGAAATGGAATCACTTTGATAACCATGCTGTCTGGGAATTCTGGGAGCTGAAGTCCACATATCTAAACATTGCTAAGGTTGAGAAACACCGAAATAAGAGACACCTAGTGCATGTCCAAGGAAAAGGACTCCAAATTAAGGGAGGGGAACAGTGAAGAAAAGGCTTGATATGGCTATTATTTGATGGTCTTATTGTACTGTATATCTGAAGGCTTCATGAGATGTAAGCCACTGAAAATTATGGATTATTATTTGTGTGTGTGTGTGTGTGTGTGTGTGTATGGATCTTTGTTTATTTGGGTTTTTTCCCGTGTAAAATTGGAAGTATCTAGGCAACGTTTCGATGAAGTCTCATTCATCATCCTCAGGCTTGTTTCTTCGGCTCTGTGCTTCTCAGAGTAATGTGAGCTTGCAGCTGCTTCTTCCTTTTAACTGCTAGTGGGGGTGTGACTTGATTGGGTGGGGGCTTGGCTGTGTTCTGATTGGGTGGGGGTGTGTTCTCATTGGTTGGGGGTTTGCCTGTGTTCTGATTGGTAGGGGGGTTGGCTGTGTTCTGATTGGCTGGGGGTATGTTCTGTTCAGGTGGGGGTTTGGTTGTGCTCAGGTTAGTATTAGTTGCTGGGGGATTTGAGCTGGTGAGCTGTGATCCTGTTGTTTGGCTTCGTGTTCATGGTCGTGCCACATCTTCATGGTGGGTGTCAGTTTCTTGTATGGGTCTGAGGGATTTGAAGCGGGTAGTGATGCAGCTGTGGTATGGCTTCTGGCAATGTTTCGGCAGAATCTTATCTGCCATCATCAAGCTTCTGTATTGTGTTCGTCTGTGAGTCAGACTTTTACAGTTGTTTCGGTTTTAAATTTGGGGCAAGCCTACTGCTATGCCAGAATGGTTTTTTTCTTCATCCTGATTGGTTGGGAGTCTTGGTCTGTGTTTATTGGTCTTGGAGTTTGCTGTGTTCTGCTTGATTGGTGTTTCTAATATCTTCTGTCTGTTTTGTGGCTTTTTTTGTCTTGATTGGTTGGCAACATTGCGTTCTTGTATTGGAGGCTTTTAGTACAGCTTGGCCCTGAGTAAATGGATGGCTATCATTTTTTAGGAAGCTAGATTTCATCTGGGTGCCTGGTTGGGGTGTATTTGAGCTGGAGATATCGGGGGGATCTGTTTGTGCCCAGGTGTTTGCCTGGCTTGTGGTGTGGAGATTTTTTTGTTTGTGAGTGCAGGCTTCCAAATGATTGACAGTCTGCTGGAATCATCTCTTCTATTCATGCTTTCAGGTCTTTTTTCAATCTCTATGGCTTCTCTGATGATTCTGTGGTTGGGGTTTTCTATATTGGCTAGGGTTTTGGTGCCATTAAAGTCAATGCTATGACCTGTGGCTTTCATGTGTTGGACGAGTGAGGAAGTATGTTCCAGCTTTTTTATTGCATTTTTTAGTTCACCCAGGCGGGTATTTATTCTTCTGATGGTCTGTCCAATGTATGTGGCAGGGCATGATGCACAGGGGACTTCATATATGCCTTGGTTTTCCAGGTCAATTTTATCTTTGGGGTTTCTAAGGATAGCTGCTATTTTTCTGTCTGTTTTGAAGGCAGTCTTGATGTGATGCCTGTGTAGTATCTTACACAGTATGTTATGATTTTGTCTGTAGTACCTCTTATGTAAGGCAGGACAGCTGTTCCATAGGTCTGTTCATCTTCTAGATTTCCATTATGTCTCAGTGTGCTTTTGTGGATCAAGCCAGTGATTTTGCTTTTGTGGAAGCTGTTGGCTGTCAGTACTTTAGTCAGGGTGCATAGTTCAGTCTTTATGCGTGTCCTGTCTGCCAGGCATTTGGTTCTGGTGATTAGTGTTTTGGCCACGGAGTTTATCTGTGTTGGGTGGTGGTGGCATTGGGCATTGAGGTAGTAGTTGGTGTGTGTTTTCTTCTGGTATATGGTGTGTCCTAGTGTGCCATCTTTTTTTGTAGATCTAGGAATGGTAGTTTGTTTCCGTTTCTATGGTGAACTTGATTTTGGGGTGTGCTGTTTAGGTGTGTTAGGAAATTGTTTAGGTTTTCTTTTCCATGGGGCCAAATCACAAATGTGTCATCGATGTATCTTAACCATAGTTTGGGTTTGTGGGTGGCATTAGCCAGGGCTCTGGATTCAAATTCTTCCATGAACAGGTTTGCAATGATGGGTGACAGTGGTGATTCCATAGGGGCTCCTTCAATTTGCTTGTATCTTTGTCCTTTGTATATGAAATATGTGTTGGTTAAGCAGTGTTGTGCTAGTTCCATGAGGTGTTTAGCTGGTTGATATTTATTTTGATGATTTCAAGAGTTTCTTTTATCAGGACAGAGAAACAACCCACAGATTAACTTAGACACCCTAAACAATTATTTGTCTCTTTTCAGACAACATACTAAGCCATGATAGCAATCATTAAGACAATCCCGAACAATGCTTTAAAATGGCGATCTGCTGCTGTAGAATAAGCCAAGGCTTACTTACAGACTCCTATTCACACAATTGCTAAGACAAAAACAAATAGCACAACTCAAGTTACCCACAAAGAATTGTTTGAAGTGTAAGTATTCAGAATTTCAGCTGACATTTATACAAGAATCTTCTATTTCATTTCCTTCTTCCTCATCTTGATTTTTTCCCTCATATCTTTTGTCCATGTGTATGTATATGTGTGTGCCAGTGGTGCGTTTCAAAATTTTTTACCACCAGTTCGGTGAGCGTGGCCTGGTGGGTGCGCTTTGCACGTGCAGATGTCAAACATGCACTTTGTGCAAGTGCAGAGGCATTTTGATTTACCTACTGCAATCCTACACTCTCCCTGTCGCTTCAGCAGCTGCCGTGAGACAATCTGCTGTGATGTGCAAAGCAGCTGCGCTTCAAAAGTAGGACATAAAGGTTAGTATGTGAGCCTGGAGAGGCCCAATAGCAGAGGGTTGGAAAGAACCAATCTCCGCTGCTCATTGGCGCTACCTGCTCGGTAGAACCAGTAGAATACCACTATTGGTGTGTGCATTCCTTCATTCATTCTTGGGACTTCTGCCATGTTAGAAGAAGGGTGGGGATTTTTTCCCCGATATAAGGAGTCACACAATTAGTTCTCTATTTGTAGAGAATGAAGTTATTACTCTGACACTGGACTTTTGATGATGCCTATATATCATTTTAGGGGAAAGTACAAGGTAGGTATAAGCTCAAAGTGAATAAGGATCATTCAGGATGGCTCCACATTATGAAGATAAATATATGCATAAAGGAACACAATAGAGCTACAGATTGAAGACAATAAATCTTAAACTTAATCTCAAGTTAACAGGAAAGTCAGCTTACAGACACATAGGAAAATCTTTCCACTTTCAATAAAAGCTATGGGGGAAAAATAGAAAATTGGAAATAGACTGTTGAGAAGAGACTACGCGACATAGCTTTGTAACCAGAACATTAGAACAATGAATGATGCCAGTTTAAAGAACAGACAAGAAAGTTCATTTGCTTCTATGTAAACCATCATTTTCTAAACATATTAAACATAGATCTCAAGAATTTTAAGCCAGCATGACCTTCAACAGCACCTACTCAAAAATAATAATAATCAAAAATCAAGAAAATGGCTACTACCACATGATCAAAGCTCAATAGGATCAACATAGATCATCTTGGGTACCCTTGCTTTAAGCAACTTCTCCCAGTCTGGTGAGTTCAGGAATTACTATACTGTATCAAGTCCCCTGGTTAAGAATGCCCCAGTTTAAGGATAACCTATAGTGAAGTATGAAGCCAACTGCAGCAAAATTTGAGTTAAATACAAAAGTTCAAGTTCATTAAACAATATTATACGGTAATATTGTTTTGGCTTACATAGAAATTCAACTTAAGGACAGACCTTGGGAACAGAATTCGTTAAACCAGGGACTCCCTGTATGCTGAATTGATCCCCCTCTCTCATTCTATTATTTATAAAAATAATAATACATTTTTGCAAAAGATTTGACTCTTCCAAAAACAAAGTTGCTGAGAACCACATACTTTCTCTCTCCCTCCCTCTCTTTTATTCCCCTCCTTCCAATGACAAAAATATTGTCTTTCAACAGTAGCTCAACTATTTTATTGTTGAGCATGATTTCCAACAGCCAAGATATGTATAAAAGTATGGCTAGAATTTCATGGCACACAGTCTCAAACAAAATGACAGCTGTTGCCTATTCAAAATGAACCATTTTCACCCACTGAAGTATCTTCAGTATGACATCATTTTGACAGCAGCAATCCATTAAAACACAAAAAGGCTTTCAACTTGACAATAATTTGCCTGAAAAAAGTATTCTGAAAAATACAAATGAAACGGAATGCAGCTGGGTTGCATAATTACATAAACAGAACAGAAACTTGAAATAATGGGGTAATATACCCAACTGTGTCCATCTTCGAATGCAAATAGCATTGCCCAACAGAATGGATGCCTGCCTTTCTTCTTCACTGAACCTTCCCTATTATTTGTTTCAATAGCACACAGATCATGTAAAGCAGATTTATAGATGTGCGAGAGGATGTTTTAAGCCAGTGTTTCTTAAAATATGGCCCCAGGATTCCCTCAGTAATGAGAAACAAAATCAAAATTTTGACAAAATCAAATTTGCCAGCCTATATTGGGTAACAATACAATATTAAAATCCCATCAATTCTAATTTTTAATACGCTAAATATTGATAATTATAGTCCAAACAAACAAACACTTTCTTGAGGGTCTTCCATAACTTAAAAGTGGCAAGGGGGAAAGAAACAAGTTTAATAACGTTATGCTCATTAATGGAGCTTAGTATTTCACAAAAAGGCCATGAGAGAAAACACTCATAGGAAACCCACTGCTTTTTTGTGTGTACAGGTAGTCCTTGACTTACGACCACAATTGAGCCCAAAATTTATGTTGTTAAGTAAGATGTTTGTTCAATGAGTTTTATCCCATTTCACACCCTTTCTTGTGAATCGCTGCAGTTGTTAAATTAGTAACATGGTTGTTAAGTGAATATGGCTTCCTCATTTACTTTGCTGTCAGAAAGTCTCTAAAGGTGGTCAGATGACCTGGGAACACTGAAACTGTCATAAATATGAGTCAGTTGCCAAGCATCTGAATTTTGATCACATGACCAGAGGTGGTATTCATCAGGTTCTGATCAGTTCTGGAGAACCGGTATTTTGAGTAGTTTGGAGAACCAGCAAATCCCACCCCTGACTGCAGATTTTACAGTATTCTTCCCCTGCCACGCCCACCAAGTCACACCCACAGAACTGGTAGTACAAAAATTGGAATCCCATTACTGTATGTGACCATGGCGATGCTACAACAGTCAGGAGTGTGAAAAATGATCCTAAATCACTTTTTCAGTGCTATTGTAACTTTGAACTAAATGAACGGCTGTAAGTTGATCTGTGTATGTGTCGTTTTGGAAGGAGGTGAGCATACTTCAAACTGAAAGGAGCGCTTAGTTTTGCTTTCTGAAAACAATGTTAGAAATACACAGTGCTGGAAAAAAAAAAAAAGGCTTGATTTCCAACATGCTGCCTTAATTTTTTTAAATTAGAGGGACAGGGTAATTTTTAAAAAGGCAGCTGAGACAGAGAACAAAGTTTGACTTTGGTACCACCCATTGATATCGTGCATTTCCAGCCTAGTTGCTCAATTGCAGTGAGTTAGTTTATCCATATTTACATCCACCGGCATCAACAAAAGTGTTCAACTATGCAGGCTTTCTGTTCATAAGCCTTTAACCCCATCATGCTTGCTTCCCATTTCTCAGAATATCCTGACTCAGGACTTTTGATTTTTGTTTTACTTAAGGCAGTCCAGCTGGAAAGGATTTGTGACATCACCATGAGAACAAATGGCTTGGATTGCTCCTGTTCATATATTTTTCTGAACTGTACAATAATTAATAATTACTGTACAATAATTTCTTGCTATACTGATGAAGATTTCCCCAGAAGATAGCAGAATTTGCTTATTCATAGTAAACATGAACAGATAATGTACTGAAAGCTCTGAAATATAGCCACAGAGGAAAAATAAAATGAACCAAACAACTACTTTGCAGTCTTGACATGTCGCACATATTTTCAGAAGAGTGGCAATTTCATATCTCTGTCCTTTTTGAAATCCTGGATGGATAGCATCTAGAGCTAGTAATCTGTCTCTAATATACCAGTAAAATCTAAAAATCTGTATCTTATTTTAACTTCTGGGACTCAGGTCCTTAAAATACCTCTTGTCCTTAGTTTCCTCCATTAGCCCTTGTCATTTAACAACTGAGCTCTCTATTTATATTTAAGATTTATATTTAAAATTGCTTTGTTGAATGTTATTAATCTGCATATTAAAATCCATTTCATTTTACTTATCTCCTTGCATTTATATATTTGCATCTGTAATATTATTTTATCATTTTCAACAAAGGATAGCAGAAAACGGGGGGAAAACATACATTTATATTTGGCACATATCATTTCAGAACTGAACAACCTTGTAATATGTTTTGCTGGGCTTCATAAACATTTCTTCTTGCAAGTTATAGTGGTTTCTTTTTCATGATTTGTATATTAGCATATGCTTTTATATTTTCAGGGATTTTATAAAAATGCTGATGAGTAAGTGGTTTTTCCTTCTAACCAAAACAGCTTTCAGACAATTGCCTTTTATGTACTTTGCAATACAACTGCTTTCTTTTGCTCATAGAAAAATAAAAATTTCAGTAACTCAAAGGACTGGTTATGTCCAGAGACCAAATACTTCCAGTGATGCTACCTTATATAGCCTGATTCCATAGCTAATGAAACACCCTAGTTTTGCTGATATATTTCTTTTTTTGTTTGTTTTTTGTCAAACCAGGTGTCTTTGCATTTCTGTAGTGGTGAGAAACAGATTGGGGTTTAATAACCTTTTTTTGTTTGTTTGTTTTCAAAGCTGGAGAATCCTTTCCTTTGTAGCTAAAGGCTGAGTAATCCCTGACTATGATTACATCTCTAACAAATCCATTTAGCCTGCAAACCCCATTTTAAACCAAGTATGAGCTGCAAAGCTAATTTTTATACTGTTTTCATCTTCATCTCTCACTTTTTTTAGCATTCACTTTGATGCTAAATTCTAAAGTACTAAAAAACTTTTGAACACCTTTGCTGTTCCTAATATTTTTCTTTCCTGATGACTACCACCTCTTACAATACTAGACAACACAGTATCAACAGTAGAGACAGGGGTGGGATTCTACCAGTTTGCACCTATTCGCTAGAAGCAGTTGTTAACATTCTAAGCAGTTTGGAGAACCGGTTGTTAGAAGAAATTACTGGCCTAATCCTGTAAAGAAGGCAGGAAGGAAACATTCTGGTGTTGCTTACAGAAACTACCTCTCTGTTAACTCTTATTACATTCTTTGCAGCACTAGACTTCCTGTCTCTGGAACTTCTCTGGAGTTTTTTTCTCCTCCTTGGCTAGTACTTTGCTTGTGTGGAGTGACCTTTCAAAGTTATAATGGCACTGAAGGCACTGAAAAACTGATTTATGACCGTTTTTCACACTTATGACTGTTGCAGCATACCCACAGTCATGAGAGGCCAGATGAGGAGATGGTGTCTCGATGTGAGTGACACTGAGTTGGCCATGTCCAGCCAATAACATGACCACAAAGCCACGCCCACCAACTAAGCCACGCCCACAAAACCAGTTGTTAAAAAATTTGAATCCCACTCCTGAGTAGAGACCTTCAAATTTCTATGTTCTACTATATCACATGACAGCTAACAGCTAATATCTAAAACGTCATCAAAAAAGCACAACAAAGAATGTTCTTTCTGAGCCAGCTCAGAAAGCTCAAACTGCCCAAGGAGCTGCTGATCCAATTCTACAGAGGAATTATTGAGTCGATCATCTGTACCTCTATAACTGTCTGGTTTAGTTTTGCAAACCAACATGACAGACACAGACTTCAGAGGGTAATTAGGACTGCAGAAAAAACAATTACTACCAACCTGCCTTCAATCAAGGACCTGAATACTGCATGAGTCAAAAAGAGGGCTGTGAAAATATTTGCAGACCCCTCACATCCTGGATATAAGCTGTTTCAACTCCTTCCCTCAAAACGATGCTATAGAGCATTGCACATCAGAACAACTAGACACAAGGACAGTTTTTTCCCAAAAGCCATCACTCTGCTAAACAAATAATTTCCTCAACACTGTTTAACTATTACAAAATCTGCGCTACTATTACTGTTAATCTTTTCATCACTCCTTATCACCCATCCCCTCCCACTTGTGATTGTAGGACTGTAACTTTGCATCCTTAAGGATGTCACTTGCATCCTTAAGATTTATATTGACTGTTTCCTAGTATGATTTGATTGTTGACTGTACCCTATGACTATCATTAAGTGTTGTACATTATGATTCTTGATTCTTAATGAATGCATCTTTTATGTATACAGAGAGTATTTCCACCAAGACAAATTCCTTGTGTGTCCAATCACACTTGGCCAATAAAGTATTCTATTCTATTCTATTCTATTCTATTCTATTCTATTCTATTCTATTCTATTCTATTCTATTCTATTCTACTCAATCTTGCTAGAGTTTTGTTTTTATGTGAAGTTAATCTGTACACAACAAGGTAGAATTTGAAGAGTTACAAATAAGAGAACATATCAGAAAGATATTAAAGGAAAGTTAAAGTTAGGTTTACTTAGAATTCAGCAAGACACACTTCTGCATTCTGTAACACTGAACGTTTTTGGGGAACGTTTCAAGGGAAGCCCATGTCATGTATTGCAGTAATCCAATCTGAAAATGACTAGGCCATGAATGAATATAAGCCAATCCTGCCAATCCAGGAACAGGTACAGATGGCTCACCATGATATGACTGCCACCAGCTCTTCGAGCAGGAGTTGGGAGTCTACAAGTTTCTCCAGATTTCCCAATGGGTCTATCTGGAGAAGTACAACCCCATCTAGTACCCAAGATGGCATGATCCTGGAATCAGTGGGCTCTTAAAATTAAAACCAATCTGTCTTGCTAGGTTTCAGCTGAAGCCTGTTCCCCACCAGGACGTCCTAGTCTCCAGACATTAGGATAAAACGTTCAAAGCACTGTTTAATTCTTCTATGAAAGAGCTATATAACTGGGTATCATTAACACACTGAAATCTTAAAATTAAGAATCAATTCACATGAAGTGTTATTTCCTAATCCTGTCATGGTGAACCACTGGCACGCAGAACCATCTCTCTGGGCACACCAGCCATCGCCCGTTGCTCTTCTAGGTCCTGCCACACACATGCACACTGGCCAGCTGATCTTTGCATGCAGGGGAGTGATGGAAACCGGAATAGCAGCTCCCTGGTGCACATGTGTGGGCCGGGAAGCTGAGCTTATGGTTTCTGGAGCATGCATGTGCCCCAGCCAGCTGGTCTTCGTGCGCGCATGCACGCCAGAAGCTGGAAGACCAGGTGGCCGGTGTGTTCACACCGAGGAGCTGCTCTTCCAGTTTCCAGCATCCCCCCCTCCCCCACCGTGCATGCCTGTTCCTATTTTCAGCACTTGATGCTGAAAAGGTTTATCAACACTGGCCTAGTCAAACTGAAGTGTCACTTTCAGAGATAGTAGATTGATGAGTATGTTCTCTTGCACATTAGATGTATACCCTGCCTGAAATAAACAAGGTAGTTTATTTATAGGAGAGTAAGATGGAACAGAGACAGGAGCCTGGATCAAGGTGATGCCATGAAAATTCCATATAATGAAGACGCAAAATGTAGTCACCAAACCGGTAGTAACACCGGTTGAATCCCACCCCTGAACAAGCATCTTGGCTAAGGAGAAGCCGAGGACAAATACATAATAAGGACAAATGGCATAATTCCATTAGAAGCCCATGTATTCATAGTTTCCATAAAAGCTGCATGAATCATATAGAGGAGATGAGCTTTCCAACAACTGTAAAGATAAAATCCTATCTTCATGAATGGCTCTCTTACAGAATGATTGTGTAATAACTGTTCTATTTCATTTGAAAAATACATATATGATTCTCAAAAATTAAATAGCTTGCATTCATATACATTATAAAATGGAATTACACTAATGAAATGCATATACTTAAATTGTATCATGATTTTTTTCTTCTACCTCTGGAGTTTTCAGGTTTCTCCTCCATCCCAATCTTCTGTACATGCAGTGCTCTATTTTAGTAACTTTGCTAAATTAATAGTCCATCAAATGGCACTGTTTCATTGCTTATTCCCTACCAGAGGCTAACTGTGAATATAGTGAATATAACTGTAAACTTACAATTATAAAACTTTAATACCTAACCACATTAACCACAGAAGATGATTCTGGCATGCTTTACCTTTTCTTAAACCCATACTAAATTTAGACATCTGCTATTTAATTCAGTTCATTAGTATGAATCAGGCTGTATGACTGGAAAATCAGTGAAGTATTAATTCTAAAGTTTCCTCTACCAGGAATTGTTTTGCATCAGTTTTATCAAAACTATTAAATTGAATGGAGAAACTAAATTAAATGTTAAGTGTGCCACTTTTAGGGACTGCTATTGTAAGAGATTTAAGAGACTAAAGTTTACATACCCTATATACTATTATGTATACATATGATTACACAGAACATGGTTAACAGACATTTGTAGACATAAGCATATGGATTTGATATTGGAATCTATTAAAAATTACTTAATTATAAAAACAAGCCTTTTTATTTGTCAATGGAGGCAAAACAACTTCGAGAAGTATTCTATACTATATAAATTATTTTCTCTTTGATTTATAGAGAGCTCTTGCTAGATTCTGCATAAATGGATAAATAAGTTATGAATCATGGTAATGTGACTCAGGACTTCTCAAAATTATCCCTGAATTATCCCTTTAAGCTACATCTTAAATGGCTGGCTGGCCATGGTAATTTTACAAGAAATGCAATTATGTTAACATCTTCACAGAGATTACCAAACACAACTCTGAATAATGTTTTAATATAGTCGTAAATGAAAAAAAAAAGTGAGGTCAACTCCAGCTCTTATACTTTTCAAACATAATAGGGTTTATAGAAGAAGTTGTATACCCTCTAAGAGGGAACAGCTTACTTTCCATCCTTAAAGGCTAGGTCACATCGGCCAACGGATGCAAAACGTATGTAAAAAGGACACAGCGGACGAGGAAATTTTCCATCCGTTGTTATCCGCTCTCAAAAGTGCCCCAAATTTGCATAAACAGAGCAGACAACAACGGAAAGGAATGGACGTGGGGAGGATGTAGTGAGGATGTTAAGCGGATGCTCAATGGAAGCCTAGCGGATGGAAGCAGATGGAAGCAGATGACACATCCGCAGGGCTTCCGGGGGAGAACAGCGAAGCGGACGTGCAGCGGAAGGAGCGGTGGAGAGCAGATGCCGAGCGGATGACGCGGATGCATCACGGATGCCTAGCGGATGCCTAGCGGATGCAAAGCATTCACTGCGCATGCGGGGAGGATGCATTGCATCAGCCCCGCGGATATAAAGGGAAGCAGCTCGCAAGCAGGTCACCATTCAGAGGAAAGACCTGCAGCCAGACACATCTTCAGCCAACAACCATGAGGAAGAAGAGGAAGCCTGTGCTACTCCTGCCAGCCCTGGCAAGAAGGACAGGAGCACCATCCCACCCCCTGGCGCTGACTCTGCTTCTGCTGGGGCTTATGCTGCTGGTGCTGACTCTGCTGGTGCTGGTGCTTCTGCTGGTGCTGCTCCTGGTGCTGATGCTTCTGCTGGTGCTGACTCTGCTGGTGCTGCTCCTGGTACTGGTGCTTCTGCTGGTGCTGCTGGTGCTGCTGCTGCTGGTGCTGCTGTTGGTGATGGTGCTGCTGGTGCTGCTGGTGCTGCTGGTGCTGCTGCTGGTGATGGTGTGGTGGACCAGCCCCTAGAACTTCAAAGCCCTACTGATGAGGGCCCAGAAGGCCCTGCCAGAGGGAAGAAGAGGCATTCGCGAGAAAAGGGGGAGAGGAGACAGTACTCCATTGCAGAGGAACATGAGGAGGAGGTGCTCAAATGGCTGAGGGAGAACGAGTACCTCTGGAGAAAGGGACACAGGCTCTATCGAGACACCAAGCGGAAGCAGGCGGCTTGGAGAGAGAAGGCGGGCTACACTTTGGGTGTCCTCCTGGGGTGGTGGAAGCACATGCACACCTGGTAGGGGAAGCTGCACCTAAAGAAGTCTGGCCAGGCTGCGGTCAAGCTCACCGACCGGGAGACCTATGTCATGGCAAAGTGCAGCTTCCTGGAGGGTGAGGTCTGCCACCGAGGAGCAGCCCCTCTGTCTACCCTCACTCTCAGGCAGCCACAGAGAGCCAGTCCTCTTCTGGCCAAGAGTCAGCTCCTGTGTCCAGGCAGGTATCTGTGGAGCGCCCCACGACGGAGATCCCCCCGACAGCTGCACTCCCCGTGCCGGAGCACATGGAGCAGCCCCTGACGCAGATGGAGCAAGAAGAGGCCGCTGCCACCAGAGACCAACCCACCCCCACCCCCACCTCCACAGAAAGCAGGCAGAGAGGCAGACCGGAGGGGCAGAGCCACAATGTCCTCTTGGAGATCAGGGACACCATCAAGAGCAACGTAGATCTCCTCTCTCAGCTGGTAACTTCGACATACCATCCTCTAACAGAAAGCCCTTCCGCACCTATGTGAACCAGACCCTCATGGAAATGCCCGAAGCCCAGTACCAGGTGATCAAGGAGAGAATCACCGGTCTTCTGCACCACCCTCCAGGCCCAGCTGAACCTGCTCCCACCCACTCCAGGTCTGCTCCTCCACCCCAGGTGATGTCACAGCCCTTCCAAGGCTTTCAACATCCCCTCTCCTACCAAGGCTACGGATACCAGGAGTTCCAGCAGCACAGGCAGCCCTTCCCAGTCCAGGCACTGGTACATCGCACACCACAGGTGCCACTGATGTCACCAATACCACTGATGCCACTGACGCCACAGATGCCACCCACGCCACAGATGCCACCAACGCCACAGATGCCATCGATACCTCACCTCGCTCACCTGCAGACCAGACAGCCCCACTACACTCCTCCTCCTCCACCCCACAGCCAAGCCCGGCCTCAGAACATCTGTCATCAGTCTTGGGACTGACATCCCATGTCCTGGAGGAAGGGCCTCTCAACATCACGGGACTGAGCCAGCTCTCTGAGAGCTTCCTACACACACACCATCCCCTGTTGTCCTCTCGGGGCCAGGCATCCCAATGGCGCCTCAGACCAGCACTCCAGCCACTGCCACCTCCACAGCACCTGGACCCTTCACCCCTGAGACCATGGGCATGCCTCAGAGTGACTGAAAAGAGTGCCAGAGACTGGGCTGTTACCTGTTGACTTTATCTTTGCTTGGGACATTTTTCTTGGTTCATTTTGCTTTTTTTAATAAAGTCCTACAGTTTGTTATTAATAAAGGTTATCTTTGCTTCATACACTTGGTTCAGTTCTTTTACTAAATAAAGTCTTAGTGGAAACTTTTAGAAATGGATTTTGCATGCTTGTGGGATGGGTAAGGATAGCTGTGGGATGGGTAATAGCTGTGGGATGGGTAAGGATAGCAGTGGAATGGGCAGGGATACCTGTGGGATGGGTAATAGCTGTGGGATAGATAAGCCTCCATGCAAGCATAGTGGGACTGTATGGTCCACCCTCCCAGGTGCCACACCTATAGCCCTTTATTATCAATAACAATTTAACCATTCATCAACACATTTCAACATAAACACAACTCTTTATTAAATGCCCTGTTCATTGTAGGGGCCACTCAACATACATGGCAGAATCTCATCAGTGTGATGAGACAGGCTGAAGGAAGCATCCATTAAGCATCTACCATCCTGTCTTGCCACTCCACTGCTCCAGCTGGGGAGTTGCACCAGTGTTTCAGGAGGTTGCGCTGCTTCTTCCCTTCACGTGAAGCTCTGTTGGGGCCTTGCACATCCACAGTGTCTATCAGGTTTCACCCTTGCCTTCATTCCCCAGGCTCCATGTCCCCATTGCCTTGTTGGAGGTCCATGAGCCTGTTCTGCAACACTGGGTAGCGGGTGCGTATGAGATTGTGCAGGATGCAGCAAGCTTCCACGATGTTCCTCACAGTCCCTGGGTGATGCTGCATGGTGGTGAGAAGTACCTGGAACCTGTTGGCCAGGATGCCAAAGGCGTTCTCCACCACCCGCCTTGCCCTGGACAGCCTGTAGTTGAAGATCCTCTCTTCACGGGTGAGATATCTTGAAGTGTAGGGCTTCATGAGGTAGGTTCTGAGGGAGAAGGCGTCATCCCCCACGATGAAGTAGGGCACATCTTGCGTGTCATTGGGCAGGGGATCTGGATCTGGGAAGCCCATGATGAGGTTGCGTTCCAGCCCCTCCTTGAGGTCGCTGCCGTTGTATACCTGGGCATCTGAAGCTGACCCGTTGCCTGAAGCATCGATGTACATGAACATGGTCAGCATCGACCATGGCGAAGAGGATGATGCTGAAGAAGCCCTTGTAGTTGTGATAAGTGGACCCTGAGTTGCCCGGAGCTTTGCAGGCCACGTGCTTCCCATCTATGGCTCCAACGGTGTGGGGGAAGTTCCACTTCTGATACCACTGCTCTGCAACTTTCTTCCATCCTTCTTCAGTGGTAGGGCACTGGAGGAGCTCCTCCAGGTGTTCTTCGATGATGGCCTGCACCACTTCTCTGACCACATTGTTGATGGTGTTGTGTGGCACCCTCCAGGCGTACTGCATGTTCCTGTACGTGGTCCCGGAGGCCAGGTGGCGCAGAGTCAGTGCCACCTTCAGCCCAGGGTCCAGGCTGGGCCGGAAGTTGGTGTTTGCCTTGGTCAACCTGGGTGTCAGCCCAGCACCATGCCAGGAAAGCCTCAGTTTTACTTATTTATTTTATTTATTTGTCAATCGCTTACAAGATAATAGGTATAAGTATAAACATGAGTAAGATGTTTATACTTAAATGTTTATACTTATACCTATGAGTTGGCTAAGCCTACCCACACATGGATCCTACCCCTGCCCTGTCACACCCAAAAGGCTGCAGCCAACTAGGCCCATCGGTGAGTGGAAACTTGCTACAGGCCAGAAGATCTTGGCTGGCTAATGGGCTAGGCCTTCCAGTACACAGGTCTCCTTCCAGCTGCACCTTTCATAAGAGTCCTTGGCCTTCTCCTTGTCCCATTTGGCCAGAGTCCACTTATTTTTCCATTTTGCTGCATCTGCTAACAAGCCTGGGAGGAGATCGTTCTTAAGGCTGGCCTGGAGCAAGAACTTTCTGCTGGCCAGAAAAATAGCAAAGGCAATCTCCCTCTAGGCTGGAAAAAGCTTGTCTCAGCCTTAAGATTGCCTTGATTAGCTTTCTATAGTTTCTGTTCTTCTTCCTGGCCAGCCTTCAGAACTGCTGCCTTTCCAGCCTTGAGGAAGATTGTCTTTGCTAGCTTTCTAGATGCCTAGAATTTGACTGGGCACTTCTGTCAGTAGCTGCTGGGGAAAGGAAAGAAAAATCGACCCAGGCATGGTGGGCAGGAAGGAGGTCCGAGGGAAGGAGGGAGGGAGGGAGGGAGGGAGGGAAGGAAGGAAGGAAGGAAGGAAGGAAGGAAGGAAGGAAGGAAGGAAGGAAGGAAGGAAGGAAGGAAGGAAGGAAGGAAGGAAGGAGCATTCAAGTTTTTTTGAAACAAATTGCCTTATGTATGTATGTATGTTAGTTTGGATGAAACATGCAATTAATTTCAAAGGCTAAGATGGGTTGCAGCTTACTGACCTTGGCTGAACTTAAAAAATCTAAGAATTGTTAGACCCAGCTTAGGATTCTGATGGGATGCCATCAGAAAATTGAACAGCTATCGCTGAGATATCTCACAAGAAGGCAATGACAAATTATTCTGAAAAGCTTCACAAATATGTTCATGGAGTTAAGCTTGACTTGAAGGCATCTTTATCTCTTTTTGTAATAATTAAATTGGAGTAGGCTACAATATCACTTATCAAAACTGCCTTCTCTAAAACAATAAGCCCATAATAATCTGCTTTGGGAAAACTCTTAAGATCAAAATATAGCACACTTAATACAGAAATGTGGCTGTTCATTTTTTTTCTCTAGTTTGAAACAGCATAGCAATTCATGCCTAGAAAGGACCTCAGAAGTCATCATATAACCATATAAATGTTGAAGAACAATTTTGCATGTCATAACCAGTACAATCCCTCAAATATAATTTACTGTATTCCATGCCCAGAGGCTTATTAATTTAAAATGGATACATTTAATTTTAGAAACGGAGGAAATCTTGCCTAGTTTCAATTAATGCCTTCTATTATTTCTCGTAGATTAGAAAATAAATCTTTGTCACTGCAGGCTGAATAAAACTGAAACCTTTGCAATTTTCTTCCAGTCATTCTTGGATTAAAAATATTAGGACAAAAATATAACTTTATTTCAAGAATGGCACAAACCAATCATACTGATGAAAGCTAATTTTTTAAAAAATATAAAATCATTATATTGATACGTATTTCCACTTTCTTCCTACATTAGTCAAGACCAATTTTGTAATATTTGATATTAAGATTAAATTGAAACAGCCTGGTGTTTATTGGTTGATTAAATGTGTATGCCTGCAAATAATTCTACCACCTCATGAATTACATCACAACAAAATACAACAAAATCATCATTGTAAAGGAGGGAGGGGAAGAAACCTCTGTTACATGAGGTAAAAAAAAACTGAAAAGGTTCTGTCTTACTGACTTCTGGAAGGCCATTATTAAGAGGGTCAGTCCAACTTCAGTTGAAAATATTCCTTTCTATCCCAACCCTTCTCAACTCAGAAAATGATGTATTACCAACAGCAGCTTTAGGTGTTTTATCTGTGATTTGGTCGCAAGTGTTATACTCATCTTGTATCTTGTATGTTCTTGGATTTATCCATAATTTTCACTTATTAAAACTTTGACCTTTATTTTATTTTAATATATTAGTTTTAGTTGTGCTTTGAAGTAACCAAAAAAAAAGAAAAAAGAACACAATAAGTATGCCTGAACCATAATGGAAAAGTCAGTTTTGTAAAGAAGCTGTGATGAAGTTTTCATTGTTAATGCATGTGTTTTCTTCAGATGCTTTCATAGCAGTGTGGTGGCCCAGTCATCGATGACAGTGAGACTACCACCCATGGAGACTAAACAGGGAAGGGAGCTGGTTCAGTTTTACCAATACCTGGAAGGGAAAAAAATCAAGGCTGCTTTGTTGAGAAAGTTTTCTCAAGGCAAAATGTGAGGTGAAATAATTTTTTTAAAAACTATTTTTATTCCTGCTTACTTCAAGAACATTACTTTTGAAAACAGAAAAATATAGTTCCAAACCAATAACAATTATGTTTCTAATGAATTTTCCAGCCATAGTATTGAGCATATACATGCCAGAGTGCAGAGCCAATGATATTTGAGATGTTGCTAAACTACAGCTTCTACAAGTGTAAAAGAGTAAATAGAAAGAAAATCTCAAAACTTGTTGTTTAGCCATGTTTAGAGACCCAACGAAGCTTAGTGGGGGATACAGTTGTTTACATTATTTACATTGTTTTGTCTTCTTAACCTTTCTGTAAGACAGTTGAGAAAGAATAAGAGAAAGAGATAATAAATATGTCCAATATCAATCAATGAATTTTATATTACACAAGAAGGTTCAGCGGTGACTCTAAATGAAGATTTCTGCCTGAAATCCTAGGGAATTAAAACCATCTAGTGCCAAAAAAAAAAAGATAAGAGTGCTAGATCTGTGGAGAGCAATAGTTTGATGATCTATTACCACATTTACTGACAATTAGAAGTTCTAAGAACAGGATAAAAATGAAAAGTGTGGGTGGATTGTGAAAAGAATTTAGAAAATTGATTTTTTTTCAATAAGCCCAAACTTATAGTTTAGAACAGTGGTTGCCAACCAGTGGGCCATGGCCCACTGGGGGTCCATAAGAAAAATTTGGTGGACCGCAGAGAAATGCGTGGGAATGCAAGGCTGCATCACCCACATGGCCCACGGGAATCCTCCCTGCCCATTTACTCCTTACCTGGCAAACTTGCCTGCAAAGTTGCTATTTTTCCTTTTTTTTTTCCCCTGACCATCAGCTGTTCTGCTGTGCCGGGAGATTTAGTTTAGTTAGAAAGCAGGAAACCATTGGACTTCTTGCTTTCTAGCCAATCTTTAGATCTCTGCTTTTAAGCAGAGCCGAACCTTCCTTAGGACTGAAGCTTCTATTATTCAGTGCAGACTCAGGTAGCTGAATGCAGAAAGTTAGATCTCTTAGTGAATATTTGATTCTGTGAGCAATTCAATCTGCCTGCCTGCTTTGCCTGATTTTGGGTAAATGTTGCTATTTTTTCATAAAAATTCAATATTTACATAAATATAATATTTACATACAAGACATGTCCAGCCAGTCACATGACGATCAAGCCACACCCACAAATTAGGCCATGTCCACAGAAGCTGTTGTTAAGAAATTTGAATCCCTGTCTGTGTGTATGTGAGAGAGAGAGAGAGGGAGGAAGGGAAAGGGAGAGAGAGGTTAGATCAGATCTCTCTCTCTCTGTCCCTCCCTCTCCCTCCCTCTCACCAACGTTAGCAATATTCTGCTTTTAAGACACTGGATGTTCACTGCAAATCAAAAGAGAATTTTTTACAAACACGATTTCAGGTGCTTGTTTATAATTCCTCCAAGCCTGTTCCCATGTGAAAATGCATAGTTTCTGATTCTAGACTTCCTCAAAATATAAAGCACTTTCTTATTCTTAAAGCTACATTGCCACCAACTATGGGTTTAAAGCAAGGGTCTTCAAACTTGGCAAGTTTAAGAATTCCCAGAATTCCTGAGCTAACATTACTGGAGGAGGAATTCTAGGAGTTGAAGTCCACAAGTCTTAAAGTTGTCAAGTTTGAAGACCTCTGGTTTAAACAATGAAATTGAATAACAATAAGTTCTATAGAAAATCATTATGTTTACATCTTGCTTTTAATCTTCCTGTTCGCATCTATTTTACTCCGATGAGAAATAGGATGTGAGATGGATGAATCTTTGGATTAACTCACAAAGTTGTTCTCATGTTTTTATATTCTTAAATTACAAAGCAATTCCCCCATTCCATATTTCCCCAATGACAAATTAAATGCAACTGCCACAACTATAAGGGAATGAACAAGATTGTAAAATTATTTTAATATTTATTGGCAAGCTCTCAGCATGGCCAGATGAAGTCTTCAGAGGTTTACCAGGGAAAGTGGGAAGATTCAGAGCTGTGAGAGAATAGCCAAGGGCATCTATTCTATTACCTAGTAGAGCGTGAAATTAAAAGAGATTGCAAGAACATTCAAAACAATGAGTTATAAGTTTAAGCAACTTTTAATGGAGTGCCAACTGAAAATGTGAGAAGCAGTATCTGGCAAGAAAAATATGGGGAAATTAAATGACAGATGTTTTATCTATTCCTCATGAAAAAAAAAATCTATTTTGGGAGTGCTGCTTGAACCAAGGCAACAGCAGTGGCAAACCATGCATTTCACAACTCCACATATTAGTTCACCAGCTGTGAGCACTCCTTAGCTTGTCGGTCTTAGCATATTATACATATATTAGCTACTTCCTGATCTGACTTCCAGAATGCAATCTTTGTGGGCTACACTTGAGGAGTTCAACAAATTCAATTGGTGTAAAAGGCAGCAATTAAATAGTAAGTGGTATGTGTTATTTCAAGTTTCAGTGTGATTCTCCTGTTGATGAAATCTGCACTGATTGGGAGTTGTGTTCAGCACAATTTATAGATGTTGGCTAAATCCTAAATAATTTAGATTTACTACCTGAGGATATGATTTACTACTTGTCCTGAAATGAACTTGTTGGCAAGAAAGCTTGGGAAAGATGTCCCCTTCTCCCTCTTTCTGAGATCCATCTGTTGAGTACAAAGGAGAAGGCCTTTTCCTGTGCTGACACAAGAATAGACATCTTCAAGAGTTGTGATAAGCTCTTGGTGGTTTTAGTTGTAACGGTGTGATGATTTTGTTTAGTCTGGAATTTTTAGCTTGAAATGGTTAATAACAGTATTGCAGGTTTTTGATCCCATTTATTGCTATTTATATTTTATTATTGTTTAAGTATTCTTGGTTAAAAGATGACATATAAAACAAACTATAGTAATAATTATATATTTCGAAATATGCACTGATTAAAAAGAACAACCTGGTTTCTTTCCTTTGCTTTATTCTATGCAGATGTTTTATCTGACAGAGTGTGACAGGGTAAGTTGGCTTCAGGAATCCACTTCAAATTAGCTTTCCTTAGGTCTAGTCCAATTCTCTAAGCATTAAATTATACAGGACCCTGATATAATCCATCACATTGCATGATGATCTCCACAGTTGCCATATAAACTGAAACTGAAATAGATTTTTATTTACAATCCCAGACCAATAACGCCACATGGGATCAACTAAGTGAAAACAGACTATAAAAACCAGAAACCTGAACAAGTATATAAATATATAACATAAATATCACATGCTCAAAGCAAATCTTTTACTTCAATCTGAAGTAAAAGGGAAAATTCTTTTTATTTCAGGTGCGGCACCTATTGACAAAGAAAAGAATGTGGCTTAAATTAAGAGTTTTTAAAAAAATTCTGTCCAAATAGATTGTCTGAGATGTAAGCTCCAATTAAAATTCTGGTTCTACCTTTACACTTAAGGCCCGGTCCCACTGGCCGATGGACACAAAACATATGCATAAAGGACACAGCGGAAGAGCAAAATTTCGGGGGTGGCTCCATCCGTTGTCATCCGCTCCAAAAAGTGGCAAAAATTTGCATGGACAGAATGGAAAAGAACGGAAAAGAACGGATGTGGGTAGTATGTAGCAGGGATGTTAAACGGATGTTCATAGGAAGCCTAGCAATGAAAGCGGATGGAAGCGGATGACACCTCTGAAGGGGTTCCGGGGGAGAACTGCGAAGTGGATGCATAGCGGATGAAGCGGATGCATCACGGATGCCTAAAGGAAAAAAAGGGGATGCTGCGCGGATGTATATCGGATGCAAACCGTTCACTTCGCATCCTTTCTATTTCCATGCTACTAACGTTGTGTAGACGTTCCATGTACCTTTTCTTTCCTCCCTCTTTCCATTTTCAGCTGCAGCGGATGTGAGTTGCGGGGATGCCCAGAGGATGTTCAGAGGATACAGCAGACGTTTTACAGATGATAACGGACATAGAACGTTTGTTGCTCGTATGTCGCGGATTTACATCGTTCATGGCGGAAAGTTCATTCGTTCACAAAGTTTTGTGCAGCTCAAAACTTCTTGCGTGGATGAAATCGCAGTGAACGGATGCTCCACGGATAGAGCGCATGAAACACATATGCAATGAGTACACAACGGATGCATAGCGTTTTCCAATGGATGGCAAGCTTTTTTTAATGTTTTACATCCTCTTTGCATCTGTAAGCGCAGTGGGACAGGGCCTTTAGGGGTGACATATTTGCAGGGTCATCTTCCTCAGTTAGAAGCAACCCATCCAGTATGGATCTTTCTAAAAGATACCTGGTTGGAAGTCACAAGTTGGTGTTTCTCAACCTTGGTAATTTTAAGATGTATGGACTTCACGCTGGCTGGGGAATTCTGGGATATAATGTTGTCAAGGTTCAGAAACATTGCAAGATGTTGCATTTGTACCATTGTATCTTCTTTGTAAGTTGAGTTTGGTTGCCAAAGTGTTAGTCTTTATAAAACTTGGAAATAGAGAGGTTGTGTTTCATGACACCTAGGACTGCAAGTATAACTGTATTTTTAGTTATTTTTATGGTGTGCAGTTTGATTTGTATTATGGAAGGTTTATTATTAGTATTTTATTACTGCTAAAAGTGTTGCAATTTTGGTAGGCTAAACAAAAATCAAACAGATATATAAATTATAAGCAAATCATTTATTATAACATAATATAATGCTTTTAGGGTCACAATTTCAGAGTTTTTATAAACGTTTTCTTCTGATGCATAATAATCTCTAGTGAAGAGAAGAGAAGAGAAGAGAAGAGAAGAGAAGAGAAGAGAAGAGAAGAGAAGAGAAGAGAAGAGAAGAGAA
>BLBF01000016.1:33912346-33936700 GCA_015471245.1 Laticauda colubrina | reverse complement strand
AAGAGAAGAGAAGAGAAGAGAAGAGAAGAGAAGAGAAGAGAAGAGAATTCTTTGTTGGCCAAGTGTGATTAGACACACAAGGAAACAGTGAATAGCACCACTGATAAGAACTGTCAGTATATACTCAAATCAGTACACCAGTTTTAGATTTCAGAGATTATTATATCAAGCTTTGAGGACTAAAAAGAGTCCAAAATAATTCTGAGTCCTACTTCATAAAATAATAGCAAATGCCACTTCCTGACATGGGGTAAAAAATATCAAAATGGTAAAAATTTAGAAATTGTTCAAAGTCATCTGTTATCATCAAATTGGGTCTTATGTTCATCTGAGGTACTTGCTACTAAATAAGCCTTATCTGAAGAATTTCATGTGAGCACAGATTGTAATGTAACATTCCAGTCCAGCTAGCAAATTTTGGTTTGCTCTGAGGCCAGATGCTAAGCAATCAGTCCACAATGGGATACTGGTTATTTGAGATTTTTAAAAAGGCCAGCCAATTGAGTAAAATGGCCCAAATGGGCTGCCATGAGTCAGTTCCTCTGTTTTCTTTAACAGGAAATGCTATTCCAATGGCTCCTTTCCAGAACAATAGCACGCTTCCTTATGATCCAAATCAGGGGTCTCCAACCTTGGCAACTTTAAGACTTGTGGACTTCAACTCCCAGAGTTCCTCAACTTTCAGCTAGCTTTGCTAGCTGAAGAACTCTGGGAACTCTGGGAATTCTGCCAAGGTTGGAGACCCCTGCTGTAAATGATACTCTGATTTAGCAATCTATTAATGCCATAGTTCTCCTTCATTTTGTTTCTCAGTTACTGAATTACGGGAACATCTTACAGCAGATTTATTTTTCTTGCATGGAAAGCAGTCTTTTTTCTCCTCTCATAGCTTTGGCAGACATTTCAATGACCATTCCACATCTGATCCTAAAGCCCATGTCACACTGCCCAACGGATGCAAAAAGGACACAGTGGACGAGCAAAATGTTCCATCCGTTGTTATCCGCTCTCAAAAGGGGCAAAAATTTGCATAACTGGAGCGGATAACATGGACGCGGGGAGGACGCAGGGCGGATGGAAAGCGGATGTGGAACGGAAGCCCAGCGGATGGAAGCGGAAGGGAGTGGATGGCGCAACCGCAGGGCTTCCGGGGAGCCTCAGCGAAGCGGATGCGGAACGGATACAGCGGATGCAGAACGGACGCCGAACGGATGAAGCGGATGCACAGCAGATTCACAGCAGAAGCCTAATGGATGCCTGGCGTTAATTGCACATGCGGGGAGGATGCATTGCGTCAGCCCCGCGGATATAACGGAAGCAGCTCGGAAGCAGGTCGCCATTCAGAGGAAAGACCTGCTGCCGGACGGATTGGCTGCCTTGCCTGCCCTGCCTGCATGTCTGCCTGCCAGCCTTGCTGCCAGCCTTGCTGCCAGCCTCCCTGCCAGACTTGCTGCCACCCTCCCTGCCAGCCTTGCTACCAGCCTGCCTGCAAGCCTTGCTGCCAGCCAGTCTGCCTGCCAGCCTTGCTGCCTGCCTTCCTGCCAGCCTTGGTTCATGTCTGCCTGCCAGCCTTGGTGCCTACCTCCCTGCCAGCCTTGGTGCCTGCCTTGGTGCCAGCCTTCCTGCCAGCCTTGGTGCCTGCCTTCCTGCAAGCCTTGGTGCCTGCCTTGGTGCCAGCCTTCCTGCCAGCCTTGGTGCCTGCCTGCCTGCCTGCCAGCCTTGGTGCCAGCCTCCCAGCCAGCCTTGCTGCCAGCCTTGGTTCCTGCAAGACTCCCTGCCAGCCAGCAACCCCACAACCATGCGGAAGCACAGTAAGCCTCAGCCATCTGCTGCCAGCCCTTGCAAGAGGGACAGGGCTACCATCCCGCCCCCTGGCCCTCACTCTGGTTCTGCTGGGGCTTCTGCAGCATGGGCTCGCTCTTCTGGGGCTGGGTCTTCTGCTGCTTCTGCTTCTGGAGGAGCTGATGACAAGCACTCCAGCACCAGCCACCTCCACAGCACCTGGACCCTTCACCCCTGAGACTGAGCGACCAAGAGGAGTGCCAGAGACTCACTTTTGTCTTATAGCTTGTTGTTAACAAAGTCTATTTTTGATTCACACACCTGCTTCATTTCTTTCTTTTAATAAAGTCTTGCTGGAAACTTTTAGAAATGGTTTAAGCCTTTGCATGCTTGTGGGATGGGTTTAGATAGCAGTGGGATGGGTTGAGATAGCTGTGGGATGGGAAGGGATACCTTTGGGATGGGTAATAGCTGTGGGATAGATAAACCTCCAGTGCAAGCATAGTGGGACTGTATGGTCCACCCTCCCAAGTGCCACACCTACGGCCCTTTATTATCAATAATAATGTAATAATTATCCACACATGTCAACATAAACACAACTCTTTATTAAACGCCCTGTTCATTCTAGGCCAACCAAACATACATGGCCCAATCTCATCCGTGTGATGAGACAGGCTGAAGGAAGCATCCATTAAGCATCTACCATCCTGTCTTGCCACTCCACTGCTCCAGCTGGGGAGTTGCACCAGTGTCTCAGGAGGTTGCGCTGCTTCTTCGCTTCATCTGAGGCTCTTTTGGGGCCTTGCACATCCTCAGTGTCGATCAGGTTTCGCCCTTGCCTCCATTCCCCAGGCTCCATGTCCCCATTGCCTTGCTGGAGGTCCATGAACCTGTTCTGCAACACTGGGTAGTGGGTGCACATGAGATTGTGCAGGATGCAGCAAGCTTCCATGATCCTCCTCACGGTCTCTGGGCAATGCTGCATGGTGGTGAGAAGTACCTGGAACCTGTTGGCCAGGATGCCAAAGGCGTTCTCCATCACCCGCCTTGCCCAGGACAGCCTGTAGTTGAAGATTCTCTCTTCACGGGTGAGGAGTCTGGAAGTGTAGGGCTTCATGAGGTAGGTTGTGAGGGAGAAGGTGTCATACCCCACGATGAAGTAGGGCACATCTTGTGTGTCGTTGGGCAGGGGTTCTGGATCTGGGAAGCCCACCATGAGGTTGCCTTCCAGCTCCTCCTTGAGGTGACTGGCATTGTATACCTGGGCATCTGAAGATGAGCCGTTGCCTGAAGCATCGATGTACATGAACTTGTAGTCAGCATCGACCATGGCGAAGAGGATGATGCTGAAGAAGCCCTTGGAGTTGAAATAAGTGGACCCCGAGTTGGCTGGAGATTTGCAGGCCACGTGCTTGACATCTATGGCTCCAACGGTGTGGGGGAAGTTCCACTTCTGATACCACTGCTCTGCAACTTTCTTCCATCCTTCTTCAGTGGAGGGGTACTGGAGGAGCTCCTCCTTGTATTCTTCGATGATGGCCTGCACTACTTCTCTGACCACAATGCTGATGGTGTTGGATGGCACCCTCCAGCCGTACTGCATGCTCCTGTAGGAGGTCCCTGAGGCCAGGTGGCGCAGAGTGAGTGCCACCTTGAGCCCAGGTTCCAGGCTGGGCCGGAAGCTGGTGTTTGCCTTGGTCAACCTGGGTGTCAGGCGCTGCACAACTTCGTCAAACATGGCTGGAGGCATCCTCATGAAGTTCTGGAACGCCCGAGTGTCTTCGCTCCTGAGCTCCACCATCAGCTTGTTGTACAGTCCGTCCTCTGCTCTTCTGGTGAACCATCTTCAGATCCAGACTCTTTTTGGGTGGCTCCTTTTCTTCTCGCAGTAGAGTTCACAGAGCCTGCAGATGGCTTCGCACTGTTGCAGAACGATGGTGGCTGCCGAAAGGACTTTGTTACAATCCACGGTGGACATGACTGGATGTTGTGGAAGAGGAAGAGCCAGATGAAGGCTGCAGAGGTCTGCACCACTGGGCTGCTGTTCTGAAAGTGAGATGCAGGTGAGTTGCTCCCCCTTTTTATAGGCAGTATAGGTTTTCCGCTAGGCATCCTCTAGGCATCCTCTAGGCATCCTCTAGACATCCTTAATATCCGAGATAGGTCCCCTCTGCGAACGTTTTTTCCATTTTAAACGCTTTGTTTCCGTTCTGCATCCGCTAGGCATCTGTTCTGCATCCGTTCTGCATCCGTTCCGCTTCCTCCCTGCGTCCGGGCGGATGCAGTTCCATGGATGCATAGTGGACGCCTAGCGGATATAGCAGATGCGTAACGGATGCGTAACGGATGCCTAGCGGATGCGTAGCGGATGCAGAACGGACAAACTTGATACATTTTCCGCGCAAAAGTTTTAGGCAGTCCAAAACTTTTGGAGCGGATGAAACGTCCATAAACGGATGTTGGACGGATAGAGAAGAAGCAAAACGGAGGCAGTGAGTACATCGCGTTTTCCAATGGATGGCAAGGGTTTTTGTCCGTTTTACATCCTCTTTGTATCCGTTGGTTCAGTGTGACATGGGCTTAAATGTGTGAAATTTATTTCGTCCAGGAGATGTTGGCGTCATCAAACAGAAAAGGAAGAGGAGGAGAAGAATGATAATCTATTTTTCTTGCAGTCCTAGATTGATATCAATAAAATTCAAAAATATAAATCAGATTATACACCAACAAAGATTTCTTTTGGAATAATAATGAAAGGAACAAAAAAAAAAGTAGGACTTGATTCTTAAAATTACAGCTCAGTAAAACTGAAAAGGCTGGCTTCTACCAGCACAAAAAACGAGGAAACAAACCCCAGTATGCTATTTTTCATTTATAATATTGCTTTGTTAGACTCATTTATCCATGCATTTATCTTGTAGGCAGCATATGTATTTGTACACCGGAAGTTTTTTCTCAGTGTTGATATTATCAGAATAAAAAAAATATTAGAAATAAAGTGATAGCTCCAGCATAATACCCAGAAATAATGTGGAAATAAAAATAAATAAATCAGTGCAGTGCAACTTTGACCCACTGTATCTGAGTATTTGTTACTGGAAATCCCTTAAAAGTAGATGCAAGAAAAGAAATACAGAGGAGAGAAGGAAACCACCAATACTATCTTAAGATATGGACCTATTCTAAATTCCTGGTCTTTATTTTACACTTCCTATTTGTAATTTCTGAAAATTCTGATTCTTATCCATGTGTTTAACCTGGTTCTTGCTCACATTAAAGAATGTCACATTACATCTTCAGTTTGTGGTAATCTTGGCAGAGAAGGTTGGTCAGATAATAGCTGGGTATTAAGAAATTATCCACATCCTTTCCTACAGTCAGCAGAGAGCTTAAATGAACCATTTCAGCTATTCAGTATGAATGCCAGTATTTATGTTTGCCAACCTGGAAATATTCTTTTTTTTTTTGTACTTTTACTCTTTGTAGAGTTTTATAAATGCTGGGCATAGCTGTTTTATTCCATTTCAAAGATGATTTTCTCTTCCACTTTCCAACTTCACCCAAGACTTTCTGCTAATCCTCGACTTCGTTTTTGCAGATATTATCTAAAATGCTTCACACTCAATATAACTGTTTTCCTCTTTGCCAAGGCTTTTTTTCTGCACTTGTTATTTGGGATTTCCTACATTCTCAAGGCTTGTGGCCTCTGCTCTCCTGCCAGATGTCCTCCTTCCCTTCCAGGGTGGCCTTGAGGGGTTTTCTCTTCATCTGCTGAGCAGAGCGACATCAGTCAAAGCATATGAGCAGGAGTGGGATTCTACCAGTTCGCATCTATTCACTAGAAGCAGTTGTTAACAGTCTAAGCAGTTTGGAGAACCGGTTGTTAGAAGAAATTACTGGCCTAATCCTGTAAGGAAGGCAGGAAGAAAACATTCTGGTGGTGCTTACAGAAACTGCCTCTCCGTAAACCCTTATTACATTCTTGGCAGGACTAGACTTCCTGTCTCAGGAACTTCTCTAGAGTTTTTTTTCCCCTCCTTTGCTGGTACTTTGCTTGTGTGGAGTGACCATTCAAAGTTACAATGGCACTGATAAAAGTTTTTTTTCACACTTTTTTCACACTTATGACTGTTGCAGCATCCCCACAGTCATGACAGGCCAGGCGAGGAGAAGTGTGCCTCGATGTGAGTAATATTGAGTTGGTCATACCCAGCCAATAACATGACCACCAAGCCATGCCCACCACCTAAGCCAAACCCACAGAAACGGTTAAAAATTTTGAATCCCACCCCTGATATGAGCATCTTATGAGTTAGTCTATATGGTTATTTCTGTTTGAATGCAATATCTCTGAGAAATATGTCCCTGATGACACATTTGAATAGATATAACTTTACTGATAACAAAGTTTCAGTAACTTGGAAGTTTGCATATTCTCATCCTCAATTAGGATGGTTTGAACAAACTTTTTATACCACCTACCAGTATAAATTTTGGATTTTTCTTTTTAAAGAATTAATATAACTATTATTGGGGGGGGGGTGTTATAAGGTCCCTTGGAAAATATGGCATTTAAGTACCCTGGTTAGATTCTATTTTCAAGGAAAGAAATTTCAAAGAGTCTGAAGAAGGAGCCTACATTTTGTGAGTGTGACCTATCCCTATGACCATTAGAGATACAGTATTTGCCTCAACTGGCATTACCAACTGAAATTTCATTTAAGTTTTGTGAATATAAATACAATAATTTACTTGTTTGCTTGGTCTGCACAATTAGGCCCAAGTTTCTATCTACTTAACGTGTGGCAGGAAACAGATTGAGAATTAATGGGCTTTGTGTTTCCAGAGCTGGAAAGAACAAATACATTTTTTTGGGATACTATCTATAACCTTACGTTTTTCACTAAATGTACTTAGTCTACAGCCTTCTTCTTGGGACTAACTTGGAACTGTAGGACTTCATAACATCTGGTTTAATTGTTGAATACTCCTCTTATTCTTGCTCTTGGTATCCACCTCCTATTTCTGCAGGAGTGGAGAATATCTTGATAGAATTTGATAGAATTTTGGTACCGTGTTACTTGTAAATACATTGTGATAGATACTGGATTTTCCCCTTTCTTTGCAACAAAGCACTCTGTATTCAAATGTGTAACCTAAGATAGGCAGTGTCAGCAATAGATTAAACCCATTCATGTTTCAACAAAATAAGGTACTATACATGAATATTATATGCTTGGAGGTTTATTCATCTGCACTCATGAAATATCCCAGTATGGGTACATTCTTTATATTTTGCAAAGCAGAGTTTTCTCTCTAAACACGGGAAATTCTATTTTGATTATCTGAATGGACTGCTAAATATTGATTAAACTACACTGGGAACTATAATTTATATGTATTTCCATTGAACTAGAATAAAGAGGGGCATTGCATTTGCTATTGGCCTTTGTAAATACGTTTTACTCAGCTAATTCTTCTGTCTATTTTACATTACCAAGAGCAAATTCTTGCTGAGGTATTTTATTATCCTTCCTGTATGCTGATCCTGAAGCAATATAGTTGTTTCCAGCCAACCTATTCCCTGGGCAATATAGACTTTTTCTTTTTTGTCTTTCACTTTGGTAGCAAAACTCATTAAGAGTTTTGGGTCGAATCCAATTTTGATCTTCCACTGACAGAAATGGAAACTGGCCATCCTACTACCAACTCCTTTAGTTCACCCCAAACCTTCTTCAGATGGTCCACAATTATCCAAAGCAAAATTTAGGGGTAGAGGGCAGCAGGAAGGAGTCATCCTCTCCTACTTTTGATGATTGAAGACTTTTTTCACTTGAGAACCAGCACAAATGTCTATGGCAGGGGTCTTCAAACTTGACAGCTTTAAGACTTGTGGACTTTAACTACCACAATTCCTCCTCCAGTCACGTTAGCTCAGGAATTCTGGGAGTTGAAGTCCACAAGTCTTAAACTTGCCAAGCTTGAAGACCCCTACCATTGTGTACCATGGTCTACAGTACACAACATTACTGTTTTATGCAAATGATATAGAATTTCAAATTTGCTGCAAGTCTGGCTGCTTGATGGCAAGAAGTGTGTGTCATCACAAAGATAGAACAGAAGGTGGGACCAGTCAATCTGAGGACTCTGAGACAAAAAGGGATCTCTCAGGAGGATTAGAAAGAAAAGATCAAATTGACAGGAGGAGAGCAGAGAGAGCATCAGAGCCAGCCATCAGGAGCCAAGAGGTTAGGAACTAGCATTTGAAAGGGATCAGAAGAAAAGGGCTCATCCCTGTGGAGTTTCTGAGATAGCTTCAATGCGATGGTGAAAACTCAAGCAGAGCATTTTAAGTGGCACGGGAAGCAGACAGAAGAAAAAAAACTTTAAAAATAAGGGCCATCAATAAGTATGAGCAGATTATGCACTGTTAGAAAAGAACAGTAAACTTTATAACAAATTCTTCAGAAATAAAATAGTTTGTACATTCATTGGTGCAATAGATTTTGCAGAAGAGCTCTTCCCTTTGGGTGGGTGGGTAGGTGCTTAGGCAACCATTTCACATCATTTATATTTATTTCTAGGGTAAACAGAAAGTAAGAAAGGTGAAAACAGTGATTGTAGCAACAGTGACACGACAGTAGAAAAACATCAGCAAGTAAAAAGAATGTGAAAAGAATGAAATAATAAATTGTACTTCTTTGATCAATAAATACCAGGAACATACCCCTTTAAATTTTATTTTATTGGGTTTCAATTCCCATTTGGGATATTATGAAATCTAGGAATGAGTATGGGCTCCATGGCTATTTTCCTCCTCTTAAAATGCCAGTTTTCATACTATAATCTATATATATTATTTCTGTTTGATACAAAACAGGAAATTTTGGCTCAATATAAACCAAGTCAGCATGCTGAAGATGGGGGAAAGAATGAAAGCTAAGACAAATTGTCTGAATTGGATGCATGGCTAAACATTTCAAAGCAATTTTCAATTACTCTATTGGGATCTATTTTGGAATCAACATTCCCAAGGTCCTGCTGGTCCCAAGGCTATCCCCAGATCCCTAAAACAGAAGCTTTCATTCTGTTTTGCTCAGTTAGTTTGCCTGCCTTCTCAAAGCATAATAATGACCAAGATGAAGTCCACCAACTTCTATTAAGCCTTGCTCCCTGTTTCTGGATGGTACTGTAAAAAATGAATCAGGTAAGGTGATGGGGCCCTTTAAAATTAGAGATATTTTATTTTAACCTCTGATTATTTGGATCTGACATTTATTATTATATTCACTACAAACAGTGACAGTACTAAAACTGTTTTCAATTCTCTTCATTAAGCTCACCAGGACTTCACAGTCTCCTAAATACTGTGGAAAAACCCCAAATCAAAATACCATCCTGGCAACTAAATTTCAATCTATTAGAAACTCTGCATGCTTCTGGCTCAAATTGTTTACAGCTCATTTCCTTCTGCAGCCTGCTCCTTTCTGTGATCTCAATTCTAATGCTTTCCCCCCACTTTCATTTTAGTTTCTGTATTAGTATGCAATGAATTATTGTAAGAGATATTGCTAAAAACATTAATCATGTCTTCCTCTATGGCCACATTAGAAAATCAGATAATTAGATTTTAATAGCAAAAATAGGCTGTATTAGGAGGTTTAACATCAACCACAGCTTACATCTCCTCTTCTCTGACATGGTTTAAAATAAACTTCAACTATTGAAAGAGGAGCTTAACATGCCAGAATTTGTTGTTGGCCAATAGCCAGGTAGCTTAGAATTATAATAGTTCTCGTCTCAATACATTTCGAGGTATAGCATGTTAAAGCTGAATTAAATTACAATGAAACCATAAATCCCATCTTGTGGGAAAATCAAATAGGATGTAGTTTTGTTGTCCTACTTACCCCAATTTAAGAGAGAGAAGCTGGTAGGTAAACTGGTGCTTTGCTTTTTTGTTTGCACATAACACTAGACTATGGTTTAATCAGGTGGGATTCAACCCATGTTACTACCATTTCGGTGACTATGTTTTGCGCTGTGCTATAGTATATAATGACCAGAAATATTAGGAGACTAGAATCTCACAGAATTCCATTTTTAAGTGTTTCCTATACTGATTGGGGGGTGGGGGGGGAGAAGGCATTTACAAAGAACTTTCCCACGTGAAATTTGTGAAATAAAATCTCTTGTGCTCACCACACTCCAAAGCCATTACTTGGATGGCCCGAACTTCAGACTTTAAATCTTTATTGCAGGTATGCCTATAACATATTTTAGGATTTGAATGCCAAACTATGAACTATGAAATGGGTAAAAATGAATCGATTTTTCAAGATAGTTGTCTTGAATACTGAGAAGGCATCATTTAGGAGATTTTGTTATTTTGTGGAAATTCCAGAGAGACATTTTCCTCTGGAAGTTGCAGTCCCAAAAGTTGTAAAGGGCATGAGTCAGAATAGCAAGCTTAGAAAAAGGATGTTATTCAACAATCTCTTTATTTTTTCCTGTTGGACAGTACAATAGTCACACTGTGGCAAGAGGGAACACAATTGCTGATTGTCATGCTTAGATACTTGATATTTTTCAGACCACATATAGATGTAATCCAACTTATTCCTTTACAGGGCTAGTAAAGCATTAATAACTGCAACATGTAAGGAAGGACAACATGTCTTCTTATATGTAAGAGAAGTGTTCTTGTTTTATGGTGGTTTATTTGTATTAAAAAAATTAAATAATTTGTCCCAAATGTCCACAGCTTTTAGATATTCTGGTGTTGCCCAACTAAAAGTTCTCTTCTTATCATAGAAACATATCAGCCATCTCAGCTTAATTTGACTATAAATGCTCAAGAACAGCTTTCATTAAATAGAGCCCTATTGATTTGAATCTGAAATTATTGACTCTACCTCCCCAACTGAATTTATTAGACTTGGCTAGAATTAACCAAGTAGTTGTATTTGCAGAGGGTACCAAGAATTAGCTTTCAGTTTACATGAACACCTGTTGGATGAACCTGCAAAGCCTTAATTGCCATATTAATATTGATCTATAATTTCCATGTATTATAGTTAGAGGACTAGAATAATGAGTCACTATCTAAATAATGTTTATTAAAAATAATTGGAATGTTTATTGGAGCTCATATGGAATGAAATCTAGTGTTGTGCAAGATGATTTTTCAGTCTTGTGCTGTTATTTATTTTCCTTCCCCTGAAGGCTTCTCTTAAAACACCAAGCCCTTCTCTTAACACTTTGGACCTTTCAAAAAAGATTTTAAGAGTGTGTGGAAATTGTAGACAGAAGAAGAAATGACTGTTTTCACTTTGGAAATTATATAATTAGAAAACACCTTGCAAACCTAACCACCATGAGAACTTTTTCAATTATTTATTTACCTTCTTTGTAGTGAATTCATATATGCTTGTGTCAGACTAACACCAGAACCCAGCTACCTAGTAGTTGTTCAAGTTTCTTGTTACCATCCCACGTTCTGTCCTGCTGACATTCAGTGTGTGAGCTTCTTAAAGAGACTATTGTTTTCTTTTTTGCTTATGTGAATCTGTGAAGATCTCAGACACTAGTAAAGGAGAATATTTGTAGCTCAGGGTTGAGACAGGGAGGGTAACTCTAGCATGGATAACATTACATAGTCTGGTAATGAAATATCTGCAATAAAACAATTAAGTTCAGAGAGCACCAAGGACCCCACACATTGATTGTGTAACAAATGATAATAATAAGATTCAGGAACTACTGCATGGAAGTCCTGCCACCATGTGATTTGACATCCCAATAATCTTCCCCCAAAAACCAGCTAAGAAGCCACCAAATTGATGCTCTCTCATAAAGGTGCCTTAATTTGACAGTAGGCAGCAATTTCTCTATCAGGCTTCTGTTTAGGAATGGACAATTTAGTTTTCAAATGATACATTTATTTTTAGGAACAATGTCTGTAGTCTCACAAAGCTGGCCAAGCAAAAGTGCTTTCCACTGACAACAAAAAATGTAGGTCATAATCCACCCCACTGGGTGAACAAGAAGATGAGGAATGAGCGGCATAGAATTGCTGAGAATTTGTGTTTGTGTGTTCTTGTGTGAATACCTGCACGTACATGTTGCATGTCTGTGCTTTCCTCCATAAATGTTATTTTTAGCTCTGTTCTCACATGATGAAGGACAAAAATAAAACCTTATACATTTTTCATGGCGTCCCAGGTCCTCGCAATGTGCCCTTGGCTTAATACATTTTTAATAAGCTGAACCCAGCAAAAAAAAAAATGAATAGGGCCTCTTTTTTGTTGTTGTTGTTTTATGTTGAGAGCAGAGCCTCTTGCAGTAACTATCAATTTGACTGCAATCCTATACATACTGCTCTAAAAGTAAGCCTTTCTAAACTGGATGTGACTTTTTCTGAGTAGAGAGGCAGAGGATTATGCTGTTCAATCTCTCAGCACTAATATAAAGAGAATAAATTTTAGGCTGGGTTGCAAACATTCCTCCCAAATTTTAATATGCACAGTTGCACTGAATGCAAGAAATATTTTTATATAACCATGTCTAAGTTCAATAATGGATTTCACCTGGATTACTATTCTTTCCGTGAAATGTATCTGATACAACTAAGGCAGTGAAAATGGAGAAACAAGAGTTCTGTATTGTTGAAAACCAATTAAAACTTCAATTCACATATACCTCTCTTAATTGTGAAATGATTAGCACAACAATCATCTAATGCAGAGCTGGTATTCAGTAGGTTCTGACCAGTTCTGGAGAACCAATAGCGGAAATTTTGAGTAGTTCGGAAAACCAGCAAAAACCACCCCTGACTAGAGATTTTATAGTATCCTTCCCCTGCCAGCCCACCAAGCCACGCCCACAGAACCGGTAGTAAAAAAATTTGAATCCCACCACTGGTCTAGTGTCTGAAAGTGGCAACGCTTTAAGTAAGTCCAACAATAATATCATATTTTTCAACTTCCAATTTAATGATTTATCAACCTGATCATCATTGACTGTGAAGAGTTGTCTTGTCAACTCCCCTTCAACATCTCCTTGGATTGCATTTAGAATTAAACCTGGAATAATGGAAGGCCATTTATTTTGAGATTATCCAAGGTAATAGTTTGCAATGCTTTGATAAGCTTTGCATATATCAATAATGTAGATAATGTGGATTGCTGATATTATTGTGTGTTCTTTATTCGTTTCTCTCTCTCCCCCACCTCTGTTGCCTTTTGCCCCATGTTTGTCAGTCAACATTTCACATCAAGTTATATCTTTTGCTAACTAACATGTATCCTTCTTCTAATCTGGCGAGAGGATTTGACTGGGAGTGAGCTGGGTGCCCAAAACTGGAAATTATCTCTAGTAGTTTTCCAAAGAAGGGCAGAAAGTTCCATTCCTTCAAGGCTTTGACATATAGCAAGGAATGTTCTAATTAAGATTGATGTTAGTGTTCACATCATAAACTTAGAATAGGAAGCCTGATATTATCCAGATGTTTGGGTTTTTATCTCAAATTCCAATTTCCTTGCCATTAGCCAATTTGGTGGGAGTTAGTAAGAACTAATTAAACTTTCTGACATTCCCCTGCAATCTTGCAATCTACCATAAAATGGCTTGATTTTTCTACTGTATATCATTCTTTAAGGAACCCTATAAAAAGCTAGCATTTTGCTGAAGACTGTTAAGATCAAGAAGAGAGATTTGAGAGGAGGATCTGCTTCTAATAAGGAATGTGAACTGTCAACTGTTCAACATGAAGTCTATTACTAATACAGTTTAGTTATTTATTTATTAATTTTATATGCCACCCATCGGAGTTCAAGTGACTCCGAGTGGCTTACAACATAATAAAACATACAGATATAAAAGCATATTGAAATTTCAAAATATTAAAACAAATTTTTAAAAACACAGATGTGGAGTGGAGCACTAGTGCTGTGTTCTTTGTTACTGCACCAACCAACCTCCACAACTTCTCCTTTAGTTAAATGTTAGAGTTTTCCATATTACTATAGTTTATACTTATTAACCACATACCTGCTACTATCACTTTTCATACTTTCTTAAGATAAAGTTTGGTCAGAGATTTTGGCTGGATTCTTAATTGTTTTCCAGCCCTACAGTTTGACCAGATAGTAAAATTGACTCCATACGAAGACTAGGAAGATAGGCTGTAGTAATTGAGACTACACTGATAGAATCCTTTAAGTATTTTTCCTTCCTTCCTTCTTATACTCCAGTTAATCTGGTGTGCGTGGGAGTCTTTTTCTAATATTTTCCTGTCTCCCTGGCTTAATATATTTTTATTCTGTGTGTATTGTTGCCTTAGAGGCTTCTCTAAGGTCATCTCTATGGATCCTTATGGTCAGCTATGGCAAAAATCAAAAATTACAAACAAACCACATATACTGTATCTTAAATCTCAAACAAGGCAAAAGCTTGATGTTTCACAGTATATTAAAAGTAAAAAAAATGGATGACTTTGTTTGATTGTGGCAACAAATTACAAGTTGTTTGTTGGTATCAGCTACCAACTTTTTAAATAAAGTGGTGCTTAAGGCATTAGGCTGGAAATCAAGGTACTGTGAGTTCTATTCCTACCTTAGGCACAAAGCTACAAATCTTGGCTAGTCGTTCTCTCACAGACCTAGGAAGAAACAATGGCAAACAACTTCTGAAATCTTATGAAGGAAACTGAAGAGATTAGAACAGGCAGTGTAGGAGATGAACATTCTCAGTTAGAGGTAGGGTTAAGTGTGTAATCAATTTGGAGTCATTGTGTAACCACCAGAAACCCAAATCTTGTAAGCAATTGACAAACCAAATAAATAAATAAAATAAATCCAGCCTAGCCCCCCTGAATTCTATTGACCCTTATCTAGCACCAATTTAGCTTGAATTGTTAGTCACTCAGAATCTTATATATAGATGCCAAGAATAAACTCTTAGGCTTTGAGTTCAACTCTGTTTCTGGTTATTTGTGCCTGGCAATCAGCCACCAGAATCAATATAAAAAGCACACACCTCTCAAAACAAAGTTATAAAAAACTCTATGGGAGAAGTAATCCAACTTAGATTCTATGAAACACTTACCACACTGCATATGATTTTCAGAAGCAGGCTGGAAAAAAAAGCTGGTGATTTTAAAAACAACTATTGATTTAATTAAAAAAAATAAGCTATATTTTCACTCATCTTTCTTTAAAATAACACAGGAACCTGGGTTTAATATAAATAATTAAAACCTGATATATAACACTTTCTTTGAAAACAAATAAGAAGCCTGCTGTAGCAATATGGTGCGATTATATTATTTTAACGACAATTATTTTTATTGAATTTTAAAAAAGAATGTTTTTTTAAAATTAGTAACATTTTTTTTAAAAAATGTAATCATAATGACTGTAGTTAAATTTTACTAAATATTTATAAACCATACTTAATTCAAACTATTGATGAAAGAAACAGATATTAAAATGTGTGAAGCCCAAATTAAAATAAAGCGAATTAAGTTACAGAATGAAGAATATTTTTAAAGTGATCAGATTTCTTTATTTAAAAATTCGAAGTCAAAGTAGCAGAAGAAAGCACACAACACAAATAAAAACAGGGATGTTAATAATTGTTAGATTAAACAAAGGTTAAACAATTTGTGGTTTGGAGATTATAGGAACCCAGCAATTAATGCAAGCCAGGCCTTCAGGTTAATATGGTTTGTTTGGGCACAGCTTGTCCTGAAACACAAAAATTGTATTTTGCTGAATAAAGATTCAAATTCAGCAAGTAGTAAATCTATTAATATTTATTATCCCTTTTTTCAGTAGTGTTCCTAATACTTCCTGAGAGATCATTTTAAGATGTATAGGCACAGAATTGACATTGGCATCATTTTCTACAGGGCTTAACTGATTATGGAATAGGCATTTTATAATAAGCATGCAAAATGCACCTTGAGAGCAATTTCAGTTTCCTTTTATCTAACTCAAAACCAACAATCACTTTTTATTGCTTTCGGTTCAAACACTAAGTTGCTGTTGAATTATACAGCTCTAAGAGTTAAAAGCTTATGTGAATGCTTTGTTTAAATAATTAGTACTAAAAGAGAACAAGTTCTTAATGTTGGTGGGATTACAGCTTCATACTCTGACCATTTCTACACCGCATTTGGAGGAAGTTCATGCTTAGCTAAAATTAAGAATGTACTTTTAATGACTTTTACCATGCATATGTTCATGGAGCTAATTAGCATTCCTGCAGAGAAGACTTCAACTTTTTGTTCACTCTTTCCCGAGTGGAAAGCAGAGTGTTCATGAGAGCCTGCTGAGTAATCTAGATTCATTAAGCCAGCGTGTTTCTTGATTGCTAAGAAAACTGTGGTTCCCTCAACGTGCAAAAATTATGTGAAAGAATTTGAGATACAACTTGCTAGGTCAACATATAGGAAATCTTCTATGGATTTTAGACATGCTATATCATCTTTTAAATGAGAGACAGCTTACCTAAATTGGACGCTATGAGGGAACCCGTAAAAGTAGTGTTAATTGGTACAGAGATAAATAAACTTTGGGTGTGCAAAGGCATTACTTTTGAGCACCGAACACCACAGTGTGTATGGATCCACATCTCACATATGTGGGCAGGGCTAACTGGGGAAAGTGTGATTTTTTTCCAAAAAAAGTGCTGTCCCTATTCAATGATTTACATTGCAAATTTGTGTGTTTTCACTGAAAAATGGTATGCAATTGGGCTGTAATGTATCAGCAGCTATTGTTCATAAGAATCACAGTGCAACTATGAATGACCTCCAAAAATAAAGATGACCCTTCAAAGGCCATCAGTAATCTAGGAGGACATGGATGCTTTCTACCCAACCTACAGGGATGGGATCCTACTGGCATAACAACTGGTTCGCTTCACATACATGCATGCTAAATGCATGCTGCGTATGTGAATTATTTACAAATTACTGGGTCCAGCAAGCGTTCACCTGCTCCAGCTGTTGAGTGGCACTCAGCTGTGCCGCGCAAAGCAGAGGAGGAAAAAGCAGGCACTAAAGGACAGCCTAGAGCCCAGGGTGGGCCAAACAGACGACCCAAAGATTGTTGCAGCAAACTGGTTCAGTGTCAGCTGTTCTTCAGAGCTACCAGTTCTATACAACTGGGCTGAACCAGTAGCATACCACTCTTCCACCCTATAATGCTCTAAAGAGAACATTTTCTCCTGTATAGATGTCATGCCCCTGTCGGAATCTGATGTGGAGACGGAGACCGAGCAACTGACAGGGAATGGAAGTGTGACTCTGTTGGCTGTGGAAGACACTGGGGAAGGGCAAAGTCCAGCTGGGCAGAGCAGGGAAAAGTTAGAGCAAGGGAGAGGGAATTTGGAGGAAGATCCAGGCCTACCCCCTCTTCATCCTAGGGCACACAGGGAGGAATGGAGAAGGGAGCAACATGAGTTGCGTGGCTTTCAGGGGAGGAAAGGGCCCTGATTCCCTTCATAAGCTGCAGCTGGGAACACAGTGTTTAAAAAGGGAAGTTGCACACAGCAAATTATCAGGAGCAAATCGTGAATTATCTGGTATTATCGAGGCTTATCTGGGTTTCTGGCATCTTCCCAACTGTGTGTGTTTTGCTGACCTTTCAAGTCTTCAATTCCTTCTCCTGCCCTGTCAAGTTAATTACTGCAGCATGGTTTGTGTGGATTTTTATTTACAGTTTGTGTACTTTGTTTTTGAACTGAATTTCCTCCACTTAAAGACTGTTCTTGGGAGAGTTTTTTTCTCCAGCTGAAGGTAACCTGGATACTGGGGGCAAAGTTGGAGGTACTAAAGGGACTCTTCTTACTTAGGTGACTGTGTTGCCTTTGTGCCACACCCCGGGTCATCATAATAGATTGTTCAACCATTGCATGGAGGCCCTTTTGATTCCCTTTATATGGAGCCCAAAAGGTGATCTTCTCTGTTGTGATGTCCACACTCTAAAGTTCCCTTCTGTAGATGTACAAAAAGTATGAATCTTGTTAAAAGTTAAGTCCATATTTAAAAGATTTTTATTCTTCTTACCATTTGACATTTCATGGTGGAACTGCAATATGAGTTATGGCCTATAAGTATAGAATGTGTTTGAATCTTCTTTCTATGAAATTTGACTTTATCTTTACTATTCTCATATCATACTAGATTAAATTTTGTTCTTTTTTTAAATCTGCACTTCATTTATTTCTACAGGTTGGCAGATAGGTAGGGAGGTAGACAATGCATTGTAAAATATTGTTCTTTCAGCAAGCTTTGAGAACTTTTTGATGTTTAGAACTCTAAATTATCAGAACTATGTGGCAACTGTTGGCAGAAAATATTGATTGCCTTTTTTGTAGAAAAGTGGGACATAATTAAAACAACATACTGTGACTAAAGCAGTAAGGTAACTGTATTTCTAAAAATTAGATATGGTTAAAAATATGGCTCAAACCATGTGCTTTGATGTATGGTTTTCAATTATTTGTGTCCATTTCCATTTTCTTTCTTTTTGTATTCATAGCACAGCAGGTTTTTTTCCCCCTTGTCTAAGAATTAATCAGAACATAAGGGAAATAAATAATATGAAAATTGTCATACATATTAATCTGTTTTCTTTAACAAATTTTATTAGTTTTTAAAGACAATACACCAACAAACAAAACATAAAACCTAATAATATAAAATCTCTTTTCTAAAAACGGTTTATTAAATTTTAACAAAACAAATAAAACATCTTATTTGAATACAACATTGTTCCAGATTATCACATATGCATATCTTATTTATTCTTTTTCCAACTTCTCCTTTTACCTAAATTTCTATATCTCTTTATTCATTGTACTTATACTTTCATCTGTCTTGTTTACAATTTCATTGTTCTCTTCTAACGTTCTTCCAAAATTTTATTAATTCTCAATTAGCTAACTTAACAAACAAAACACTAAACATGAAAACAAAAAACTTTTTTTGGGAAAGCGGCTTAATCCTGGGTCAGCATCTTTTTATACAGACATAAATCAAATCCATGCCACCTTATATACTATTTCATATCTCATTTATCATTCTACATTTTCTATATGTTTTCTCCCCTCTTTTCACTCTCTTAATTCTATTTTATTTATTTCATCTCAATTTAAATCATTTTACTTGTATCTTTTGTCCGTTCTTTTTCAATTATCTATTTTTTCTTTTCTCTTTACTGCAAAATTTCTCTGGAATCACTGGTTGAAGTATGATGACTTTTTATTTTTCCCCTAGATTTAACACTTAAAATAATATAGAATTTCCATACTGATTCTGCTTAGTGCATTCTACATAGTACATTTTAAAGTAATAAAAAAGAGAAAAAAATAAGCTTATAGTATAGTAAAAACAATGTTCCATAGCTAATTAAACTCTGTTAGACATTTTATATATTCCCTTTAATATATTGTTAACTCATATAATATTCCAGTTTTCTAACTCTATTTCAAATACAAATACTACAATACAATCCTGTGCACTTTTGCAGAATCTCTTCTTTAATTATATTTTACCCTTTGTCTCTAAAAAAAACCTGTTTTTTAACATCTTGTTTTAAGTCTTTATAACTTCTCTTCCCTTTTTCCCTTCCTCTCTTATCCAGTCTAGCCTTTTTGTCCCCCCATCTCTCAAACTCCACCTTTTTGGTCTCCCCTCTCTGTTGTATTCCTCTTTTCTGTTGCTTCCTGACATTGTATCGATTTTTCACCTTATTTTTCCCTTTCTTGGTTGTTTTTTTAAATCTTGAATTCTCCATTTTCTTTTCCTTTCCCTTTTCTTCAACTAAAATTATTTGTCCATTAAAGATGGCTTCTTCTTCTTTCTCCCAGTTTTCTTGTTGTTGTAATTCCTGGTAGGTAGAAATCACCATTTCTAAGAAGTGGAAAACAGATCCAGAAGAGCCCTTGCCTTCTTGTTCCTCTTCTTTTAACTTTTTATATTCTATTTTCAATTCTTCAACAGATCATGCCATTGTAAGATATTTTTTAAAAAAAACAACCCAAATGATTTTAGTTGTGAATATGATCATGTGGGCCTCTTCAAGTGATGATGAGGCCTCTATCCGTTGACCTTGGCATACTTTGATAACGGGTTGCCGTTGCGCAGAGAAAAGAAAGCTAAGCGACAAATAGAAACCTAACTCTATTGTATGCTTCCCCCCCCATTTACACAACAGAAGAATGTAACACCTCCAGCTCACTTCCCAGACTTATCCCTTCCTCCCCTCCCCCTCCCCGTTTCTTATGACAGCCGAAAGATGCAAAGCAATAGTAGAAGATCTTGAAGGCTGACATTCGGCCCTCCTAGAAAAAGGAAAATCATCAGTCTTAGAGGAGAGAGAGGAGAAAATATAAAGACAATTATTAATCATTAAACAATTACAAAATATTACACTCCTAAGGCTTATCAGGATACTTGGAACGAAATGCTTTGATCAACTTAGGGGCTTTAACGTCAGTTTCGTTAACCCATTCGGCTTGCGAAGAAGGGGATTGTTTCCAGGCTACAAGATACTGGAGTCAACCCCTCCATTTGCGAGAGTCCAGAATTTCTTTAACTTCAAAATGTTGTTCACCTTCAATCAGTATTGGTATGGGAGGGTCAGCCTGGATGGGTCTTAAGTCAGAAGTACGTTCAGGTTTTAGCAAACTAACATGGAAAACCAGATGAATTCGTCGAAGAGTTTTGGGTAAATTCAGCTGGACTGTTACAGGATTTATAATCCGTTCAATCGTGAAAGGACCAACATACTTAGGACCAAGCTTCTTTGACTTTTGAGTGGTCTGCAGGTATCTGGTGGACAGGAAAACTTTGTCACCCACTTTATATTCCTTCTGTGGGGATCTTTTCTTGTCTGCAAATTTCTTATGAGCTTGATGGGCCTCATCTAATGCTTTGCGTGTCACTGGCCAGTTAAGTTGGAGTTGAGTTATCCATTCATCCAATGAATGGATGTTAGGTTTTTCATGAGGAAGTTCAGGTATGGGAACGAAATCTTGTCCCGAAGCCATTTTAAATGGAGTAAATCCAGTACTACTGTGTACGGAGTTGTTATATGCCACTTTGGCAAATGGTAGTAATTCGGACCAGTTATCTTGTTGATAATTTATGTAATATCTAAGATATTGTTCTAACACTGCATTAGTCCTCTCACAGGCCCCATTGGTTTGGGGGTGGTGGGCGGAGCTTAAACCCTGGGCGGAGCCTATTAACTTCAGGAACTCTTTCCAAAAATTTGAGGTAAACTGGACCCCTCTGTCAGAGATTGTGCGTTCCGGAACGCCATGTAACCTATAGATATGTGAAATAAACAGTTTAGCCAGCGTCTTAGCAGAGGGAATCTTGGAACAAAGTATGCAATGTACTTGTTTGGAAAACAAATCAGTCACTACCCAGATGACCGTGTTTCCAACACTTTTGGGTAATTTTACTATAAAGTCCATAGAGTTTTCCTTCCAGGGAGCCGTTGGTCTAGCTACATTTTGTAACAATCCTACTGGCTTACCAGGAGGTCTCTTTGCCGAAGCACAAATTGGACAGCTTGCTACATAAGCTTCAATGTCCTTCTTTAAAGTAGGCCACCAGAATTGCCACTTAACCAGATGTAAGGTCTTCACAAATCCGAAGTGGCCAGCTGCTTTAGAATCATGAGCCTGTTGTAGTATTTGGCCCCTCAGCACCTGTGGCACATACAACTTGGCCCTCACCCAAGCCAAACCATCTCTAACTGTATAGTCACTTGAATGAGCCAGGAACCATTCGTCCAGCTTTAAAGCTTCTTTTAATTGTTCGGTTAGGTTATTCGATAAAACCACTTCTTGGTTCTTCTTTTGGGCTCTGGTAATCACTGGGTCGGCTAGATGTTTGGCTGAGACAATTGGGCTTATCACCTCCTGGCGCATACTATTATATTGGGGTAGTCTAGAGAGAGCATCCGCCATGAAGTTCTTCCCTCCTGGAATGTACTTCAATGAGAAATTGAATCGCTTGAAGTACTGGGCCCAGCGAACTTGTTTAGGGGACAGCTTCCGGGGCGTTTTTAAGGCTTCCAAATTCTTATGATCAGTCCATACCTCAAATGGGTGTTTTGCTCCTTCCAGGAAATGTCTCCAGGTCAGTAAGGCCCAACGAACTGCAAAAGCTTCTTTCTCCCAGACGGCCCATCTTCTCTCTGTTTCAGACAGCTTACGGGAGGTATACGCACAAGGCTGTAAGGTCCCTTTCTCATTGATTTGAAGTAACACCGCTCCAATAGCCACATCACTTGCATCGGCTTGAATCACGAAAAGAGTGTCCATATTCGGGTGCTTCAGCACTGGTTCTGCAGCAAACAGTCATTTTAGCTTTTAAAAAGCTGCTTGGTACTCCATGGACCACTCCAGCGGCTTTCCTGGCCTTGGCTTCACTTCCCCTTTTGTTTTTAAGAGATTTGTGATGGGCATTGCTATCTAAGCAAACGTCGGGATGAATTGCCAGTAAAAATTTGCAAATCCCAAAAAGCTTTGAAGTTGTTTTCTGGTGCATGGTGGAGCCCATTCCAGAACGGCACGCACCTTCTCTGGATCCATCTCTATGCCTTCAGATGAAATGCGATATCCCAAATAGTCAATTTTGTCTTGGTGGAATTCACACTTTGACAATTTAGCATACAACTTAGCAGCACACAGTTTCTGTAGAACCGACCGCACTAGTTTCACATGTTCATCCAGAGTTTCCGTGTAGATAAGGATATCATCAAGATAAACCAGAACCCCCCTGTATAAATGTTCATGTAACACTTGGTTTATCATTTGCATGAATACAGCTGGGGGCCCTTGTAAACCAAAAGGAAGAATTTTGAATTGGAAGCAACCCATCGGGCAGTTAAAAGCGGTCTTCCACTCATCCCCTTCCTTAATTCGAATTCAGTAGTATGCTTCTCTCAAATCCAACTTCGTGAAAATCTTTCCCTTCGCTAAATGGGCCAACATGTTCTTCATCAAAGGAAGGGGGTACACGTTTTCCACAGAAATAGCGTTCAAATTTCTGTAATCCACCACCAAGCGTTTGGAACCATCTTTCTTTTCCTGGAACAACACTGGGGCCACTACCCGGGGTCCAGCAGGTTGAATGAAACCACATTCCAGATTTTTATCTATAAACAATCTTAGCTCTTCCAATTCCCGTGGGGTCATTGAGTACAACTTTGGTTTCGGGAGCTTCACCCCAGGCAAAATCTCAATAGCACAGTCTGTTGGCTGGTGAGGCGGGAGCTCATCCGAGGCCTTCTCACTGAACACTTCTTTTAAATCCCAATACTCTTTGGGAATTTTCTCCTCCCCTTTCATGGGCTCAGTACCTGTGGAAGCTATTTCAATTAGGTCCTCAGGTTTCAGCTGGGATCTGGCCCCTCCTCTCGGTCGCTGCTTTGTGCGTATGCGCAACAACCCCTTCCTCCGGTTAACCTGGGGGTTCCATTTCCGGAGACAGGGCAGTCCCAGTATTAATGGTTGCTCCATCACAGGAACCACAATAAAATGCAGGGTCTCATCATGCTCTCCCATGATCATTTCTATAGGTTCCGTGACAAAACGTGCAGGGCAACCTCCAGCCACTAATCCATCTAGTTGGCAGAAGGAAATGGGCATCTTCAAAGGTTTTAGTTTTAGGCCCATTTTCTTCACTACTTCCGTGTTGATTATACATCTTGTGCACCCAGAATCTAACAGGGCTAGCATTTCTCCTTCAACCCCTGAATTGGGTATCCTCAACTTCACCGGAATGGTCATAGGGCCCACGCTTGGACTTACCAGGAAGTCGTCTTCCAAATCGAAATCATCCTCCTCAGGGGTTACTGGGGTTTCTGATTCCTCTCCTGCGGGAGGGGCGACCTCTGCCGTCTCTTTCGACTTTAGTGCTGCTTCGCAAGGCTTCGCTGGAGACTTTTCGGGTTTCTTCCCTTCTTTTGGTGCCCCCTTTGGTCCCAGCTTGACTCTGCAGTTCACAGCCCGGTGACCTTCCTTTCCGCATCGAAAGCAGGCCGAGGAGTTGGGTCTTGCCCCCACTCCTCACCTCTGAGGTTTGGGAGCCTCTTGAGAACGTGAGGGGGAAAACTTGCTCCACCCAGAATCTCCCCGCCGTTTACTTCGGATTAAATCAATCTCCACTTCTTCTGCCAGTAAGTACCACATCTGCAAATCATTGGGGTCTCTTCTAGCAATGCATCTCTGGTACACATCTTCATTTAAACCATCTTTAAACACTTCTATCAGGGCTTCCTGGGGCCAGCCTCGGAAATGGCCAGTTAACTGTCTAAATTCTTGGGTGTAGTCAGCCACAGATCTCTGCCCGTTTTATGGTTTTCATCCTAATCCGGGCCTTGTGCTCTGCCAGTGGGTCCTCAAACCTTGCCCGCAGTGCAGCCATGAACAGGTTGTAGTTCAGCAGCTGGGGAGCATTATCATTATGCAAGGTCACTGTTAGGGATAACATTGTTCACCCTAACTGGTTTAGGTGAAATAATAACTATGAATCATAGT
>BLBF01000016.1:33844503-33912336 GCA_015471245.1 Laticauda colubrina | reverse complement strand
TGTTTAGCTTGTCTACCTAACCCTGGTTGGGGAACCCAGGCTTAACAGTCACCATCCACTCTGCCGCTGTTCCCTCCAGAGCCCTGGTAACACACCTCACTTTGGCTGCTTCTGAGGGAAAATCCTCCCTGTATTCTTCCATATGGCTCCAAACTTAGGCTAGGAAAAATCCCAAGGTTTTGGGATTCCCCCCGTATTTTACTTCTAACGGCGGCAGCCTAGGAGCTCTACGCCTTCTAGGAATCACACCTCCCGCTGAGGGCCCCAGGGCTGCTGCTGGATCGGGTTGATTTATGGGAGAGGGGGCTGCTCTGCTTTTTCTGGCTGGGGCTACTTCCCCTCCCCCTTCATACCTTTGTGCAGCTTGGGGTTGTTCAAAGGCTTCATTCAGGAGTCTCCTGGCTTGATCTAGTGAGAGTTCTCTCTTTTCCTTCTCTTGCCAAGGCTCCTCTTTTCCACGCCGGTGGGTAGTTGTGACCCCGGGGGGTGGGTCCTTCTCCAAATCTTTCCAACCAACCCCCACTGACCATCTGGGCTTCACAGCTGGATCCTCTTCCAGACTGAGCTCTGCTAGTGATTGGGCTTCCTGCACCAGCAAAGAATCTTGCCCTCCAATGGCTCCCAGATCCTCTTGGTCACTAGTTGAAGATGACATGATGTCCAGGCCCCCTCAGAAGAAAATTGGGTATTCTCTCCGGGTGGGCTGGTGGTGAGATTCAGAGTAATGTCAGGCGGAGCTCCATTCAAAATCCAGGAAAGAAATACTTAGACTCTTTAGTTTAGAGAAAAGATATCTTTTACTGAAAGTGAAGTGGTAGCAACCAAAGAATTCTGAATCTGAGAAATTGGGCGCGCAATTCACATATACAAAGTGATGAATTGTTCCCACCCCCAATAGTTCAGATGAGACTTCCAATTAGAAGTTGTGAATATGATCATGTTGGCATCTTCAGGTGATGATGAGGCCTCTGTCCATTGACCTTGGCATACTTTGATAACGGGTTGCCGTTGCGCAGAGAAAAGAAAGCTAAGCGAGAAATAGAAACCTAACTCTATTGTATGCTCCCCCCCCCCATTTACACAACAGAAGAATGTAACACCTCCAGCTCACTTCCCAGAGTTATCCCTTCCTCCCCTTCCCCCCCCGCCCGTTTCTTATAACAGCCGAAAGATGCAAAGCGATAGTAGAAGATCTTGAAGGCTGACAAGTTTCCAAGAGTCCCAAAGTCACAAAGCAATCCAAATCAGCACAAACCTGGGGTGAAATTTAATTACACAGTTCCAAAGTAATATTTTAAAAGTCTTATTGCCGTTATCTCTGATCTTAAAAGTTCCAAGCCGTCTCCTCCAACAAAATCTTAATATATATTCTTTGCCTTTCCCTTCCCACTTATAGCAAAAAAAAGAGAAAGTTTTTGGTTTTTAGTTCCAATGTTCAGAAATCTTAATATCCCCTTGGCTTTAATTTTCAGATATAATTACCTTCTATGCCAAAGCAGGTTTTTCTGATTACCATCTGCTATCTCCGTAGGGAAGGAGAGTGAGAAGAAAAAAAAACTTTCCCTTTAACTTTTCTCCACCGCTTTTAACAATCTTGTTGGGAAACAATGTATCCTTTAAAAAGTTGAACCTCCAGAATAAAAATGTAACTGATTGTCCCGGTTCAGCCAAAAACTTTCACTTCTTCAAACTTCCTCCTGCTCAATCTTATCTGGCTAAAAGTTTCTTTGTGGTGGCCATTGCTGACCGCCGCTCCACCGCCTTGGGAAAAGGGAGTTAAACCGGCTGAGGAGGGGGATTGAGATTCCCCCAGATCCCTGCCCGGATCTCCCCTGTCTTCGGTTACCTCTACGGGGTAACCATAGCCTCCAAATCCAGCTGGATCGGGGGCAACTCGACACCGAGCGCAGCAAGAACTGCGCACGATCGTGGATTCCTGCCGCCGCCAAAGCCTTGCAACCGGAAGTCCCCCACACATATTAATCTGTTTTGTCTGCATCTTTCAACAGAAAGATTGAATATACCAATATAGACACAGATAAAAACTAATCATCTTAAAGTCTTCTGGGTGCTAGTTTTGTAATGTCATTCTATTATTTTTCTGATTAAAAATAATGAATATATCTTAGTTTTAAATGAGATAAAATGAATTTGGAGGTTTTTTCCCCCATCCTATCAGCACCACAAAATTTTACAGAAGGGCATTATCAATTCCAGAGTATGAGCCATTTAATGTTTACTCATACAGTCCTTGGTAGGGATGGATGGATGGATTGACTCACTGACAGACTATGTGATTATTGGTGTTGACTCTTAGTGGTCTCAGATGGATTAGAAGGTATCACAAAAATTGGTAGATATATCAAGGTCTCTAAGATATGTTGAATAGCCATTGTAGCAGAAAATGTTCCCTATTTCTTTGAACCACTGCAGAAGTTTATAATCAATTCTGCTTTATGTTAGTACCAACACTGGATAACAGGGGGAGGAGCATGCCAGGATGGCATGGAGCCATAAGATTTATAACTCTGCAAGATTATTCTCAAACCAGTAGCACATCTATCACAGGATTAAGACGGACCTACTTTAACTTCTTCAGTGGGATTGCAATGGGAAGAAAATAATTTGACTGAAAGGAAAGAAAAATAGAATAGGAAGGCTGCCTTCTGCTTTGCTTGCTCACCCTAGCTTAGAAGAAAACAGTGTTATCAGTGTCCAGGTCTCCCATATGCCTCAGGTGGGTGTATTCAATCAATATGCAGAAGTGCAAATTTGCTTATAAGATTTGTCTTTTAGTGTCATTTAGAATGTATTAGAATTGGTTTGCTTTTGTTAAATTGTATAGGGTTTGTTTTTGACAAATGCTCAAGTATTACCTTATTTTCAGAATGTCATAAAATGATGAAACAATGTGTATCCAATAGAAAAATCTATATAATACTGTTAAAGAATTTGCATCAGCTGCTACCATTGTTTTAGAAAGCATGATTTTAGTAAATTCATTCAACTAAAAGAGAGTCAAAATCTCCATGTCTATTCAATAGACTGCAGTGATCCCTGTTCAATAGCATATTCAACAGATTTTAGAGTCTGGTATGTGTGCCCAAGGACTCAAAGCAGGATGTTATAGAAGGATAATATGATTTCAAGGATTCATTTCTCTTATGCTCATTCAATCCCTGATGCAGCTAGATTTTTAATTCCATTTTTTCTCCAAGAAGAGTTAATTCAGTATATTTCTGTTCCACTAATCCAATATCACTATAATTGCACTCTGGTAGAAATAGGCAATCTTTTTGGCCAGTGGGCACAGTTTTAATTTAAAGAAAGTCATAAACTGTCTCATGAAACAGCTGCTATGGGGCAGAGATTTGTGTACTCACAAAATAGACACCATGGTTTGCATGGCAAGTCACAAAACATCTTTTATCAGCAGGCAAGCTGTTAAGACTGCCACTGAATATCTAAGTTGCTATCTACCATCTCAGATATCTTTGGGAAAGAAAAATCCTGCTATTTACTTTTCTCATTTTTTTTACAGAGCAGTCCTGAATCTTTTCTTTTAGCTGTGTTTCCAGTTGTTTGCTACAACAGATAGTATTTTAAACCTGAAATTCAATGCATGCTTTCCTGCTGCTTGGATGTCCTGTTGAATACAAATCATCTTGCATATAAGTAACCATGTACTCCTTAAATTAGGGGTCCCCAACCCCCAGGCTGAGGCCCATTGGGAACATAGCTAAGCAAGTGGCAGGGGAGCATAAGAGTGTACGAAGTTCCATTGGTGCAAGTGATGTGTGTTTGTGTGTTCTAAACCATCTCCTCTCTCCACCCCCACCCCCCCCAGCTGCTGCTGCCAATCTACAGAACCAGAAAGGTTGGAGCTGCTGACTTAAATAATCAGGATGCCAAAATCTTCACTGAAATTGCTAAGAAAATCTAGCTTCTATTTTTTAAATTAGTTTATAATATAAAACATAAAAATCCAAAGAAAAAAAGCAGGAATATGGGGGGGAGAGAGAGAAAGGAAAAGAAAAGTGTAAAGCCCATGTCACACTGCACTAACGGATGGAAATAGGATGTAAAACGGAGAGAAACACTTGCCATCTGTTGGTTAACGCGATTCATCCATTCTGTACTCACTGCCTCCGTTTTTTATCCTTTCTATCCATCCAGCATCGTTCGACAGAGGTTCCATCCGCTTGTTTTGAGCTGCTCAAAACTTTTTGAGCAGAAAATGTATCCAACGCGTCCGTTCTGCATCCTCAATGCACACGGGGAACATCCGTTCTACATCCGTCGTCATCCGTTACGCATCCGCTATATCCGCTAGGTATCCACTGCACATCCATGCAACTCAAATCCGCTCCAGCGGAAAACGGACACAGGGAGTAAGCGAAACGGACGCGGAATGGAGGCGCAGCGTTAGTAGCATGGACGGAGAAAGGATGAAAGCAGATGCAGCTCGCATACAAAGCATTTAAAATGGAAAAAACGTTTGCAGAGGGGACCGATCTCGGATATTAAGGATGTCTAGAGGATGCCCAGAGGATGCAAAAGGACACATAGTGGAAAACCTATATTGCCTATAAAAAGGGGGAGGAACTCACCTGGATTTCACTTTCAGTCCAGCAGCCCTGCTGTGCAGACCTCTGCAGCCTTCATCTGGCTCTTGCTCTTCCACAGCATCCATTGATGTCCACCCTGGATCGTAACACACTCCTTTTGGTAGCCACCATCATTCTGCAACAGTGCAAAGCCATCTACAGGCTCTTTCACCTGTTCTATGGGAAGAAAAGGAGGCGGCCAAGAAGCATCTGGGTCCGAAGATGGATTGGGAGAAGAGCAGAGTACGGACTGTATAACAAGCTGATGGTGGAGCTGAGGAACGAAGACCCTCGTGCATTCCTGAACTTCATGAGGATGCCTCCAGCCATGTTTGACGAAGTTGTGCAGCGCCTGACACCCAGGTTGACCAAGCAAACACCAACTTCCGGCCCAGTCTGGACCCTGGGCTCAAGGTGGCACTGACTCTGTGCCACCTGACCTCAGGGACTACCTACAGGAGCATGCAGTATGGCTGGAGGGTGCCATCCAACATCATGAGCATTGTGGTCAAAGAAGTGGTGCAGGCCATCATCGAAGAATACCTGGAGGAGCTCCTCCAGTGCCCCTCCACTGAAGAAGGATGGAAGAAAGTTTCAGAGCAGTGGTATCAGAGGTGGAACTTCCCCAACACCGTTACAGCCATAGATGGCAAGCACGTGGCCTGCAAAGCTCCAGCCAACTCGGGGTCCACTTATTTCAACTCCAAGGGCTTCTTCAGCATCATCCTCTTCGCCATGGTCGATGCTGACTACAAGTTCATGTACATCGATGCTTCAGGCAACGGGTCAGCTTCAGATGCCCAGGTATACAACGCCAGTGACCTCAAGGAGGGACTGGAACTCAACCTCATCATGGGCTTCCCAGATCCAGACCCCCTGCCCAACGACACACAAGATGTGCCCTACTTCATCGTGGGGGATGACGCCTTCTCTCTCAGAACCTACCTCATGAAGACCTACACCTCCAGATGCCTCACCCGTGAAGAGAGGATCTTCAACTACAGGCTGTCCAGGGCAAGGCAGGTGGTGGAGAACACCTTTGGCATCCTGGTCAACAGATTCCAGGTACTTCTCACCACCATGCAGCATTGCCCACAGACCGTGAGGAGGATCGTGGAAGTTTCCTGCATCCTGCACAATCTCATGCGCACCTGCTATCCAGTGCTGCAGAACAGGCTCGTGGACCTCCAACAAGGCAATGGGGACATGGAGCCTGGGGAAAGGAGGCAAGGGCGAAACCTGACAGACACTAAGGATGTGCAAGGCCCCAACAGAGCTTCACATGAAGGGAAGAAGCAGCGCAACCTCCAGAAACACTGGTGCAACTCCCCAGCTGGAGCAGTGGAGTGGGAAGACAGGATGACAGATGATAAATGGATGCTTTCTTCAGCCTGTCTCATCACACTGTTGAGATTGGGCAATGTTTGTTGGGTGGGCCTACAATGAACAGGGCATTTAATAAAGAGTTGTGTTTATGTTGACATGGGTGGATGAATGATTACATTATTATTGATAATAAAGGGCCATAGGTGTGGCACCTGGGAGGGTGGACCATACAGTCCCATTATGCTTGCACTGAAGGTTTATCTATCCCACAGCTATTACCCATTCCAAAGGTATCCCTGCCCATCCCACTGCTATCCTTACCCATCCCACAAGCATGCAAAGGCTTAAACCATTTCTAAAAGTTTCCACCAAGACTTTATTTAATAAAATAAATGAAACAAGTGTGTGAAGCAAATATAATCTTTATTAATAACAAGATGTAAAAGAAAAATGACCGAAGTCAAGTGTCCAAAGCAAAAATAAAGTCAACAGGTAGCCAGCCAGCCTCTGGCACTCTTCTTGGTCACTCGGAGGCATGCCCAGTCTCAGGGGTGAAGGGTCCAGGGGCTGTGGAGGTGGCTGCTGCTGGAGTGCTGGTCTGAAGCGCCACTGGGGTGCCTGGCCCTGAGAGGACAACAGGGGATGGTGTGTTGAGGAAGCTTTCAGACAGCTGGCTCAGCCCCGTGATGTTGAGAGCCCCTTCCTCCATGACATGAGGTGTCAGCCCCAGTACCGATGACAGATGTTCTGGGGCCGGGCTTGGCTGTGGGGTGGAGGAAGGAGCAGTGTAGTGGAGCTGTCTGGTCTGCAGCTGGGTGAGGACTGGCGTGGGTGGCATCGGTGGCGTGGGTGGCATCGGTGGCATCAATGGCACCAGTGGCATCTGATGTACCTGTGCCTGGACTGGGAAGGGCTGCCTGTGCTGCTGGACCTCCTGGTAGCCGTAGCCTTGGTAGGGTCAGGCCTGTGGAAAGCCTTGGAAGGGCAGTGACATCACCTGGGGTGGAGGAGCAGGCCTGGACTGGGTGGGAGCAGGTTCATCTTGGTCTGGAGGGTTGTGAAAAAAATCGGTGATCCTGTCCTTCATCACCTGGTACTGGGTTCCGCCATGTTCATGAGGGTCTGGTTGACATAGGTGAGGGAGGACTTGCAGTTGGAAGATGGGGCGTCGGTGTGTAGCAGCTGAGAGAGGAGATCTACACTGCTCCTGATGGTGTCTCTTATCTCCAGCAGGACAGTGTGGCTCTGCCCCTCCAGTTTGCCTCTCTGCCTTTCTGTGGAGGTGGAGCTGGGGGTGAATGCGGGTTGGGCTGTGGTGAAAGTGCCATCTCCTTTCTCCCACTGCGTCAGGGAGTCCTCCACGCGCTCCGCCACGGGTAGTGCAGCTGTCAGGGGGGTCTCCATCGTGGCACGCTCCACAGATACCTGCCTGGACACAGGAGCTGACTCTTGGCCAGAAGAGGACTGGCTCTCAGCAGGCTGCCTGAGAGAGAGGGTTGTGAGAGGGGCTGCTCCTCGGTGGCAGATCTCAACCTCCAAGAAGCTGAACTTGGCCATCACATAGGTCTCCCGGTCCGTCAGCTTGACCGTGACCTGGCCAGATTTCTTGAGGTTCAGCTTCCCGTACCAGGTGTGCATGTGCTTCCACCAGCCGAGGAGCACCTCCAAAGTGTAGCCCAGGCTCTCTGCCTTCTCTCTCCAATCAGCCTGCTTCCTTTTGGTGTCACGATAGAGCTTGTGTCCCTTCCGCCATAGATACTCGTTCTCTCTCAGCCACTCCAGAACCTCCTCCTCATGTTCCTCTTCTATGTTGTATTGCCTCCTCTCCTATTCACGTGTCTGCCTCTTCCTCCCTTTGGCAGGGCCATATGGGCCCTCATCAGAGGGGCTTCGAGGTTGTAGGGGCTGCTCCTCCACACCACCACCAGCAGCAGCAGCAACAACAACAGTAGCAGCAAAAGCAAGACCAGCAGAACCAGCAGCACCAGCAGGACCAGGAGCACCAGCAGGACCAGCAGGACCAGAAGCAGCGCCAGCAGAGTAAGCACCAGCAGGACCAGCAGGACCAGGAGCAGCGCCAGCAGAGTAAGCACCAGCAGAAGCACCAGCACCAGGAGCAGCGCCAGCAGAGTAAGCACCAGCAGAAGCACCAGCACCAGGAGCAGTGCCAGCAGAGTAAGCACCAGCAGAAGCACCAGCACCAGGAGCAGCACCAGCAGAGTCAGCACCAGCAGAAGCAGAAGCACCACCTCCAGAAGCAGCATCAGCAGAAGCCCCAGCACCAGAAGATTGAGGCCGGGCAGCAGAAGCCCCAGCAGAAGCAGAGTCAGGGCCAGGGCCAGGGGGTGGGAGGGTGGCCCTGTCCCTCTTGCCAGGGCTGGCAGCAGATGGCAGAGGCGTCCGTTTCTTCCCCATGGTTGTTGGGTTGCTGGCTGGCTGGCCGGCTGGCCGGCTGGCAGGCTGGCTGGCTGGAGAGCTGTGTCTGGAAGCAGGTCTTTCCTCTGAATGGTGACCTGCTTGGGAGCTGCTTCCCTTTATATCCGTGGGGCTGGCGCAATGCATCCTCCCCGCATGCGCAGTGAACGCTAGGCATCCACTAGGCTTCCACTCTGCATCTACTTCATCTGCTCGGCATCCGCTGTGCATCCGCTTCATCCGCTCGGCGTCCACTCTGCATCCGCTCTTTCCGTTCTGCGTCCGCTTTGTTGCACTCCCCCAGAAGCCTTGCAGATGTGCCATCCGCTCTCATCCGATTCCATCCGCTAGGCTTCTGTGGAGCATCTGCTTTCCATCCGCCCTATGTCCTCCCCCCGTCTGTTCCTTTCCATGTTGTCCGCTCTGGTTATGCAAATTTTTGCCCCTTTTGAGAGCGGATAACAACGGATGGAACATTTTTCTCATCCGCTGTGTCCTTTTTACAAATGTTTTGCATCCGTCGGCCAGTGTGACAGGGCCTTAAGAAAAGGAAGAATATGAAAGAAAAGGCATTGACTTCCGACTCCCTTTGGTGAAACAGAATGACAATAGCATCAAATATCAACTTATTTACTTTTACATAATTGTATAAACTATTATTAAATCTCAACTTTTTTACTTTTATACACAAGTATAAACTACCTAGAGCCAGAAATGACTAGCACGTATGTGCAAGGAGAACCTACATGCTAGTAGTTTCCTGCTCTAAGGGGGTGGTACTCATCTCCATTACAAAGCAAAGGGCCAGCGTTGTCTGAACACATCTCTCTGGTCATGTGGCTGGCATGACTAAACATGCACGGAACACTATAACACCTAGCATTATTGCATGAAGGAGAAGCTGTTCTCAGGAAGAAAGTGACACCTGATATTTCACCCCCTCTAAAGCACCAGAGTATTGATTTTACAATAGGGTAGGTTTTAAGTCATTAATTAAGCAACTTGTCTCCCTTTCACTTTAATAATAATTAGAATAGATGGGGGAGGGCATTGCAAAGTTTATTTATTTTTGTTATTTATTTGATTTGTCAATTGCTTACAAAATAATAGGTTTAAGTATAAATATGAGTAAGAACAGGTACAAATAAATGGGGACAATAGGACAAGGACGGTAGGCATGATGGTGCGCTTATGCACACTCCTTAGTTCATTGCACAATGCTTTGTAGAGTTGTAACTGGACACCAGTGTCACAACCATTCAGGGCTCTAGAATGTTTTTCCCCCCTCTCCCTTTCTGTTTGTGCACTGATGAAAAAAGACAATTATCAGTCAAGGAGAAAAAAGGAGGCAGAGGGAGAGTGGGGGAAGGAAAATATGCTGTTGTTGTTCCACAAGAGAAAGAGACTGGCAAAAAAATCAAAGCTCAACAGTGTATAATAGAACAAGACAGATTGCAGTCTCCTGAACTTTAATTCATAATATCTTAACAGGCTGCCATAAAAAAGAGAGGGTCAACCTATTTTCCAAAGCACCTGAAGGTAGGACAAGAAGCAATGATAAGAAGAAATGAATCGAGCAATCTAGAACCAAGGAAACATTTCCTGATGCGGAGAAAAATAAACCAGTGGAACTGCTTGCCTACAGAAGTTGTGGGTGGTACATCACTGGAGGTTTTCAAGAAGAGATCGGACAGCCATTTATCTAGTAGTACCGTGATGGTGAACCTATGGCACGCGTGCCAGAAGTGGCATGCAGAGCCACTTCTTCTGGTACGCGAAAGGTCGCCTGGAGGAGCCCCACTGCGCATGCACGCACACCGCCTGACAGCTGATTGTTTGGTACCTGGCATGCATGCGCAGGTTGTGGGGGGTATGTGCGCATGCGCAAAGACCTGTGCGCATGCGCAAAGATGTGTGGTGTACGTGAGGGTCGCATGAGCAGAGATGTGTGGTGCGTAGGGATGCGTGAATGCACAGGGGGTATGTGCATTGCCTTCTTGGTGCTGGCACGCAACCGTGTGAATGCGCACATGTGCCAGCATGCATGCAATTTTTGGCACAGGAACCCAAAAAGGTTAGCCATCACTGGTATAGTGTCTCCTGCCTGAACAGAGGATTGGATTAGAAGACCTCCAAGGTCCCTTCCAAGTCTTGTTATTCTGTTAAATGCGATTATAACACCTACTGCCTCAAGAAACAGCAGAAAAGCAGGCAAATATTTCAAACTGAACAAAACATGCTTTATCTTTTACTGGTGAGAAGCAACTAGGGATATCTGGGTGCTGGTGCCACCATTATTTTTTTTTTTTTACTTTTTGCCATGGGAAGATAAACACTTTCAACTTCCTATATCCTCCAAGAAATCAAGAGACAAAAATTCCCATATCAATGTGGCTGTTTGGCTGGCTAGCTGGCTGCCTGGGTTACACTCAAGTTCCCCTGGTTTAGGTGTTGGCCAGTAGGAGGAAATCTTTACAGGGCTGCTTTTTCCCAGTTCATCCATTGATCAGAAAAACAAGTAAGGAGGTATTTTTCCTACAAGAAGTGATTCTCCTCAACCTCCACCCTCCCTTTGATTTAAGATTCTTTTTGAGCTGTAGGTCTTCCAACTAGAAAAAGGAAGAGGAGAAAGCATTTGCTAAGCCTTAATAATTCTTGGATTTTCAAGAAGATGGGATCTGAATTCTTTGTATTATCAAGGAATATCAAATAAGAGTGCTTCACATCTACAGAATAATCCCAGTCTTCTCTATCTGGGGAAATAAATTCAGCTGCCAGTTTTCCAGTTAACCTTCAACTAGATAACAAATGCAAAATCTAATTTTCCAATATTCAGCCAAAGCCTTCTGCTGCACTGAGATGATGTATTCATATCACATTATCCCAAACCTTTAGATAACAGCAATTATTAATCATGATTCCTATGCTGCCATTGCGAGATAGACTGCAAAGTTACAAACTTGATGTTTCTGGAAATTATTGTCTCTCTCTGAGGGCAACCAAGAAGGAGGAAAAAACCACAATGCACCCAACAGCAGTGGTAGGATTCAACCGGTATTGCTACTGGTTCAGTGACTACGTTTTGCATAGCAGAATCCAAAAGTATCACTTTTTGCTGCTTTTTCCTGTACAAATAATTGTTCAAGAAGCCATGCAACACATATCATGTTCAGCACAAACTTCTGACTAATGGACTATTCACAAATTGTTCCTCATTTAAAGGAATATACAGGTGGCCACAAGAATGCTTCTGTGAGAAATAATTATTCCCTAGGATTCATTTTAAGGCACACACACATTTTTGTGAGTCATAGTGATAGAGCGATAAGCAAATTACACAGTATTCTTTTTGATCGATTATGTATGCATTAAACATAGGCATTTTTGATATAAAAATTATCTGTGCTGAATATAATACTCAATGTGGTGGATGGGTATTATCTTGCCCAAAGGTGTTATTTTTATGGACTTGAGACACATTAATGTATATTGAGAAGTATTCCAAATTTTAGTAGCTAGCTTTGAACTGCTGTGAGGATTTTACTGCATTTAGGCCATCTCAACTGAATATATAATTTCACTATGCCAAGCTGTTTTAATGAATTGCAAGGAGGAGTTATTCTTTTAGGAGATCTAAAACACTTCCTCAGATTCATTTTAAAACATATCCACCCTATCCAAACTGGTAATATGGACAAATGTCCCTTAGGACAGAGGTGGGGAACGATGAATTCTGGGAGTTGAAGTCCATAAGTCATAAAGAGGTCATAATTCCTCACCCCTGCCTTTGGAAAAGGTAGTATCAAAGATTTGATTTTTCCAATTCTTTCCAGTTCCTTCTTTGTACTGTTATGATTCCTTTAAAAAGGAAGAAATGTAGCATCTGCATAATAAACCAATCACACTATATTGAGTTTTCTTTGAATAGCTACATAGTGTCCAGTAAGCTTTCATCAATGAAGAGTTCATTTATTTTAAATATTTTAGAACTGTAAATGTTTTAGGGAAAGTAACTGTTTAATTTATATAGTCACTCTTTTACAAAAAGATTTCTTTTGTTTCTGGAATATGGGATGGTGAATACAATACTATTAGTGGTTAATATGCTTTCTTTGGGCAAAAAGAGAGTTGAGTTCACAAATATGTATTTATCATTGGTCTCTTTTGTAACGCACTGTGCATTTTGAATCTATTTCCTGTAAAAGTAAGCCAGAATTTATCTCTATTTTGTTCCACAAAAGATTTATCTAGAATATTATACAAATTAGATTTTTTTTTGTTTCTGTGAAAGCCAAAACTGGGGTTCACTGTTATTTTAGACACCACTGTGTATGTGTGTTTTATACAATAAACCTATGTTTTCTTGAAGTGTTGGAGAGATACAACATGAGATTCAATTTTCCTTCAGTCCCAGTATATATATATATTTATGAATGAGTCTGGGTTCTTCAAAATTTGGCCTAATACTGGATGTATCTTAAATATAGAGATAACACTGGCACTTAGACTTATATACTGCTTCACAATACTTTACAAGTCCTCTCTAAATGGTGCGCCAGTGCATCCGCCTGGCTCTTCTCTTTAAATATTTTATCTTTAAAATTTTATCTTTAATATCTTTAAAATGTGTGCCATTAAAGTACCTTTCAAATCCATCAGTCTTCTTTTCAGGGAAAGGAATAGGAAAGTAGTAAAAAGTAGTACTAGTAACAGGAAAGTAGTAAAACAGCCAGTTGGACTGAAGCACTGAAAGAAAATACAGAATATAACCACTTTTTAATCGTAAAAATCACTGCATTAAGCATGGGTCATGTTAGGTCATCACTTGAGTCTAATGTTCTACTGATAAAATCACGAACTGTTGTATAGAACTGATGCCACTATTGAAATATTTAATTGTCATTACAGTTAGCAAACAAAACCAAAGACTAGAACAGAAAGCCTATTAAAGACAGAGGTAATGGTTTAATCTTAACATGCACCAGCTACTCCATTTCTAACTGTGTGCCTTTCAATTTCCCCAAAATGTTCTTTCTCTACAACAAAGATTTTTGAATTTCCAGCTTGCTTTCAAGATACTGAAAATGAGAGTGATAGTGGGTTTTTTTAATTGCTTTATAATAATTTATGAATTGCCTCCAGAATGGGCCAACACTGGAAGTTTTTAAGAACAGATGGGACAACTGTTTGTCTCAGATGGTATAAGGGGCTGGAAATAGTATAAGATTTCCTGCCTGAGCAAGGAGGTTGGACTAGAAGGCCTCTGAGGTTCATTCTATTCTATTCTATTCTTCTATTCTATTCCTACTCTATTTTATGCAGTGGTGGGATTCAAAACCTTTTACTACCAGTTCTGTGGCCGTGGCTTGGTGGGCATGGCAGAGGAAGGATACTGTAAAACCTCCAGTCAGAGGTGGTATTTGCTAGTTCTTCAAACTACTCAAAATTTCCGCTACCGGTTCTCCAGAACTGGTAAGAACCTGCTGAATACCACCTCTGTTTTATGTCATTTTATTATTGCAAGATGTTAGACAGCATAATATCACTATTATTTATGCATACTCCTTCACTACTAAGCCCAAGGGTGGGATTCTACCAGTTCACACCTATTTGCTAGAACCGATTGTTAACATTCTAAGCAGTTCGGAGAACCGGTTATTAGATGAAATTACTGGCCTAATCCTGTAAGGAAGGCAGGAAGAAAACATTCTGGTGTTGCTTACAGAAACTGCCTCTCCATTAGCCCTTATTACATTCTTGGCAGGAATAGATTTCCTGTCTCAGAAACTTCTCTGGAGTTTTTTTCTCCTCCTTTGCTGTACTTTGCTTGTGTGGAGTGACCATTTAAAGTTACAATGGCACTGAAAAAAGTGACCTTATGACTATTTTTCACACTTACGACCACCTAAGCCATGCCCACAGAACCGGTTGTTAACATTTTTGAATCCCACCCCTGACAACGCCTGCTTGATTCCAAACACTTCTTTGATCTGAAAAATAAAAAAAACCCTCCATACTATTCCTTATGGTAACTTCCTTTGGAACTGAACTGAAGCATGAGAGCAAGAGAATCTGATGAAGAAATCATCAGACTTTCACAGTCCTCTTGCTTGTTCGCAGTTAAAATGCATGCTAATCAAAAGAAACAAGTTCTTTCCCATCAAACTGAATAAGAATGATTAAACATCACCTTTAATTTGTGGTTCTATCTGATCCTATACCACTCCCAACATTCAATAGAAGAGAAAAAAAAAATCTCTTATCTATTCTCCTTCATGAACTTTGTAGAACTTAATTTTCCAGAAAAAAGTATAAACAGTTTATAGACATACAGAATGGAGGACATCTGTCATAGTTTCTGTGAAGAGTCTGAACAAGTTTAATTCGGTTTTTCAGACATCACTCACATACCTTGTAAATCAGAGTTAAAGGCCCGGTCCCACTGGCTGATGGACGCAAAACATATGCATAAAGGACACAGCGGACAAGCAAAATTTCGGGGGTGGCTCCATCCGTTGTCATCTGCTCCAAAAAGTGGCAAAAATTTGCATAAACAGAATGGAAAAGAATGGAAAAGAACGGACGTGGGTAGTATGTAGCGGGGATGTTAAACGGATGTTCATAGGAAGCCTAGCGGATGAAGCGGATGGAAGCGGATGACACCTCTGAAAGGGTTCCGGGGGATAATTGCTAAGCGGACGCATAGCAGATGAAGCGGATACATCACGTACGCCTAAAGGAAAGAAAGGGGATGCCACGTGGATGTATATCGGATGCAAACTGTTCACTGCGCATCCTTTCTATTTCCGTGCTACTAACGATGTATAGATGTTCCATGTACCTTTTCTTTCCTCCCTCTTTCCGTTTTCAGCTGCAGTGGATGTGTGTTGCGAGGATGCCCAGAGGATGCAGAGAGGATACAGCGGACATTTAACGGATGATAAACGGACATAGAACATTTGTTGCTCGTATGTCGTGGATTTACATCGTACATGGTGGAAAGTTCATCCATTCACAAAGTTTTGTGCAGCTCAAAACTTCTTGCGCAGATGAAATCACAGTGGACAGATGCTCAACGGATAGAGTGTATGAAACACGTATGCAATGAGTACACAATGGATGCATAGCGTTCTCCAACGGATGGCAAGCTTTTTTTAACGTTTTACATCCTCTTTGCATCCATAAGTGCAGTGGGACCGGGCCTGCTACAGACATGTAGTTTATAGCAATGTTTTTAAAAAATTATAATTAAGAGCTAGATGAAAGCAATGGTAGATTTTTCTTCTATTGGGATGCCTCATATTTCAAAGGGGGATGTTCTTCCAGAATCTTGGAATATTCCAAAATAAGCTTGTGGGGTACAGGAGAATACAAAGGGAACAGTAATACAAAATATTTTGCAGATACATTAAAAACAATTTCTGTGGGAACTATATAAGGAACTACAGTTACTAAGGACAAGAATGGCAATTCTATCCACAATTCAGACCTTCTAGCTCTGAGACAATGAAGAACAAGGAAACGTTTTCATTAAGCCATAGGAGAGATGGCAAAGAGAAATGCTACAATTAAAAGTAAAGTACATATTAATCTTATCTCACTAGGCTATATTGACTGAACTTCTGGGGAGTTCAGGCTGGGGAGCCTAAGAAATAGAAATTTCTTAGTCTATAAACTAGAAACTGGGGAGCCCAAGCTGAGGTTCACTCTCAGCCATGGAAGCTCACTGATGCCTTACTTTATCTCTCATCTCACAGGTGTTTGGTGATGGAGCAAATTGAAGAGGGTAGGTGCTTGGGGCTTTCTGAGCTTGGTTGTTTCTTTGCAGATGTTTCATTACCCAACAAGGTAATGTTAGTGCTCGGTCATCAAGGCCTTCCATACTGAAAAGGGCAAAAAGCTTTTGTTCCTGAAGGAAAGGTGGAATTTAAAATTACTGTAAAATATATATATAAGTAACTGAAATACAGGTTGCATATATCAGAAATTACATACAATATCCTACTCCTTTTTCAATAAATATGAGCTTCTTTTCTTCCTAATATTCACCCTTTCTTCAAAACATGTTATCAAGATTGTTTTTTTTAAAAAAAATTATGAAGCTATTCTCTTAGTAATTTGAAGCTTGCTGTGACTGTTTTCTTTATCTGTTCATCACAGCACAGATTCTGAAATTGCACTCTTAACAAGAATATTGACCCATTAAAGCATATTTCTGAATAAAAATCATTATGTGGTTAGGACACATAAGAGATATGTATGATCTTGTTATCCCTGCATTGCTTTCTTTTAAAGAGGGTAAGGCATTGGTCAATATTTTCCAAGATAATGGGATCCTATGATTAAGAAAACAAGCAATTCTCTACATTGTATAGAATTTGAATATTGCATTCATTCAACAGAAAAGAAAAACATCCTTATTTTTCCTAAACTTAAACATAGATGGATTATTAGACGTACACAATATAATGATCCTCACAAATTCCATGGACAAAGGTTTTAAAAAGTTTAAACTTACATTTTGAAAAAATTCTGAGTCTTCAGTGTCCAAAATTTATTTGGCCACTGTGCCTTCAAACAAAACTCAGCAGGCATTAACAACTGAATTGTACAAAGTGGTTTCTCATTTATATTTTGTAAGCGTCTCAGCACTAGTTATAGTATGTTCAATAGATGTTTTTTTCCATTAGGGAACTCTTGCCCCAATATTAATATTTTACACTGAAAAATGTATGAATGTGAGAAAAAAAGTTTAGGTTTGTTGATTTAGTAGAAGCATGATAAAAAGAACAAAGCTGAATTGTGAAATGTTCTGTACAATTATAATTATCTCATATATCAATTCAAATCATTATATTTGTACTTTGTCAGTCCTGTTTCAATTTCATATTATCTTTTCTCATTAAACAAATTTTCCCCTGTACTTACCAATTGGAGTATGACACCTTTATATCTTTTAATTTTATCCATTCAGTTCTTATTTAAACTTCAATTTATACCTTTAAGATTATAGTATTCAATATAATACATAACTTCCAATCAAATTCTGCTTGGTACATTCTTAAAAAACACACTATATCCTTCAGAAATTTTGTGTGTGTATGTGTGTGTGTGTTTTTAAGTTTTCGCGGGAACTTACATGTGTGCTATTCAGCTTCCTTCGGGTATTATCCCACGTCATTATAGTGCTTTTAAAGTTGTAGCAACGTTTCAGCAGAATCTCATCTGCTATCATCAGGCTTCTGTATAGAGTTTGTATGTGGGTCAGGGTCTCACAGCCGTTGGTTTTAAATTTGAGGCTAGCCTATCCTGATTGGTTGGGAGTCTTGGTCTGTGCTTATTGGACTTGGAGTTTGTTTGATTGGTGTTTCTGGTTTCTTCTGTCTGTTTTGTGGCTTTGATTGGCTGGCAACCCTCTGTTCCTGTATTGGAGGCTTTCAGTGCAGCTTGGCTTTGTGTGAAAGGACGGCTGTTATCTATTAGGAAGCTAGGTTTCATCTGGGTGCCTGGTGGGGGAGTGTTTGAGCTGGAGGCATCAGAGGGAGTATGTTTGTGCCCAGGTGTTTGCCTGGCTTGTGGTGTTTGAGAGTGCAGGCTTCCAAATGATTGACAGTCTGCTGGAATCATCTCTTCTATTCATGCTTTCAGGTCTTTTTTCAATCTCTATGGCTTCTCTGATGATTCTGTGGCTGGGGTTTTCTATAGTGGCTAGGGTTTTGGTGCCATTGAAGTTGATGTTGTGACCTGTGGTTTTCATGTGTTGGACTAGTGAGGAGGTGTGTTCCAGCTTTTTTACTGAATTTTTGTGTTGTTCATCCAGGCAGGTACTTATTCTTCTATTGGTCTGTCCAATGTATGTGGCCGGGCATGATGCACAGGGAACTTCCTATATGCCTTGGTTTTCCAGGTCAATTTTGTCTTTGGGGTTTCTAAGAATGGCTGCTAATTTTTTGTCTGTTTTGAAAGCAGTCTTGATGTGATGCCTGTGTAGTATCTTACTGATTTTATCTGTGGTACCTCTTATGTAGGGCAGGACAGCTGTTCCATAGGTCTGTTGATCTTCTAGGTCTCTGTTATGTCTAGGTGTGTTTTTGTGAATCAAGCTGGTGATTTTGTTTTTGTGGAAGCCGTTGGCTGTCAATACTTTTGTCAGGGTGCATAGTTCAGTCTTTATATGTGTCTTGTCTGCCAGGCGTTTGGTTCTGGTAATTAGTGTTTTAGCCACAGAATTTATCTGTACTGGGTGGTGGTGGGATTGGGCATTGAGGTAGCGGTTGATATGTGTTTTTTTTTCTGGTATATGGTGTGTCCCAGTGTGCTATCTGTTCTTTTGTAGATTAGTACATCTAGGAATGGTAGTTGTTTGTTTATTTTCGTTTCCATGGTGAACTTGATTTTGGGGTGTGTGCTGTTTAGGTGTGTTAGGAAATTGTTTAAGTTTTCTTTTCCATGGGGCCAAATCACAAATGTGTCATTGATGTATTTTAGCCATAGTTTAGGTTTGTGGGTGGCATTAGCCAGGGCTCTGGATTCAAATTCTTCCATGACATAACAGAGACCTAGAAGATCAACAGACCTATGGAACAGCTGTCCTGCCCTACATAAGAGGTACTACAGATAAAATCACATCAAGACTGCCTTCACTGAAAGCCTCCAATATAGGAACAGAGTGTTGCCAGCCAATCAAAGCCACAAAACAGACAGAAGAAACCAGAAACACCAATCAAACAAACTCCAAGTCCAATAAACACAGACCAAGACTCCCAACCAATCAGGATAGGCTAGCCTCAAATTTAAAACCAACGGCTGTGAGACCCTGACCCACATACAAACTCCATACAGAAGCCTGATGATGGCAGATGAGATTCTGCTGAAACGTTACTACAACTTTAAAAGCACTACAATGACGTGGGATAATACCCGAAGGAAGCTGAACAGCGCATATACATACATACATACATACATACATACATACATACATACATACATATATGCTGTTCAGCTTCCTTCGGGTATTATCCCACGTCATTGTAGTTATGCTTTTAAAGTTGTAGCTTTAAAGTTGTAGGCTACAACTTTAAAAGCACAACTACAATGACGTGGGATAATACCCGAATGAAGCTGAACAGCATACATGTAAGTCCCCGTGAAAACTTAAGAAAACAAATATATATGTGTATGTGTGTGTGTATAATTCCATTCCAAATCAATTCTGTTCATATTCATTAAAATCTTAACATCTTTTTCTTTTCAATTAAATATCATACTTCCTTGTGAACACTTATAAACTTTCCATAATTCTTTTTTTCCCATAATTCTCTTCATAATCTCCATAATTCTCTTCATAATCTCCATAATTCTCTTCACTTATATTTTTATAAATCATTAAAAATAATTAGAATGTTCCCATCCTTTCCTAATTTCATTCCCTCATTCACTTTCTTTCATTTATTTATTAACAAACATTCCACTATATTACAATAAATATTTTATCCATCATTTTAATCATTATATTTTCTAAAATTATTTCTATCTCTAATATAACAATACTATCTTATGTACCTTTGCAGAATCCTTTTTTCAACTAAATTTTCACCCATTATCTCTGAACAGGCTTATATTTTCAATCCTTATCCCTTTTCCATTTCTCTAAATCTTGCTTCTATCTTTTATGACTTTTTTTCCTTTTCTTCTTCCCCCTCCACTTTTTACCCCGTTGTCTCTCTGCTTATAATTCTCTCTTCTGTAATCCCCTCTTCTGTTGCTTTCTAATATTGTAATTATTTTTCAAACTATTCTTTTTGGGGGGGTTGTTTTTTTCAAATCTTAAACTTTTCATTCTCTTTCCCCCCTTTCCTTTTTTCCCCCACATAAAATTACTTGATCATTAAAGATGGCTTCTTTTTTGTCCAGATCTTCTTCTTCTACAAGTGCTTCTTGTTGTTTCTCATAGTTCCAGATCTCCATTTCTAGGAATTGAAATATGAAGCCAAAAGAACCTCTCCCTTCTTGTATATCTTTTTTCTGCTTTTAAAGTTCCATTTTCAATTCTTGTAGAAGTGATGCCATTTTAAACAAGCACCCGACTGATTTTAGTCATTTAAATGCAATAGCCAAAAATCCAAAAATCACCAAGTAATCCAGATAATCCAAAGATGTTTCTTCTTGCTTCTTTTTTTCACTTTCTCTTCCTGGGGTTCTATTATTTTGTTACAAAGTTTCAGTTGGAAAGTATCTTTTAGGAATCTTGTAAAAGTTTCACTATGTAGTTCCTTTTAGTTCCAGGCAGTCTCCTCCATTTTTCCAGACCCTGTCCTTTTATTCTTTTCTCTCCTTTCCTGCTTTTAAAAGTTTTTAAAATATCCAAAAATCTTTACTATCCCTTTGACATTTTATTTTCAGCTTAAATACCTATTAATGTCAAAGTGGATTTTTGTCAATTTTTTATTTAAGTCTCTTAGCTGTCAGTATAAGGAAGGAAGGGGAAAAAAAACCAAATCCTTTCCTTTCCTCTCTTCTTTGCCGCTTCAAAATCTTCTTTAAGAATAATGTTATTTTTATAGTTTAATTTCCAGGATGCCTTATGTTGTTGCTTTTTCGATTTAACCCAGTCAACTAAAATTTTCTCTTCTTATCTTCCTCCTGCACTTTCTTTTACAGTCAAGTTCTTCTTTGAAGTGGCCATTTCTGATCACCGCTGCATCTGCCTTCGTGAAAGGGAGTAATGGGCAGCTGGGGAGGAGAGATACGGCTCTCCTCGACCCTGCTGGTGGTCTCCCCCCTCTTCACCACTTCTACGGGGTGGTTTAGCCCCAAACCAGCCAATTTGGGGCGCTCCAAGCAGTGAGCACATATCAAAACCGTGCATGATCACGGATTTTGGTCCATCGCCAAAGGAGCTCAAACTAGAAGTCCTAAATGTAGGTGAACTTTTATAGGCCAACAATACCACCTTGTTGATGAAGAAACAGTATAATATATAGCAAATATTAGATTAAAAACAGGGACAGCTATGAGGGTTATTCAAAAATCTGTTAAGGGTGAAGCTCTAGTCATGTGATTGCAATTGCCATTTTGATTTTTTAAACCCATCCCAGAATACCTTGTAGGATGCATTGAGAATAGGTATGAAAATTAATGTAGGAAGAACAATGGTAGTTATGTTTTATTTGCAAATGGAATGAATAATTATAAATTATAATTAGAGAAAAAATAGTGTACCTCAGTAGAATGTTTATTAAAGTGCAAAAATAAATTTCAAGATGTGCAAATATTAGTAGTAACATAGTAGGTATTGTAAGTGCAAAAAAAAAAACATTGAAAAAAGCAAAAGTGTACGATAGTTACTTCTGCCCACTTTGTTACATGGAAGTGAGAGATGAGTAAATGTTGAATGCAGAGCTAAGAGATTACAGGTAGCCCTGATCTTACAACCGTTCATTAAGTGACTATTCAAACTTACAATGGCACTGAAAAAAGCAACTTATGACTGTTTTCCACACAACCATGGCAGCATCCCCATGGTCACATGGTCACAACCATGGTCACGATCAAAATTCAGATGCTGGACAACTGACTCATATTTATGATAATTGCAATGTCCTGGAATCATGTGGTCCCCTTTTGCAATCTTCTGACAAGCAAAGTCAATGGGGGAAGCCAGATTCACTTAACAACTGCAGTGATTCACTGAACAACTGTGGCAAGGAAATTTTGGACTCAACTGAGATCATAAGTTGAGGACTACCTGTACCTGAGAAACAAGGGTGGTCAAAGTAGAAGAGGCAGAGGCAAGACTGAATGTATGTGGAATGAATATGAACCGAATACAAAAGTGATGATGAAGTGGTTCGACTCTGCAAGAAGAACACTGCGAAAGTCGTAGCTGGATGGAGCCGAACAAGGTCTCCAAAAGGAGAAAAGTGAAAACTATGAGGTGTATCTGCCTTCAAGACAGGTTTTGGCTCCTAGGGACTGCTGAGACAAGTCCCTGCTGTTTTCTGTGTCAAGATTTTGAAATGGTTTGCCATTGCTTCCTTCCTAAAGCCGAGAGAAAGAACAAGTGGCCCGAAGTCACCCACCTGGCTTCGTGCCCAAGATAGCAATAGAAGACATAGCCTCCTGATTTAGAATAGAATAACAGAATTGGAAGGGACTTTGGAGGTCTTCTAGTTCAACCCTCTGCTTAGGCAAGAAACCCTACACCACTTCAAACAAATGGTTATCCAACATCTTTTGAAATTTCCAGTGTTAGAGCATTCACAACTTCTGGAGTTGATTCATTGTTCTGTCAGGAAATTTTTCCTTAGTTCTAAGTTGCTTCTCTCCTTGATGAGTTTCCACCCACTGATTCTTGTCCTGCCTTCAGGTGCTTTGGAGAATAGCTTGACTCCCTTTTCTTTGTGGCATCCCCTTATTTGAACACGATTATCATGTCACCCCCTAGTCCTTCTTTTCGTTAAACTAGACATACCCAATTCCTGTAACCATTCTTCATATGTTTTAGCCTCCAGTCCCCTAATCTTCTCTGCACTATTTCTACTACTGCTGCACCAAATTGGCTCTCAGCCCCAAAATACAAATATATATATATATTATTCATCAATACATGGTCATAATGTAAACTCTATAAAGAAGGATGGTTTGTCATGAAAGAAAGATACACATGGCTTTCAGGGCTAAGGGAGCACTTGAACTTACAATTTCCTGTTTAGCCTGGTGCCTTAATCACTAGACCAAACTGGCTCTATGTTATCCTTTTTCTCCTAGTTGTATAATATTGTCTGAAGCAGAAAAAGGAAGGGGGGGGGGAGCATTTCCACTGTTACTAAAGCAACAGCCAAACAGCCTAAATTCAGCCAGGTGGAGGAGAATTCCTCATTTGGAGTTCAAGGAAATTCAGATTTCTAATGCTTGTCTCACATAAAAATAACAACTAAGTTAATGTATGTATTTCAAAATCATCTACCTTTGTTATTCAAGGAGAATACATTTTATATTCTCTGAAGAAGCCTTTTGTTTACAGCTCTAATATGATGTCCCCACCCCTCATCACACCACCCCTCTTCTGTTATACAGGTAGTCCTGAACTTATGATCACAATTGAGCCCAACATTTCTGTTGCTAAGTGAAACATTTGTTCAGTGAATTTTACCCCATTTTGCAACCTTTCTTGTCACAGTTGTTAAGTGAATCACTGCAGTTGTTTAGTAACACAGTTAAGCAAAACTGGCTTCCCCATTGACTTTGCTTGTCAGAAACTTGCAAGATTACATGACCCCAGGACACTGCAATCATCATAAATATGAGTCAGTTGACAAACCTCTGAATTTTGATCACATGGGGATGCTGCAGTGGTCATAAGCGTGGGAAACGGTCCCAAGTCACTTTTTTCAGTGCCATTGTAACTTTGAACAGTCACTAAAGGAACTGTTGTAAGTGAAGGACTATCTGTACTGAACAGTAAGCAAAATGATAAAACTTTTTAGGATCGAGATAGTGCATTTTAATTAACTTTATATGTTGTGCATTGTCTAGAAAGTCAATCTTAATGCTCTTTAAACATCCTGGGGCACTGTGACAAGAGAGGCTGTTACTCTAGGAAAGAAACTGTGTCTCTAAACTGATTTAAATTTACTGGCTGTCAGGTTATCCCATATTAATTCAAAATGCATTGTTACAGACCAAAGGTATACACACAGCATACTCTGCTTGTTGATACTTTAAGCCCCTAATTTGAAAACTGGAAGGGAAATTAGCCTCTTTCCCTCATTTGATTATAATACAGGGTCCACCCACTGGGGAGGCCAATGGACTTCCTACGATGAACCTTGCAGAACAGCCCAGATGCTGAGCAAAAGAGCCTGAAAGGCTTTTGCAAGTTGCACATTTTTAGAAATAATTTGCTTACAGGTATTAGCCACATGCTGAGTTAAATATTGATTTTTGTAGTTGATAGGAGACTTTTGAAGCTAAAGAGGATTTTATTTTCAAATGTGGGAGTCACTTTGTTAAGGACTTATAACTAGCTAGTCCTTCTGCATCTCCTCTCTCAGCTTCAGAAATGAAATGCTAATTTTGCACAGTTTGAACAAGAATATATAACAATACATTAAAAAGTGAACATACATTATTAGAAAGAGGGAGTCAAAACAAATGTCCTATGAAATTCTTTTGGTTCATACCATACTCAACAACAATACAATTTTCTTCAAGGAGGAATATTTATTTAGACCAATTAACTGAATTGTTGCTGAGTTTTTGATGCTGTCTGAACTTGCTTGTTTTCTTGCAGATGTTTTATTACCTAACTAGTAAGGAGTGCTGTTTGCTATCAGTTTATATTCCAGTGTCTTGCCTGTCTGCGTAGGTGGGAGCGGTTTTAAGAGGTTCTTTGGTTGGGCTGTTTACTGATGGCTCTTTGGCAGTTTCTTGATTTGAATATTGCTTACTTGATTGATGGTCTGAACTTAATCTTGGAATTAATCTGATCTGAGTGCTGAGGTGCTGGAGTCTTTCTCTCTTTAGGGCTGGCTGACTGTCTCTTTTCCATTGATGTTCTATAGATGTTGTTAATGTCTATGTGTCTGTTGATGACTGATTTGTCAGAGTGCAAGGCTTCTAGAGTCTACAAATTCCCTGGCATTTTTGGATTTGGACTGATCTAGGATGGTCACATTTTCCCAACTGAAACTATGGTTAAATATGTCTAGATCAGGGCTGTCAAACTTGTAGTCATTGGCCACACCCTTGCCTGGTTTTGCAAAGGGGAAAGAAGCCCTGATATGTCATGTGACACCAAGAGTTTGATACCCCTGGTCTATATGTGGAATTAAATAATTTTTGTCATACGCTCTGACTGCCAGTTGGGTTACTACTTAACTTGTAATATCTCTGTATTTGAATAAACAAGTATACTGGTACATCCAGTTCTACAATTCCATTTTATTTTTCATCTGTTTACCTTTGCAATAGATAGCTGTCCAACATATTCAGACCTCACTGAACCATTTGAGGATTGGGTTGAATTAGGCCTTACCATATGAGTATTGTTTGCTTATTTGCATTTTTCCACCAATCTTAAGAGTTTCTCTAGTCCTTTGTGTGCTTGAATAATCTCATTTGGTCTAAGTAAGGCCCACATCAGAACATGAGTTCTATTAGAATAAATACCAACCTTTCTCAAATTGTGGTCCATGGCCGAGTAAAATTCTTATAAAGCAACATACTGCTCCTTAGAAAATACATAGACAATGCAAATATTTTTTTTCTTCATCCTCTGGAACTGAGTAGCAATAGACAGAATGTGAACTTGAACTATGTATAAATGATAAACACCTAGTTGCTAAAATGTATAAACTGTTATTGAAATTTGAAATGAAAGAAGAACAAGTAACAGACTATGATATAATGGTCTAAGACAGAAGTCTCCAACCTTGTCAACTTTAAGACTTGTGGACTTCAACTCCCAGAGTTCCCCAGAATTCTTGTGGTTGAAGTCCACAAGTCTTAAAGATGACAAGGTTGGAGACCCCTGGTCTTAGAAGTTTACACCCAACACACTGATGGAACAGGGACTTCTGAGGAAGAAATGGCAGAGTGAAAAAATCACTGTGAAAGCTGAGTTAGTAATTATGACGAAAAAAAAAAGTGAACTGGTGAGTAGACCAGTTCTTCACCTCTCAGGAGAAGAAAAGGACCAAAAATTGTCCACATGTGCCCCAAGTGGCTGCTGCTAATGAAGAGACCACAGGACAGAACTATCAGGAATAGAGAACAAGAAAAGCTACTAGGAACCCAGTTCAACCCTATCTAGTCATCACTAAGGCTTTATTCCTAAGAAATCCAATAGGATAACAAGAACATACAGTTTCATAAGAAAATAAAAACATGCTTTTAATTGGTCTGTTTAAAAGGGGGGAATTACCTGACTGACTCCTGAAAGAGTCAAGAGATCACTGAGTATGTTTTAATTATAATATTCTAACTGCTGCTGCTTTAAAAAGAGCTAGTGGTTGAAGTCTAGTGGGGTTAAATACAGGTATAGTTATATCAGGGGGAAAAGGCTTTTTTGTTTCAAAAAAATATTCAACAGGGTTCATATTGGAGAAAAGAAATGTGAAAAAAAATCCCAGTACCATCTCAACTGTGCCAGCTTTAAAGTGGTTCAACTAAAATGGCATGCATAAATAGCTGCCTGCACTATAGGCAGATCGTAGAAAAAGATCAGCAACAGTTAAGCATACATTATTAAGGACTTTGTAGGTCAGAAATGATTATAATCAATGCATTATTGAGCTTGGATGCAAGACTAAAAGGATATTATTATAAAGCCATTACTTAAAGGCAGGAAATAATGGTATCTAGGAAAAGTTAAATTTGGAACTCAAAGAACTGCAAGTGAGCTAAGGCTGGATGGCTTGTAAATTCATAGGATTTTAATTACAAATATACATGTAACGGGTTGCTCATGCCTCATAAAGTGTTATTAAAAAATGTCAATTATCTGATGTTCAGAGTTTTGTACATTCTATTCCTGGCTATATCAATTCAGATCTTTAAAACTGCCATCCTAAACTGGGACCGTTATGTCATGCTATTTGACTAGGCTTCAACAGATCTCTTTAACACTTCACAGCATGCAGTAGTATAATTCCCCAACATGCGTCCACAACAAGCCAAAAATATATCACATGCCTCATGACATCATTACCAGTCCTTGTATCACAATTTAGTGACCATTCAAAGTTACAACGGCACTGAAAAAGTGATTTATGACTGTTTTTCACACTTACAAACTTTTTTGTATCCCTTATGGTCATGTGATAAAAATCAAAATGGCAACTAACTCATATCTATGACAGTCACAGTGTACCGGCATCATGTATTCTCCTTTTGTGACTTCTGACAAGCAAAGCCAATGGAGAAGCCAGATTCACTTAACAATCATGTTATTAGCTTATGTTAATAACTTATGATCCACTTAACCACTGTGGCAAGAAACATTACAACATGAGGCATATGATATCATTTGTCCCTTTTGCCATTCCCATTCCCCTTGCAGATGCCAATTCTTCCTCAGCTTGAGTTGGTTGAAAATCCAGACACAATCAAGCTACCCCAAAGAAGAGAATACCAATAGCTGAAGCTGAATGGTAGAATTTTTTGGTGCTTTCAGAGCCTGGTCCGTTGCTTGCAGATGTTTTCCTGCCCAACCACATAATGTAAATGTAACATCCCCTGTATGAGTCTGTCATTTGTATTTCTATACCTGTCTGGTTTGAAACAGCAACTAAACAGGACAGGCATAAGGTTCAATAGATAGTTAGAGGACTGCAGAAAAAATAATTGCAACCATCCTGCCTTCCACTGAGCACCTATATACTTGCACAAGCCAGAAAGAGGGCTGAGAAAGTATCTACAGACCCCTCAAATCCTGGACAGAAACTGTTTCAATTTCTCTCTTCAGGATGCCATTATAGGGCATCGTAAGACAGAACAACTACAGACAAAGACAGTTTTTTCCACTCTGTTAAAACAAATAATTTCCCACAGCATTGTCTTATGCCTAAGAATATCTAACCCCGTAGTAGAACAGTATTTCCATTATCCTTCTAATCTTTCCTTATCTTATATCACTTTGTTAGTTGTATCTTATGATTAATGATTATATCTTATGATTTATGATTTATCACTTTGTTGCTTGGGACCCGCAGCGGCTTGGGGAGCTACGCCAAGCTGCGGATTGAGGCCATGGCCGCCAAGGAGCTCTGGGGGTTTGTGAAGCCCAGGGCCGGGCGGCAGGGGCTAGCAAGTCAATGCTTACCTGGTCCTGTAGGCAGGAGAAGGCCGGAAGGTCTGTTGGGGAAGAGTAGAGTAGACTCAATTCAGAGTAGATTCAAACCAGCTTAGGCAGGCAAGCCGCAGAGCAGACTAGCATGCACAAGCAATAGGCCCACGTGGTGAAGTGTTTTTATTGAGTGGCTTGAGATGGGCAGGGTGAGCACTGTGTGGGTGGGGCAAGTGAGCGCGAGAGGGCGGGTGGGTCAAGCAAATAAGCGGTGACTGTTAGGCAACCGGTTCAGGGGCGTAGCCAACCAGAAGTTGCTACCGGTTCAGTGCCCATGCCAAATTCTTGCTACTGATTCGCCCAAACTGGTGCGAACAGGTTGAACTACACCAAACTGGCTCTCTTATTAAGTTATTAACTACTAAATAAAATTAATTGCCTGTAAAGTCAGCTACCATATTTATAAAATTAACTAATTCCCATCTGCAAATATCAATTATCTCTCTCAGAACATATTGAGACACTATACTTACATGTAGATTTCTATCCACTTTCTACCCTTCAATAAACACATAAGCAAAAAAGAGATGAAGATGGAATAAGAGGGAAAAAAGTAGCTGTGTTGGAAAAGAAAAAAGGAGAAAAAAACAAATGAAAAATAAAGAAAATAACACAGGCAATCTCTCAGGAAAAAAAGAAAGGTCTTTTTAAAAAGCTAACAACCTTCTATTTTTCTTTGTTTACCACAGTTCTCAACTTACAACCATTCATTTAGTGATGGTTCAGTTCAATGGAAAAAAATGACTTTTGGCCATTTCTCATATGACTGTTATAGCATATCTATGATCATGTGATCAAAATTCTTGGCAACTGGTTCAAATTTATGACAGTTGCAGTGTTCCAGGGTCATGTGATCACCTTTTGTGACCTTCTGAGAAGCAAAGTCAATGAGGAAACCAGATTCACTTAAGTTACTAATTTAACCCCTGCCATGATTCCCTTAAATAACCATGGCAAGAAAGGTCATAAAATGGGGTAAAATTCATTTAACAATTTTCTTGCTCAGCAATAGAAATTTTGGGCTCAGTTTTGGTCATAAGTTGAGGACTACCTGTATTTCTCTTTTGTTCTGAAAGGAATGCAGTTCCAAGTAGTTTCCTTTCCTCCTCAATAGTGGCTAATTTCAAATGCATCCATATTTTGCAGCAAAGATGCCTGCTGTTTGCTCCTCTTGGTATTTCCTCTATTTTCAACAATATATTTTAATCCAAAATAAGATGACTTCCCTCCTCCCTCCCTCTCTCTCTAATATGACCATGAAATTTTTAAATTCACCCCTTTCACAATTTGTATACAACAATAAAAATCATAATGAAATAAGCAATTATTTTGAAGAAAAGTGCAATTGTATTAATGATTCAGTAAGTGTTCCAGCCCAAAGGTACAGAAATTTCATTAAAGGTACAGAAATTTGGCTTTACAAGTGTGGCGTTCGGAAAAGACTGAGCTGAAGTCTTCACTCCGGTCCGTGTTTCCAGCGGGAACACGGACCGTTCCTACTGGCTGATGCCATTTGACAGCCGGCTACAAAAGGGAGCTGTCAAACGGCATCAGCTGTTGTCTGCCAGCTGGCTGCCTTCTTAGTGCGGCAGCTGCGGCAACCCTTTATTGTTACCATAAAGTAAAAGCTGAAGTTTGCTCCGTGTTCACCTCAGGTTATTCCACCGCTCCACAATACTGGCGACGAGGGCAGGATACATATAAGAAGCAACCAGGCAAAGAATCGCTGAGTGAAGTCACTACAAAAAAGAGCCAAAGTCAATACCGAGCTGTACGTCACGTTAAGAGCTTACTGTCACTATTCACAAGCACAAATTTCAACTTTCCTCGGAAGATCCGGCACCGCTGAGCCGAGCATTCCCGCCTTTCAGACTGACAGCAGAAACATGGGAATCCTACAGAAACCGATTTGACTGTTTCCTAGATGCTATAGACCTCACTGACATTTCCGACCATAGGAAAAAGTCCTACTTTTTAAATTTTTGCGGAGCCACAGTGTTTGACACTGCTACGGCATTATTGGCTCCACATTCAATTAAGATGGTTCCATGGGAAGAATTGCAGTAAATTCTTTCCAACCACTATTCCCCTTAGCCATCCCGAATTGCCAGGCGTCATACTTTTAGGAGACAGATTCAGGCTGAGGGAGAGACTATTAGTGGGTACATGGCTGCCCTATGAACAGCTGCCTTGCATTGTGGGTTTAGAGAATATCTGGAAGACATGTTATTAGACCGACTAGCTTGTGGAGTCAGGGATTTAAGGCTACAAAGGCGTCTATTGGCTAAAGGGGATTTAACCCTTAAATTAGCAATTGAAGAGTCTCAAGCTGCTGAACTATCAGCACTTTCTGCAGCAGAAATTCAGGGAAATCCAATTAGCCAGAGCAGCTCAGCCATCCATTACGATGAAGCCTCCACAGAAGAAGGCTATGAAGAAGCTAATGATGTAAATCGCCTCAGGCAGCAAAAAACCAGTCAAAGGGACAACAGGGCAAACCCCAATCTACCTCCACGGCCTTAGCCCATTTGTCTAAGTTGTGGGGGAAACCATCTCAGGGCATCCTACAAGTTGAGGAATGCCATTTGTCTAAAATGCCAGAGGAAAGGTCATTTAGCCAGGATCTATCAAGCAGGAAAGACTTTTGCCCCAAAAGACAACCCAACATTTCCAAAAACAAGTTGAAGACTGTTTACCTGCTATCAAGCCAAGCTGACTAACAAAGGCTGTAACAAAATCAGTGTTTTTGTTTCTATAAAAGGGAAACCTTGCAGGATGGAGGTTGACACAGGCTCAGCACTGTCCATCATCTCATGGAGCACCTTGAAACAACTATTTCCCAGAATGGTTAAGAAGAAGCTTCATGGTTGCCAGTTAACCCTACGTGACTACCAAGGCAGAACCATCCCAGTCATCGGAAAAGGCAAGTTTTTTGTTCAATTTCAAAATTTTAAAGGTAACTTGCCTTTAGTGATAGTGGATGGTGCCCTCCCTAGCCTGTTGGGGTTAGACTGATTCCCTGCCCTTGGCCTCCATATAAGAGGAAGCCACTCTATTACAAATACTGAAGTGGACACCTTGTTTAATGACTATGCTGATGTGTTCAGCGAGGGGCTGGGCTGTTATTCAGGAACCCCAACATCTTTCAACTTGGACCCTCAGGCAGTACCAATCCATTTAAAGCCTCGAAGGGTACCTTTTGCAATCCACCCCAAATTAGACATGGAGCTTGACAAATTAATTAAACAGGGTGTATTAGAGCCTGTGGACTTCGCATAATGGGAAAACCCAATAGTGACACCCCTGAAGAAAGACGGTAGCGTAAGAATCTGCGCAAATTACAAAACGTCATTGAATAAATATTTACAAATCAGCACTTATCCAGTCCCTGTTATCCAGCACCTACTACATTCTTTTCAGCCAGGAACCATTTTCGCGAAATTAGACATGTCACAGGCCTATCAACAGTTTCCTGTTGATGACACAGTCGCTGAACTACAAACTATTGTAAACCACAGGGGCGCTTTTAAATGTAGGCACCTCCAATTTGGCATAAGTGTGGCCCCAGGGATTTTTCAATCTTTAACGGAAAGACTTCTTCAAGGATTACCAGATGTAATTCCATATTTTGACAACATTTTAATATCGGCCCCTGACAAGTCTCAATTACTGCAAAGAGTCAGAGGAGTCCTTGATCGTTTCAGGAAGCATGGTCTTAAGCTAAAAAAAGAGAAGTGCATTATTGCCACCCCACAGGTAGAATTTTTAGGATATAGAATTGACGCCTCTGATATTCACCCAATCAAAGAGTAAGGGCTATTCATGAGGCACCCACACCAACTAGCAAAACTGAGCTCCAGGCCTTTTTAGGACTTCTTAACATTTACACTTCATTTTTGCCAAATAAAGCTTCCGTTGCAGAGCCTCTGCACAGACTCTTGGATAAGCAATCCCCCTGGCACTGGGGACCTAAGGAAGCCCATGCTTTCTGTGCAGTCAAATCATTGCTCACATCCGATGCTGTTCTGATCCAATTTAATGAGCATTTACCTTTAGTTTTAGTAGCAGATGCTTCTCCTTTTGGCATAGGTGCTGTTTTAAGTCACAGACTGCCTAATGGTTCTGAGGCACCCATTGCCTTTTTCTCCAGAACTTTTTTCCCAGCTGAGCACAACAACAGCCGAATTGACAAGGAGGCTTTGGCTGCAGTTGCTTCAAAAAATTCCATGAGTTTCTATTTGGACACTATTTCGAGTTGGTTACGGATCACAAACTTCTGTTTGGCCTTCTGTCAGGCGATAGACAAACTCCCAGATTTTGTCTCCAAGGATGACCTGGTGGACTTTATTTCTGGATGCCTATTCCTATACACTGGTTCATCGAGCTGGCAAGAATCTCTGCCATGTTGATGCTCTTAGTCTCTGCCCCCTGCCTGTTCCTGTGGAGGATCCTGCACCAACTAATGCTGTGTTCCTGATCAATGATCTCAAACTTCCCATTACCACCCTTGATATTGCTGCCCACTCTGCCAGGGACAAGGTAATCACTCAAGTCCTTGACTGGATGGGAAGGGCAATTCCTTATGCCCCCGAATTCAAACTCACCAGCAAGAACTGTCTTCTTTACAAGGCTGTTTACTTTGGGGAACTAGGGTAGTTGTCCCTTCCAAGTTGCAAGCCTCAGTTTTAAAGGTCCTGCATGAAGGGCATCCTAGCATTGTCAGAATGAAAGCCCTAGCTCACAGTTATGTATGGTGGCTGGGCATGGATGCTCAGATTACAAGCTGGTGAATGCTTGTCAGCCAAGCCAAGTTACCAGACCTGCACCACCCACATCCACTCCAGGAAGGTGGGCAGGTTCTGGGACCCCTTGGTCCCGTGTTCATATTGATCTGGCTGGCCCCTTTCACGGGCGTACCTTCCTGGTGATGGTTGATTCTTTTTGTAAATGGGTAGAGCTGACCTTGATGACCACCACAACTTCAGAAGCCGTCACTAAGGCTCTATCAAGGATATTCGCTACCCATGGCCTCCCTGACACTATCGTGTCTGATAATGCCCCCCAGTTTACTTTCTGTGAGTTTGAGATTTTCCTAGCTAACCTGGGAATCAGGCACGCACTTACAGCTCCTTTCCATCCTGCCAGTAATGGCCTGGCTGAAAAAGCAACCAGATCTGCTAAGGAGGTCCTGGAAAGGCTTGGGCCCATAGATTGGCACTCTAAGGCTTGCTAAGTATCTTCTAACCCAGCACACAACTCCCTGTGCCACCACTAATAGGTCCCCGGCTGAACTTCTCATGGGTAGACATCTGAGGACTACTTTAGACAGACTCCATCCATATTATGCCCCAGTCACACCCCTAGGATCAAATAGCCAGGCAAGGGAGTTCGCTGAAAATGACCAGGTCTATGCCCGGAATTATGCGGGACACCCTTTGTGGATGCCTGGGCAGATTTGGCGATAACCGGTCCTAAGTCTTACAGGGTCCAACTGCAAGATGGGCGCATCTGGTGCCGTCATATTGATCAACTTAGAAGGTGCTGGAGCTTGTCTGCAGATGGCTCTCAAGATGTTCCTGCAATAGAGAAACCACCGGTGCCCAAAGAAACTTCCAGCAAATCTGACAGGAACGCAAGCCTACCTGAACAGCCATCTGTCCCTCGTCCAGAGATGCCTGAAGCTGAGAAGCTAACTTCGTTGGAACCAGAAGTTGCCCAACAAGCAGAAAAGTTCCTTCCAGGAGCAGCTTTGTCAGAAGCGAGATGATCTGGCTGCCTGCGCAAGCGCTCAAGTTATCTGAAGGACTACGCATGCTCCGTTCTGGGGGAAAGGAGTGTGGCGTTCGGAAAAGACTGAGCTGAAGTCTTCACTCTGGTCCATGTTTCCAGCAGGAACACGGATCATTCCTATTGGCTGATGCCATTTGACAGCCGTCTATAAAAGAAAGCTGTCAAATGGCCTCAGCTGTTGTACGCCGGCTGGCTGGCTGCCTTGTTAGCGCGGCAGCTGCAGCAACCCTTTATTGTTACCATAAAGTAAAAACTGAAGTTCGTATCAATTCTTAGTGACCATATAAACAGGTTTTCTCCATAACTATCTATCCCTAACCTGCTGTTTCAGGCCTTACAATAGTACAGCAGACTGTACTTAAAATTCCAAACTTGTGTCATGGTACCTAAATGTGGCGAAATAGTTTATAAAGAGATACTTACATTAGTCATTTGCAGAAAAACACAGAGGTTTTGATAATGAGTTAACATTAAATGAGTTAACAAAAAAACATTCAAGATTGTCCTTGTGGAAAGGAAATGTAATTCTGTATAGGAGTTTCAGCAGGTGATAATATTGGCAGTGATCACTCAGAAAAAGGTTGCTTGGTCTGACACAAACATTCTTAACACGTATACTAACTTAAATTTTTTTTTGGAAAGATATAAAATAGATTTCTTAAGCCCATGTCACACTGAACCAACGGATGCAAAGAGGATGTAAAACGGACAAAAAACCTTGCCATCCATCCGAAAACGCGATGTACTCACTGCCTCCATTTGGCTTCCTCTCTATCCGTCCAGCATCCGTTTATGGACGTTTCATCCGCTCCGAAAGTTTTGGGCTGCCTAAAACTTTTGCACGGAAAATGTATCCAGTTCGTCCGTTCTGCATCCGCTACGCATCCGCTCTGCATCCGCTACGCATCTGTTACGCATCCGCTATATCCGCTAGGCGTCCGCTACGTATCCGCGCAACTCCATCCGCCCGGACGTGGGGAGGAAGCGGAACGGACGCAGAACGGATGCAGAATGGAAACAAAGCGTTTAAAACGGAAAAAACGTTCGCAGAGGGGACCTATCTCGGATATTAAGGATGTCTAGAAGATGCCTAGAGGATGCCTAGCGGAAAACCTATACTGCCTATAAAAAGGGGGAGCAACTCGCCTGCATCTCACTTTCAGAACAGCAGCCCAGCGGTGCAGACCTCTGCAGCCTTCATCTGCCTCTTCCTCTTCCACAGCATCCAGTCATGTCCACCGTGGATTGTAACAAAGTCCTTTCGGCAGCCACCATCGTTCTGCAACAGTGCGAAGCTATCTGCAGGCTCTGTGAACACTACTGTGAGAAGAAAAGGAGCCACCCAAAAAGAGTCTGGGTCCGAAGATGGTTTGCCAGAAGAGCAGAGGACGGACTGTACAACAAGCTGATGGTGGAGCTCAGGAGCGAAGACACTCGGGCATTCCAGAACTTCATGAGGATGCCTCCAGCCATGTTTGATGAAGTTGTGCAGCGCCTGACACCCAGGTTGACCAAGGCAAACACCAGCTTCCGGCCGAGCCTGGAACCTGGGCTCAAGGTGGCACTCACTCTGCGCCACCTGGCCTCAGGGACCTCCTACAGGAGCATGCAGTACAGCTGGAGGGTGCCATCCAACACCATCAGCATTGTGGTCAGAGAAGTGGTGCACGCCATCATCGAAGAATGCAAGGAGAAGCTCCTCCAGTGCCCCTCCACTGAAGAAGGATGGAAGAAAGTTGCAGAGCAGTGGTATCAGAAGTGGAACTTCCCACACACCGATGGAGCCATAGATGGCAAGCACATGGCCTGCAAATCTCCAGCCAACTCAGGGTCCACTTATTTCAACTCCAAGGGCTTCTTCAGCATCATCCTCTTCGCCATGGTCGATGCTGACTACAAGTTCATGTACATCGATGCTTCAGGCAACGGCTCATCTTCAGATGCCCAGGTATACAACACCAGTCACCTCAAGGAGGGGCTGGAAGGCAACCTCATCGTGGGCTTCCCAGATCCAGAACCCCTGCCCAACGACACACAAGATGTGCCCTACTTCATCGTGGGGGATGACGACTTCTCCCTCACAACCTACCTCATGAAGCCCTACACCTCCAGACTCCTCACCCGTGAAGAGAGGATCTTCAACTACAGGCTGTCCAGGGCAAGGCGGGTGGTGGAGAACGCCTTTGGCATCCTGGCGAACAGGTTCCAGGTACTTCTCACCACCATGCAGCATTGCCCAGAGACCGTGAGGAGGATCGTGGAAGCTTGCTGCATCCTGCACAATCTCATGCGCACCCGCTACCCAGTCTTGCAGAACAGGCTCGTTGACCTCCAACAAACCAATGGGGACATGGAGCCTGGGGAATGGAGGCAAGGGCGAAACCTGATCGACACTGAGGATGTGCAAGGCCCCAACAGAGCCTCACATGAAGCGAAGCAGCGCAACCTCCTGAGACACTGGTGCAACTCCCCAGCTGGAGCAGTGGAGTGGCAAGACAGGATGGTAGATGCTTAATGGATGCTTCCTTCAGCCTGTCTCATCACATGGATGAGATTGGGCCATGTATGTTTGGTTCGCCTACAATGAACAGGGTGTTTAATAAAGAGTTGTGTTTATGTTGACATGTGTGGATAATTATTACATTATTATTGATAATAAAGGGCCGTAGGTGTGGCACCTGGGAGGGTGGACCATACAGTCCCACTATGCTTGCACTGGAGGTTTATCTATCCCACAGCTATCCTAACCCATCCCACAGCTATTACCCATCCCACATGTATCCTAACCCATCCCAAAGCTATCCTTACGCATCCCAGAAGCATGCAAAGGCTTAAACCATTTCTAAAAGTTTCCAGCAAGACTTTATTAAAAAAAAGAAATGAAGCAAGTGTGTGAATCAAAAATAGACTTTATTAACAACAAGCTATAAGACAAAAATGAGTCTCTGGCACTCCTCTTGGTCACTCAGTCTCAGGGGTGTAGGGTACAGGTGCTGTGGAGGTGGCTGGTGCTGGAGTGCTTGTCATCAGCTCCTCCAGAAGCAGTAGCAGCAGAAGCCCCAGCCCCAGAAGAGCGAGCCCATGCTGCAGAAGCCCCAGCAGAACCAGAGTGAGGGCCAGGGGGAGGGATGGTAGCCCTGTCCCTCTTGCCAGGGCTGGCAGCAGATGGCAGAGGCTTGCTGTGCTTCCGCATGGTTGTGGGGTTGCTGGCTGGCAGGGAGGCTGGCAGGAACCAATGCAGGCAGGAAGGCTGGCAGGAAGGCTGGCAGGAAGGCTGGCAGGAAGGCTGGCAGGAAGGCTGGCAGGGAGGCAGGCACCAAGGCTGTCAGGCAGGCTGGCAGGCAGGCAGGTACCGAGGCTGGCAGGGAGGCTGGCAGGGAGGCTGGCAGGAAGGCAGGCAGCAAGGCTGGCATGCAGACCATCTGGCAGCAAGGCTTGCAGGCAGGCTGGCACCAAGGCTGGCAGGGAGGCTGGCAGCAGGGCTGGTAGCAAGGCTGGCAGGCAGATATGCAGGCAGGGCAGGCAAGGCAGTTGATGTGTCCGGCAGCAGGTCTTTCCTCTGAATGGCGACCTGCTTCCGAGCTACTTCCATTATATCCGCGGGGCTGACGCAATGCATCCTCCCTGCATGCGCAGTGAATTCCAGCCATCCATTAGGCTTCCGCTGTGCATCCGCTAGGCTTCCGTTCTGCATCCGCTTCATCCATTCGGCGTCCGCTCTGCATCCGTTCCGCATCCGCTTTGCATCCGCCCTGCGTCCTCCCCGCGTCCGTGTTATCAGCTCCAGTTATGCAAATTTTTGCCCCTTTTGAGAGCGGATAACAACGGATGGAACATTTTGCTCGTCCGCTGTGTCCTTTTTGCATCCGTTGGCCAGTGTGACATGGGCTTTAATAATGTACAAGCTTGTTTTACAATCAAAATTTGTGAGTTTAACTCTCTCAGGAATAATGGGTCCAAGCATTCTGCAAGTTAGCCCATTTTAGGTAGTTTTATTGAGGAGAATAACTTTACCAAAGACTCTAAATCACTTTGTGATATTTCTTGATCAGAAATGCAACCAACAAGAAAATAAATATAATAAAACTGGATATCCCATTTCAAAAAATTTTTCAACACCACACACACACAAAAAAGAATCATAAGGTTCTTTTTTCTATAACAGTTTTATTCTTGGGGATGTCCACATCTTTTCCTCATGTTATTTAAGTACAAATGACTAAACAAGACTTACAATGAGATTCACTCTTTTTGATACAGAGCAAGTTGCTGCTTTACCACAGAAAACATTGCCTTCCAATGTTTCTCACTCCCGCCCTCACACCTACACAAGAGCATCTGTTGACAAGTTAAATGAGAAGCAAAACTACATGGACATGGTTATTTCATCCCTACAATTTTCAGGAGAGATTGATGACAACAGGCAATTATCTAAATTGGTACAAGTCAAGACTTTCTCTTTAAAGAATTCTTATCCCCCAAAATGTGCACCTTAATTTCTATATAGAAAATACAGGCCAAAAGTTTTCTGCTGAGTTTTTTAATTTAGAAAATTGGACATTCTTCTCAGTTTTCTTACAAGTGAAACCCTGTGATTAGGATCAGAATAAGCTTTAAATAAGGTTGAAAGCAAAGAAGGAAAGCAAAAAAGGTGGCTGAGGGGGAAACACCCTCCCCAAGGTGAACTTCAATTTCTTCTCCAGGTTTAATTTCACACATGTCTTCATGCATATTTTATATCTATATATCTGTATCTATATATCCATTCACTGAAACTGAAGTAAATGTTTTCTATCATTGTACTTTTCTTTATTTCATTATTAAAAAAGCAGTCACCAACAGCTCTTGCTGATTTTACGGGGGTTAGTAAGCAGGCCTGTTCTTCCCTAAGGAAGTTACATCAAATGAAATAAACTCAACTTAGCAACATTCTCTTAAACTACTTTACTGCTTTTAATGTTAGGTGAGCAATTCCACACACTTCTATGGATATAACAAGTATGCTTGAGAAGAGCCATTGCTTGTAATTCACATGCAGAAGGACACTGCTTCAAACTATAGTAGGTTGACATAATGATTGGGATTTCCACACAAAATATGAAAACTCATAGGACTGTTATTGGTTATTATTGACCAGCCTTTCTCTTTTTTAAAAAATAAACTTTATTGATTTTACAATTAAAATAAATGAACAAACACATACACAACATAGAAAAATAAAGAAAAATAAGAAAAACGAATAAAAGACAATTCCATTATCGACAGTTTGTGGTTCCTTATTTGTATCATTATTAGTGTCATATTTACAATTAAAGTTTAATGCAAGTATATAGTTACTACAGTTATAGCTTAGCCTCCTTTACAGTTTATTGTTTATTATTATATTATCTATCTTCATTCTATACAATCATACCAACAGTTCCAACTCTTATAATATTCTGATGATTCTTTGTCTCTAAATGCTCGAGTCAGTTTATCCATTTCTGCACAACTTACTATTTTCTGAATAGTCATTTCCTCTGTTGGAATATAAGATTGTTTCCAACATTGTGCAAAGGCCAATCTAGCTGCCATGAGTATGTGTAATATTATGTATTTGGCTTTTGGGGAGAATTGTCTATTAAATATCACTAGTAAGAAGAATTCTGGTTTGAGTTCAATCTGTTCAGTCATAATTTCCTCCAACCATTTTTTAACTCTCTGCCAATATCTTTGGGCTTCTGTACAGGACCACCACATGTGGTAGAATGTTCCATGTTTCTTTTTGCACTTGCAGCCTTTCTCAACTTGGTATCCAAATGTAAAGGCTTTCAGCTACAAATGGCTGCAGAATTCTGAGAATATACACATCTGGAAGACACCAACTTGGAGAAAACTGATGTACAAATATTTACACCATTCAGAAACAGACTAATAATATTTTTCAGGGCAATACAATTTCTTACGCTTCTAAAATACTGGCATTTCAAGGCACCAGGAGAACAGCAAATCTTGGACTCCTTCCAAGTTTGAGAAAAGTCAAGAGAAATATCAAAGGGTTTATCTTGTATCCACTTACAAGAAGGCCTTAAAGATCTCAGTCAAGTTTTTAATTTATCTGTTATATGAAAGAGCATATTGTGAATTATCATGTCTCCTTTTAGTCAAACAGATGGAAAGGCATTATAGATATAAGTTCTGTATCAGGAACAAATAAAATATATTATCAGCTTAGTTATGAGTGCCCAGTTGAAAGACCCCCAAAGAACAGGCGAGAGATAGTAGTTAAGGCACCTTTCTAGAAAACAGGAGGCTGTGAGTTTAAGTCCCACCTTAACCATGAAAGCCAGCTGGGTGACTTTGAACCAATTACTCTCTCTCAGCCGAATCCACCTCACAGAGCCATTGATGTGGGGAAAGTAGGAGGAGGAAGGTATATTGGATATGTTTGCTGCCTTGAACTACTTGTAAAAATAAAAAAGGTGGGGTACAAATAAATTAATTAATAGATTGTCATAGACAAAATATATCTTTGTGTGGGCAGGAGTCAAAAATGACTTAATGGCTCATACTGTAGTCAATCAACCAATATATTGTAAATATTTCAGCTATACACAATTTTCAGACAGAATGGACACAAACACCATCAGGTTTTTTTTTTAAAAAAACCCAATCTGCCAGACGCTCTGTTAATAACATGAAGGTTTTCTTGTCAATATCTTTCTTTGTATTTTTCCCATTGGCTTTCTGAAAATGACAACAGCTGTATATGTTGTCATAGAAACTATGAGCATCTGAAAAGTATCTAAAACCCAATCGCTTTCAGAATCTGTTCTGGTTTGTGACACATTACTGACATCGCTCATAAAAAAAAAAAGAGCATTCCTATAATATACCTGCATGGTTTCCACATTCTTTGAAGATACAGAGATGTCATAATGTTGTCAACCACTCCATGATAAACAAGCAGCACGAAAGACTATAATATTATTTTTCCCCTTACATTTAAATGAATACAGAACCATAATGAGAAAACCACCTCCATGGGAACTATGTCCACCAAAGAGATTTTTATAAAGGTTTCCATGTTATTTATTCATACAAAAATGTCCTAGGGCAGCAGGCACAGTGATTGTTTTATTTTGAATCAGTAAACAACTACACATGGAGAATAAGTACTCTTTCAAATGCACAAAGACATCACTTTAACTTTAGGCAATGTAGAAAGTATGTTAAGTTCATTTCATTTAGGGATTCATTAAAACATCCCATTTAACCAGGGGATATCTAAAAATGTGCAAACAAATACATGTTGTACAGCACAGGCACTCAATAATTCACAGTGTCTAGACTTTGTTCTGAAAATATGGATTTTTTAAAAAATACATGCTTGTTAAGTTCATGTATTTTTATTTCCAAAATCACTTCTATCCAAACCGAAGGGGGGGAATACTGTGATTTTGTTTCTTTTCAATAGGTTATCTTAATATATTTTCCTTATTTTAATTGTACTGTGGATGCTTTACTCTTTGCCACCCAGAATCCACTGAGAGTGATATGGCCTAAAAATGGTGAACATAAATAATGATTTCCCATCCCAATGTATTCAGTTTTGTGTTAGATCTTTACTCCCAAAGGTTCAAAATGTAATATAAGATTCAAGTGTATAATGGTGACAAGGAAGTTGTATCTTAACGAACTGTACTCTGACAAAAAATTAATTGAAATGCAGTCTTTTTAAAGTTTAGATATAGAAACTGAAATTTCAAATCAATATTCCATTCCTATATTTGTTTTAGAAAGTTACTCAAGCTATAGAACCTTCCTCACAGTAGAGCCATACTTAAAACACTTTGCTTTCAACTTTAAATATATTAACTTTGAAACTCACATAAATTAATGTAGTTGATACTGGATAATAATTTTATTAAGCAATCTCATCAGTTGCAAATAATATAATCACTAGTAGGCATGCCCAATGATTCCTTTAAGCATTAATTAGACAGGGTTTATGGGTATTTTCACAGGGCATATAAAGATACATTTCTTATTCATACTTAATTTATTTTTGATATGCATGTACAAAATATGCATGTACAAAATATTGATCTATAAAGACTGAAGTTATGTTAAATTGAAATCACTGAGACTTAAAAGCAAACAAGTAATCTATCTAAAGAAATTTCCATCCTTTCCAGGGCTTGGAGATGATAAGATTTCATATTTTCAAGCAGGAATTCTCTTTGGTGATGCACATAAGGGAAGAACAGAGTCTTTTATCTCTTTCTGCTACAATCTCCCCATCTCTGTTCCCCATGGGCTGCAAAAATCAAATACCCCAATTTGAAAACAAATCCTGCCTTGACCTACTTGGAAAATATCTCACACTTGCATCTAAACAAGTGATAGGTCAACATCTGATATTTATCACCCTGATGCCTACATAACTGACACAAAAGTTAATACAAGGATAAGAAGATGCTTAAGAGAAACAACACTGAAAGGACTGGGCTGAAAATTCTTTTATTTTCTGAAGTAAAATGATGAGATTTGGACTATCTTATAATGTTTGATGTTTTCCATTATTAAAAAGATTAAAAGACAGAATAGAAGGCACCTGTCTATGAAGATTCTCAGTCATCCAGGTCACAGTTGTCCCAAAGGTGCTTTTTCCAAGAGGAAACTGGACTTTCTTGTTTTCTCTTTGAAGACTTTTCACTTCTCATCCAAGAAGCTTCTTCAGTTCTGGCTGAATGGGGGGAAGCGAAATGTTTTCAAGGAAAAAAATAAGGAAGTCCAGTTGCCTCTTGAAAAGGCACCTTTGGGATAGAAGGCACCTACTCTCCTCCTACCCTCTTAAACCAGGAACTAGACCTCTGAAACTAGACCTCTTCCGCAGTGTAACATCCTATCAATCAAGTCTTAAAACATCAATCACTTAAACAGCCAAAAGAATCCAACATCTAGAACACTGTTCAAATTAAGAAAGTGGTCTCTGGTATAAGTTAACATTTAATTCTATGCAAAAACAATTGAGAATATGATTCACTGACTCCTGGAAATTCTGGCAGATAGATCATCCTGGTTTGAGAATTCCAGGTTCAAAGGATGCTTACAAAATTATTCAAGGTATTAAAAAAAATGAAAACACTTTCCCTTTCGAAACCTTAGAAATTGAGATTTCTACAGGATGGAATTGCTTCAGGAGAGATAAAATTAATAATTTATGTACAAAGAACATAGGGGTTTGGGACAGTGATATCATATGTATTAGTCATAAGAAATAGAAAATCCAAGCTCAGAGGAAGAATGTTATTAACAATTTTGGACAGAAAGGAATACAGTACTATTGTCCTCAGTCCAAATGGATAGCATCTGAGGACACTGAGATGAATATATACTGTCGATGCTACACTAAACAGTCCAATCTAGCTGGATTGTTTTGTTGTGTAACACATGCTCAGTTATAAGTCTAGGAAACATTGCAGAATTGCTTGAATAATGCTTTTCTTTCAGCAAAACACTGTCATTGGTTCCTATATACTGTAGACTTCCACGAATAAAAAATGTATCAAAACAAAGAAACTATGTATAGATTCTGACATATTATCTTGGCTTCTCTGATAGTTTCTCTTCACTGTCATCCGTTAATTTGTTGGGAAAAAATGTACCTAACTATTGCAGGTGATAACTGTAAAAGAGGCAATATGAGCAGGTGGAATTGTAACTACAAGCAGCCGAGAAGCAAATGACAAACCTTGGAATTTGTGAGTTTAAAGCCCCAAATACTAACTTAGCCAATCATAGTTCAAGTTGGAAAACCAAGGCAAACATCTTGACCATAAGTTCTTTCTGGCTTGCATTTAAGATCAGCTTTTCTACTGTGGACTGAATCCCACAAGGGACTCCTTTTTGTTGCAGCCAAGAGCCTCTTCTAAGTTGGCAAGGAACCTTGAAGGAGACATTTTTTGGGAAAATCTAATTCTACCTAACACAAATATGTACTCTGTTATTCTAATATTGACCCCAACAATCTGAGTCCTCATTTTACCAAATTCAAAAGGATGGGAGGCTGAGTGAACTTTAAACCGGTCACGATCGAACTGCTGGCAGTCAGCAGAATTAGCCAGCAATACTGCATTCTAACCATTGCACCACACAACTTTTAATAGAGAAAACTGTGAACTAAATAACTACACACACATACACACAAAGGTATGTATGTATGTATGTATGTATGTAATGTATGTAGGTATGTAAATAATAGCTAGCCACTCAGGAAAGGTATTCTGCAAATGTCCATCTCAAATATTTAGAAGAGCCCAAACTAGTTACTATCGAGAAGTAGAAGCATTAATGAGAGAAATAACCACTGCCTGAGTTCTTCGGTATTTCCTTTTTTTCAGCAGAGCACAGCTTATCTATGTTAAGTCCCGGGTCTCTTGGATGCTGTTCTTGACACCAGAGTGCCTGCAACATTTCTCCTTGCTGAAGCATTTTGCCTCACCAAATTTTATTTTTTATAGATTCACTTTTAAAAATGGAAATGAACCTATTACAAAGCAAATTGTCAAGGTGACTGTTTGCCAGAATTATTCTGGGTCCCATAAGCAGTTGAGAAAATAAAAACAGTAATTGCTTAGGTGTCTGTCCATTCCTTTAAAAAAAAAAGTGGGGGGGGGGGGAAATGACCCCAGAGGAATAGAGAATATCCTGGTGACTATTAAAGCTTATGAGGAGCCATCTTGCTTGTTTGGCTTCTGGTAATTGGATATAACTGGATGTTGTGTTTCTTTCCTGACTATTATAGCACTCCCTTCCCAAAACCCATCCCAATTGCAGCAATTTTGGATGAGTGCCCATGACAAGCTCTCAAAATATAAAATACGTCCACTGCCCCCCCTCCCCAAATTGCATTGAACATTGCTAGCTTGCTTCAGATTTTTGTATTATACTTCAGAGTTAGCTGGATGATTTTATTGTTGGCAAATTATGTAAACAGGTGATAATAAAGCTGACACGGGCCAGTGTGAGCTTATAAACATTATTTTATTGCTTGTTAACAATATTTACTAGATGAATTAATATTTTCTTGTATTATTATTCTGAAAATTATATAAACGAGGATCTACGAATGCAAAAAGTATGATAAATATTAGCTGTTATACAATATATATGTTATTGTGCAGGTATAATTTTTGTATTAAAAAACTGTTATGAAAAAACTATTGAGGGCACAAAAGTGGTTAATTAAGAATTTTCAGTAATATTGAGCTACTGATCACAATCACTAGACAATTATTATCTATATGGTTCACACAACCAGAATATGCAATCAAATAAGTAGTAGCCACATGTTTCTAAAAACTACCAGCCAGAAAAGCTTGCATGAAAAATAGTATTACTTACTGTTCAGTTAATCTAGATTCTGATGGAGAATTGAGAAGGCAGGAGCCTGCAGATTCACATGAAATACATACACTGGGAAAAGACAATTAGGAACTAGTTCTTTTGTATAAATGTGTCCAGATACTGTTAAGAGAAGCTGCAAACAATAAAATAGAATTACTATTGTACTGAAAAGCAAATAAAACTGATGGGAAAATGGAAATAACTAGGCAACTGCTAAGGAAAAGGAGATATGGCTTGGACAGGAATCTTCACTGTTCTTCTGTCCTGTAAATGATGGTAAGGCTAAGATAACCAATTTTGTTCTTCTCCCAACCAATCATGGCAACAAAAGGAGGCAGTAATTGTCATTGACTTGTAATCCCTATTGTTAGACTCCAGACAAATTATTTCTGCAGTTCTGGTTTCCTTTCCTTGAAGTAAAAAGGGTTATGGGTTTTGGTGTTTTGAGATTTTTCTTTTAATTCCCTTTGGCTATTGTTTAATCATTTAAGCCTACTCAAGAGAAATCTATGTTGATTAGTACAAGAAAATTAGCAATAATTGTACCCTAATGTACAAGTTCTTCTCCAGAGAAAAAAAATCTGTTAAACAAAGGTCATTCCTTGCATTTGCTATATTAGCTACTCCCCAATATTTGTCATGTGATTCAATAAAAATATAAATGTTATTTTTAAAAAAGGGAAAACACAGCAAAAAGGGTAGACACTGCTTAAGGCTAGGTCACACTGGCCGACGGATGCAAAACGTATGAAAAAAGGCCATGGCGGACAAGCAAATTTTCCATCCGTTGTTATCCTCTCTCAAAAGTGCCCCAAATTTGCATAAACAGAGCGGACAACAGAAAGGAACGGAAGTGGGGAGGATGTAGCGGGGTTTTAAAGTGGATGTTTGTAGGAAGCCTAGCGGATGGAAGCGGATGGAAGCGGATGACACATCCGCAGGGCTTCCGGGGGAGAACAGCGGAAGGAGCGGATGCGTAGTGGATGACGCAGATGCATCACGGACACCTATAGGATGCATAGCGGATGCATAGCGGATGCAAAGCGTTCACTGCGCATGCGGGGAGGATGAATTGCATAAGCTCCGCGGATATAAAAGGATGCAGCTCGCAAGCAGTCAGCATTCAGAGGAAAGACCTGCTGCCAGAGACATCTTGAGAGAACACCATGAGGAAGAAGAGGAAGCCTGTGCCTACTCCTGCCAGCCCTGGCAAGAAGGACAGAACCACCATCCCACCCCCTGGCGCTGACTCTGAAGCTGCTGCTGCTGCTGCTGCTGCTACTGCTGCTGCTGGTGGTGGTGGTGGTGGTGCTCCTGGTGTTGCTACTGCTGGTGCTTTTCCTGATGGTGCTGCTGCTGCTGCTGGTGCTTCTCCTGCTGCTGCTGCTGGTGCTGCTGGTGCTTCTCCTGCTGCTGCTGGTGCTTCTCCTGCTGCTGGTGCTGCTTCTCCTGCTGCTGCTGCTGTGATGGACCAGTCCCAAGGCCCTCAAAGCCCTGCTGCTGAAGGCCCTGAAGCCCCTGCCAGAGGGAGGAAGAGGCAAGGCAAGGAGAAGGGGGAGAGGAAACAGTACTCCATTTCCAAAGACCATGAGGAGGAGGTGCTGGAATGGCTGAGGGAGAACGAGTACTTCTGGAGGAAGGGCCACAGGCTCTATCGCGACACCAAGCGGAAGCAGGCAGCATGGAGAGAGAAGGCAGAGAGCCTGGGCTACACTTCAGATGTCCTCCTGGAGTGGTGGAAGATATGCACACCTGGTATGGCAAGCTGCACCTGAAGAAATCCGGGCAGGCCGCTGTCAAGCTCACTGACCGGGAGACCTATGTCATGGCCAGGTGCAGCTTCCTGGAGGGTGAGATCCACCACTGAAGAGCAGCCCCTCTGAGACCCCTCTCCCTCAGACAGCTCACAGAGAGCCACTCCTCTTCCAGTCAGGAGACAGCTACCGTGTCCAGGCAGGTGTCTTTGGAGGGCCGCATGACAGAGACCCCCCCCCAACAGCTGCACTTCTCATGCCAGATGTGGAGGATCCCCTGTCTCAGATGGAGCAAGAAGAAGCAGCCACCAGAGACCAACCCACCCCCACCCCCAGCTCCACCTCCACAGAAAGCAGGCAGAGAGGCAGACCGGAGGGACAGAGCCACATTGTCCTCTTGGAGATCAGGGACACAATAAAAGCAAGCACAGATCTCCTCTCCCAGCTCGTCCACTTCAACATACCATCCTCCAATCGCAAGCCCTTCATCACGTATGTGAGCCAGACCCTCATGGACATGCCCGAGGCCCAGTACCAGGCGATGAAGGAGAGGATCACAGCTCTTCTGCACCACCCTCCAGACCCAGCTGAACCTACTGCTACCCACTCCAGGTCTGCTCCTCCACCCCAGGCGATGTCACAGCCCTTCCACGGATTTCAGCAGCCCCTCACCTACCAAGCCAAACACTACCAGGACTTCCCACAGCAGAGGCAGCCCTTCCCAGTCCACACCCAGGTTCCTCGGATGCCACAGACACCACAGACGCCTCACCAGACCCAGCTTCAGACCAGACAGCCCCACTACACTCCTCCTTCCTCCACCTCACAGCCATGCCTTTCCTCAGAACATTTGTCATCAGTCTTGGGCCTCACATCCCAGGTACTTGAGGAAGGGCCTCTCAACCTCACAGACTGAGTCAGCTCTCTGAGAGCTTCCTGCACACACCATCTCCTTTTGTACTCTTGGGGCCAGGCACCACAATGGCGCCTCAGACCAACACTCCAGCAACAGCCACCTCCACAGTCCCTGGCCCCTTTACATCTGAGACCATGGGCACGCCTCAGAATGACTGAGAAGAGTGCCAGAGACTGAGTTGTTACCTGCTCACTTTATCTTTGCTTAAGACACTTTACTTGGGTCATTTTCCTTTTTAATAAAGTCATACAGTTTGTTATTAATAAAGGTTATATTTGCTTCACACACTTGGTTCATTTTTTTTGCTTAATAAAGTGTTGGGGAAAACTTTGAGAAAAGGGTTAAGTCTTTGCATGCTTGTGGGATTGGTAAGGATAGCTGTGGGATGGATAGCTGTGGGATGGGTAAGGATAGCTGTGGGATGGATAGCTGTGGGATGGGTAAGGATAGCTGTGGGATAGATAAACCTCCAGTGCAAGCATAGTGGAAGTGTATGGTCCACCCTCCCAGCTGCCACACATATGGCCCTTTATTATCAATAACAATGTAATCATTGATCAACACATTTCAACATAAACAAAACTCTTTTTTAATACCCTATTCATTGTAAGGCCACTCAACATACATGGCACAATCTCATCAGTGTGATCTCTGCAACTTTCCTCCTGCCTTCTTCAGTGGTGGGGCACTGGAGGAGCTCCTCCACGTATTCTTCGATGATGGCCTGCACCACTTCTCTGACCACAATGCTGATGGCGTTGTGTGGCACCCTCCAGGCATACTGCATGTTTCTGTATGTAGTCCCAGAGACCAGGTGGCGCAGAGTCAGTTCCACCTTCAGTCCAGGGTCCAGGCTGGGACGGAAGTTGGTGCTCTGCTTGGTCAACCTGGGTCTCAAGACGCTCCACAACTTCGTCAAACATGGCTGGTGGCATCTTCATGAAGTGCTGGAATGTACGAGGGTCTTCATTCCTCAGATCCACCATCAGCTTGTCATAGAGTCCAAACTCCACTCTTCTCCTAATCCATCTTCAGAGCCAGACAGCTCTTGGACGTCTCCTTCTCCTTGTGTAGAAAAGGTGAAACAGTCTGAACAGGGCTTGGTTCTGATGTTGAATGATGGTGGCTACCAAAAGGAATGTGCGATGATCCATGGTGGAGATCAATGGATGATGTGGAAGAGCAAGAGCAAGGCTGAAGAGGTCTGCACACTACGGCTGCTGGACTGATAGTGAGATCCAGGTGATTTCCTCCCCCTTTTCATAGGAAATGTCGGTTTTCCGCTTGGTGTCCTTCCACATACTCTAGGCATCCTCCAGACATCCTAAATATCTGAGATACGTCCCATATGCGAACATTTTGTCCATTTTAATGCTTTATATATGAGATGCATCCGCTTACATCCTTTCTATTTCTGTGCTACTAACGCTGTGTGGACGTTCCGTGTACCTTTCGCTTCCTCCCTCTTTCCACTTTCCGCTGGAGCGGATGTAAGTTGTGCGGATGGCCAGAGGATGCCGAGAGGATACATCGGACATGTAAAGGATGACAACAGATGTAGAACGTTTGTTGCCCGTATGTACATCGTACGCGGCAGAAAGTTCATCCGCTCAAAAAGTTTTGTGCAGCTCAAAATTTTTTGAGTGGATGAAATAGCAGTAGACGGATGTTTTATGGATAGAGCGTATGAAAGACGTACGCAGTGAGTACGCAACAGATACATCACTTTTTCTAGCGGATGGCAAGCTTTTTTGTCCGTTTTACATCCTCTTTGCATCCGTTGGTGCAGTGTGACATGGGCTTTATTTTGGTAAATTGCCCATGAAGCAACACTGGAATTGGTTATGCTTCAGAATATAAAGCCAAACACTGATGTTGTGATAATTGCCAGCTAAGTGGCCAGCATAAGATAGTGAAAGGGAACATTGATTTTTTAATATAACAATTTTATGTTCAATAATATGCCATGATATTATTTTTCATTTCTTTTTTACTATCCACTCTGTCATTTCTTATGGTTTGACCCTCGATTCATGCTATTTATAACCCACTTTTCTATTTGATCAATAGCATTTTCAGAAATATTTCTTACTACGGAAATCCTAACACTGCTTTTAAATCATGCCACGCTAGTCCATCTAGCAAAGTATGATATATTCTGCATAATATCTTTTCCCAGCCTACTACAAAATTCCTTTAAGTACTAAATAAAGAATCAGATAGCAACAATTCTCCGTGTACTCAATCGCTGAACCATTCAAATGTTCCTTCCATCTTTCTTTGCATTAACAATAATAGCCTTGTCATAAACTTGAAACATAATTGCCAGCCATAATTCAAATGAGGTTATCCTAACTTGTTGCCTGTGAGATTGCCTTTAAACATCTCATACAGATTTAACTGTTGTAAAGTAAAACTACTTGATCAGAACAACAAAAGAGAACACATTTCATTGGATTTTAAATAATATCAGAAAATAACAGTGTATTTCTTAACTAAATGATGTATTAAGTCCATAATTTTCAAAGGCTTATACCACAAAACCATGACAATATCATAACCTAAGCTATGCTATTCTTGTTCCTCATATCTGTTCAAAAACAAATTTTTCTGGTTTCACTTCACTTTTCAATTTACTGCTAAAACATATATTTTAATTTAAATTTTTAAACAATGGCAGGTAGTAGAACTATATGCTTACAAAAATACTGTTACATCCAAAAATAAAAAAAATAAACACTTCAATCCAGTGGCATCAACAAAGTACAAATTATAGAAGAACAATCTTAAGAATATGCTGGAGCTGAACATTCATTATGTCAGTTAGTTATGAATCATGGCATCTTCTGGAAAAATAAAGAACCAAGATGGCTAACGAATACACATCTATAGTACTTACAAACTTATTTCACTATTGCCTTATGGATTAAGAATACCTTCCAAGGAACAGGTAGGAAAAAGGCAAAAATATGGCTTTGATTTTCATTCTTTATTTTTCATTTCTATTTTTTAAACATTTCATTAACGCCACCCAACTACAACTTTCTCAATCTTCTTCCTCTTGTCTCAGTCACCTTTTCTTGACTTTTGCTTTGCAATTAGTTCCTTATTTATTCTCTTTATAATCAAACATTCTCAGTGGTGTTTCTGCACTGGCCCCTTACTTTTGGAATTCATTATACCTTATCTTTTCTTGTTTTATTACATACACTTAAGTGCTGCATTCATCTTACTTTTATGTTTCTCCTACCCACCTCTCACTACCATGGAACAAAATGGAGTTGAAGCATTTTCTTACATATCATTTTGGCTTTTTTCAACAGGCATTAATTTCTCAGCTACCCACTATCTTTCTGTGAGCATTTTCATGCCTTAAAATTTTGCCATCCGTTTTTCCGCCTTTGGTAAACATTCTGCAAATATACTTCTTGCCATTTATATATCACTTGCAACTCTTAATGCATTTTCCCTGTCAAACACTATTTTTTGTGTTTGATACATTAATATTCAGATCCTTACTACATTAATATTCAGATCCTTACTCCTAACTGCATTGTACAGTTTGACATTTCCTGAAGATCATTCTGTTTCTTGGCCTATAATACTATCCCATGCATATGAAAGTCTATGTACGTTCATGTCGTCAACTATCATCTCTCCAATCGAAGCATTTCTTTTACAAATATCCATAAATATATTAAACAACCAATATGAGAGATGGCCTTGGAGAAGTTATCAAGAGGCTGTTAGAAAAACATCAGGTGCACAAGAAACATGTCTTAAGAGGTGGGAGAGTGTTGCAAAGAAACCCAGATTAGTTTTACCTGATTTCTGGATTATAAAATGGAAGAAGTGAAAACATGAACAGACTTGCAAAATTCTATTATGGCCTATCTCAACAATGAATAGGTCAGTTCCTGCGCAGAGTGTGTTTCGGATCTGGTCTAATCTGAAGGGCTGACACAAGGGGACAATATACATCCTTGTGTTAGTTCCTTGATTAATGTTGCACACTGAACCTTCCTTCCCCACCATAAACTACACTTCCCTACTGGTACCTCTTCAATACGAATTATTCCAAATATCTTTCCAAGCATATTTAACAAACTAATTTACCTGCAGTTTTTGCATTCACTTTTTCTATCTTTCTCTTTGTATAGAACAATAGCAACACTCACACATTTCATACACAACCATTTCAGAAGTCAATTGCACCCATAATTCAACATTTCTCCAGCTATTTCTTCAATATTTCTCCTGCTATACCATCTATGCTTATTTTTCCTTTTTCTCATTCTCATTTCTTGCAGTAATCATTCTCTAATATGCCTCTTTTCATTGTTCATTTATTCATTCCATTTGTTTATCATTTATCCATTTATCTATTCATCCCCTCATCCACAGCTTTGTTCATCTCATCATTATATCAATCAGCCTTTTTCTATACATTTCCTTAGCATAATTTCCCCTAGTCCTGAGCGGTCTGAAAACAATCAAATCATACTTTGATCAAAGTAGCTTTCATGTTCCATTTCCATTTATTCCATTTTCCATTTATTATCTTGGAAAATTCATCTATATTCTAAAACCTGTTCATATTAGACTCAAACCTTCTTTTTCTGCGTTCATTCTTAGTGTAGTTTCTTTCACATCTTTCTTTTATTTCCAAGACCATTTTTCTCAGATCCATTCCTGACAATATGAGAGAATTAATTCTCCAACAGGCAACTCTCATTATCCTTGTAGCCTTCACTAATTCTCTTTATCTTACCAAATACATAAACACAGGAGTGGGATGCAAATATTTTTACTACTGGTTCTGTGGGCATGGCTTGGTAGGCATGGCAATGTGATTGGGTGGGTGTGGCTTTTTTGCAGCAGCCCCCTGCATTCTGTTTTTTTTTCCTCCTGGGCCTCAGGGAAGCCTCCTGGGCGAAGCAGGAAGACAGCAAGGGAGATCCCAGCACAGCTGATCATTGGAACAGCTGTTCATTGGGAGGAAAAAAAAGAAAAATCATAAGGAGTGACAAGGTGGGACAGGCGGGGGAGAATGCAGTCAGCAATGCACTCGATGTCATGCATATGTGATAAGGACTGATTGGGCAGGGAGGGGAGGGGCGGGTGGAGAAGCGGGGCCAGCCAGGGGACCAACCAGCCAGGGCCATGATTTGCCGGTTATCCAAACTGGGCAGAATAGTAACAACCAGTTCTTAGAACTGGTCTGAACCGGTAGAATTCCACCCCTGCGTAAACAAATGCTTTTTATTCATTTAATTCATAAATGCATGTGAACAGACTAATGCTAAAATCATACATTCAAACACCATTCTCATTTAATTACGATCTCCATGTGATCCAATCACTTTTTGATAGTCTCTCACCTTATTACAACTCAACTACTTATGTCAACAGTATACTTTTGTGTGAAAAAAATCAGAAAAAAGATGTAATTATGGACTTCCGGTTTGAGCTTCTTCGGTGACAGACCGAAACCTCATCTCTCCGAGGCTTCGATCCGTGTTCGCTGCGGTATCTGCTATCCCGCATTAGATGGGCGTCTCATGATAGGGAGCAAAGGAGAGAGAAACGACAGGAGACGAAGTTCCTCGCGATGAGTGCGCCCCGAATGTCCGGGTACACGCTCTTTTATTATGCTCATTCAAAAGGGGGTGATTGTTTATTCAGAACCTAGGTTAAGCCTAGGTCAGACGGAATATACAGATTTAACAATGGCTCAAACAAAAGCAAGATACCAGGACAGACAGGATGGCAAGATTTATATTTGATCAGGATATTACTTCTTCACAAAGCTGCATGCCAGACAATGTAATCCCAAGTAAATAAGCCATTTCTGCAAATGTTTGACTCCTTGTCTCTGTACGTGCCCTGTAAAAGGTCACTGAGAAGACAGAAGCTTAATGATTACATGTGAATGATACAATGTTGCAATGTCTGAATGATACATAGTTGCATTGATACACAGTTGCAAACACATAAATGATACATAGTTACAACAGTTCGCCACTGGAGCGCCCTGAGCCGACTGGTTTCGGGGCTAAGCCACCCCGTAGAAGTGGTGAAGAGGGGGGAGACTGCCTGCAGGGTTGAGGAGAGCCACATCTCTCCTCTCCAGCTGGCCATTACTCCCTTTCCTGAAGGCGGTTGCAGTGGTGGTCAGAAATGGCCATCACAAAGAAGAACTTGACCGGAAAAGAATGTGCAGGAGGAAGATCAGAAGAGAAAGTTTTGGTTGACTGGGTGAAACAGCAAAAGCAACAAATAAGGTACCCTGAAAATTAAACTTAACAACATTGTCCCCAAAGAAGATTTTGAAGCTGTGAAGGAGAGAGAGAAGGGAATGGATTAGGTTTTTTTCTTCCCTTCCTTATACTGACAGCTAAGAGACTTAAGCAAGAAATTGAAAACAAAAATCCACTTTAACATTAATAGGCGTCTAAGCTGGAAATAAAAGTCAAAGTGATAATAAAGATTTGTGGACATTTAAAAGTTTTTAAAAGCTGGAAAGGAGAAAAAAAGAAAGAAGGGCAGGATCTTCTATTAGAATGGAGGAGACTGCCTGGAATTAAGGAATGGAACTGTAATTAAAAGGAACTCACAGCAAAATTTTTACAAGATTCCTCAAAGATGTATTTTAATGGAAACTTGGTAACAAAATAATAGAACCCCAGGAAGAGAAAGTGGAAAAAAGAAGCAAAGAGAAACAGCCTTGGATTATTTGGATTACTTGGTGATTTTTGGTTTTTGCATCTGGATGACTAAAATTAACTGGGTGGTTGTTTAAAAGTTTTTAAAATGGTATCACTCTGAGAAGACTGAAAACGGAACTTTAAAAATGGAAAGAAGATGCACAAGAAGGGAGAACTTCTTTTGGCGTCGTGTTTCAATTCTTAGAAATGGAGATCTGGAACTATGAGAAGCAACAAGAAACATCTGCAGAACAAGAAGACCCGAACAAAGAAGAAGCTGTCTTTAATGATCAAATAATTTTAAGTGGGGGGGGGGAGAAAAGGGGGGAAAGAGAGTGAAAGGTTTAAGACTAAAAAAAACAACCAAAAAGAAGGACAATTTGAAAGATAAGTACAATATTAGAAAGCAACAGAAGAAGGGATTACAGATCAGAGAGTTAGAAGCAGAGAGACGAGGGGGTAAAAAGGGGAGGGAGAAGAAGAGGGGGAAGAAGGCAAGGAAAAGAAGTTGTAAAAGACAGAAACAAGAAATGGAGAAACAGGGAAAAGATATAAGGATTGTAACCATAAGTTTGTTTAGAGATAATGGGTGAAAATGTAACTGTAAAAGGGATTCTGCAAAGGTACATAAGATAGCATTGTTATATTATAAATAGAAATAATTTCAGAAGATATGATGATGGATAAAATATTTATTATAATGTAGTGGGATGTTTGTTAATAAATAAATGAATTAAAATGATTGAGAGAATTAAAAGGGAACATTTTTAATTATTAGTAATGATTTATAAAAATATAAGTAAGAAATATGGGGGAAAAGAATTAACCATGGAAAGTTTATGTGTTCCCAAGGAAGTATGATATTTATTTGAAAAGAAATGTTAAAGATGTTAAGACTTTAATGCATATTAATGATAGAATTGAATTGGAATGGAATGTGCGTTTTATTTACATATATATATAATTTTTTCTTTTTAAGAATATAGTGTCTATTTTAAGAATGTACCAAGCAGAATCCGATTGGAAGTTATGTATCATATTGAATCCTATAATCTTAAAGCTATACACTGAAGCTTAAATAAGAGTTTGAATGGATAAAATTAAAGGATATAAAGGTGTCATACTCTAATTGGTAACTACAGGGAAAAATTTGCTTTTTAAGATTAGATAATATGAAATTGTAACAGGACAGACAAAAGTATAAATATAATGGTTTAACTTGAATTGAGATGAGATAATTAAAACAAAGTTGAGAAAATTATAAGAGGGGAAAAACTATCTAGAAAATATCAAATGGTAATAAGATATGGAATAGAATATAAAAATGAGCATGAAATTGAGTTTTGTGTCTGTATGAAGAATAACCTGGCACCATGCTGTTTTCAAAAAAGATGTTTTCTTTGTATTTTGTCTTTGTGAAAACCCAAATAATTTTTTTTAAAAAAAAGATGTAATTACAAAGATTTTCTGCTCAGGAATGAAGTAGCATAATGTTCCCAGGTACACTTGCATATTATTTCCACCTCTATCTCTTGATGAGTTTTCACTCATTGTTGTCTTCCCATAAAGACATATGTTGCTATAAATATTCTTAACATGGAGATCAAATGCTTAATAACACCTACATAACTTTGACTAATTTTTAAATAGAAAATTATGCTCCCTTCATGTAAGGTAAGGAAAGGTTGCCCTGTTAAAGAATGTACAAAATAAAAATTGCATTTAAGGGGGAAATACATTCATCCATTGCATAATGAACATGGTTTCTGACATCTTTCAAGGTTCGGATTTATTGAAAATCATAGCAGCAAAAAATAAACTTCTCCTATGAAGCATGTGAATGTAAAACAGGCAGCATATGACTAGGCATAAACTGAACTCCTTTTTAAGCAGTCTTGCAATCCCTCCCACATGCCAAGTCCTTTGAACTTCCCACCTACTCTCCAAATGTCCCAGAATCATTACTCATTGCCCTTGTTCCCAGGAGTTCAAAATAAGTAGCAAGCACTACAATTTGTAAGTTTCAGATGCATTACTTCCATTTAGTAGAACATATGCACTGATTTTTGAAAAAAAGACATTTTGCTTGAAATGTTCAGATCTCTCAAAACTGTTTAAGGTGGAAGGAGGCTGAGAAGCAATCCTTATATTTAGCTTCTTCTTCTTTTTTTTAAATTAAACTAACCAGCCAACCTTTTACATAATTTATAGCAACAGTTTTATGTTAAATCTATTACTTGTAAAAAAATATTTTGTACAGCCAAATTTGAGATGGGGCAACATTCAAGGAACTAATGAGAATTCTGGATAGAAGCAGCATGACAGTCTCTTATTTAAATAGCAATGTTTAGGCATGTCAGATCTCCCAGCTAGTCCAGATAGGAAACACAACCAGATGAGTTAATTCTACTTTATTATAAAGCTACAATATCAAAATCTTGAAAATCTGAAAGTACAAATCTTACCATCTCCTTTATAGCTTGAGAAACTAGGGAGGGTCCCTTCTGAGCTTCTTTCTCCACCCATTATGCAGCTGCAAGCTATTATCTGACCATTTCCCAGACAGCATTTATTTGCCCCACCTCTCAAGGTCTTTCTCACATACCATTACAGCACATAAATACATGTGCATTATTAGCACAGCCCCGACCCCCAAGGCTGTGTGCTTTCTCCACTTCTCTTCTCCCTGTATATCAATAATTGCATCTCAAACGACCCATCAATTAAAATACTGAAGTTTGCACAATAGGTCTCATTTGAGACAACAATGAATCCACATCCAGACGGGAGGTTGTACAACTTGCCTCATGGTAACCAGAACAATCTGGAACTGAACACACTCAAAACAGTAGAAATGGTGGAAGACTTTAGCAGAAAACTTCCCATACTACTACCTCTTTCAATACTAGACAACACAGTATCAGTAGTAGAGTCCTTCAAATTTCTAGGTTCTATTATATCACATGACCTAAAATGGACACCTAACATCAAAAGTGTCATCAAAAAAGCACAACAAAGAATGTTCTTTCTGTGCCAACTCAGAAAGTTTACCGAAAAGTGAATTTTTTTTTTTTACAGACATCACTGTCCTACATTCATTTAACTTGCAGATGCATAGAATCTTGCATGACTCTATGTCCCCAAAATTTCACTGTATAAAAGCCAACAGCTAGTTTTCTGAAAATAAAAATAAAAATTGCATGGCTGCATCCATTGTTTTAGAGAATCAATCATTTCATTCCCAAGCTAGGAAAGAAATTCTTTTGAATTTTTCCTCTTTCCAAAAGTGGTGAAAAAGTATAGAATTCTCCCAGAAAATTATTAACAATTCTTTGGCCAGGGCTAAGAAACATGGGAGTTAAACTGTTTCCCCAGCTCAGTCTTGTTACTCTGAGATTCCATCTGCCAAACAGCCCTCAGTTCTAACAGCTAATTCTGCTTATTTTAATTTGGTGTCAGCAGAAACAATTCTCAGCTGTCCTCTCTCCCTGAATCATAGGGGACAATTAATGCATTGACTAGCACAGGGGTGGGGAACGATGGCCCTTTTACGACTTATGGACTTCAACTCCCAGAATTCCAGAGCTAGCCATTCTGGGAGTTAGAAGTCCACAAGTCATAAAGGGGCCATAGTTCCCACCTCTGGACGAGCATCTTCAAGGGAACTGCCAGCCAAGCAGCTTAATTTGAAAGCCTGCCCTTCCGTACTTGGAAACTGAAGTGTGCTTTGCACAAGAAGCTTAGTAATGATTGCAGCCCTGTTGCTTTCAGTCACGTAACAGGCTGCAGCCTAATGTATGCATCAGGTAAAGGGACTGAAGGGTGAATATTTCCACAAACTTCCTTCAAGATAGAACAAGACAGAGAGAACGAATCATCACCATCTGACAAGAAATGGTACCTGATGATAGGAAAGCGACAGTTCAATACATTCCCTAGAAATGACTGGCAGATGGGGCTACAGATCAATTACTTTTGTAAAACATATACCTTCCTTAAAATATGGGAAGTCAAGCATATGGCAATAGGAGCACACAATATGTAAAGTATCACAATCTTTCTCATTAATTAACTGATTGGGAATTAAACTCTTAAACCTTAACACCAACCCACTGCTTCCCTTTTATATATCATGGATTTTACAACTGCAAATTTTCAAAACAGACAAAGGAAAAGGCACATATGCAATGTATTTCTTAAAAAAATAAAAAAGTGTACCATTAAAAAACATAGTGCAATAAAATATTGCACATTCCTACTCCCAAATATTATTTTTTAAGAACATGGAAAACTGTGTTTTTGGCCAATCTATCTACAATATTTGAAGGAGATATGCCTGCCATCAAACAAATTATGTTTGAATAATTATGTGACTTGAAAATAATACATCATCAAATTCAAATAATTGAGAAAAATTAAAATGCCTTCTGGTTAGGAAAGGTAACTGTTGACATTAGTCTCCTAACACGGTTCTTTTTTCATCCATCCCTTTATGGATGCTCATGCCTACAGATTCAAGCTGATAGGTATGTCAAGGACCACCTATGTTATTAATTATGTTAGGTTTATATTTGCATTGATTTATTGAGTCAGGAGGAATGTCTCATTTTTCCATGTTAAGACATCTCTATCCTTGCCTGTCAAATCTATAATCCTCAATTGATGGATAATAAACAACAGCAGAACTCTTGACTTTCTCAATGATAAAGTATACTGGTTTTCGTTACTCCTCTTACCCAGAATTTTCAATCTCTAAGTGAAATTAATTTAAAAAGAGCATCTTGTTCTCTTGATAGTTATGGCTTTCTCCTTCATTTGCCTTCTTAGATTTTTGTCATAGTTTGTAGGAATAGTTAAAATAGTAAAGCCTTAATGATGACCTTACTGGTGCCCAGATTATGTGCCAAAATTCTCTAATATTTAAGGGGTCTTATGAAGTATACACTAAAAGCTAATTCACCTTTATGCATACATAGGCATAGCCCAGTCATTCAATATTCAGTTGTCCTTAAGATAGGTATAAGAATGGTAGGTAGAGGACTCCCTAATAAGTCTTTCTTGATCTTGACAAATTGCTCAAATGGAACACTAAGCAGGACAGCAAAGAAAGGACCAATTCATTCTTCAAAATCTAAAACAAATACAAAGTCCTCCCTGTACCAAGACAAGTTCATTCCCTTCTTATTCAGCCCCATCCTAAAGTGACTGGCTCATAGTCAAGAGCCTAGAACTCCTAAGCATTCCTTCTGATATGCATTCACAAAGTAAATAGGAATGATTTTCTGGTTTATGGGTTACTTTTAACCAACTTTTTATAGCCTGGAAACTAAAAGTCCCCATTTAGAGTTCTCTTATTCAATGGGCCCTGATTTTGTGGGCCTGAAATATAGCATGGACTGATGCAGGAATGCTAGCATAGGTTCCTCTGTCTCTAGTGTTGCTGGACTTACAATTTCAAGCAGTTTCTTCTTGCCCAAACTTAGAATCTGAACATAGGAAGTGTAAGCCCAGGGGATTCCTTGCGTAAAGACATCTACCACTGGCAACTGGAAGTGAGAAATAGATTCCAAAAATATCATCATGTCTCCAAAAGCATAACAAATCCCTGAATGAAAGGGAAGATTATATGCCTTGAAGAAATAATTATTAACTGGATGACATTGTGGCTGATGGAAATATGTAGTCATAAAATTGATTAATCATATGTACATGTGCAGGCTTTATAATAAAATTGAAGGATGGTTTTAACTTTAATTTACAAAACTTATATGTAAATTGAGAGTAATAAATACTTATAAATACTCCAGTTGGGAAACTTTAAAGTAAGGCATTATAGCAGCATTTTCTCATCCTCCTTTAATGTCTTAAAAATCTATTAAAATGACATTCCCTCCTACATTATCTTTAAATACAATCTTCAAACCAACCAAATGACAGAATGTATTTAAACCCTACAATTCATCCCTTTACCTGCACTGCAAAATGTATACAAGAGGGGTGGAAAAACAGTAAAAATTTGAAATAACTCAATCCAGGATTTTTTCTTTTAATATATCATGTGTAAACGGCAAGAAAATAAAATATATTGCAGTAGGATCTAACCATCTCAATTTATTTTAATTAGTTGACTTCAGTATATTGAAAAATGTTTGAAAAAATATGGAATCTTAGTTTCCACTCCATTCCCCATGGCCATTCTCCTATGAAATTAAGAAAGGAATAAACATTAGTTCATGTTAGGAAACAAAATGTTGTTACAAAATAACCATGGTTTAAATTAGGAACTAGCAACTTTGTAATGGTCAGATGATCTTATATTTTGAAATATGTTGTTTTGGATTACTTTTCTCAATAAATAAATGAACCAACCATGTTTTTGACTCATTTGTTTAATTTAATTATTTTTATTTAATTTTAGGGCATGTGGAGGACATAACACTTTAGGTTATATTTATGCAAAAATACTGAAAATCTAACAGTTCCCAAACTTTTAAGCACCACTTTACATATTTGGGGCCATAACTTTATAGAGTTTGGAAAGACTAGATTTGGGGAAAATAAACACATATTTATTTTAATGGTCTAAACCTTAAAGAATTATTTTACATTTTATTCTGTTTTTCGTCTTAAAAATGAGGATAGATAATCATATCACCAATTAGTTTGCCATTTAATGTAATAAGTAGAATTCAGAGAAACTTCAATGGATCCAAAATGATATTTGGGAGCCATCTGCAGTTACTATTGGTTTAGAATTCCTAAATAAATGAATTGCCATTAATTATTTTCATCCACTTTTTCAACGTCTATTTTGAGTCTGTAACTTAAAAAGACCTCTAAATGGTGTTCAACAGTTCAGTCAAGATCAATAAATAGTAGGAGTGGAGTTTATAATACAATTGGTTCAATATTTTAATTTTTTATGATTTAACATCCCATAAAAAGAAAGACCTAATTACACAAATTAACTCTTAGAAAGGCTCTCTGTATTATTTTCTGTTTTCAAAGACCAGATACTGTATCTGTTTTAAAGTTAAAGACACTAAGACTCAATAATTATGCATAAAATGAATCAATGTCCTTCAAGTTGAACTCCAATCTTGATGACATATCCAGATAGATCAGGGTTGTCAAACTCGCGATGACACATCATCGCATGATGTATTACAACTTTTTCCCCTTTGCTAAACTGGGAGTGGGAGTGGCCAGCATGTGATACATCCGGCTTGCAGGCCGCAAGTTTGACACCCCTGATATAGATTCTTGGTTGGGAATACATTAAAGATTTATCCTTGATTTCTTCCCATGTATTTCTTTATTGCCTGGCCTAATGTACAATCCTGAGATTCCTTAGATCAGGGATGTCAAACTGGCAGCCCGCAGGCCATGTCCACCCCAGCTCCGCAAAGGGGAAAAATGTCCTGAAGCATGACGCAGTAGATTTGACACCCATACCTTAGATATTGCTATTGAAATACTAATTACTTCTAACCCTCCTTATTTTCCAAAGGGCAGGATAGAATGAGGCAGGAAAGATTTAAGAAGACTGGGAAATTCTAAGAGTTGAAGTTTACACATCTTAAAGCTGTCAAGGTTGAGAACAATCTTCAGAAAGAATACATTAATTTTCAACACATTAACACAACATAATTGAGATTCTCTTTCATTAATTGAAATGGTTTTTTGGTTAATGCTAATAATTTAGGCACTTATAGTTAAATGTGGAACATCAGAAGGAATACAATATTAAAGAGATGCTAGCTGATTTGAAAGACACGTAGCCTAGAAGATGAAAGTGATGAAGAGCAGTAGCAAATGAACATGAGGCACCAACCCAGGCAGGGTTTAAAATCAGAATGTTTGCCCAATGCCCCTTTTCAACTCCAGTCAAATCTTTAGCTTTGGGTTAACAACAGAATATAAGGAAAAACCTATTCAAAGGGTTCAAGTGGAGAAGGGAAACACACCCCGACACATATCTTTTTCCATTGCTTTTGTTCCACCTTGAGTTAATGGAATATACATTCAATAGTAATTTCTTTCCTCATCAAAATGTGGGGAACCAATGTCAGGGCAAAGATCATCATGATGTATCCCCCTCTGGTCCTCCAAGAGAATTCTGATAGTAAGAATTAGGAAGAAGGAAAGCTGCATGAAAAGAGAGTACTCTGAAGAAGCAACTTGTCTCTGGAGCATGGAAGAAACCTGAGCATACTGCTCATGCTTTTCTTTCTGAAATGTCTAGAAGGGCTCTGCTTTAGATACACACCAACCATTTTTACCATGGCACCTTCCCCCTGGAACATCATCCCACCCCTGAGACTAGACTTGCCCAATCTTGCTGGCCATTTACGAGGCATTAAAAACTTGGTTTTGCCATCAAGCCTGGGTCCTTGATAGACCGGGTAAGCCCATTTCTTGATCATGGTTATCTTAAAATGAGTGACTTCAGCTGCTATGCTATTTTACATTATTTCTGTTGGTTTTAATTTGGGTTGTTTTTACTATGTTTTTAACTGTGAGCTGCCTGACATCAGGTACACGAGAGGGCAGCTTCGTAAATTAAATAAACAAATCTCTTCAACCTGGGTGCTGTTTCCCAATGTATTGTACATAACGAAAGCAGGTTTGGGACTTTCATATGAAAGGAGGTTTCTGCATCACCCTCTATCTATCTTAATGGGTCTTTATGGCAATATATCCTTTGTACTTTCTCCAAAATCCCATTTTTCATTATGCAATGGGGATTTAATATAAACAATATTCAATTCCACTACGTATTCCAAGGAAATACCCAGTGAGGATGTATACAGATTGCCGTTTCCTGTAGCTATAGTGTGAACAAACAAAGCTGTCAAAAGCAACATAACAAAATGTAAAAATAATTATGATTGACTTGTCATGATTTCTCTGGGGGAAGGAGGAAAATATTACCATATTGCTCAGCACCTTTTTCTAGATAACATGCTTACTATTTAAACCATCAGTGCTTATCTGTCCTATGATATTCAATAATTTTGTTTCTTGGGTGGTTTTCATTTATACTATCAACTTTTACATTGCTGTTTCCTGTAAGCATGATTTTTGTTTTGCTTTGTTTTTACAATTAGCCTGTAGTGAATATAAACAAAGACTCAGATTTCAGGCTGTATTAATCACCAGTTAACAGCGCAGTGATGCATAAAAGCCAACAAGTCAAGGGCATATCCTCAGGTTTTTAACATGCTCCTGTGGATCACACAATGTTCTGGACAAAATGCACTTGAAACTAGCTCATGAGAATTAAACATATTAAATGTCATCGTTCAATTTTCTGAGATAGTTCACAGATTTGCAGTGGTTACAGAATAATAATGGCTCATTGTATCTGAATTAGCCAATAAACTTTGAACTACAAAATAATAGCAATAAATTTTGTTTAAAAATATTTGTAACTTCTGAGCATATTCTGTTTCACCTCTCAGAGTTATTGAAAATAAAAATAAATTTTCTAATCAGTTCCAGGTACATAATATAAATACATTTTCAAATACAGGTAGTTCTTGACTTACAACATTTTCTTTAGTGACCATTTAAAATTACAATGGCAATGAAAAAAGTGAATTATTTATTTTATTTTTATTTATTTGTTTTGTTAAAAGCTTACAATACAATAGAAACAAGAACAAACATAAGTTTAAATACAAGAAATAGGAACTAATAATTGGAAACAATAAGACAGGGACGGTAGGTACGATTGTGCGTGTATGCACGCTCCTTACAGACCTCTTAGGAATGGGGTGAGGTCAATAATGGATAGTTTGAGGGTAAAGGAGTGGGGGTTTGAGCGGGTGACAACAGAATCAGGTCGTGAGTTCCAGACATTGACCACTCTGTTGCAGAAATCGTACTTCCTGCTATCAAGTTTGGAGTGGTTTACATTAAGTTTATATGTGTTATGTGCTCTTGTGTTGTTGTGGTTAAAGCTGAAATATTCATTCACTGGTAAGACGTTGTAACATATGATTTTATGTACTATGCTTAAGTCCAATCTTAGCCGGCGTAGTTCAAGGTTGTCTAAGCCTAGTATCTCAAGTCTGGTGGTGTAGGGTACTCTGTTGCGAACAGAGGAATGTAGTATTCTTCTGGTAAAATACTTCTGGATTCACTCAATTGTATTTATGTCAGATATACAGTGCGGATTCCAGACAGCAGAGCTCAATTCAAACTTATGACCATTTGTCACATTTATTACTGTTGCAGCATCCTCATGGTCACGTGACTTACATTCAGATGCTTGAGATCTGGTTCATATTTATGACAGTTGCAGTGTCCTGGGGTCATGTGGTTATCTTTTGTCATCTTCTGACAAGCAAAGTTAAGGGGGAAACCAGATTCACTTAACAACCGTGTTACTAATTTTAATAACTGCAGTAATTCACTTCACATATGTGGCAAGAAAAGGCATAAAATGGGGCAAAACACACTTACAAATTTCTCATTTAGCAACATAAATTCTGGGTTCTATTTTGGGCGTAAGTCAAGGACTAGAAGTATATTTAAGGTGGTAACACCTCAGTCTCCTTTTTTTAGACTACACTGAAAGAAAAATTGAGAATGTACATGGATCTTCTACATAAATATGGTACTCCATGGGTAGAAAGTTTAGATAGAGATAAGCAATCCAAACATTTCCTTCACTGAGTCCCAATTTTTTATTTGGAAGATAGGATTATAATGTTTTGTTGTATGCACATGTTTGTGACGTACATATGACTTAATAAAAGACAATTTCTTAACAAAATTCCTGAGATCCTGAGTTTGCTTGCTTTTTTAAAAAAAATCAACATTAGGATGTTTAAAGCATCCACAGCCAGAAACAAAAAAAGCAGAAACAAAGAAATTGCATAACCTTGCTGAAATAGTATGAATTCCTAGTTATTTCAACAATTTTTATGGAAACTGAGCCATGATTTCCCATATTTTCAAAATAAAGATGACACAAAAAAGTAGAAATGCAAGTTGCGTACCATCTGTGATTTTGTACTCGCAAAATGATAATTACATGCATTTCTCAGGATGGCCCTAAATACATATTTTTCAGGGTGTATGTCATCTTACATTCTAGGGTAATTTAGCACATTAGTACACAATGGAATTTCATAAACACACTTATAGCAAATTGAAAAGGGTGAGTCAGTAAATGGTTATATATGTAATGCACATTTCATGGTAATGCTCCAAATCAGAGCTAAGCTGTATTAATCAAGCCTCAAGCAACCAGAATATCTACTGAAAACAGCTAAAAGGTTGAACTGATTCAGACATTTAACAAACTTTTATTACAAGGGAAATGAAAACTCAGAGAGATTTCAGTGTTGTTCAGTTGTCATGGTAGTGATTTGTGGGTGTGAGCAATATGTGCTGATACCAAGTGTGAAACTTTTGTAACACATTTGCCACACAGTGCTTCGAAAGTGTTCATGCTAAATAATGAAGAAAGCATACTTGCAGGAAAAAAAATCTGTCCAATTTCTTACTTAAAAAAAAGTTCTGTAGAATCTACAAAGTTCAACGCATTTGGACTGCTGCATAATACTGCTTAATTGTTTTTTCCCTTCACAATGAATTTAATCACACTGATGTCATCCAATATTCTTTTTCTCCGTCAAATGAAGGACAAGGGGCTATGGAAATCCTAAACTTGATCAGATGCTGTGATCAACTGATTACAGACAAACAAACTAAAACTCAAGTTTATATAAGATAGGAGATAAATCAATCCAAGTTTAAATGTACAGCAAATGATGGATGGGATCATATTCCTTCTGAAGGATAAAGAATGGGTTAAAATGATTCACATGGGAATATATAATAAAATGTCCATGGTAAGAAAAAAACAAAGATCAATAAGTATAATCTACAAATCTAATAACATCAAAATGTAAAGTCACAATGATATATACCAAAGTTCATGGATGCAATTCTGTAGAGATTGTCAGTCATCCAGGTCACGATTGCCTCAAAGGTGCTTTTTCAGGAGGCATCTGGTCTTTGTTTTTTTCTTTTGAAGATGTTTCACTTCTCATCCAAGAAGCTTCTTCAGCTCTGACAGGATAGTGAGATAGAATCCTTCCATTCTACACTATCCTGTCAGAGCTGAAAAAGCTCTTGGATGAGAAGCAAAACATCTTCAAAGAAAAAAGAAGAAAGTCCAGTTGCCTCCTGAAAAAGCACCTTTGGGACATGGAAATAATTATTTCTTTAACAATTAGCAACTTTAAGAAAACACAGAAGGAAAAGAAGGCTATCAGCATCAGCTTCTAAAAAGTCAGTGAGCATTTGGGGGCAGGGGGGACACAATTAATTGTGACCTTGATGCAGCCTGGGAAAGGATCTGAATTTATATCAGAGACCACAGAAAATTCAAATCACCTTTAAGTGTTGCGGTTCAGTATTTCAAGTTGTCAATATATTATGCATCTTTACAAGGAATCATGTGGTCTGGCTTTTGTTAGAAATGCCACCAAGAACATAAAACTAAAAAGATTATTCCAATATATGTTTTATCTGTTACTGCAGAAGAGAATTTGAAAGAAGTCAGGAGAAATAGGTCTCGAAGTGTCAAGTCTATTGATTCAAACTACTCAAAACCAATTTGCAATTAACTGCACCTTACTCCTTAAGATTCTTTATAGCATGGGACATAGCACCTCCAAAAATATTCAAATCATGCATTTATCAGAGCAATTATCATGAATATCAACAACTATGTGCAGCTTGGGAGCTGAAGAACTGTATGTAATCTTTAATTATGTGTGTTCAAGTTCATTAGCCCATGACTGACAGTATTCATTATGATTCTAATAACAAAGAAATTTGCCATTACCAGGGCCACATTAATTATAATTCTGGGAAATGGTATTATGCAGGCAAAGAATTCTTTTAAAAAAAAACCCAAATGTAGGGTTCTGGATAGGATAGGACAGGACAGGACAGGACAGAATATAGAATATAGAATGTAGAATATAGAATATAGAATATAGAATATAGAATATAGAATATAGAATATAGAATATAGAATATAGAATATAGAATA
>BLBF01000016.1:33831620-33844493 GCA_015471245.1 Laticauda colubrina | reverse complement strand
GAATATAGAATATAGAATATAGAATATAGAATATAGAATATAGAATAGAATAGAATAGAATAGAATAGAATAGAATTCTTTATTGGCCAAGTGTGATTGGACACACAAGGAATTTGTCTTGGTGCATATGCTCTCAGTGTACAAAAAAGAAAAGATACGTTTGTCAGGAGTCAAGAATCAGCAGGTAAAACACTTAATAATAGTCATAGGGTACACAATAAGCAATCAAATCATACTAGGAAACAGTTAATGTAAATTGTAAGGATACAAGCGACAAAGTTACAGTCATACAGTCACAAGTGGGAGGGGATAGGTGATAAGGAATGATGAGAAGATTAATAGTAATAGTAGTATGGATTTTGTAAATAGTTGGACAGTGTTGAGGGAATTATTTGTTTAGCAGAGTAATGGCATTCAGGAAAAAAACTGTTCTTGTGTCTAGTTGTTCTGGTGTGCAGTGCTCTATAGCGTCGTTTTGAGGGAAGGAGTTGAAACAGTTTATGTCCAGGATGTGATGGGTCTGTAAATATTTTCACAGCCCTCTTTTTGACTCGTGCAGTATACAGGTCCTTGATTGAAGGCAGGTTGGTAGTAATTGTTTTTTCTGCAGTCCTAATTACTCTCTGAAGTCTGTGTCTGTCCTGTTCGGTTGCAGAACCAAACCAGACAGTTATAGAGGTACAGATGACCGACTCAATAGTTCCTCTATATCAGCAGCTCCTTGGGCAGTTTGAGCTTTCTGAGTTGGCTCAGAAAGAACATTCTTTGTTGTGCTTTTTTGATGAGTTTTTGATGTTAGGTCTTCTTAGGTCTTGTGATATGATAGCACCTAGACATTTTAAGGTTTCTGCTGTTGATACTGTGTTGTCTAGTATTGTATAAAAGATGATAGTATGGGATCATTTCTCCTAAAGTGTACCACCATTTCTACAGTTTTTAATGTGTTCAGTTCCAAATTGTTCCGGTTACACCATGAGGCAAGTTGTACAACCTCCCGTGTGTATGCAGATTCATTGTTGTCTTGAATGAGACCAATCACTGTTGTATCATCTGCAAACTTCAGAATTTTAACAGATGGATCATTTGAGATTCAGTCATAGGGAGAAGTGGAGAAAGCACACAGCCTTGAGGGGTCCCTGTGCTAATTGTATCAGATGTGATTCTGCCTAGGTTCACCTGCTGCTTCCTGTCTGTTAGGAAGCTTATGATCCACTTACAAGTGTGTTCACGTACTGCTAGCTGGTTTAGTTTAGTTAGAAGAATGTCTTGAATGATGGTATTGAATGCTGAACTGAAGTCTACAAAGAGGACCCTTGCGTAGATATTTGGAGATTCAAGGTGTTGTAGGATGTAGTGCAGAGCCATATTAACAGCATCATCTGTCAATCTATTTGCTCGGTATGCAAACTTCATGGGATCTAACAGCATATCAGTTTTCAGGTGGGACAGCACTAGCCTTTCAAAGGTTTTCGTAGCTACAGATGTTAGAGCTGTTTGTTAGAGCAACTGCTTTGTAGTCATTCAGTTCTCTGATGGAGGACTTCTTTGACACTAGGATGATAGTAGAGGGTTCGAAGCAAGAAGAAACATAGCACATCTCTAGTGATTTACTGATGATTCGAATGAAGATGAGGGCCAATTGGTCACATGGACTTTTAAGCAAGAAGAAGTTATCTTGTCTGGCCCTGGTGCTTTTCCTGGCTTTTGTCTGTGAAATAAATCTTGCACTTCTTCTTCTGTGATCACCAGAGGATGCATCCACCTCTAACTTCAGCCCTACCCACTGTTTTTTGGAACAGTACATAGAACGGAATCTTGTCTTAATGGACTATTAAGATGGATAATGGATACGGGGTGTCCTTTTTTACATGCATTCAAGCTTACAACAGGCATGAAAAATGCCAAAGCTTCAATCATTCCAATATTGCCATTTTGATTTAACTTCCTAGGTCCATTTTCCCTACTCCTTTTATTTCTATCACTGAATAAATCCAATTAATTTCTAAACTGCCTAACAGATGCAGAGCAGGTTGAGGCTTGTTTTTTAAAACAAAACAATAGAGGATTGTTGGCAGCAAGATTTTTTTAAAAAAGAAGATAACTGTCACATCCTTGACTTTGCTTTTACAGCTTGTCTTTTAATAACATTTCAAATAGAACTTGTAAAAAGAACCCTCTAGAGCTATTAAATATTTACATTAGAGGGCTATAACCAACCAGCTGCCCCTCCCCAAAAAAACCCCTCTTAGTCTCATCTTGTGTTTGTTTCACCTAAACTACAACAAACGTGTCAATTAGAATGTCAACAGAACTGCATGTTGATCTCATCATTTTCAGTTAATGTCACAATATCTGTTATTTAAATTTTACCATTTTTTTGTACTAGAAGACTCAAACTACAGTATAATCTTTCATACACTGAGGAAAAAGAATATATCACTAGCTGAGAGTTGAACTGTGGAGTTCCTGGTGTTTTCTGAATTTGGTTATTTAATTGCACACATTTCATTATCCAACTAGGTAACATTTTCAGTGCCCAGAGTTCAATTTTACCTGTGTATATTTAAAACGTCCAAGAAGTTCAATCCATCATGCTTCCAGCTTATATTATCTCAAGTTGGAAGGCAATCTCTGAAGGCCAGATGATAAATCTGGAATTGTTGGAACCATCCATGGATGTTCTCATAAAACGACTCCCATGGGTTTCTAAGTTACTCAAACATTTACCACAAAATGTTCGTGAGAGTTGCTTCCATCACCTCTTTCAACATTTTAGGATGTGTTCTTGCAATTGCAGTATACAGTATTTTTGTTTTATTTTGTAGATAGGTGAACACATTTCCAAACCAAAAAATTAGAATGAAGTCACCTAGTGCAGTGGTTGCCAACTGGTGGACCACGGCCCACTGGTGGGCCCCAAGAAAATTTTGGTGGGCCATAGAGGAATCCCACCCTCAGAGCATCCCCCCAAAGCAATTAATCCAGGCTGCGCAGAAACACTACGCTGCACCGCCCACATGGCCCACGGGAACCCTCCCTGCCCACTCACTCCTTACCCAGCAAACTTGCCTGCTTCCTTTTTCTGACCATCAACTGTTCTACTCTGCCGGGAAATTTAGATTAGCTAAAAAGCAGGAAATCGTTGGATTTCTTAGTTTCTAGCTAGTCTTTAGATCTTCGCCTCTGCTTTTAAGCACAGCCAAACCTCCCTTAGGATTGAAGTTTTTATTATTCAGTGCAGATTCACAGCAAGCAAATTTTATGTGACAGACTGAGCTAGCTGATGGCAGATAGATATAGATCACTGAATGATTCTGTGAACAACTCAATCTGTCTGCCTGCTTTGCCTGATTTTGAGTAAAACTTGTTCTTTTTTATAAAAAAAATCAGTATTTATATAAATATTTATAATATTTACATACAGGTCATGCCCAGCCAGTCACATGACCACCAAGCCATACCCACAAATTAGGCCACACCCACAGAACCAGTTAGTGGTCCCTGGGATTTAAAATTATGAGTCTGGTAGTCCCTGAGGTTCAACAAACCCTAGTGTTGGTGAACCCCAGTGTTTTTAATTTCCCATCAACATCAACTTTTTTTTTCTGGAAAGTTAGATGAGGCTGTAATTTGTCAACTTTGTATTTTTTTTGTTTTTTAAATGAAGAACATCTTTAGACATTTAAAACTGAGTAGGGTAGGGAATTTAAAGGGCAACAGGGAAAATTACTTGAGAGATTCTGAAGCCTCTAAGCAATAGTGGGTAGAATTCAAAAACTAATTCTAAACACACCTAGTAGGAATCCTCAATTTTTCACTGAACTTGGTCAGAATTACTTCTGAATATTTTTTTTTTCTTTTCCAGAAATTACACCAGCTAAATTCAATAGAACTAATCCTTTAGTTCCTCAATAAGTATGTTTAAATTCCCAGTTTTAGGGCACATTTCTATAAGAATATTTCTGTAATAAGTGCTAATTTTGCAAACTGGGAAACTTTCCTCTATTCCAATGAGCTTTATATAGAAGCACATGAAATACTTATTCAACATTTTTATTTTCATGGGTACAAACCTAGATTAGGAAGAAACACTTAGAAAAGAATATGAAGCAAATAACTGGTTAAAATTTGGGAAAGGGGTTTGCCAAGGTTCTATATGTCATCTTTTTAAATCTATATGCAGAACACATCAAGGGATATGCAAGAAAAGTCAGAATTGAAATTGATGAAAGAATGATTCATTACAAGGTATGTTGATATTACTGTCTGAAAAGTGAGAAAACTTCAGCAGACTCTTGCAGGAAATGAAAGACAAGAGTACAAAGCCCAATTTGATGCTCCGCATTAAAACAAACTAACCTAAAATTAAAGTAACTGCTTGTGCAAATCCAGTGGAAATACTGTGCTGATTCCCATCAATAAAACAGCAGTATTTTATGGGACCCAAGCAACTTGATTTTCTTTATTACTGCACTTGCCCTTTGCAACTGCATCCAAGTCACGCCCATGATATCTGCTTGACCCTCTTCCTTGCTCAATTCTGGAAGCTTTGAAAAGCAATAACCTGCAATCCTGCTTATTGTGTAATTGTGATCTAGCAGAGTTTGGGTCTCCTTCCCAGCAAAGCAGCTTTTCATTGGTTTTTTTTCCCCCTTTTTGTTTCTGCTTTTTTATGTGTTATTTGTTTTTAAATCCTCTATAAGCTGCCCATTGTTATTGGCCTGTGGGAGGCTGCAGAAAATGGCTCAATAAATGCATTTAAAAATAGGTGAAGAAATTGTGTAAATAGTTTTCTCTTCCTAGGCTCAAAAACCCACAGAGAGGGCGAAACAAAGAGAATACTGCCTGTAGAGACTTCACACTGTTAACTATGTACTTTCAAGCCTATGTCCTTCCCATGTATTTTATATGGTTGTGAAAACAAGATCAGAAAGGTTGAAAGAAGAGAAAATGATGTCCGAGAAGGTAGTGTTAGAGGAAAACCTGGGTCACACACAAAAAAGGATAAAAATAATCCAATGCAAATTGCACATAAGCAAAGCAAAAATTGGACAGCTCACCTAATAGCGATAGTAACCAAGCTAAAACTTAAATATTTAGGATAAAAACCTAAAAAAGAGACTGGCAAAAAATCAAAGGTAACTGAAAGATGGATAGATACTATTATTAATATTATGACTATGAGCTAAATAGGATTTCAAAAAGTAGTTGTTATATATAAAATAGCTACTTTTGGGAATTCTATTGAATTGATTTGAAATGAAAGGTCACTGGTGCTCTCTGAGTTTGCTTGTTTTCTTGCAGATATTTCATTACTCTAAGCTCTCTCTCTCTCTCACACACACACACATATATTTATACATTCAGTCAGTCATCACCTTGTACAGTATAGCACCTGATTCCCCAAAATGGATAACTAACAACAATCAAAACAAGGAAATTATAATCCACTAAACAGAATAAAAAATAAGTTAAAAGATGGCAAAAGAAATAGCTCTTAGAACTCAGCATGCTTTGATTGGTTGATATACCAAGTGTAAAAAAAATATCTCAAAGCTAAAAGATTAATATAAATTAAAAAGGATTTCCCTTGTTCAATTATGTTTGAGTCTAGGGGGCAGTGCTCATCTGTTTCTTAGCCATGGGAACCAGCGTTGTTCGAGGATACTTTCATTTCATGTGGCCAGCATGACTATACACTGAGGGGAAAATAACACTGCTAGCTTTCCAACATTGTGGTACCTATTTATCTACTTGCATTTGCATGCTTTTGAACTGCAGGTGGGCAGGAGCTGGAACAAGTAATAGTAGCTCACCCTGTTGCATTGCACTCAGATCTTGAACCGAGGCTGTCAGCTGACAAGCTCAGCATCTTCAACTGCTGAGCCATTGTGTCCCCTCATATAAATTAGGCCATTACCAAATCTAAGGAAAAAAGAAACTATATCTTCTGCCAAAAAAAGATTGTATGTTTAGTAAAGCTAACCCTTTACTAAACATACAATGGGAAAGAGAGAGATGTGCAAGAAACTTGAGCACTAATGCTCAAAGCTTTTTGACAGATAATAATTGCTAGAATTTCTTTACATGGCTTCATAGTTCTATTACAATAAATATTTGAGCTTTTTTTGAGAAATATATATTTGCACTCATTTGTCTTGTCAGCTGTCATAAGTCTGACAGTGTGAATCCAGAACATGGATGAATATAGTAACCAGGTCAACCATATTTTGTGAACACAATCGTACAATTAAAACTTGTAATCATAATTATGAAATTACCATGCTGACCTGTATTTATTTGACTGCAGCTGACATTAAATTGAACCAAGTACATTGATACCATACTTTTTTATTAAATGTCTCTCTATCAAGCAATATCCAAGATAGTGATTCAGGTGAAAAAACAGTTAACATTAGAGCAGCATGACATTTTCCATTTTAGTTATGTATAACTTATCAGAAATATAACAATGCCATCTAGATGAGTAAGCATGATAAAGAAAGTCCTCTGTCAACAATCCCTTTTTAGGAACAAATTTTCTTAAAGTGGTTTTTCCATCATTTAAAAATAATGTTAACATTTAAATTTTTTGCTACACTATATTCTAAGACGGGTTTCCAACCTTTTGGACCTTAGGGACCACCAAACTCATAATTTTAAATCCCAAGGACCACTAACCAGTTCTGTGGGCACGGCCTGGTGGGTGTAGTTTGGTGGTCATGTAACTGGCTGGACATGGCTTGTATGTAAATATTATAAATATTTATATAAATATTGATTTTTTTATAAAAAAAGAGAAACTTTTACCCAAAATAAGGCAAAGCAGGCAGGCAGATTGGGTTGCTCACAGAATCACAGATTCATTCAGAGATCTATCTATCTGTCATCAGCTAGCTAAGCCTGTCACACTGCTTGCTGTGAGTCTGTACTGAATAATAGAACCTTCAGTCCTAAGAGAGGCTTAGAGTTTTAAGTACAGCCAAAGGTCTAAAGACTAGCTGGAAAGCAAGAAATCCAACCATTTCCTGCTTCCTAGCTAATCTAAATCTCCCGGCACAGCAGAACAGCTGATGGCCAAAAAAAAGAAAAATAGCAATTTAGCAGGCAAGTCTGCCAGGTAAGAAGTGAGTGGGCGGGGAGGGATCCCATGGGCCATGTGGGCAGAGCAGCCTTGTGTTTCTGCACAGCCTGGATTAATTGCTTTGGGGGGGTGCTCTGGGGATGAGATTTCTCCGTGGCCAACCAAAATTTTCTTGTGGCCCACCGGCTAGCAACCGCTGTTCTAAGATATAATAATTTATTAGCAAATAATCTTCATTTTTCATCTCCCCGCTTCCCTTTTTAAAAAATGAGGTGTGAGGAGAAAAATCACAGCCTTGCTCATTGACATGATATTGCCTTATCCATTATGAACCCTGATTTTAAAAAACAAGTTTTATATTGAACCTCACTGGTCGTGTTCCTTGGTCATCGAAGAGTCCATTGATGCATTAAAGTCCTGATCTGGATTGGGCCACATCACATGCATCAGACAATTTAGTTATTCCCTCAAACTGCTTTCATTGAAAATTCCTTCTTTCCCTGGGTGGAAGGTTTTGAAATGGAAAAATAATCTCCTTTGATACCATGTTGTTTATCAATGTGTGTTTTAATCTAAGGGGAAGTCTAAAATATTTAGTGGATGCAAGCTGTCATCAAAAACATCTATAGGATATCTACTATAGTTTCCTATTGCTGGACTAGAAGAACAATGGTATAAAATTGTGGCTCCTACTTATTTTAATAGGTCTGATCTGACAATTTTTTTTCTAGATTTGATTTCAGCACAGATCAATAATGTCCCAAATTCACTGGGATAACCGTATCCAGTTGGGTCATGATGTGTGTCATTTTCCTTCCATAATCACTAATGGAATGATAACCTCATAAAGAAGGTTTTGTGATGAAAGGCATGATAAAAATAATATATGTCATGACTTTATCAACTGTATCCTAAAGATACGATTAATATTGATTAGAGACAAACTTCCAAATGCCCCCCATTGCTTTTTTCCAAGGGGGAAAGAGAGGGATCAAAACCTTACCCAATTTTTTAACACAAATTTTGTGAGAATGGAAACAATATGATGACAGCATAAGCATTTCCTACTAATATCTAATAAAATTCAATTGTGATTGCACTACCATATTTCAAACACTGCTTACAGATTTTAAGAGCCTTCAGGGTCCCATACAACTCTTGAAGCCCAAAGTATTCTAATGTGTCAAAAGTACTAGAGAACAAATGTCTCCTAAGTATTTCAGACAATTCTTAGTGTACGTGGAAAGGGGCATAATTTCTTGGTCATATTTTAATCTTTTCATAAATTCACATTGTTGTTTTTTTGCTGGTTCTGTTTTTATTATTTATTTTTTGAGCCAAGAAGAAAACTGGCACTTTTGCAGAAAACATTTGAATTACTGCCACTTCATATGGCTGACTTAATCAAGTCAAAAATAGTAGCTATGTATTCAGTGGAAACCTGTACTTGATATCAAGTGCTTCACACTTGTTTTTGTTAAAAATATTTGTGAAAACACAGCCCTTCTTTCCTTTCCATTAGAGCAGGGGTGTCAAACTCACAACCCACAGGCTGGATGCATCACATGCTGGCCATGCCCATCCCCATCTTTGCAAACAGGAAAAAAAGTCATATGTCACATGACAACATGATGACATGAATTTGACACCCCTGCATTAGAATGTAACTCTGGTCTTTGAATGAACACAGGCATATTCTAAATTAACATTTCTATTATAACCCAGAATGACCTCCTCCCATGATTCAGTTTTACTGCTCAACTGGTTTATGGAGGAATCGCTTGATGAATCCATAATCAATTACTTGTTAATACATTTGAACTTTCTGAAATGTATTCAATACGTGGAAAAATGCAATCTATGTATCAAGTCTTTTTTTTTCTCTGAGGAAATGTGCCTTGCTCTTTTGGAGAGGTATTCTTAAGGATTCACATTTGGTTTCCTTTTGTTATTCTTTCCACTGCAACAGAATATTGGAACAAAATTACAAAAGAGATCTTAGAATTTTTGCTAACAGTATGTCAATCTGTTTCTCTATCAGGATAATTTTCTGAAAACCGAACCCAATGGAGCCCTATTTTAAAGACATCCATAGAGTGGTTGTGGTTAAGAAACTGGACTAGGAATGAGAGACCCAGCTTCTATTCCACCCTCAGCTACGAGAGCTCAGTAGATAAATCACTGAGCAAATCACACTTTCTGTCAGCCCACTGATTTGAGCAAGAAGACAGAGCACTACATAGGCCTATGTAGAGGAGATGGTCCTGAAGAAAGAATTTAACATCTATTATATAAAAATTAGCCTGGCCCGGGAAGGGAGGAATGAGTGAGAAAGAATGTCTTGCCTCAATCCTTTTTTCTATAAGAGCCAAGAGAGAGAATCTGTCAATCCTGAAGTTGGCCGATTTGTGGCCATTTTGAGAAATTTGTCTGCCTCGGAGTTCTTATTAAACAGGATGTTTTACTTGGAACCTTGACAGAATCTCTGCCAGGTTTTCAAGTTACTGTTATATTTTTTAAAAATAAAGTAGATTTCCAGTACTTCTAATCATGTTTGTTTCCTGACCAGGAACACTTTAAAGAGCTGATATCTACCTTAAACTCTTAAAAGATCAATATAAATCAAATAATTATTTATACAGTTAGTATAATGGGATAAATCAGCATGCTGGCTGAGGAATTCTAGGCATTGAAGTGAGCTTGAGAAACCTTGAGAAATGCTGCTGACAGCTTCACGCTAAGCCCACTTCCCTCTGGGTCTTATAACCTCAAGTGACACATAAAAGGCATGCTCTGTGCTTCCCAAAGAGTGAAGGAACATGAGGGGAAAATAGAAACACAGACGGAGGCCTGACATAATGCTTCATTGCAGAGAAGAAACATCACTGTTAATAAGTTGTTGGAAAGAATTCAAGAATGCATGCTCTGCACATTGTCCTTAATTTCGTTTTATTTTTTTTAAAAAGTAAAGAAACCAATTGTTTTTTAAAGAATCCAACTGATTCTGAAATTCCATCTTTTGCTTATGCTTTAATGAACATCCTTAGTCCAAGACTGAAGTTTTACGTATTTTGCTTAGCCTGAGAGTCGTCTTAATGATGTGTTGCTAGAGATGAAATCCATGTGCTAGACTGCTAAAGATTACAGGTAGCTTAAGGACGGCACCCTCTCATTCTCTATCTGTATGAGCTTCAAGGATGGATTTCTTACAAATCCAAGTCAAGAGTTATATTAAAGACACAAATGGTGGTAAAGATTACATTTGAAATAGCTAATGAGAGCTACTGTTCTGAAATGCAGATGCAGATGCTGTTATTTTATCTGTCCATTAATCTCCCCTGCCTCTTTTTCAAAACTAATCTCCAGGTTTTGGAAACTTGTATGAGGAGGAAAGGGTTATAGTGAACAGAGTGTATCCCAACTTGGACAAGACGTTGCCTTTTTTGTTTGGCACTTATTCCATAAGCCCATCTGAAAATATATGTATTTTGCTTTATGCATTATATTTATTCTTGGACTTTCTCATCAACTTCCATTTTACAGGCTCAACATCATTTTAATGCATTGTGTAACTTCCAAACATTTTCAAACAACTATTGTTCTTATCCACAGAGATGATTAACCTTGATCAGTTATTTGGTCCAGCATTTATTCGATCTTTAAGGTTACCCAGTTTACCAAATTCTTGGTCCAAACTGAGGTTAGGAAGCAAGTGTTTATTTTTCCCTCTGGGGTCAAAATCAAAGGTCCTTCCTTCTTCTGACTACTTTGTAATTCATTAAGAATTCAAAGGAAAAAAAGTTGTTTTTCACTTTAGTGATACCCAGGAACTAAGAAGATGGTCCTCAACTTACGACCACAAATGAGCCCAAAAGTTCTGTTGGAAAGCAAGATATTTGTTAAGTGAATTTTACCCCATTTTACGATCTTTCTTGCTACAGCTGTTAAGTAAATCACTTCAGTTAAGTTAATAATATAGTTGCTAAGTGAATATGGCTTCCCCATTGATTTTGCTTGTCAGAAGGTTGTAAAAGTTGACCACGTGACCCCAGGACACTGCAACCATCAATATGAGTCAGTTGTCAAAAATCTGAATTTTGATCACGGGGATGCTGCAATAGTCATGAGAAAAACAGTTATAAGTCACTTTTCTTAGTGCCATTATAACTTTGAACAGTCACTAAATAAATTGTTCTAAGTAGAGGACTACCTATATACCTTGAAAGACTCTAGATGATGAATTGAATATGTCTCCTGAAAGCAAAGGTGCTGACTGTAACAAAGATCATGTAACTGGAGAGTAAATCAGTTCCTTGGAATTTCTCCAGATAAAGAGAAGACAGGAGATTGTCCATTTGTGATCTGCACAACTGCTCCTTACAAGGAGACCACAGGACAATTTTCTGCAGATTTGAATGCCATGAGACAATGGGGTCAGCCATCTTGTTGGACACTAAATCCACAAACCTCACTTTCTAATCATTTTCAGAAATTCCCTATCAACTATGTTAAAGCTAATTTAAAGATTTTTGGAATTACAAGTTTGAAAAGTCTTGGAAAGTCTTTATTTCAACTCTGAACAAAAGAAAAAAATATATAAACATAATTATAAACTTAATTTAAAAGAATTTGAAATGAATAACAAGTTATTTGATCTAAAAAAGTTATAACTGGATTAAGGATCCAAATTTCCTGAATTTGTAAAATAGATGAGCCTGTTCTTGATATCAATTAATACCGGAACTTACAGAATGATAAGAAACATCATAACTTCAGAAATATTAAAGATCTTTGAATAACAGAACTAGAAATTAGTCAGTATTATATCAACACTGTCGGTAATGATGTCTGGAATTAATATACTTTTTTTTTTCTCACTACTGATGAGAAAGCACAAATGTCAGAATGAGGAGGAAGGAACAGCAGCAGTAAAAACAGCTTGTATATGGCAACTCATACAGAAAGGTTATTTGTAAATGATATTTGCAACTGAATGATTGATTGATTACATGCCATCAAGTCATTATAGACTCTTAGCAACCACAAAAATATATTTTCACTGTGCAAATGAATGCAATATTGTGTTATACTATCTGTAATACACACTATTAATTTCCAGCAAATAAATAAACAAGGAAGTTTAAGAACTAGATTTTAAACATTCCTTTTTTTTTTTATTTCTTTCATCCCTGACAATTTTCTTTTCAAAATGCTTAGTAAATGTTTTTGAGAATTAGAATCAGATATACATATATAAAAATCAGGATCTTTGTGGAGTGCCTGATGTAATATATTCTAAAAATAAATACTTGTCAAGAAATATGTTTTAGTTTCGGAGACAACAAATATCACACTACAGATGTAAACATGCTTTTTAGTTTCAGTGAAATATAAAGGGTATATAATTACCCTTTCAGTTATTACTTGACAGTGAATTCCTTGGAGCAATTCAAAGGCCAAAGCATCAAAGAGAAAATATTAAATAATCAAGAAGAGCTCTCAGAAGTAGATTAGTCAAGGGTGCCTCATCTTTTCTTTGTAATCTGTTAAATTCAGCAGCATCTGTGCTCTACTCCAAGAGTTGGAATATGAAATAAAATCATGTTCACGCTCAACTCCTTTACAGTTTATCAAGACTGGAAAGCTACTTAACATTTTCATCCTACGGGAAAATTTCATCCCGTATCAGAATGCAAACTGGGGATAGGTTTAGGCCAAGGAAACTTCCCATATGTAGCCACAATATGTAGCCACAATATGCCTCTATTATTAATATTGCAGCCTTTTTG
>BLBF01000016.1:33691304-33831610 GCA_015471245.1 Laticauda colubrina | reverse complement strand
AGCCTTTTTGCATAGGAAAAGCTAAAGGCTCTCAGGGATCACATGAGAAAACTCTTGGTTATCAAATCCCCATGGCTTTGGCTTTGTAATGCAGGAAGGATGACAGGCTTAGCTCATTTCTGGACCCAGTATGCACCACAAAGTATGTTATAGTTAATGCAAGTTACATCCATCCATCCATCCATCCATCCATCCATCCATGCATACATGCTCAGATCTAACACCAATGTAGTATAACTTCCTAACTAGCACTACTAAAGAATCCCATTCATGAGGGTGAAGGTTTGTTCTCTGAGCTTGTGAGCTGGTTTCAAAACATTTCATTACCAGGCTAGATAACATCCTCAACAGAGTTTAGGGGATGTCAGTGTTCTGTTTATGAGGACTTTGTGTGGTCAGTAGGTCTTGTGATGGTGAGGTCATGTCAGGTGAGGGTCCATCAGGTCAGATTCTTGTGATGGGTCTTATGATAGATCAGGTTTGGGTGTATCAAGTGAGGGTCCCTGACCTGATGGGACTCTCACCTGACATGACCTCACCATCACAACACCTACTGACCATATGAAGATCTTATAAACAGAAAAACACTGACACTGACATCTCCTAAACTCCACTGAAGACATTACCTAGCCTGCTAACGAAATGTTCGGAAACCAACCCACAAGCTCAGAGAACAAACTTTCACCTTCATCCTACATCCAAGCTACAGATATTTGCCACTTATTATATTCTCAATTGTATCACGAGCAAACTAGCTGCTGGGCATCTTGACATCTGGCTTTCAACAAGGCTTTACATATATCCCTACTTGATTGTCCAGACTACTGTTATGAAACATACAGCTTCTTGGATTCCATTTATGACACAGCACACAACAGGCATGGGGAAACATTTGTGCTGTTCTTCTAAACTTGCAGCAAAAAAATTTATTTTTTTAAAAAAAGCTATTTCCTCTAAGACTTAAAAAAAGTTTAAGAGGAAATAGCTTTAAAAAAAATGACATTTTCATATCATCTGGGTTCAGAGACTTATGCTAATCCATTTTCTTCATCAGCCCTTCAAGGTAGTCAGACAAAAAGCATCAACGTGAGGTACTAATACTACCTTTATTGTAAGATTGCATTAACAGAAACTCACAAGTCTTGAAAGTACATCTCTCCCCACCACCATCACCTTTACTAGGGAGGGCTTTCTGAGATGTTTGCTACGCCCCTATTCCTTCTGGGGACTCAGCTGCTCTTATCTGACTGACCTTTGTCTAATCTGTGGCTCTTCCTTCTGTCTCTCAAGGACCTTGTCACAAATCATTAGTCTTGTTCCCGTTGACTAGAATTGTTCTAAGAAGGTCCTGATAGCATGATATTAATTAAATAATGATATCTTTGGATATTGACAAGGAGATTATCAAAGACTTTGCAGAGCTTCATGTAGCCTCTTAATAAGATAGCCAGATGTTGCTTAATTTCAGGGATAGACTTTTAAGAATGTAAGGCCATACACATGAGTGTCCCCACAAAACAATCTTGTAAGATAGTTGGGTGAGGAGAATTACTATCTCAAAATCACCAAGTGAGCTCTTCAGCCTTATTTTGAATGGCTTGTTAAAAGCCAGTCTCCTACAGTTCTTTCCAACGTCAAGCTTGTTAAGCATCCTAGCTTCTGGCTGGCTACAAAAACCTGTAGAACCATTAATGCAAATTCCCTATCTTAAAGTCCTCCAGGTGTTTTGGACTACAATTCTCATACCTGTAGTTTTTCATGATAGCTAGAACTGATTGACACCAGCTTGGAATCTCTGTTGCTGATGGTTTAGTGCAGGTAACATTTCTTTCTGTAGCTTGTTTTTAATTAGGAGCCTCTGTTTTCCCCATTTTACAGATAGGAACTTCAACCAGAGCTTACATCTTTTCTTCACTAGAGCCCTCTAGTGCTCTGGTGATTTGTTTTTTTTCAATTGGGTGAGAAGGAGTTATAACTGCAGTTCCACAAAATATATAATCTGTTGCATCCTCTACTGTACTGCTACTGTAAAATTAATGTTTCTTAATTCAATGGGATTTGGCCCCAAGTACAGATATAATTACAACTGCTGAACTACAATGCACTATGTGGTTGGGTTTTTTGCCTTAAATCATACTCTGCTTTCTGAACTGCCTTCCTTCCCATCACCTGCATTCACTCTTTCAGCGTAATCGTGCTAAATACACATCCCAAAATGTGCCTCTTAAAAAGATACATCTGTTTCAAATGAACACTGTAGGCTCAACAGAGATTACTAATATTGTCCACTGATTCAGAATGGCTGGAAACCAATGGAGATGACAAAGGTAGAATTTTAAATAATACATATAAATCAGTCCAAATGGTAGCCAGTGATCAGCTTCTCAGTTTCCCATTGTTCTCAGAATCCCTCCTGGTTGACTGGCTCCTAGCACAGGTGGTCCTTGACTTACAACAGTTCATTTAGTAGCCATTCAAGGTTACAACAGTATTGGAAACAAGTGACTTACGATTGTTTTTCACATTTGCAACCATTGCAAGAACCCCATGGTCACATGATCAAAATTCAGATGTTCAGCAATTGGTCCATCATTATGATGGTTGCAGTGTCCCAGGGTAATGCAATCTGCTTTTTCGACCTTCTGACAACCAAAGTCAATAGGGAAGCCAGATTCACTTAACAACCGTATTCCGAACTTAATAACAGCAATGTTCACTTAACTGTTGCAAGAAAGGTCATAAAGGGGGGCAAAACTCAGTGAACAATTGTTTCACTTAGCAACAAAAATGTTGGGCTTAATTGTGGTCGTAACTCAAGGACTGGCTGTAGACAAGTGAAAACCCATATTGCTTGCATTTCTTTTGTTGCCATCAAGAGAAATAGCATTTTCCATACTCTGCTGCAAAAGTCAAAACCCTCCAGTGAACTGTATTTTCTCCTCCCCTTGCTCTGGCTCACTCAAAAGAAACAGATTGGGGTTCAAAAATATGTTGACAGTCCACAGAGGGCGGGCTAAGTGCAATTAATTCCATTTATACACTGAGTAATGACCCAGCCAGGTTGTTAAGATGACAGATGTCCAATTTAGAAAACACTGAAATGTAACAGTTTGTTAGGAGACATCACTTGGACATCATCCAGACTAAACAAAAGAAGGGGAAAAGCAAATAGTATGGTTACACATACTGAGGGTTTCTTTAGCTGAACATATTCTGAAACCAAAAGTCCTGGATTTTTCCCATTCTCCATTTGATCCCTTCCTTAAAAATCAGGGTACCTTTGGCATTAAATTGCTAATTAAGCTATATCAACTTGATAAATAAAGATTTCTCCTCTCTCTCTCTCTCTCCTATCCATAGTTCCTTCCTTCCTAACACATGATGTTTGGTAAAAGAAAACACTTTCCTATGTATAATGAACTGCGATGCTCAAAGAAACAAAAATAGAAATTGTCTCTGCATTTATGGGGAGTACTTATGCACCATAATTATGGCATAGTAAAACTTGAGGCGGCAGCAGTTAAAATACATCAACTGTAGAGTTTTACAGACTCTTCAAGCTTAATTGTGGGCACATATGGGTGCAGGAGGCAAAACAATATTGAGGCATTTTTATATGGGGTTTTTTTTTGGGGGGGGGTTAATTGGGGTATCTCAGTCATGCAATGAGAACCCTAGAAGTCATTCCATACTGTGATAGAGATAGGAAATTTGTTTCTTTTCGCGGGATGTTCTTTTTAATACTTTGCTTTTTTTTCTTACATTTTTTCTCTCCTCCCCCCTTTTCTTCTAATTATTACCTTTTCCTGTTCTATTTAAACATATTGCTTTAAAAAAAACACCCAAAGAGTCATTTCTGCTTTGTAACTAGGCATTTTTCTTAAATTATGAACAAACCTGAAATACATTTCAGGAATCCTCAACCTTTCCCTCTCTGCAGCCTGGAAACAGTAGCAGTGGGGGGGGATGATTTCATGTGCGCGCTCATCACTTGTGCCAAAGGAGCTTTGCCACTCACTGCTGTTTAAGTTGCCCGGTTCACAGCGGACTGCAGGCCAGTACTAGTCCATAGAACTAGGGTAACTTGGGGACCCATGATGTAGACCAAGAGTCCCCCAACTTGGCAACTTTAAGACTTGTGGACTTGAACTTCAAATTGAAGCCCACAAGTCTTAAAGTTGCCAAGTTTGGAGACCTCTAATATAGACCATCTGAAAGATTATGCATGTTTATTCTGAAGCCTTTCGTAGTTCCTTGCTCAAACTGACAGCTCTCTTTCAAAACAGAATTGACAGATTCTATTACAGACAATTGGGATTTATGGCCATACCTTTCTTCCAGATTTTATTAACATTTCCTTGACCTCTGCAATGCAAAAGCTCACTGCAGTCACATGCACTATTTTTGCGTGAATGATACAGTACAGCACCCAGTGTAAAGAGATATTGTTCGTGATTTGCAAAATAAAATAAAAACTGAATACTTTTTGAACTATTATCTCAGATAAGCCCATGATCAAGATGCCACACAAATCAAAGTATATGTGAAATATGCGTGTGTGTAAAAACTTGTTTATTTTGGTCTGGCTGCCTTTGTGTCCTAAAATGTCTAACCAAACTGGTGGGCAGAAAAGTTTATAAAGGAGGAAAACATGTAATGATCCTTGAAGCAATGCTATATGACATTGAAGGATGACTCATGAAAGTTGCATTGTACTTCACTCCCCTTTGGGGACTTCCTTAGATATCAAGTCTCTTTTTTCAAATACCAGCTCCAGCAAATCTTCTATCCAGCCTCAGAGTGAGGAGGAGGCTATACTTCTCCGTGTTAGAAAGATCATTTTCAAAAGAAAAGGGAAAAAGGGGGTGTCTTTCACTTCATTAACAACTTTCATCCTATAGTCAGAAGACCAGGAAGTAGGCCTGCAATCTTTCATTTTGGGCAGCAGTTCGAGAGCAAAATAACACCTGGATCTGGAAATGTTATTCATTTTTTTCTTTCTTCAAGAGAGCAAAGTTGACTTTAAGACACCTTCTCAAAATCATTAAATGCAAAACAGTAACCATAACACATTAATCATACGTGATTGTGCTGGATAAACAACTTAAATATTTCTGTCCCTCTGCCTTTGATGCATTTTACAGAGTCTGCACGTCAGGGAGAAAGCTACAGCCACAATGGCAGAATGCCTGCTTTGAATGCAAAAGGTTGCAGGTCTTATCCGTGATAGGTAAGCGCTAGCCGGTGACAGATTGTGCTAAACTAAGCATGAAATAGAATTCACATTAAGAAAGGCTAAGCGCAGAAAGAATTGCTGATTCTAGAAAAATGGAGTACAAATTATTATTATTTTTTAAGTGTGGTGGAACCACCTGCTGAAGGAGAAGAGGCAACAATAGGGTGCGGGGAAGGGTTAAAAGACATTTCAGATTACAGTCCATAAGGTCAAGAAAAACTTTTAGGTCAAATCCCTAGGTCTACATCTGTTATTTCCTAAGGGAAGTCAGTCAACCTGGCAAAATTCTTGTAAATTGGTGATCAACAATAAAGAAACCTGTATGACCCCATTCTTGGAGGTGTTCTGGTTGCTTGAGCCCAAGAAAAAGTGAGACTTTGTGTATCTAAACTATTGGTCCTTAGTTTCAGAAATGAAATAAATAAACATTACTTTAAAAACCATTCTCTCAAGCTCATGTTAAATTAAAAGATTGTAATTTACAAAAGACAGGTGAGAGAGGGACCTCAATGCTAAACTAAAAGTTTTTTTTAGAGCTGTATCGCTGCTAAAAATCATCTGTTGAGAATTTCAAACTTAATTTGTTGAAATTTTACTAATGTAGTCAATATTATTTCTTCAATCTTTAAGCTTTACACCATATATCAGCAATGAAACCCGGCCCCTTCAGTAACACAGAAAAACATCAGGATAGTTTTATTTTAAAAAGAATGAAATTATCAACAAATTGGGTCAGAGAACAAAATTGTTTTTTTAATTCTGCCAGGATCAAATATAGCAAATCCATCTAATTCAAAATGCTGATTTGAAAAATATTTTTCTAGACTTTGGTTGATGCAGTTGCTTTCACATAAGTTTATTAGTTTTTTTAATGTTCTAAATAACTATTTCTATGAAAATCTTCAGTGAGCTGGCTTCTGATGACATTAGTGATTTATGACTGGTTTTCTCAGTGCTACCTAACATAGAAATGGAATTACACGAATAAAGGTAGGGAAAAGCAAACAAAGTAGGAAAGACCCAAAACAAATATCCACATAAATCCAGAGAATTATATGATATAACTTAATGCGTTTTGCATGAAGGCGCACATAAGTCCTGACCTGACTGGGAAACAGCTCAAATTTCCACATATTTAGGAATTTAAGTCTAAGTACTTAGGACGGCAGCCCTTTCCTCAAGATTCAACTCAGACTGAACAACCATGCAGAAAATTAGCTGCTACTATTCATTCGTACTGTAAGAAGAGAAGCACATGATAAAGAATCATTTATTTCTTCAGCGGAGTCTGTCGCGTAAAATAGGCTTCTCATTTCTTCCGAGGGGGCGGAGAGAGGCTAATCCCCATTGGTAAAACGGTCTATGTAGCGCATTAGTAAACTACATAGCCTACTAAATCCTCATTATAACATCTTCCCAGCTCTTTTAAGCCTCTGCTAAATTCCAAATCCTACCCGGGTCACGGCGGCAAGTTCGAAGACTAATCGCGTGTTTAACTTTCTCCAGCGTTTGGGCATTTGCGAAACGGGGATCTCTGGGGAGGGGGGGGGTGGTCCTCGTTCCACATCTGCCCCCGACAAGGCACGAGCGAGGTTTCTCCCCCCCCCCCAAAAAAAAAAAAAAAAAAAAGTGGCTCGAAAGCTCGGAAAATCGTGAGGTGCCCAACCGAAGCCGAGAGTTTGCTGTCCTCCGAAGAAAAACAAAACTCCCTCCCCTCAAGTGGGTCTTCTCGCCCCTCCGCTCAGCCTCTTCGCTGCCGCCACCGCTTTCCTCACTTCCAGGCAGCCATGCCCTGCGCCCGGGGCAGCTGCCAGAGTTTGCCCGGAGCACTTCGCTAAGTGGCGGGGAGGGTCGCGCTTCCCCTTCCCGGAGGTACCCAGGGGGCGGCTCGGGAAGGGCCCTCCGGACCTGCCCTCGCCTTCCCATCCCGCCAACCCGACATATCAAGGACCGGGGGGGGGGGGGGAGGGCACGGACGCTGTGTAGGAAGCCAAACGCCGCCTTCCCCACCCCACCCCACCCCCGGGCACGGCAGCCCCCCGTTGCTTGTCCGGGGTTCGCGGCCGGGACGGCACACTCACCATCTTCCTTCTCGTCGAAGACGGGTCTTTTGGAAGACGAGGAAGAGGTGCTGGCTCCCATCCTCTTCTTCCACTTGCTCCAGTGAAACATTGGCGGAGGAGGCGAATTGGCATCCCCTGAGAAGTCCCCGAGAGAGCGGGCTGAGCCGGGCTCGGTGACCACGGCGGCGGCTGCAAGCGGGGAAAGCCGGAACCCCTTCAAGATGGTTCTCGCGGGTTACGCGTGTTCGCGCGCCGGTGTGTAAGCGTGTCTCGAGTATCTCTTTCGGGCTCTACTCGCCCGCTTTTGTCTCCGCCGCTCGCTCCCGGCACGGCGCTGGTGAAGGCGGCGACGGCTGGAGCTGCAGTTGCCGAAGACTTGCTTTGCTCTTTTGGGGGGAAACCCCCCCCCCTTCTTCTCCTCCTCCCCCCACTTCTCCGATTCCCCCTCCCGTCTCTGGAAAGGAGCGGGAAAGGGGGGGGGGGGAGAGGTCGGCGTCCTCCGAGGAGCCACACCAAAAGGCACGGCGAACGAGCGAGCAAGAAAAAACCCAAAGCGCGCGAGCTTCCTCCTCTACCCTTTTTTCTTCTCCTCCTTTCCCCTCTCTTCCAAACCACCCTCAGCTTTGGTCTCCGCGCTCGTGGGGGCGAGCGCCGCGAAAGAAACCCGACGTTTCCCCGAAGCGGGCTGGAAAAGCCAGGATTTGTCAACCGGGGGGCGGGGAGGGGCGGGGGGGGGGGGCGTTTCAAGCTCGTAGACTCCGGAGCGGCTGCCTGAAAGCGAACGCGACTCGTCAGTGCCTCCGTCCGGGCCTAGATGGCGCTCGAGGCGCGCCAACGCGAGCCTTTACCTTTAACCTTCTGAGATCATCGAGATGCTGCTTGGTCGGGGAAGGTGGGGGGGGGGGGGAGAGATGCTCTCGTCCGCGCAAAGGGGCTCCCGACCGCTTTTGGGGTTGTGTTGCTTCCAGAGCGGGCACTCGGCACGACAAACGACGAGTCTGATATAATGGGTATAATGTGATGCAGCCGCGAAAGGAAGAGACTATTCTTCTTCTTCTTCAACTATTATGAATGATTCTTTGTTCTCCTTGAAGAGAGACCGCGGCTGTTGGTGACCCGCCCTGTGTTAGGAGTCCCATTTATTTTGTGGACTGCATTAAAACCAAGGATCTTAAGACACGTCGTCTGGAAACGATATGCCTCTGAATATCAGGTTCGCTGGAGAACATGATGCTGCAAAGGCATTTTTTTTTTGCTACGCCCTTCCATTGTGTTTGCCTGGTCATTGTAAAAAAAGAGACCATTGGATTGATCTGATCCGGTGTGCGATTCATAACATAACTGATATAAAAATTGGTTTTTATTATTCCTGCCAGTATTAAAAGTGTGTATTTTCTATGGTACAACGACTGCTAATAATTTGGAGAAAAAAAAAATCATATGGTCTGAATTTCTTTTGACTCCTCCTGTTTTACTGTACAGGTAGTCTTTGACTTACAACAATTCACTGAGTGACCATTTCAAGTTAACTGCACTAAAAAAAACTGACTTATGACCATTTTTGACATGATTGTTGCAGTCTCTCTAAGATCAAGTGATCAAGATTCGGATGCTTGCCAATTGGTTCAGATTTATGACAGTTGCAGTGTCCTGGGATCATGTGATCACCATTTGTGACTTTCTGACAAGCAAAGTCAATGGGGAAGCCAGATTCACATAACAGCCCTGTTATGTTAATTTAACAACTGCAGTGATTTCACTTCACAATTGTGGCAAGAAAAGTCATAAAAACTCATTGAACAAATTTCCCGCTGAGCAACATAAATTTTGGGCTCAGTTGTGGTCTTAAGTTGAGGACTTCCTGTATTTTAGTTTTGCCTTCAAGTCAGTCTTCACTTTACCTGGTTGTTTTCTTGGAATTTTGTTCAGAAATGGCTTGTGCTTGCCTTTTTCCTAGGACTGAGAGAGAAGGACTGGCTGGTCCCCCAACTGGCTTCCTGCCTCAGGAAGGACTTGGATTTCCAGTCTGGTCAAGTTTCTGGTTAAGAGTCTTTAAGCACTACCGCAAAAGGGCTTTTCCAGTCAATTAAATATGCTACACTATTAGAAGCAACAGTGACTGACAGGTAGCCTGACCAGGCATGTTATCCTGATTAACTGCTCTCCAAATACAGTATGGTGGTCTTGATAGCATGGGCAGCCACAAGGGCCTTTGTATGCTCACTACGGAACTTATGCCTGTCATTAGCTCTTTATAAAAATGTCCATCTCTTTGAGCAGCATCTCTGCCTAATCTTACAGCTGTTTTAATTTCCATCCCAGAATATGGAATCAAACAGGAATATCATAGAGATATTAAAATGGCAAGCCACTGTCATTTGCTTCAGCTCAGAATATAGTAGCTCTAGCTTTCAGGTAAGCTTTCTGGAACAGCTTCCCTAATTTGGGACCCCTCCAAATTTATTGGGACTGCAACTTCCAGATTCCCTAGTCAGCATGGAATTCTGCTGAGGAATTCTGAAAGTTGTAGTCACAAATGTTATTTTCCCATAACATTCATTGACAGCTTTGAGTCAATCAATCAGAATAGAGCTGGAAGGCACTTTAAAGGTCTTCTAGTCCAACCCCCTGCTCAAGCAGGAGACCCCATACCATTTCAGACAAGGGGCTGTCCAGTCTCTTCTTAAAAACCTCCAATGATGAAGCATCATCATGATGAAGAGTCCAGAGAATGAAGTCATTCTTCATTGACTTTGCTTTCTAGCCCAGGGTGGCTTGGCAAAGCAGAGTTAAAAGTCTCTAAATCAGTCCTACCATTATCATAATAATAGTTTTACTGGACTTCATCCTGATTCAGTGTTCCACTCCATCTATACCAAATTGATTTATATTAAAAAATGGAAATAAGGTCTGTATTGACATTTTCTCCTTTTCTCTGATATATATCTATATTGGGAAAGCAAGAAAAAAGGATTATAACTATAATCGATAAAGAAATGTTGATAAGAGATCTGTGAGTCAAGGTGAACTCTGGTGCCTTCATGAACACAATTACATAACAGAGGTGATTGTCACATTGGATTCTCCTTCTCCTCTTCCCGTCCCCATCTTCCTCCCACTCCCTCTCCCCTTGACTCACCCTCCAATGCTATATTGGTTCACCCTCCAATTGGTTCAGATTGGTTCACCCTCCAATGCTATATTGCCACTTGCTGTGGAAGTGGCAGTCATAAACTATCAATTGTATTTTAAAGAAATCTTTTTACCCTTGGCAATCTATTGTAGATCAGACTGATTATTTCTAATTTTGATCTTGCATGACTGCATTCAAAGATGGGTGGGTAATTTATGCTTTCAGTGTAAATAACAATATTTAGCATATCCTCTGCATTTAATTACAGTTAGCTATTTACTTTTTGCCATTTAATAGGACAGAGATGCATATGATGGCCTATTTCATTAATGTCTAAGTGTAACATTCAGACAGTTTCAATATTTTTTTTGGCAGAGAATGCTGAAAATCTATTTTCACTGGTATACTGAATGACTCTTCAAATTATGCCTCTTCACTGAAAAGCTCAGATTTTCAGTGAATGTTCATCCTAAATTTAGTGATACATTTAATTCAGTGGCATCAGTGTGACATTCGAAAAGAACATCTAAGGACAGCTTAATGATAAGTTAGTGAAACTGAATAGATTCAAAATCATGGAAAATCTGGGATCAGTTCATACTTCATTTTCAAGTTACCCAGAGAAGACAGGTTTGCAGGGAACATATTTTGAAACACTATTTGTGAGTTTTTTGCCTGTGTTTGTTTATTTTCTGCCCGTCTTGTGGGGTTACTCTGGATGATTTACAATAATAAAATGGAAAAAATAATAAACGTGAATGTATCAATAGTAAAGCAATGAAACAATAAAAATAAACAAGGAAAGTAAAATAATACAAATTAAAAGATAGGCAGAGAGAGGGAGTAGGAAGCGGGGGGGGGGGGAGGTAGGATCAACTGTAGTCACTTCCAATGTGGCACTCCCCTGTTGGGTCCCCCAGGCCAACTGGCAGGCCCTTGCAAAAAGTTCCTTCAAAAGGATCCGGAGTCGGTCTCCTCTGCTGGTCTCCTCTGCGGGTGGGCTTGTTTTAGCAGGAAGAGACAGATCATTAAGTAATCTGAACCCATGCCATGGAGGGCTTTAATAATCATAACCAACCCCTTTAATTGCATCCAAAAGCAAATCGGCAGCACCTCACAAAGTTGTGGTGTAACATGGCCCCTTCTACAGGCCCCAACTGCTTGTGCTGCTGCACTTTATAGTGGTTGAAGTTTCTGAATGCATTTCAAGTGCACTTTACATTTCCATGTAAAGTGTATTGCAGTAATCCAGATGACAGATGACTAGGGCTTGAGTGACCGAGCACGGAGAGTCCTGATCCAGGAAAGGCCACAGCTGGTACACAAACCAAAGCTGTACAAAAGGTCTCCTAGCCACAAGCATCACCTTCAAACAGATTGCAAGTCCAGGAGAATCCCTAAGTTGCAAACTGGGTCCGGACAGGATAGGACAACCCATTTCAGAACTAAAGATGTTAAAGTCACGGATCTTGAAGCTCCATGCAGCCAAGGCCACTTGGTCTTGCCAGGGTTCAGTCATAGCCCATTACTGATTTCTTATATTCTGTCCTCCCCAAAACCTCACAGAGTTTCTGCATAGGGTTTATATTGGGGGCTAAAGTAATGAGTGCTCAAAAGAGGCAGATTCAACCTCCAATAGCTTTGGCCTTCCAGAGACATCTGTTCTGAACCAAGATGATGCAAAATGCATCTTGTATCTTATGATATAAGCTCTGGTCCTTTGTACATGCATTTCTAGACCACAGAGAAGCTATCAAAGAGAATTTGTGTTGCAGTTCAGCAACATATATCTCATCATTTGCTCCCCCCTCCCTTTACTCATGCTTGCATGATATAATTAGCACAAACATCACATTTCACATTTTATACACATTTTATCGAGAGCAACCAGATTGGTGGATACCTGGTTTCAAAGTCGTTACATTTTTGCCTTTTCAATTACGTTCTGCTTTTCTGTAGGAAAACAATACTTATTCAATGTTATCTGGCAGAAACAAACTCAGGTAATAAGTGCCATGTTACCATACACTAAAATATAAAATGACACATTTAGAGTTATTTGGGGGAGGGAGTTGTTTCTGTTGTTATTCTAATACACCTGAAATAGAAAAGCAATTGCCAAATGGGGAAAAGTTAGCTGTGTGCTTCACAACTGAAGTTATACACACATGACAGTTTCACCATTGATTATATTCTAAAACCATACAACTATTTTCTAATATTATCCAATTATTTTACTACCTGAAAGGGGGAGTGTTATTACTTTATCAGACTACTTTAAAAGGTACCAAATTGTGATTCTGTTCAAATCTTGTGAAAACTGTGAAACTAGAGAGCCAATGAAATATGTTCATGGGGTAGTCCTCATTCAGGGCAAAGCAGTAGCCACTTTTAGTACAAGTAGTTTCAACTTACAACCACAACTGAGCTCACAATTTCGGTGTTTAAGTGAAATATTTGTTGAGTTCTTCCCCATTTTATGACTTTTATTGCCAGCGCTGTTAAGTGAATCACCAGTTGCTAAGTGAATCTGGATTCCCTATTTGATTGCTTGTCAGGTCGCAAAAGCTGATCACATGACCCCGGGACACTGCATCGGTCACAAATAGGAACCAGTGTCCAGGCATCTGAATGTTGATCCCATGATCCTGGGGATGCTACAAAGGTTGTAACTATGAAAAACGGTCAGAAGTCACATTTCTCAGGGCCAGTGTAACTTTCAATGGTCACTAAGCCAACCGTTGTAAGTTGAGGACTACCCATATTTTTCAGCCACGGCCGCTACCACAATATGCCGGTATCAAAATATGCTCAGTACCAAAATACAGTGAGAAGTCGACAGTGGGAATTCGAGGATGATTGTTGCCTATTCTATTTAAAAAGCATGCAGGATCCAGTAAATGATGTGGGCTGCTTTTTAAGCTGCCAACGACCAGCTTTTGCAGTCTTCCTTATTTTAAACCTGAGCTTAAAATAAAGGCGAGCGCGGGAGGAAGGGGGGGAGGTGAGGTTACGAGGCGGCAGTCCTGGAGGGGCGAGAGGCGGGAGTGACGGATGGTGGGCGACAACTGGGACTCCAGTCGAAAAGGAGGGGCAGCTGTCTCCCCCTCCCTCCCTCACACACCTGTCCCTTTCCTTTTGTGCGCTCTTTTCTCCCGCGAAAACGAGCAAGCGGAGAAAACCCCGTGCAAAACGCAAAATCCACCGGACACTCCCCACAACCTCCCTCCCTCCCTCTCACAGCCTGCGAGCGGCCTCCTCCGGCGCTTCCCAGCCGCTTGAAGGTTACTATGGCGACTCCAGCAGCTGCTCCCTGAGGCCTGTCTGTTGCCTTTTGGTCACGGCATAAAGAGAGAACAAAAAGGCGGGCGCCAATATATGCCGGGACTGGGAGGCGAGGTGGCGGGTAGAAGACAGTTTACAGAAGAGGGTGGGGGGCAAAGCAGCCGCCCGTTCCTCGCACCACTCCGCGGAGTAAGTTGTGAGAAAGGGGGAGGGAGGAGGCGGGGATGGGAGGAGGAATGGAGGCTTACGGCGGTGAGAGAGTACAGGTGAAGTCTCGGGGCGCCGGGAAAAGGACTTGCTGCCTTATTGTACATCGACGCGAATGTAAAAGCATAAACCCAAAAGGATGCTAAAGATTAAAAAGCCAACGAAAAGAGGGATTATTCTTTTTTTCCTCCGGGGGTCTGTCATCGCCGCAGTGGGAACTTCACGAGATAAGGTTTCTGTCCACAACCTGAGGGTAATTTAACTGCCCAGGCAAAAAGAAAAGGGATTTTACCTCACAGAAAATTGTTGGCTTTCATTTAGTGGCTGCAAAAGAGTAGCAGGCTAGCAAGAGTGGTGAGGAATTAAGGGGAATTGTGGACTGAGCAGAAAGGGCAGCCTGCCTTGGTGGGTGAGAGGAAAAGGGCTGAGGTCCCATCCAGGTTCCTCAGGCCTGTTTGTGGACTTGGACATAAAGAAAAAGGTGACAGGAGGCAGGTGAGTTGGGACAGAATTTCAGACTTGGGACATTGATTGCCAAGGAATTTATGCAGAGTCGTATATACACATACTATATACTATATACACATGCATAAAAACACACACACGTATATGTATATATTTGTGTATATGTATGATATATATGTGTGTCTATACATGTATATGTGTGTCTGTGTGTATATATGTATGTATACGGTATGTATATAATACAGGATATATTTTCATTTTATGTCTGTGTTCTTTCAATACAGTTTTTGATTCTTGGCAAGTGCCTGGACTAGTCACCTTGGGCTTTCTTGCCAAAATTTCAGAAGTGGCTTGCCATTGTCTCCTTCTTGGGACTAAGAGAGATTGACTGGCTCATGGTCACCCACTGATTTGTGCCTAAGGCAGGGCTAAGTCTCCCGAGATTCAAACCATGATGCCTTAACCAAACCTGTTAAATGTATGTGATGACATATAACTGATTGTGTAAAAGTGAAGAGGCTAATAGTAATAGTAAAAAAAAGAGCAACTTTAGAATTCAAGTCTGCATGCCTTTTTTCTGATAGTATTGAAATGAACAGAAAGAGAGCCAGTTGGTTCTAATTGTTAAGGCCCCAGGCTAGAAACCTAGTGCCTGTGATTCTAGTCTTATTTGAGGTATGGAAGCTGACTGGGTGACTCTGGGTCACTCATTCTCAACTTGCAATATCATGTTCAATTTACAAGCCAGTCAGATAATTCCTGTCACAACCAATGGATCCACACTGAGAATCTGGGGGAAAAAAGAGCCCACTCTTATGGAAAGATGCTAGGAAGAAAAAAGATCAAATCAGCAAAAACTACCATTTTGGATAGCTCATTGATCTTGAAAGTAAGGGATGTTTGATGCTGATGCTGCTTTACAAAGAGTTTATAATTTGCCATAAATCCCATACGCTCCTCTGATTTCTAAGTAAATATAGTATTTTCAGAAATGAGAGACCAAGATTGAATGTGTCTTTTTACCCTAGCATTCCTAGATATAATCAAGTAAACTCTGCAGCATGCCAAAGTGTATAATTAAATTAAATTGGCAATCTCCAAACACCTCAGGTTTTACAGGTTATAATAACGTAGGATCTTTCCCCCTCCTCTTTTTCTTCTGCCTTCATTTGTTTAACATCCAGCCAATTTTTAAAAACTTAATAAGCTTATTTATTATGTTGTGACATTTAAATTAGTTCCAATACTTAATATAGTTTGAAATGCATAAATCCATGCTTCAGTTGCATGTGTTACTGAAATAAAAGCACCTATTCATTATTTCATAATAAATGTTTCTTAACAGTGTAAGGATATTTTGACAGATTCAGACAAAATCTAACTATTCTTTCATGTTTTCCAATAATTCTAGAAATTAGCTGGTGTACTCAGTTGATTGGTTTAGAGGCTGTTAGTGAAAGTAAAAAAATAAGAAAATTTTGTTCATGTTATATTTCCAAACCTGATGACAAAGCTCTGAACGACCATGAAGCAAGAAATGAGGGATCTGATATGTAGGATATTTATTCTGTATATATTGTCTAGGTCCTGAAAAAAAAAAAAGATTGGATCCGTCAGATCTTTTCTATCTATTCTTCAACTACACAATAGGAGAGCTGATCATAGTGCATGAATAACCCAGTAACAAGAGATAGTGAACGATAGATATCCAGTACTTAGATTTATTTATGTAAAATATAAATTCATAAATAAATAAACCTGGAGACTACAGACTTTTCGTATATGTCATAGAAGGAGGATTGCTGACAATTTTATCTTTAAAACTCATAACATCCCAGTGCTTGTACTGTGAGTGAAATCAGCAAAAAATGTAAATTAAGTGACTGAGGTAAGGAATTTTATCATAGAATATGCATGATAGAAAAAGACACTTTGGGTGGAATGAAGGAAAAATTATGGTTCTATGATGGAAGCACTTGGAAAACAGCAATGCCATGAGAGCCTAAAGGAAACAGTTGTTACATGGATGGCAAGAAGACTATAGATAGTCCTTGTTTGGTGACTGCTTTCTATTTTAACTGTTCACAATTATGATGCTGATGAAAAAGTAATGTTATCAATCCTCACATTTATGACCTCAGCAGGTCTGTAAAGCAAATGAAAACTGAAGTAAGATAAGTATAATCGCAGTTTCAGTTACCAACTATTTTGCTTGCCAATTGAGCTGCTGGTCCCAATTGGCCACTATACAATAACGGCTTACTGTACATACCAAAGAAAATAATCTCGAGAGAGAAAATCTATTATTCCCTTAAAAATGGAGAGTTCTGTTGAAGTCCAATGGGATTATTTTCTATTGAAGTTTGGGCCTGAAACTGGAACTAAATTTGTGGCTGTCAATCTCAGTTTTGATACTTTTATTGGGAATTTTTTTTGGGAAATCAAATTATTATTCATTTGATTAGGTGCCACCAACTTTTTGAGTCTTAGCAAGCAGGTTGGCAGATTTTCTCCATGATCTTTCAGGTCTTCCAACGTTGCCCTCATTGTCACTGTAACTGAGTCTGTCTATCTTGGCTATTTGTCATTTTCTTTTTCCTCCTACTTCTTCCAGCATTAGAGCCTTCTTTGGAGAGCTAGTTCTTTGCATATTGCACTCAAAGTAGGATAATTTGAGACTTGGTCAAGTGAGACTTGATCTCACTAATTTGAGACTTGGTCAAAAGAGACTTCTTGTACTCAGGGTGTCCTCACCTAACAACCATATGGGATTCACTCAGTAACAGCAATTGGAATTGCCAAAACTAAGCAGAATGATCACATGACAGTTCACTTAAAGACTGTGTCATCGAGTTATGAAGTTGCTGATCCCAATTAGAGTTGTTAAGTTAGGACTACTTGTACATCATAACATTAAAATGAGTTGGGATTTGGAGTTCAGTAAAATGTGCAGTGTTACAGATGTAAGAAAAAATTCTCAAAACCCCAAGTCATGTTGTGACAGACCCAAAGGAATATATTGAAGGCACCAGAAAGAGGAGAGAATATCTATCTGTAATGTTAGTTCCCAGCATTGTCTTGTTCTTTACTTTGATATATTATCCAGTGTGAATGAAAATGAAGGGCTAGTAGAAAGGACTTACCTTAGGACTTCTCAAAGAGAGCAGGCTTTGTTGGCATTTCATTTCTATGGCACTGACTTTCGTACATAAGAGTCAGTTATATGTGTCCGGTGTTGGTGATTTTTTTCTGTGTAGTTTTTGTATGAGAGTTAGTTAATTTCTGACCCTTCCTTCTTGCCTTTGCTCTAGTCTAGTTCTATAGGCACACATACAAGCAAGCATTCTTTTGTCATTTTTCTTGATTCTCCTCCTAGTAGGGTATAGTTAGCAAAGTGCTAGGTTCTTCTACCAACTTCATGTTTTACTCTGGTTGATCCTTTCTACTAAAATTAAAAACCATGTTCACTAATTCTTGCTCAAATTAGATTCTACTGATTCCACTGTTTAGGAGCACAAAATATTTCCTTTAAATAGGATCTAGTAGCCAAACTGGACCTGAGGATCCAACTGAAAAGAATATTAGTTTGGTCAGGTTTGGTAGCATGTGTCTGTGCCTTTTGACAGCTACAATAGTAAGCCTGAAACAAATGCTATCTATAAGGCATACAACCTAAAACCTAAAAAGTGGGAAAAGACAGCACTGCCATTAATTTTTTGGCAACTGACTTATAAACCCCACAAATAATCCAAATGAGATTACATGGGTTTTTTTGTGTGTCTTTTGTTATAAAGTGCTAGTGATATTAGCAATTTTGGAAAGCAATTCTTCTCCACATTGAGTTTCCAATATTGCAGCATTAGAACTAACCAATTTTGAAGCAAAGGAGCCGCTATTTTAAGAAAAAGTTTTTCTATAGTTAAATTCATTGAGAAACAATAATATATTTATATTGTTGATTTACACATATTCATTATGTTATTTTTCAGTTTACTATCTTTGAATACAGAGCTGCTAGACTTCTGGCTTAATCAAAGTTAAGTAACAAATGGAAGAAAAGTGGTATTATATAGAAAACAATGGCAGTGGAGATAACCATCAAAATACTCAAAGGAGGAGTGATTCAGTTTCTAGTTCATCAAGGCGCATCCACTGGGCTCTTGAAAAACTGGTGTCTAATTCAGCAGTCTCTTTGGATCTCAGTCGAAAAGATCTGCAACATCTTACTGCAGAAATATACAGATTATTTAATCTTAGAGTAAGTTTTTCACTGTTAACATACCTGATTAAAAGATAACTGAAAAAAATGAAAGTTTTCCCACTTGAAATGTTGCAAATTATATGAATTGCATTTTAAGGTTACCGTATCCTTGTTAATCTTTTAAAAATTACTTGAGTAATTTTAGCACTTTTTATCATTTGGGGAGAAATCTCCCAGATTATATGGTAAGCAATGCAATCTCACAAGCTACTCATCTCTCTCCCCCTACCCTCTCATTTTAGTATTTACATCTGGAAGGAAATGCCCTTTCTGTAATTCCTGAAGATTTTTTTCAGAGCCTATCAAATCTTACTTGGCTAGATCTGCGCTATAATAAATTGAAGGAGCTTCCTTCTGGGATTGGATGTCACAAGTAAGTTTTCTGCTGTATGTCCATTGTTTTTTTTAAAAAGGAATTTGTTCAGTAGTACATATCAGGTATCTACTGGTCAACAAATTGATCAGTAGTACCATGTATGATTAAATATTAACCCTAATTATCATCAAAAAAACAAAATACAGGTAGTCTTTAACTTACATTAGCTCATTTAGTGACTGTTCAAAATTACAACAGCATTGAAAAAGATTTATGACTTTTTTCACACTTATGACTATTGTAGCATCTCTATGGTCACATGATCCAAATTCATTTGCTTGGCAACTGGTTTGTATTTATGACAGTTGCAGGATCCTGAAGTCATGTGATCACCTTTTGCAACCTTCTGACAAGCAAAGTCAAAGAGGAAGCCAGATTCATTTAATAGCCATGTTACTAACTTAACAGCTGCAGCAATTCATTTAACTGTGGCAAGAAAAGGTCATATAATGGGGCAGAATTCACGTAACAAATGTCTCACTTAGCAACAGAAATATTGGACTCAATTGTGATTGTAAGTCAAGAACTATCTGTATTGAAAATACTTTTGCAATGTATGGACTTCATTTTTTAGAATTCTTAACAATGGCCATGGTGGTTGGAGACTTCTGGAAGTTGAAATCCAAACATTGTAAAGTTGCCCAGGAAGCATTGTTATAACTGTACTCTTAGCAATTCTTTGTCCTTAGAGTAGCCTGGCTGAAGAGACATGAGGAAATGCTACAAAAACACTTCCTCCACCCATCCATTTATGAAATACAGATGAAATTAAAAAGTTCCAAAATTTCTTCTCAGTTGCTTTGACAAAATTTGAAAATAGATATTAAAAATAGTTGCCCTTTAAGATTACATCTCATTTGAAAGATTGAGTATTGAGTATCAGTATTATTTACTACTGGTACTGATAACTAGTATGGGACAATTAATAATAACCAGGTTAATTCTTAAATAGAAGATTGATAAAGCCTTGATTTGTTTTTGTTTTAATTGTGCCAAAATGGGTGCATTTTTTCATGATAAGTATATGAGCTAACTTTTCAAAATAATGTGTATAGAGTAATATGTAGTTTTAAATAAACTTAAGGATGGGAACAGATTTTTTTGTCCAGGTGTATGCCAACTACTAGAAAGAAACTGAAATCTTGTTTTATATCAAAAAAAAACACGGACAAAATAAGGAAAACTAACTCCTTTTTAAAACTTTGGCATACCTTCTTTCCATATTTAGCCAGGCAATGATATCCTGTGATGAACCATCTCCTTGAACAACCTTAAGGGTCAAACTGATTAATTTTGTGCAGGCTAATGGCTCATTACTTTGTGAAATTGCTCATTTTCTAAAGCATATGTTGGTTTATTCTGAAATAACTCAGTATTTAGGAAGCTTCTGGCTACTACTCTGGCACTACTAGTCTGATTTTTGACCCAAACAGGACTACTGCTACCTTTAAATTTATGTTGACTTTATCTTGGGAAACAAAATCTCTTTAAAGTTCCCAGTTGTGCTAAGAGCAATCCCATGACAGATATTCTATCCCTTATCTTCAGAAGACATCTGTGGGCAATTGAAGTGAATTCTAATATGTCATGACACTTCCCTGCAAATGCTTCATTTTTTTGACTATGATATTAAAAATTAAACTAGACTAGGGGGCATAATATGCTACAGAAAACTAAGGTCTACAGTAAGATTTCTTCACTGCTTCTGTTCTTTCCCAGTTGACATATTAATATGTGAAGAATATGTGTGAATCTGTTTATTGTGTCTTTTTTTTTTTTGCATTTATTATCAGTCTGCAAAAGGAATGTATCTTTGAAATAGCTCTTAATGTTAAAGAGAAGCTAATTTCAAAATATCTCCCCCAATATGTAGGCAGCAATATAAATTTTCTAAATAAATAAATCGTAGTACCCTGGGAGACTGTAACCATCCTAAATACATGCTGGTTGCCAAGCACCCAAAGGGTAGTCACATGACTGAGGCTGCTGCAGTGGCCACAAGTATGAAAAGTGGTCATAAGTCACTTTTTTCATTATAACTTTGAACAGTCATTAAACAAAATGTTGTAAGTTGAGGATTACCTGTTGTTATTGTTATTGATTGATTGAATATTACCTTTATATTAGAAATAAATAAACAAATAAATTTTCTTATAGAAAGCATCTCTATCCTATTGGGCCCTGGTGTGGGCTAGAAATTGATAAACCGTATTCTGTTTATCAGTATTCAAGTACATCTAGTGCACCACATAATTTATTAATTAGGCCACTTAGATTCTGTTAGGAATCTACTTTTTCATTAAAATAGTATAAGAATATATACATTAATTTTCTCTTATTTTCTTGACTAATCTTATTTGTCACTGTATATTTAAATATTTTTATATTTATTGAAAAGGCAACTGAAAACTCTCCTGCTAGAGAGAAATCCTATTAAAAGGCTACCAGTGGAGCTTGGTAAGTATTCTGTTCCCTCAATAATATCTAACTAAACTTAGCATAAATATATTCCTTTCAAGATACTCCTTCTCAAGTGGGAGAAACTACTTCAGTGTTTTGGACCATCTGTGCTGAGTCCTCATTGAATTCCTGAGGCCACCATCAAGGATGGTTGCAAATGATTTCATTGATTCAAGTCATTTAAGGCCCGGTCCCACTGGCCAACGGATGCAAAACGTATGCATAAAGGACACAGCGGACGAGCAAAATTTCGGGGGTGGCTCCATCCGTTGTCATCTGCTCCAAAAAGTGGTGAAAATTTGCATAAACAGAATGGAAAAGAACAGAAAAGAACAGACGTGGGTAGTATGTAGCAGGGATGTTAAACAGATGTTCATAGGAAGCCTAGCGGATGAAAGTGGATGACACCTCTGAAGGGGTTCCAGGGGAGAATTTCGAAGTGGACCCATAGCGGATGAAGCGGGTGCATCATGTACGCCTAAAGGAAAGAAAGGCGATGCCTTGCGGATGTATATCGGATGCAAACCGTTCACTGCACATCCTTTCTATTTCCGTGCTACTAACACTGTGTAGACGTTCCATGCACCTTTTGTTTCCTCCCTCATTCCGTTTTCAGCTGCAGAGGATGTGAGTTGCGAGGATGCCCAGAGGATGCAGAGAGGATACAGCGGATGTTTAACGGATGATAAACGGACATAGAACATTTGTTGCTCGTATGTCGCGGATTTACATCGTACACAGTGGAAAGTTCATCCATTCACAAAGTTTTGTGCAGCTCAAAACTTCTTGCGTGGATGAAATCTCAGTGGATGGATGCTGAAGGGATAGAGCATATGAAACACGTATGCAATGAGTACACAATGGATGCATAGCCTTTTCCAATGGATGGCAAGCTTTTTTTAACATTTTACAACCTCTTTGCATCCGTAAGTGCAGTGGGACCGGGCCTTTAGTAACTGATTGTATGTACAGATGGATTACCAAATACCTAAATCATGGTTGCAGGGATGCTGTGATGACCAGAACTCTGAAGACCAGTTACAAACAACATTCATTTATCAGCCATCAAAACTTGGAATGGTCCCCGATTGAATGGTCATAGCTTGAGGACTACCCATACTGACAATTTTTTGCCATTCTTATAAGATTTTCTCTAAGGTTGAGATTAGCACCATTTGAAACAACTAATTTATCTTGGCTAATACATTCATTTTAATATGTTGCAATTGATCCTTACCAGGAAGGCTTTCAGATTTCTCCACATTTTGAAACCTTGTTTGATTTCTTGCCATAATATATCATAGAGGTATTCCTCAACTCACGACTAATTACTGAGCTTAAAATTTCTGTTGCTAAGCAAGACAATTGTTAAGTGAGTCATGCTCCATGTTACAATCATTTTTGCCATGGTTATTAAGCGAATCACTACAATTTGTAAGTCAATGTTAAATAAATCTGGCTTTCCTCGTTGACTTTCTTGTCAGAAGCTTCCAACAAGGTTGTATCGTCCCCTAAGGAGATACATCTGGTGGGAATGAGAAGAAGGGCCTTCTTCATGGTGGCTCCCTCTCTCTGGAATATTATTCCTCCAGAGATTAGACTGCCCCCCATTATAACACTCTTTCAGAAGGCCCTGAAAACATGGTTCTGTGGGCAGGCCTGGGGAATCCAGAGTGGGATGACGCCCATTAAATGGTTAGCATGAAAATGCATTGTGGCCAGGGTGGGGGACAGAAGGTTATTTTATTATTTTTCTTTTTATTATTATTTTATTTGTTTTATATGGTGTTTTTATATTTTGGTAAGCCTCCTTGAGACACCATGTGTGAATAGGCAGCAATATAAATTTTCTAAATAAATATATCGTAGGATCCCGGGACACTGTAACCATCGTAAATACATGCTGGTTGCCAAGCACCCAAAAGGTGGTCACATGACTGGGGCTGCTGCTGTGGCCATAAGTGGTCATAAGTCACTTTTTTCATTGTAACTGAACAGTCATTAAACAAAATGTTGTAAGTTGAGAACTACCTGTCGATATTGTTATTGATTGATTGAATATTACCTTCAATTAGAAACTGAGGTATTTTACTGAATGGGTTATCTGACAGCCAGATTCTTCCCACAAGAGATTAACTTCTTTGTTTCATCTTTTTAAGCAACCTTTTCTCACTGCATTTAAGCCCTTTCATGTTTCTCCTGACGCTGTTCCCATCTCTCACTTTCATATACAGAAAAGTGTTCTTATATATTGCCATTTTGCTTCTTTTGAAAAATATTTCTTCATCACAAAAGCCATATACTCTCCTCTCCCTTATATCAAGATTTACTCAACCCTTGTTTGTCTGTTTTTCTACATTTAATTAAAAAAGGGTTCAAATCCATAGAAAGTGTTTCTCTAGATAGTACTCACACAGGCGGAGTGAACAGAATATACAAGTATTAATGACCTTGAGTCAAGCCTGTGTTCTAGTAACAACAGGCAGATTTTTGTCAGCAATATTACAGATATGATTTGCGATGCCTATCCAGGATGTTTTTCAACTTCACAATCTAGCCTACCATAGCAATAGTGCTTATACTTATATACCACTTCATAGTGCTTTAGAGATATTCTCAGGTATTCACACATCTAAATATTAACCAGGCCCAAACCTGTGACAAATGTGTTATTACCTGCATTATGATCTTGGCAGTTTTCATGTTGTTTTCCCCAGTTATATATTGGTTCTGTTTATCTTACATTATCCAAATGTATTTGTACTGTAACATTTTTTTTAATGAAATTAAACAGGCTTTAAATTAAAGGGAAAAATAAATTGTACCTTAAGTATATTTTAAATTTTGGTATATAATTCAGAAGTTTTTCAATATATTTTTATTCAAATATGATAAATGCAATGGAAAATTAAGAACTGTGGATAACAGAGCAGATTTTGGTCCAAATGGTTTAGGTTTAAATTTAGTTCTAACAATAATCCAAAACAAGTTTTATCCCACTGTCATCTTCTGGAGACATTTACAGGTGGTCCTCGATTTATAACAGTTTATTTCGTGACTGTTTGAAGTTACAATGGCACTGGAAAAAGTGACATGACCGTTTTTTCACTTACGACCATTGCGGTCACATGATAAAAATTTGAATGCTTGGCAACTGACTCAACTTTATGACACTTGCAGTGTGCCAGGGTCATGTCATTACCTTCTGCAACCTTCTGACAAGCAAAGTCAATGGGAAATCCAGGTTCATTTAACAACTGTGTTGCAAACCTAACAACTGCAGTGATTCACCTAACAACTAGGGCAAGAAAGGTCATAAAAGTGGGGTGAAACTCACTTAACAAATGTCTCACTTGGCAACAGAAATTTTGAGCTCAATTGTGGTCATAAGTCAAGGACTGCCTGTCCTTCATATAGGACATTTATTATGCATATAATGATTTATTCAGAAAAATTTTCAAGATATTATTTTTCAGATATTATTTTCTTTCCAGAAGATTCTTACATTTTTTCATATCTAGCGAAAGGAAGAATATCTGCACAATATCTTTTGATTCAAAGCTATAAGGAGCTACCCAGATGAGAACACCCTCCTTTCACAGAGCATGCCGTTGATTAAAACAACATTTTAAATTTCATGGATTCGTATATGCATTTATAAGAAATAGCATAAACATTAAATATAGCAAAGATAAGCAAATTCCCTGCCCTCTAGTGGAGACATCTATGAAAAACAGTTTCTGGAGTTACATACTCCAGCTGGAGGGATAGAAATATATTTTTCAGGGCCTGTTTGATATGTAGGGTGGTTCTATCAGGTATCTAATAGAATAAGGTGGTAACAATAGACAATGAAGGAGACACCATTCAAGACTAATTCTGTTTGAATTAATCCTGAATAATGTCTCCTTCATTGCCTATTAAAAGAAATTCTTTTATATACTGAGGAGCTCAGCATATAAAGTTTTAGCTGAAGAAACTCCTAGGACACTAAGATAATATCCATGACTTTTTAGGTGTTTGGAATTAAATGGAGTTTGATGTTTTGCTTGTTCTTAAAGATGTGAAATACATTATAGATCACTGTGTGCACAGATTTTTTAAATGACATTTTTTAAAAAAATCTTACATCCTCCTTGTTTGGAGCTGGTCCCAGCAACAGCAAGAGTGGCATGTACAGATATGTAGCAGCTATAGATGGAAGCCAGCACAGCATAGTCTTGGGAAATAGCAGCATGAGGCGATGGGGATCAGCAGCTGTGGCTTTCTATTTTGCTGGGTCATAGATAACCCGAGAATGGAGCAAATGGTCTGGCCCTTGAACCTATGCAGAACAGATATGAGTGGAGACACTTCTCACAAATGAAGACAAATATATGTGTCCCAGGATAATGTTGCAAGATCCAATCTGGGTTGGTCTCCAGGATCAGAGGTTTACTGTTTCAAGCTTTTGAAGCCCGTCCTCAGGGAACTTCTCTCTATTGGATTATGTACATTGGACTATTCTATGAGTCGTATTTATGTGATGTTTTCTTATTGGTTGATTAGTGTGTTGATGGCCAGCTATTGGCTGTTTGCAAGCCAAGTATTTGGAAGTAGAAGGAAACAACAGCCAATTGCTGGCTATCAACACACCACTAACTCATAGAACAGCTCAAGTACATATTCCAATTGAGAGAAGTTCCTTGAAGATGGGCTCTAGCATGAGTCTGAAAGCTCGGAAGAGTAAACCGATGGTCCCGGTGACCAACCCAAATTGGATCTTGGAGTAATTTCTTTTCTATCTGGATAAATGGGACCAGCTTGCCAAAGGAGCACTGATAGTTGTTTTAGGCCTTGGGATTATTTTTTAAGGAAAATATCTGGAGAGAGCTGGTATGGTAGAAGTAGATCATGTCAAAGGACTGCTTGTTATTCACCCAAAGCCCACAGCTGCTCTGGCTCTTTGCCTTCTACACCCAAATGAGATGGTTGATATTGCATCTGTCTCACAGGCCTTTTTCTATTTCATTCCTTTTTTCCATTTTTTATGGTTCTATGGCTTGGGACTATCTTATTGGAGACTGATTTGATGTGATTTACCATCCTATTAAACTGCCTACTTGGGGACTGGAAAATGGAGGAGAGAGGTTGATATTTGGAGAAGAACGGGTGGTAAATGGGAGTGGTTGGTGACCTGCAATTGTTTTACCACTTTTGTTGCTGAATGTCTGATGGCAAGAGCAGTGAGGAGAGGTTATATCACTTGCCATGGGAGATGAAAGTATGTCTGAGGGAAATTAAATGCATATGTTCTTTAACCTGGGAGGTGGAAAGTATGGGGATGAAATTACGGTAAGAGCGAGTAATTCCATCAAGATTGTGATATATGAGTAGATGAACTAATCACAAGCATTATAAATTTGGGGACTGCAACCTATCTTCCAGCCTCTCAGTATTCAAGATCAGCCCATCAAATTCTTAATAGCCTGGGTTCCAGCTGCTGTAACTGAACACCAGACCAATATTCAGTAAAACTATTCTCATCCACAATTGACTGTAAGTGAGGCAATAAGTGTGTGTGGTTAGGCTTGGGTAGCCCCAGAAAGAGGAGGTCCTCTCCCATGCCACCTGCATTTTCAGCTGTGAAGCCAAGATGGTGATGGTGAAGTTGTCATCCATAAAAAATGTAATGGCTTTTTTGTGTGTCCTGGTTTCAGTGTAAAAATAAAATGTTCGTGCAGTAGACAGGCATAATTCAGGCACATGGAAGGCAAACCTGCAGAGGTATTGGGCAAGATTACCATTTCCCCCAACATACACACACAGTTTAGGAACAATTATTTTGCAGCAGGACTTGTGAAAATGTTAGGAAGTGTTATCTGGAGGCTGTAGACAGGCTGGGGAGGCAACAGAAGAGTTGGGGAAGCAAAAGAAAGAATATGTGTGTGCATGACAGCTTACTTGATGCTAGGAAAGAAGACATAATCTGAATAGACAGTTTGAAAACAATTTCTTCAGAATATCTTGTAAATGCTTGGCCAGGAACACCCAGGTCAAAACAAGCAGAAATCAAGAACAAGAATTCACAAATGAAGATGCCAAAGCTGTTTCCAGTAACAGAAAGAATTCCTGCATGGATTAAATCTTCTCCCCACCAAGCCTACTCAGCTACTCAGCCAAAACATTTCCTGCTCAGTGGTTGCCAATAATGAAGCATGGGGATTGCTTGCAGAATCAGCATCTTTCTGCTTGCTTGCAAGGTGCTTACCTTGCCAAAGTGCAGGGTGGATTGTTGTAGCCTGCTGTATATAAGGCTGCCCTTGAAAATGTATCTAGAAGCTTTAGCTGATACAAAATGCAGCAGCATGGACAGTTATGAGTGAATGTCCCTAAAATGTCGTACATTGCATCTTTGCTCTATGAGCTGCATTAGTTGTCGTATATGACTTGGGACTTGAGTTTCTTCAATATTATCCTATGTAAAATCTGTGTGCTTGATATGCAAAGCAGTGGTAAAGAAATGGAATAAATAAGGAATATTTGCTGAGGTCCTCAACTCTTGAGATTAACAGGAAACAGTACAAAAACTGCCATTTTCTTTGAAGCTTTGGCTGTTATAGTTGAGGGAGGTCTTCCTTTATACTCTTCCACAAACTTATTAAAACTTGAATGCTCTAAGTCACAGATGTCAAACTCATGGTGTCACGTTGCTGTCATGTGATGTTTCCTGACATTTTTCTCCTTCATGGAGCTTGGGTGGGCATGGCCTGCACATGACGCATCCAGCCCATGGGCCACCAGTTTGACACTCCTGCTGTAAGTGTACTTTCTTGCAAACCAACAGTCTTATTGTTTCTAAGTAACTTTAGAATTAAATAATCACTTAAATAATAATAGGGAGAGCTTTTTCTTCTAAAACATTTTAACATTACATCTTTGGCTTTCTTATTTTGGCAGGTAAAGTAGCTTCACTTACAGCCTTAAATCTCAGGAATTGTCCTCTGGAATTTCCTCCTCTTGAAGTGATACAGAAGGGTCTGTCATTCATTTTATGTTTCCTCCGAAAGAACTGTCACCAAAATATTGAATATGCAGAGTCTATTTCTCCAGGTATAGTAATATTTTAATATATATTTTTGAAATAACCATATTGATCTAGTTAAATAATTAATATGGATATGAGTTTCAAACAATTAAGGTATCAAGTGACCTGAAAATATCTGCGGAATTGTCTTTCCCGTTGTTTTGCTGAGCCCACCAAATCTTGCAGTGAAGCATGTGTGATCTTTTGTGAGCAACAGTGTGATTTCTTTGGACCTTAAAGTTGTGCTTTTTCTGTAGGTGCACTTGTTCTGGAGATCCAGATGGGTAAACTTTTGAAAGGCTTTAAAGTTGTGCCTGGGTTTCTTGACATTTGGGCCAGGAAATTAGCTGAGATTTACTATTGAATTGGTTTTGTGATTTCAGGTTTAATGTTTTAATTTTGGGCATCATGAGTTATAGGTTGTAATTTTTGTTTTAATCCACTGTCCAGAGTCTCTGTTATTAAATGGGTGGCCATATAAATCATGTAAATAAATAATTGAAATTATTTCTGTTTAAGGCACAAAATGTTAATGTATCTATTTTTATTGAAGAAGCTAAACAGGAGCCAGTTTAATAATATATTTGATGGGAAGGGAAGGTGGGAGAGGAGATAGGTCTGATTATATTGGTTTTGTTTGGTTTCTGTTTGGTTATTTCTGTTTTTTCGTTATAGTTTGTTGAGATGTAAACTCTTCAAAAAAAGCATAAGAGCAATGTGCCCCACTTCTGGAAAGTATAGAACTTTCCAATTGTCTTTGAGAATCATTCAGTTATAGAGTATATAAGGCTTTTCTGTGGTATGTAGGGATTTCAATAATTCCAGACAATAAACCTAACATATTATATCAGCATTGTGGTTCATATTTTAACTAATTTGCTTCAGCTCCTAATAAAGACTCCATGCATATGGCATATAGTTATTTAGCTACTAAGACTCTATGATAATTTTGGTAACTGCTCTTGGGGTGTTAATGAATTAAATGATTAAACACTGCCATTTTAAGTCATTCCTTATTGACTTAAACTATTGTTCATGACTGATTGATTGAAAGATTAATTTGTTAGATACCATCAAGTCGGTATCAACTCTTAATGTCAGCCGCCTTGCCAGGTAAGCTCAGACAGGAAAAAAACAATACAGATAATTCTACTTTATTTTAAAGCTACAATTACAGAATCCTACAAGTTTGAAAGTACTGTATAATTCTTCTGTTATATTTTGGGTAGATTTATTTGATTTTTTTTTTCATTTTCTTGGCTTTCTGTGATATTCTCAAAAGTCTTCTGTAACCAAAGTTCAAAAGCCTCATTAGTCTTTCTATTGTGCCTTTTCAAAATCCAACACTTTCATAGAATGTTACAGAGAAAACTATTGCCTGAATAATTCTGATCTTTGTTGGTACAGACATAGCCCAGAATCTGAATATATTTTCCAAGATCTTTACAACTGTTCTACCAACTGCTGGTATGCTATGTATTTCTTGATTGCTGGTTTCTTTTTTTGTTGCTAGTTGACTCTAAAGGCAGAAGGTATCTACTGCTACTCAATATCTTTAATGTTACATCTTTAATTCTAAGGCTGGTTGCTGAATTTGTTGCTATTAATTTGGTTTTTTTAAATATTTAATCTTAATTTTTTTGTGCTCCTTGATTTTACTACTATATCGTACATCAACATTCATTTGAACTTTCAGCCATCAGAATAGTGTCTTCAACATAGCTCAGGTTACTGATATTTCTTCTTCCAATTTTAAAACCACTTTCATCTTCTTTCAACACAGCTTTGCTCAATATTTATTCCATATATAGGTTGTAAAATAAGGGATAATTTCTTTGCCAACCTGGAGCCAGTCTTTTACATGTCCTCTCCATACTGTGATTTCCTGATCTATGTGTAGATTTTGTATGAGGACAGTGAAACGTTCTGTAGTTCCCAAATTTCCAAACACACTCTTCTGTTTTACAACCAAAAACCTTTCTATAAGCAACAAAACATATACTGACTTCTTTTTGTGATTCTTTGGCTTTTTCAATTATTCAGAATGTGCTGGCAATAATTTTTATGTTCTTAACTTTGATTTATTTATTATAGTTATCTTATTAATGAAACTATAGTTGATCATCTGAAAGAAAGCAATGTATTTTGACATCAAGAAAAAAAAACTATATAGTCCTCAATACAAAGTGAGGGATGTTAATTCAGGGTCAAATATTCAGGGTGTTGTCTATAAAGTAATCAAGACAATATTGCAATAGTCTATCTAATATTTAGGCTTAATTTATTTGATTGGTTCGTGTTTTGGGTTTAGGTTTCACATTTAAACAATCTGAATTCTTGGTGAAACTCACAATGAATTACTATCATTCCTTTTTTATTATATAGTCAATTACTACACTTGACTATAAATTCATAGTCAAGTGAATCTATCATGAAAATAGTGTAATAATTTCATTTTGGGAAGTAGATGAAAGCAAAACAGTAGATGTATTCAGAGAGAAAAATAACTCCCTAACCCCTCCAATCCATAACTTTCTGAAGCAAGAGTGGATCAGAAGAATAACTATCATGAGATCTTTAAAGATCTGTATTTATATGTATTTGGACAAATAGGTATCGTAAATCCTTTTGAATGTAACATTTGTAGAGCATCTACATTCTGTTGCCTAGTATTTTATGTACCAAATTTGCATCTAGATGACTATTAGAATTGGAGGATTTGCTTGGAACTCCCAATCAAGCAGTGGCAGCCAGTTCTCCCTGATAATATTTCTATACATACAGTATTTGGAGAATGACTGCAACTACATTTTCTGTGATGCTTGGTGACTACTCTAATTATTCAGGGCTTTGAAATCTTAGGGTAAATCTTTATAAACAAAGTAACTTCATCCATACACAGTTGCCCTCTACATGTAAAAGGCAGCAAGAATGTCATGGAATGAATTTAGCAAACACATTCTGTTATCCTTTCCATGTGTAGCTTAATCATAGAGAACAATATACAAAGAACTTATTCCAGCACAACCATAAAGGACACAAGAATATGTGTCCTGTAATCCTGTGCCATATCCACCATTTTTAATAAGGACTATTATCCTCTTTTAATGACTGCATAATTCCTTGCAAGGTGGAGTCTAGGCAACTGAATGGAACTGAGTGTTTACTGGCCAGATGCCCTTCCTGTCGCTAATGCAGTGTTTATATTCAGCAGATATATTCTCAGTGTGCCCAGATAGAGAAATATCTGTCTCTACCTAGGATCGAACTCACAGCCTCCTGATTGTGAGGCAAGAGCTCCTCCTCTAGGCCAGGATATCACTTTAATATGGACCATTATACTCTGATTTGTTCGTTGATGATGACTGATTATTTTCTATACTCATCCCATGCTTCTGAGTGGTATTTACAGTTGAGACAGAGAGAATATATACTTCTGCTATTCATGAAATACAGATTTTTATAAATAATGTAATGTTTCCATATCTTTTGAAGTTTATATAGAAAAGAAATAAACTGATCTTTATACTATAGTGATCTTACCTTAGAGCATCAGTAATTCTATTCTTTAAAAATTATAGATGTGTTCTAAAGAAACAACTGCATAATAAACATACTGTCCTTTTTTAAAAAGCATGTATTTTGCACAACTTTCTTTCTACATGGCTCTTTGGTATTTTATTGATCTTCAAAGGAGATTCATAAAAAAAATGTAGCAAATCATCATGTGTCAGAGTAATTTTAACATGTGCACATACCTTGAAATTCTGTATTTCACAGACTTACCTTCTCCGCTAGAACAAGAAGCAAAGGCCATTGTTAGAGAATACAAGAAAAAATGTGACAGACCACCTGATCGTAGGAAAGCTTTCAACGCTTTATGGAAACAGATGAGCCTCTTTAGTGAGTTTAGTATAGAGCACTAGAATTGGAAGGCAACATCATTGTGATACTATTCCTTTGAATATCCTGTATTTCTGAATCTAGATCATATAAGGGTTTAGTTTAAATATTCTATTCAAAACTATGATTTAGACTACATGGCTGCATCATAAGCTCATTTTTTTTCAAGCTCCAATAACCTCCTAAATTTGAAACAATAAAATTTTCCATTGCCTTTAAGTAGAAAAAGTTATAGTAAAACATTACCTGAAAACCAGAATTTAAAATTAAGCTAACCATATGGTTAATGAAAGTTTGGCCCATTTAGAAAATTAGTAATGAAATTTAAATGTGAAGAAGGATAGAGAACCTATCAATTGACAGCCTTGATAGATAACAATGTGCCAGTTTGGTCCAGCTGTTAGCGATTAAGGCATCATTAAGGCTAGAAATCAGAAAACTGAGTTCCACTTCTATTTTGGGCATGGAAGCTGGCTGGATGACTTTGGGCCAATCACAGTCTTTCAGACCAACTTACCTCACAGTGCTATTATCGGGAAAATTGAGGAAGAAAATAACATTACAGATTAGCCCTTGGAGACCATGCAGATTCGATTTGTGCAATTAAAAAGACATTTGCTGAATATTGTCCCCAAATGTCTTGTCTTACCCTAAAGAGACAAATAATTTCTTGGAGAAATCACAGTATACATGTAAATCAAATTATATTAAATTTCTAGAGAAATAGTACTTGTAACACAAACATAATTTCTATATTGTAATATTTCTAATTTGATGGTGTCCTCTGTTGTAGTACGTATTTTATTACAACCCTGGATGCTGTCTATTTTGTTGGAATAACAATCTTCTATCCTATTAAAAAGAACTAAAATCTCTGGAAGCTAAAATACTGTCATTCCTTTCCAAGAGGTAAAAGCAGCACTGAATCTCTGTTACTGGATCAGAATTACTAATAATTTAACCCCCGTGGATTCAACTAATTTTAAATCCCTGAAAATTTAATTTTTATAAATGTCATAATTATTTTTTAATTTTGTGATTTATAGATTTAATTCAGTTTAAACCCAGAAGCGCTCGAAGAATCAGTAGTGTGTCCAGTAAAGGTACCACTTAAGAAAATATTTCATTTTTAATTAAGTATAAAGTGTTCAGCTTATTAAGATGTGCATAACCGATATTTGTGATTCTTTTTCCAAGTCAAAAGTACATAATACCTGTTTAAAGATTGTTTCTTTAAAAATAGGTTCAATGTGAAATATGCCCTCTTTTGCCTCTCATGTTGCCCATTGTAAAACAACAATAAAAAGCTACAGCAAAAAGTACAAACATCATTTTGGCTTATTTTAATTCTTATTGTTGTGTTTCATACAGCATACTTTTAAAACTGTTTATGGAAGATTGCAGTATCAAATTTAGCAGTAGTACTATAGCAATGTAATGCTAATAACTCTCATTAATCTGTTTGCTAATCTAACTACATAACATTGCCTCTTACAACACTTAAATGTGTTTGACATGGGAAAAATTAAAATGGATTGAAGAACTTAGCATTCTGAATATTCTTTGTTGAATTCTTTTTTGCTGTTGGATTTTTTTTTTAATAATGTATTTAAAACACATAATTCTAAAGATTTAAGTCATCACTTTAGAACTGTAGAGCAAAAATACTAACATACTCTTAGATACATGCTTTTTGCCACTAAATAACATTTTTTTGAAACTGGAGCTTTGAAAATGCCATGAAAATAAGGAAAAATTATTCACTAGTTTAAAAGAATGTACCAACTTCAGCTTTTTTGTAACATTTATCTTAATGTACTTTGTCAAATATCAGAATGTAAAGAAGTAGGTGTTATTTAACATACTATAATAGTAATCTTTTTATGCATATGTAACATTTGTTTTCAAAACTGTTGTATTTCTGAAAATTTTGTATTTAATGGCTATATGATCATAAAACATAAGTGCAGCTTTTTACATAAAAATAAATTGTACTTTCAAATACTTAGTAGAATTATTTGATTGATGAATGGTTTTATTTGATACGTACATGATTTGTTTGCTGTAGTATCTTATTTAGCTTTGAATTTAGATCAAGAAAATGGCACAGATAGTCTCTATCCTACAATAGGACAGGGATGGTAGGCACATTGGTGCACTTATGCGCGCCCCCTACAGACCTCTTAGGAAAGGGTTGAGGTCAATAGTAAGCAGTCTAAGGTTAAAGTTTTTGGGGTTTGGGGAAGAAACCACAGAGTCAGGTAGAGTATTCCAGACATTGACCACTCTGTTGCTGAAGTCGTATTTCCTGCAATCAAGTTTGTATCTATTGTGTGCTCTTTATTGTTGTGGTTGAAGCTGAAGTATTCATTGACAGGTAGGACATTGCAGTAGATAATTTTATGTACTATACTTATATCAGACCGAAGGTGGCGTACTTCTAGGTTGTCTAAGTCTAAAATTTCAAGTCTGGTGGTATAAGGTATTCTGCTATTAGTAAAGAAGTGGAGAACTCTTCTCGTGAATTATTTCTGGACTCTCAACTGTATTAATATCCAATATATAATGTGGGTTCCAGACTGATGAGCTGTATTCAAAAGGATTGGTCTTGCAAATGTTTTGTATGCTCTAGTTAGTAGTGCGATATTACCAGAGAAAAAGCTACGCAGGATTAGGTTAACAACTCTTAATGCCTTTTTGGCTATGCAATTACAGTGGACTTTAGCACTTAGATCATTAGAGTATGCCAAGGTCCTTGACATAGTTGAAGTCATCAACAAAGTCTTGATTATTCAGCTTGTATTTTATTTTCTGATTTTTTTTTGCCACTATGTAAGACAGAGCATTTGTTTGTTGATATTTGAAGTTGCCATTTGTTTGACCATTCTCACACATAGTCGAGATCATTTTGAAGGGTAGCAGTATTGTTGTCGTTGGTGAACAGCTTTACATCATCAGCGAAAAGAATGCAGTTGCTCTTAATATGATCACAGAGGTCAATTATGTAGAATATGAAGAGAGATGGTCCTAGAACACTGCCTTGGGGGACACCACTGTTGACAGGGACAGGATTTGATAGGGTGTTCCCTATTTTGACCATTTGTTGCCTGTTTGATAGGAATGCATCTATCCAGTTATGCAGGTGTCTGGATATACCATAAGATTTTAATTTTAAAAGTAGTTTGTCCTGTACTACTGAATCAAAGGCTTTACAGAAGTCTATGTAGATTGCATCTATTGCTTTGCCCTGATCAAGTTGTATAGTCCCTATGTTTTTACAGTGTAGGAGTTGCAGATTACATGATAGTTTTTTTCTGAAACCAAATTGTTTGTTAGAGAGTAGGGTGTTTGTCTCTAAGTGAAGGATAATAGATTGGTTTATAATTGATTCCATGACTTTACAGGTGATGCAGCATAAGGAGATTGGTCTGTAATTTTCAACTAGGCTGGGGTCTTCCTTTTTGAAGTTGGGGATGACTGTGGCTAGTGGTCCAATACATAGAGATGGTTTTAGATTGCATAGTGCTTTTTCAACATTGTCTTCTGTAAAATCGATATGTATTAGATCATTGTAGTTGTCTGTGGTTCGACTAGGAAATACTGGGCATGATCCATTGCTGTTTACTAAGACTGAGCCAAAGAATGTGTTAAAGAGGTTGGCTTTAATAGTGTCGTCGTTACAGTCTTTACTGTTAGATCCTTTTAGGGGTGGGATGGACCTCGAGTCTTTAAGTTTGTTATTTACAAAATTGTAGAAAGTGTGGGTGGAATTTGTGTGAAGGTTTTCCTCTTTTTTAATGTTGGTGCATTCAGTCGTTATCTGGTGGCATAAATTTTTGTATCGGCTTTTAAAATTGGCAATGTGACTAACGTGACCACTGTGCTGAGTCAGTTAGTCTCTCTGAGCCCTAAGAAAGAAGCAATGGCAAACTATATCTAAAAAAAATCCAAAGAACCTGCAGTCACTTGTCCAGGCTGTTCCCAGGAATCAAAAAGTGTATTGAAGACACACATGCGTTCACACACACATATACACAAACAGTATAACATTTGCATTTTAAGGGTAAAATAATATGCTTATTGTTCCACTGTTCTAACAGATCTGTCGGCAGACCTTTATACCAGAAAGTGCAGATCATAGCAAATCTTATCTTTAATCACACTGCCTTAATAGACTGTTCTAGAAAGGCACAGAAAAGTGCAATTAGCATATTCTTTAAGATCTACTATATGACTGCCTCTTTTTCATTTCTAAACCTTTTCTAATACCCTAATGCCAGAAATTGCCAATCAGAGCTACAGGGATATAATTTCTTTTTATATTCTATAGATAACTCCTAACAGGCTTTGTTCATAGTCCAGATGGCTTTTGAGCCAAGTTTCAAATTCCTGGTTTTTTCATACCTTGGGTGTATGTATATAAAGTTTATGTATTTAAAGGCTAGTATAACCAGAAACTTATATCTTTCAGCCTATTCTCAAGCAACATGGGAAATCTGCTCTGTGTCTTACATGCATCTTGTAGAATCCAAATTGTAGTGCAGTGTTTCTTCATATGGGTTATATGATTTATTAATTAGTACAGTATTTGTTAAGGAAACCATACAGTATGTCTTCTCTGAGTCAGACAGGGAGATCTCAAGTTTGTGAAATGAAATACACATTATTTTATAAAAAGCACTAATCTAATTATCTTGAGAGTCAAGTGACTAAATAAAGGTTTGGAAGAAACTACGCATCCCTGAAAAGATGAAACTATTTCATAATAATAGCTCTGCTTTGATAATTAAAAATTTTGGTTTTATTTTCCATACAGGTATTTCCTTGAATCTGTCAGTTAAAAAACAACAATTACAGATAGTCCTCAATTTATAACTGGAATCAGAGCAAGGCAGTTAAGTGAGTCATGCCCAATTTTATGACCTTTTTTTTTTTTTTTTGCCATGGTTGCGAAGCAATTCATTGTAGTTGTTAAGTGAATCACAAGGTTGTTAAGCAAATCCAATTTCCCCCATTGATTTCACTTCTTGGAGGCCATCCAGGAAGTTAGCAAATGACAATTGCATGATCCCGGGATACTGCAACTATATGATGTTGAATTTTGATCACCAGATGTAAGTGCAAGGAGGACTGGTACAGTAGCCTAAAGGTGAAGCTCTCACCTCACAATCAGGAGGCTGTGAATTCAATCCTAAGTAGAGGCAGATATTTCTCTGTCTGGGCACAATGGGAATATATCTGTTGAACAAAACTCTGCATTGGTGAAAACTTCTGATTGCAAGGCTTTGGTGGCGACAGAAATCCGCGATCATGCGCGGTTCCTGCTGCGCTCGCTGCCGAGGTGCCCCCGATCCAGCTGGATTTAGAGGCTATGGTTACCCCGTAGAGGTAACCGAAGACAGGGGAGATCCGGGCAGGGGTCTGGTGGAATCGCAATCCCTCTCCTCAGCCAGTTTAACTCCCTTTTCCCAAGGCGGTGGAGCAGCGGTTAGTAATGGCCACCACAAAGAAACTTCAAGCCGGACAAGATTGTGCAGGAGGAAGTTTGAAGAAGTGAAAGTTTTTGGCTGAATCGGGACAATAAGTTACATCTTTATTCTGGAGGTTCAACTTTTCAAAGGATACATTGTTTCCGAACAAGATTGTTAAAAGTGGCAGAGAAAAGTCAAAAGGAAAGTTTTTTTTTTCTTCTCACTCTCCTTCCCTACGGAGATAGCAGATGGAAATCGGAAAAACCTGCTTTGGCATAGAAGGTAATTATTAAAGCCAAGGGGATATTAAGATTTCTGAACATCGGAACTAAAAACCAAAAAATTTTCTTTCTTTTTTTTTGCTATAAGTGGGAAGGGAGAGGCAAAGAATATATATTAAGATTTTGTTGGAGGAGATGGCTTGGAACTTTTAAGATCAGAGATAACGGCAATAAGACTTTTAAAAAATTACTTTGGAACTGTGTAATTAAATTTCACCCCAGGAAAAGATGGTATAAAAAGAAGAAAGTGCTAAATGAAACAGTTTGTGCTGATTTGGATTGCTTTGTGACTTTGGGACTCTTGGAAACTATTCTTTGAAAGACTAAAATCATTTGGGTTGTTTTTTTTTTAAAAAAAATATCTTACAATGGCATTATCTGTTGAAGAATTGAAAATAGAATATAAAAAGTTAAAAGAAGAGGAACAAGAAGGCAAGGGCTCTTCTGGATCTGTTTTCCACTTCTTAGAAATGGTGATTTCTACCTACCGGGAATTACAACAACAAGAAAACTGAGATGAAGAAAAAGAAGCCATCTTTAATGGACAAATAATTTTAGTTGAGGAAGAAAAGGGAAAGGGAAAGAAAATGGAGAATTCAAGATTTAAAAAAACAACCAAGAAAGGGAAAAATAAGGTGAAAAATCGATACAATGTCAAGAAGCAACAGAAAAGAGGAATACAACAGAGAGGGGAGACCAAAAGGGTGGAGATTGAGAGATGGGGGGACAAAAAGACTAGACTGGATAAGAGAGGAAGGGAAAAAGGCAAGAGAACTTATAAAGACTTAAAACAAGATGTTAAAAAACAGGTTTTTTTTTAGAGACAAAGGGTAAAATGTAATGAAAGAAGAGATTCTGCAAAAGTGCACAGGATTGCATTGTAGTATTTGTATTTGAAATAGAGTTAGAAAACTGGAATATTATATGAGTTAACAATATATTAAAGGGAATGTGTAAAATGTCTAATAGAGTTTAATTAGCTATGGAACAGTGTTTTTACGATACTATAAGCTTACTATTTTTTTCTCTTTTTTATTACTTTAAAATGTACTATGTAGTACATTTTACACTAAGCAGAATCAGTATGGAAATTCTATATTATTTTAAGTGTTAAATCTAGGGGAAAGATAAAAACTCCTCATACTTCAATCAGTGATTACAGAGAAATTTTGCAGTAAAGAGAAAAGAAAAAATAGATAATTGAAAAAGAACGGACAAAAGATACAAGTAAAATGATTTAAATTGAGATGAAATAAATAAAACAGAATTAAGAGAGTGAAAAGAGGGGAGAAAACATATAGAAAATGTAGAATGATAAATGAGATATGAAATAGTATATAAGGTGAGCATGAATTTGATTTATGTCTATATAAAAAGATGCTAACCCAGGATTAAGCCGCTTTCCCAAAAAAAAGTTTTATGTTTTCATGTTTTGTGTTTTGTTGTTAAGTTAGCTAATTGAGAATGAATAAAATTTTGGAAGACCATTAGAAGAGAATGATGAAATTGTAAACAAGACAGATGAAAGTATAAGTAAAATGAATAAACAGATATAGAAATTTAGGTAAAAGGAGAAGTTGGAAAAAGAATAAATAAGATATGCATATGTGATAATGTGGAACTATGTTGTACTCAAATAAGATGTTTTATTTGTTTTGTTAAAACTTAATAAGCAGTTTTTAGAAAAGAGATTTTATGTTATTAGGTTTTATGTTTTGTTTGTTTGTATATTGTCTTTAAAAACTAATAAAATTTGTTTTTTAAAAAACACTCTGCATTGGTAACAGGAAGGGCACCCGGCCATTAAACACTCCGCTAGCTCCATTTAAGTGGCCAGACTCCACCCTGCAAGGGATTATGGGGTCATTAAAAGATGATGATGAATTGTAAGTGCAAGGACGGGTTGTAAGTCACTTTTCTCAATGCTGTTTTAACTTCAAACGGCTGCTAAATGAATGGTGATAAGTCCAGGATACCTATAACACCATAACCCACTTTGCAGTTTAAATTAGTCCCCACACCTCGTATAGAAAGCACATTGCATTCAATTCAGGATTTGCTGGGTGTATGGCTTCAATTGAGAACATATTTTACAACATAAACCAAAACTAAGATATGAAATGCCACTCAAAAGAGAGCTTGGGTAGAGCTGAGGTTGCCTTGGCTACATTGTATTGACTTACAGTGCAACAATTTACAATTTAGGACAGAAATAGTGTATCAACATGTTTTGTGTATCTGTAAACTCAAGATCATCCAAGGATACAGGAGAGTAACCTAAGCACATTTGGCCAGTTAGCCAATAAAGGACAATGGGGGTTCAAAATATGCATAGAATAGCACTCTGTGTCAGTTTTCCAGCTTCACATAAATATCCAGACGTTAATCTTCAATAAAGTCCTCAATAAAACACACATTATGAGTCTCTTCTAATCGACACCATTTCTTGCCAGTACCCTACATTAACAAAAGTATGCAACAGATAGAAAAGATTCCCCATCTACCATTCTTATGGAACTTCAAAAAAGTGAATTAAGAAGTCAGTTATTGTCTTTTGCATCAAATCAAATTGGCTGCATAGCATACTTCTAGTCCTCGACTTAGCAACAGTTCATTTAATGACTATTCAAAGTTGCAAAGGCCCTGAAAAATGTGATTTATGACCATCTTCTGACAAGCAAAGTCAATGGGGAATCCAGATTCACCTAACAGCCATGTTATTAACTTAACACCTGCAGTGATTCATTTAACAACTATGGCAGAGAAGGTCATAAAATGAAGCAAAATTCACTTAACAACTGTCTCGCTTAGCAACATAAATTTTGGGCTCAGTTGTGGTTGTATGTCAAGAACTACCTGCATAAGAAGAATATGCCATAATATGTTTCAACATAATGTATAATCCTTATTCCAACTATAGCAGAAGATATCATATTTGCTAATAATAGGGTAATACTTGAAATCAATTTTAAGATTAGAAAAGATATTGTAGATATGTAGGGCTTCCTCCTGGATTCCCAATAGATTTTAAATTTTAAAGAGAGAATAATATTAGAAATATTATCTGCCTTATTGGTTGAAATTCAAACTTAGAGGATGCAGAGCGATAGAATAGTCCTACTTTAAAGAAGTAGAATAAAAGGGGCTTCTTTTTTTTTTTTTTTTTGAGAATTCCATTGTTTCATTAATAGAATTACCAGAAGCAAAAAAAGGACAAATAGGACCATTAGACTTTAAAGTGAGTGTGTGAGGGGGGTAAATAAAGGGTCAAAACTTGGAGGTTAATATCTTAATGTTCATATTTTGGGGAGCAATCAACAATGTCAGGATTTTGATGGCTTTGAGATTTGGTTTCTTTTAATTTCATTTTTATTTGTTTAAAGATGCTTAAATATTTTTTCCTACGAAAAGTGAAGGAAAATCATCAAAATCTGACAATTCAGCTTTTTTTTCACTGGGGTAGTGTAGAGATTCTGAGCACATTTGTGTGACATCCTTGCTGTTGTGTAAACTAAAGTGATTAAATCAAGAAAATGTATATTTTATTTTCATTCTCTGCAGTACTGAATTGAAGGTTTAGTGATGCTTCTGTTTCCTTTTTTAATGATGATTGCATTGCAATAAGGGAGAGGTTGTATTTCTAAATCAAAAGGAACAAAAAATAACTTTCTTAATATTTTCCCTTTCCAATTGGTTCCATCCATGAGTGTAAAGTTTTGTTTTTTTTTATTTCAATAGAAATGCCTCCTGTTGAAAAATTAAATTTGGCAGACATCATGAAATCCAGTTTGGATTTGTCAGATGGATGGCCTAATGAGGAAGAGATGATACGATTTAAGAAGCTAAGGGATGAACTTATCCAAGATGAAAGACAAGAGTATCCTGAAGACAAAATAGTAACCAATGAATCTATGCCTACATTAAGGAGAACCAGGACAAAGGAAAGCCTCTCTCGTAAATCATCCATTCTTTCATCAAGGTAATAAAACATATAAGCCAGTTTATGTTTTTATATTCTTTATGGTAACTTACGTTTGCATTCTAATATAAATTATATATTACTGTAGTATGTTAAATTCCAAACTGCATGATAAATAATAGAAATCTAGAAAACCCAAGGAGAAATTAGAAGCTTTTCTTTTTAAAGCCACAATAACAATAATGGAATTTTAAAATTTCCATAATCATTATATATTATTATAATCAGTGTAAGGAAAAAAATAATTTAAAAAGGGTAGCAATCTTCCAGGTATCATCATTCCTACTCTGAATCAATCATTAAAATTATCTGTGGGTGAGCTCTTGCTGCCTTTTCAGAGATTTTTAAATGTCTTGATGCAACGCTTCTGCCAATGATTTGAGTGATAATCCTTATAAATGGCTCCAAAAATAGATGGCCGTGCATCTACATCAACAACTATATGAGTAACAGGAATTGGTAGGAAATTCTGGGCAGAAACAGGACCAGTTACTATGTTCAGGGCTCATGTGGCCACAATTTGCAATGCTTCTTGCAAGTTTTCAGCAAAAAAATGTACAGTCAGGAAAATGGATTCATTTAACAACCATATGGTTTGCTTCAACCATAGTTTGCTTCAACCGTGACTCATTTTATGAACAACATGGTTTGCTTCAACCGTAACTCATTTTATGAGCAACATGGTTTGCTTCAACCGTATCTCATTTTATGAGCAGCATAAATCATAAAATTGAGTCCAGCCATGTGCTTCCTTGACTTACAAACACAATGACTTATGACTTCAATTCCAGGCTCCATTGTAATTGTAAGTCAAGGACTACCTTCATTTAGATAACACAAAGAACCATTTAATATTTATTGCCTGTACAATTTCAAATTTGGGGAATCTGTGTCCTATACTTCTGTGTATTTTTTTTAACTCCAAAGTAAAAAATAGTTAACAATCATTTTCAGAAGCAATCATTTTCCATAACAAATACAATCAATCAGCAGTATATTTTAAAACTAGAAGATTAAAGATTGAAAAAAAAGATTAAAGAAGTGGTGGGTTATCATTTAGAATTCATAACACTAGATGGTTCCAGATTAGTATCACTATCAGTGTTTTGCAGCAAAACTGATGAAATCCATTGGAGTCAGTGCTTCTTAAAGACTCACAGATGTATTTTCTCATAATAAGCTTTATCGGAAGATGAATTTACATGATAATAAATCACATAGTTTTTAAAGTGATACAGAACATGAGAACTGAAATCTAAAGCCAGGAATAAATGAAGCTCATGAGAGATACTTGGACAATTAATTCTTCAAAACTGTTCCCATTGTAAAGTCTTCCATTTAGATAGCTACCAGCTGCTAATGCTGGTTTTGAAACATGACCATGATGAGAATGGAAATTTGCAACTAATTTTTCAATAGAAGCTCATATCTTATATGTAAAGTATTTTTGAAAATGCTGAAAACAAAGTAATTTTCAAAGTCCTTGTTTTGGCATTTAAATCTAAACAAAATCCCAAAACATCCTTAAAAATGTTATGAAAACTTACGATATCAATTGCCTCACTCAAATGAGAAATGACATCCCCTTGGTTGAAGCATGCAATCTTCTGTTTTTGTTTTTGTTTTAAAGCAACAGAGCTAACCTAAAATTGTGAGTTGGACATCGAAGAATTTTGATAGCTAGAGGCAGATAGAGCATAGCAACAGATTTTTCTTCAAAGATTCAGGAGTGGAAGATAGGATATAATGTTACAGGATTAGTATACTAAAAAATGAAATACATATTTTTGAATAAATGAGCATACAGGATGTTGTAACTATGTATCATTTATGTGCTTTCAATTGTATATCAATGCAACTATGGATCATTCAGACATTTCAACATTGTATCATTTCACGTGTAATCATTAAGCTTCTGTCTTCTCAGTGACCTTTTACAGGGCACGTACAGGGACAAGGAGTCAAATATTTGCAAGAAATGGTTTATTCACTTGGGATTACATTGTCTGGCAGGCAGCTTGGTAAAGAAGTAATATCCTAATCAAATATAATTCCTGCCATCCTGTCTGTCCTGATATCCTGCTGTTTTCTGAGTCATTGTTAAATTTGTATATTCCGTCTGACCTAGGCTTAACCTAGGTTCTGAGTAAACAATCACCCTCTTTTGAAAAAGCATAATAAAAGAGCTTGTACCCAGCCATTCTGGGCGCACTCATCCCGAGGAACTTCGTCTCCTGTCGTTTTTTCTCTCCTTCGCTCCCTGTCATGAGGCGCCCATCTGATGCGGGATAGCAAATACCGCATTCTGGTGACCCCGACGTGATTCCCTAAGGGGGATACGCCGCAACGCGCTCATATCTTACTCGCTCGAAGGGAGCTGTGCACATCATCGGATCTGAAACATGGTCTCGACTTTCGTAAGTATGGGTGGAAACTTTTCTCAACAACAGACGGAGCATCTGAAGGAATTGAGGGAGTTAGTTGCCTCTTCTTCTAAATATTCTGCTAATTTAAAGGGCTCGCCTGTAAAAATTAAACCTATTGCTACATTATTGGCTTATGTGTGGCAACATTGTCCCACTTATCCAGAGAAAGGGTCCTTAAAAATCTCCATTTGGGAAAAAATTGGTGACTATCTCCATAATCCTCCTCATGCACCTATTGGCATTTTGGTCACTTGGAGGAAAATTATGGAGGCTTTAAAAGTCCATTATAAAATAGAATTTGAATCTCCTTCACCAAGTTATGATAACTTTCCTGTCCTTCAACCCTCCGCTCCCAATGATCAAAAATCCTTACGAGAGCCTCCCTCCATCCAATCCACTTCTTTAAAAGGAGAGCTCTCGTGTCCTCCACCACCACCCCCAAAAGGGGGGAGTGTTGTAAAAGCCATTCAACAAGCCTTTTAGAAATGGATGAGGACAATTTTTGGTCTGGGAGTCAGAATTAGAAACGGGGCAGGCAGCCAGCCCCACAACAAAGGCTGCTGAAAAATTGCAACTTTTTCTTCTTTCCCTTACGATCTTGTTGCTAATGAAACTGTTACTTATCTTCCTGGTGTTGCTGACTTTCTCTTTGTATTATACTTGTTCCATGTGGGTATGTCATGAAAATGCTACCCATAGCTTTCACTCTGTCACTTCTGTTTTGTTTACAGAACACTCTATTACTCTCTCTTTTGTTCCTTCTTTACTCTTCCTATGGAAAAGAACCTTAAAATCTTTTCCTCTAATCAAGCTAGATATAGGGGGACCTAAATGTCCTTCTCTTGTATTATGGATTCCTCCAACCCAATTAACATCCTTGATGAATGATCAAATTAATCTTCATTGTCATTATTGTGATTATTATCCTTTTTCTACTAATTGCATTCCCTTTTCATCTCTTAAATGTTCTACAACTAACTTATCCATAGTCCTCTCTCCTACTTGTAATGCTTTTATATACCCAAACTGTGATCCTGTCAACAAACAACGCTTCAAAAGAACTGTCCATGACGATCCACAGAAGCCTCACAGAAAATATAATATTACTTGGACTATAAAAGATTTTCAGGGCATTCCTTTAAGCTCTACAACCAATTCTTCTCGCATAGAAGACTTCTACCCACCACTTCATTTTGATTTGGCAGAAATGCTTGTAGGCTCCACCGCCTACAACTCACCTTCTCATCCACCTGAGCCTAGTCATAAATCCCCATTCTTGCAACCCATAACACAGGGAGTTAACCCATTGATGCCAATGATCAAAGCTTCCTATGCCTTGCTGAACTCTTCAAACTCATCAATTGCCTCTACATGTTGGCTTTGTATTTCTGCCTCTCCACCTTTTTATGAAGCCATCGCTTCCCAAGAATCCATTGCTAATTCCACATCAGACGAACGTTGCCGTTGGAGGAACTCCACTATTACTGTTTCTTCCATCACTGGAGTTGGTTGTTGCTTGGGAAATATTCCATTCAATTACTCACAATATTGTCATAATGTTTCTAATGGCTATCATTGTAATGTATATCTTCCTAAGAACCGCCTTGGCTGCTTCCACACCATCGGAGGATACTCTGCAGTCTACACCACTTCAGGAGGAAATTTAACATCACGCCTGAAAGGAATGTATTTTATCCCTGGCAATAACTCTGTCTGGGCTTGTTCCACCGGTCTCACAGCATGTGTCTATGGGGATGAACTTGTTAAATCCAAATCATTTTGCATTCAAGTATGGCTTGTACCAAAAATTAACGTGTATAACTCTGATGATTTTAAAACAAAAGGTTAAACATGTATAATTGGTATCAAGGCTTGTTTTCTATTTCACCATGGCTTACAACCCTTATAACTGCATTGGCAGGACCATTAATAATCATTATATTAATATGTATTATAGGACCTTGTTGTTTTAACAGAATATTGCAATTTTTGAAAAATCAATTATCCTCCATAACTGCTAATGTTAATGTGTTATTGCAAACTCATGTCAAGCCCTTAACACCGGATGAAGAAATGTCATTGCTGAGTTACCGCTCCTTGGACAACCCTGATGCTGACGGATCGCACCCCTGCCTAGATGACTGGGACGGTGAACATTTTAGAAAAAAGGTTCCTGTCTTCTTGGACAAGGAAGAAGATTCGTCATAAAAAATAAAAACAGAGGAGATGTTGTAACTATGTATCATTTATGTGCTTTCAATTGTATATCAATGCAACTATGGATCATTCAGACATTTCAACATTGTATCATTTCACGTGTAATCATTAAGCTTCTGTCTTCTCAGTGACCTTTTACAGGGCACGTACAGGGACAAGGAGTCAAATATTTGCAAGAAATGGTTTATTCACTTGGGATTACATTGTCTGGCAGGCAGCTTGGTAAAGAAGAATATCCTGATCAAATATAATTCCTGCCATCCTGTCTGTCCTGATATCCTGCTGTTTTCTGAGTCATTGTTAAATTTGTATATTCCGTCTGACCTAGGCTTAACCTAGGTTCTGAGTAAACAATCACCCTCCTTTGAAAAAGCATAATAAAAGAGCTTGTACCCAGCCATTCTGGGCGCACTCATCTCGAGGAACTTCGTCTCCTGTCGTTTTTTCTCTCCTTCGCTCCCTGTCATGAGGCGCCCATCTGATGCGGGATAGCAGATACCGCAACAGGACCTAAGATCTAATATGAATTAAAGAATTTCCATGTTAAGTTTGAAGACATCCAGAAGAACTCACCAATACCCACTTCCTAATACTTTCCTGTATTTTCTGCTGTCTTCATAAAAATGTACTTCTTACTTTCTTTCAAAATACAACAATTGAGATCTAAATGGTTTGGGACCAAAGTTAGTACTGATTCAGTCCCTCTGAAGCCGATGAAGAATTATCCCCCCCCCCCCCCCCCAGTAAAATAATGGCTAACTTTAATTGAATTGAACCTGCATGCTTTCTTAATTCTGTACTTTTTTCCCCCTTCAGTCTGGATATAGTTTATAGAAAACTAGGCAAAAATCAAATGTTTAAGAGTAAATTACCCAAAGAACAAATAAACAAACCCCCAAATTATGCTCAAACCAATTTTATTGATTAAATATTTATATTGTGTGTACATTTTATTTCAAGCTGACACAATCATGCTATGAAACTATTTGTGACCTTAAATTTTTGGAGGGGGGGGAAATGCAAGGAACAAATGTGAATTGGATGAGAACCAAACAAAAAAAGGGTTATGGGAGTGATATAACTTTCAAGTCACAGTTTTGTTAAACTGGTGTCTATCTGGAGTAGAAAGAATTCTGAAGTAGACTTTGTTTTTTAAATTAAATAAAGCCTGAAGATAACAACAATAATTAAAGATATTTGTTGTTCAACTACTGTGTTGTTCTGCATAGCTTTTAATGACAAATATAATTGACTGAAGTTTACAAGTCTATTTCAAAGGGATAAAAAGAATCTGTTTCCTGCTGCTTCATCATATGATTTCATAATCCAGAGTAAGATGGTAGAGGAGTGCAGATTGGCAGCATTAAAAGATATGAAGGAAAAACAAGCTTTAATTGAACAGCGGAGAAAGTAAGTGTTATAATTATTTTCAACAAAATATTATATTATTAGTGTAAATAAGTCTACTAAATATGAGTTGCAGAAATCTAGAAGACCACTAGATGGTGGCAGAATTCTTTTTCTGTATTATTTTTCTGCCATTTGATAAGCATCAGAATTTTTGCAGCCTAAATATGAAAATCCTAATATAGATGTTACTACTTGACAGAAAAACAAGCTGGGTTTTCATTTTAAAAATGAATAAATTACTATTTCATCCATCCTACTTTGATTTGCGTTTTGCTACTTACAGAATGCAAGATTTATGTCACAGATAACAGGATCAGATCCATGATTTTAAATCAATAAGATTATTTTTAGTGCAGGAAAGTAGTAAACAGAAGAGATTGTTAAGCACATCTTATTTTTCTCCTATTACCAGAAGCCTGTATTTTCACAGTATGATAACAGGGTCAGTGAAATCTAGCATGTTAAACAAACTTTTGAACCAAATTTCCAGGTTAAGATCATATTCATTTAAGAAAGGATAGCTGTGGTGTCGACAATGATACTTCTACACCTACTGTTTCTCACTACAGCATCTGAGCAATATTCCCACCTTAGTCCAGTATCTTTCTCACAGTTGCAGAATTTTAATTAAATTCATCCTGACTTTGATTACCCAGGAAAATATTAGACTTACATAGACTGACATCTTTGCTTTCTTATGTCATGTTCAGTTTTGAAAGTTTAAAGCAGATATGTACTTAATTTCACTATTTTTGTGATTGCCAAGAAGCATCTGGTTTCTTCAAACAGCACTGAAGCTTGAATAAGGGAGATTTAGCAATTTCTCTTGTGTGAATAACCTCAAGTTGCTCTTAAATCCATATGTATATAAATGTCCATGTATACACACAGCACATATTATGGATTATATTTAATATCTAGAAATAGAATCATTGTTCTTTATTATGGCTGTTCATCTACAAAAAATATTATGCACACTTGCTCAAGAATAAAATTCCAGTGTGATTTTCAAAGTTTGGTGTTTTTCTGGAAAGCAGTTCCAATATTGATTATTTTTTGGCTTATCGGTGAAATGTTAAATACTTTTAAAATGTTTTTGAAGAGATAAAGAAGTTCTTCAGAAATGGAGAAAACAGGCCAGGAAGATAAGAGAAAAGAAAGGAATATTGTACACATATTCACCCCAAAAAGGAAATACAATGGTATGTATCAGCATATGATTTTATTCTGCAAAAATATGTTGCTGGTTCTCATAGTGAAATATTTGGGGTTCTCTGTATCCCAGGCCTAAATGCTTCATATCATATTTCATTGCAATTATTTCTCCATAGCTGAATTACGTATCTAGGACAAAAATTAGAACTTCATTGATGCTATGAAATGTGCCAGACCATTCTGAAACAACTGTAGCCTCTTATTTAAAGTATACTTTCTTAATTATGTAAACAATTGTCAGTTGTTTCGCTGGTCATCTGATTTGGTCTTCAGGTAGAAAATGGAAAAGATGCATTCTTGATTTTGATGATTGGATGTGGAGAATATCTTGAAAATATATAAATAGCTGAAAGCAAAAAAATTAGGACTTTGGCAAAATTCTCGGGGATTAAGACATCTCAGATAATCTAATAATCTCTTCAAGGCCCCAGATATATTTCTGTCCTTAATCTGTTGAGTCATTGTCTCCAGAATGAATAATTGTATTTCTGTAAAAAATATATGGATCAGTTTATTTTGATAGGTCTTGTTTGAGAACCTCTCATTTTTAGAGCCTCTAGTGCCAGAAGTTCCTTTTGGGTTAGATCTTGAGATCCATAACCAGATTTTCCACCCAGGGACACACACATTCACACACACACAGTTGGAGGCAGTGGCAAACATCAGCCTTTGATAAGGGCATTATGTTAACCCAATATATATTCACAGCAATTGTATTATCTGTATTTGGAAAAGGTAGTGATTTTTTTCCTCAGAAAAAATTAAAATTTAACATTTAAAATCACAGATGAAAAAATAGTCTTGTTCTTCTAGTTCTAATATAACAATAGAACAGATGTGGAATAGCCTACAAGAACTACACCAGCATAAAATACATTTTCAGATCTTGCCATCTCTTTTTTTCCTATCTAAATGAATCATGTTTGTCTGTCATCTGCCTGCCTGCCTGCCTCTCTCTCTCTCACACACACACACACCTAACTCACAAAATGTGACTCATGGCACATTTTTCCAGTTAAGATACTTACCAGATCTACATGAGGACCATAGCATCCTAGATCTAGAACTTAACCACTTGTTTATCTAGCTTAGCCTTCTCCACCAAGATGGGGTCCTATGTAGATCAGTCTCCAGTAAATTAACTTACACAGCAAACTTTTTCTTCAATTTTATTTTAATTTATGACTACCCACACCCAGAACTTTGGAGGAAGCATGTGCAAATATAAGTAAATACTTACACCAGCTCTTTGCTGTGCAGCAAGACCCCATGTGTGCAGTAGCTGTCAAAACATCCTGCACGTAGTTATTCAGAAGCTGTGGCTGCCCAAGCTGTTTGGAGGCGTTGAAACAGAAGGGCTTAAATTTAAAATAGGATTGTTGATGGATGTCTCCTGAGATTTTGCTTCTGCCAAATTGAAGTAAATGTAGGCTGGATGTTATAGTTAATCCAGAGAGAAAAATCTTGTCATCGTGGTCCCAAGAGAGAAACTCTTTGTTTTGTAACCTGTAAATAGAGCAAGTCCCTCCGTTCATTTAAAGAACTGAAGTTTTCCTCTTCTCCTGGTGATTATGTGGATGGGCCATGAAGTTGTCTTTAACCACAGTGGAATTTCCAGAAGTGGAATGCATAGCTACATTTTTCTCCAATTTTCCCCTGCTGTTAGTCTTATAGTTCTGTGATTTTCAGGAGGTTATCTATCCAAGTAACAAAGTAGAGGAGAATATACATAGCTCACTGTTTAACTGTGGAATGCTTGATGCTCTCTTAGCTTAGTTGCTTGCTTCAGAGTTTCATTACCCAACTAGGTGGTATCATCAGTGTTACTGATTGTTAGGTTTGCTCCCTGTGGAAGATTAATACTGATTATGTTACCTAGTTGGGTAATGAAATGTCTGCAAGTAAACAACCAAGTTCAGAGAGCACCAAGGACTTCACAAATAACAATATGGTCCAACTCTGCTTAGCTTTACTAATGTAATTAGGCAATGCCACTTGCTGTAACTCTATTTATTATACTTTAACAAAACAACCAATGAGAAGTCATTGGGACAGGTAAAGCTATATATATGGATGATACTTCTAGACTCAAAATAATTGCATGTATCTGACTTTCATTTTTATTTGTTTAAAGTATTTTAAGGCCATGAGATTGGGCCAAGTGGTTAGATGATCATTTCATTGATTTTTATTATAACATTTTTTCAGTACAGTACAGTATTTTTCCCCCAAGTAATTGGGCATCCATTATTTAAATGAATCTATTTAAGTGAAGTTAAAATGAAAAACTGAAGGCTTAGACTATTCTTTAAAATCCAGACAATTACTCACAATTGTTTGTTGTGATAGTGCTTTCTGACACTTAATTTGATGTCCCTTTCTTAGCTAGCCATCAGAACTTGTTTACACTTCATGCTCAACTGTGGCTTGCTTATCCATAACTTGTCAACTAAGCAGCACTTAAATATACATAGTGGCATAAGTCTTACCATAAATAATTATGTTGAACTCATTGAATTTGCTAAGTCTAAACCTAATTGTGTTATTGTTTAGCACAGTATTCAAAACCCAAATCTAATTAAGGATGTTGATGTGGAGAAAAGAGTTTATTCTGCTTACCAGTTCAGTGAAAATCCAATTTCAGGCTCCCCCTATAGAGACATAGGGAGAAGAAGGCTGCAATTCAGTTGATAATAGGCCATTCTTCCATTCAATCTTTAGAGTCTTGAACTTTGCAGATTCTAGAGCTCAATGAAAGAATTTGTTGTGATACTAAATTCTTATGTCTTTTATTTCACAATAAGAGGGGGACTAACCAATAAATCAAGGGTACAATTAAAAATGGTTAATAGTTACACCAAATTTAGTCTTTTATAATGAGTTTGGATATTTTGTATGTTCTTTAGGATATTTGAACATTATTTTCTTTGTCTTTCCCCTGAAATATATAAAAGACTGAAATATGTAGGAAACACAAGAGGGCACTACAACACCATAGTATTCAATTGCAATGAGGATGCAGGCTTAAGCATTAAACCAATAAGAATGCAAACCATAAAGGAACAAATATGACTGTGTTTCTTCTATTTCTGTTCTGTCGGTTAATTAGGGGGTAGTTCTAAACATAATTTGTAGGTTAAATATGGCAAATTCATGATATAAGCAGGGCAGAAGAAAATGCTGCTTGGTGTATCATTGCTAAATCTTATTGGATAGGTTGTAAAATGATTGTCTTGATTGCATGGCTGACCTGCTGATTTTGTCTGATTAAAAAAAGCAGGGCTATATAATCTTAGTTAATGTTGGGATGAGAGATCGCTAAGAATTCCTAGGTTGTAGTTTGATAAATTGAAAAAATCCGAGAAAAAAACAATAGCAAACCACTTCTGCATTGTTAAGTAAACAACATGACCTTGTTTGTGACAACATGAGGAATCAAACTTCTGAAGGAGACTTAACTTTACCCTTGATTGATTGCTGTGTCAAACCACTGAATTCATTTATCTGAATGGCTTGGTTGGAAGATAAATTCAAATATATATACAAAGAGGCAGTCATAGGCTCAGTGAGTGTTTTATGCTTTTTGTCACTTTAGTAATCCTTAAAGTTTGTGAGAAGAAGCTAAGTTATTATCTATTGGTAGGTCTCTGGTTGTTTTGCAGTAAATTAGCTAGCCTTTCTGACTCTCAATGGCCTTAACAGTGACAATTTAAAAATCTTTTTCCTCAGAGAAAAAAATAGAAAATTGAAAACAAGTTATTGAATGACTGGCAGAGGCAAGTAACAAATTTTACATGGTCTAATAAAAGATTGAGGATTAAATGTAAGAAACTGCAGATCTCAGAAGACCAAGGCAATCTGGCAGCCCTGAATTTCAAACTGTATTAACCAGGATAACTGTTTAATTTGGATTACATATTGCATTCATTATCACTCTGTGGTTGTGTTACCTTCTTTGAAGGAACAGGACTCCCAGATGGACAAATTATCTTTAGATTGAGACATATACAGAAATGAGATAATTTGTATTATGTGCAATAATAAACAATGTATTAAAGTTGGGAATAAATATAAGAAGATTTCCAAATTCTTGCCCCGTTGTTGTTTTTTTCATGAAGATAAATGTGTGAAGAATTTTGTTCAGACAGACAACAAGTCATATATACATCAAAATGTGATAAGGCAAATATACAAAACCACCTGATCTGTTTCAATACCTTCAAATAACAATATAGTTTTAAAAAAACTGCAAAAAGAAGAGAGAACCATTAGGGACCTGAATGAATATGAAAACCTTTTTTTTTTTAGCATTTGCCAGGACTTGCTTATAAATCGCTGATTAATATGTAATTCAGAAACTGATATAATAATACAAACTTTTTTCCTAATTTGGCAACTTAAAAAGAAATCAAGAGCACAGGTAGAACATTAGTGAATTTGGGATTTGCAAATTCAGTTTTTCTATTAAATCCTAACCCTAACCCTTAAGATAATAGTATGGATAATTTATGTGGTATGCAAGGACAACCTGTTGAAGGCCACTGCATTCCTTACCCCAACTTTGTATTTTAATTCTTTTAGTTAAAGAGAAGTAAACCAAACCTCTGAATTTCAACATTGTTTTTGTTTCCAGAAATTTCTCTGGGCCCCAAATGAGTGTCCTATACTTTCTTAAAAAGTTTTTTAAAAAATGAAGGTGTTGTGCATTGAAGAGAAATTTACTTAGCCTAATTTTATGTACTATGTTCTTTTAAATGGAAGTTTAATAAACTGGAAAAAAAATGCTTATATGTATCACTTTCAGCCACAAATTTAGGATTTGATAACTTATCAGCTGCTTGATTTTTTAAATAATTTTCATGAGTTCTAGGTCAAGCATGCCAAGTCATGGCCATTTGTGGAAAGAAATTAATCTTATTCAAAGCATTTAGGAGCTGGGATTTTCACATCTCATGGGCTTTTCCAATCTATAGAATAATGAGTTTTAACTGTGAAGAAACTCTCATCTTGTTTCAGAGATGTTTACAACATATTTTCTGCAACTCTAAAGATCTGCAGAGTGGAAAAAAACATAAAATCAAAAATACATGTTTTTATTTGCAGTAAGCAAAAAAAAAATAGGGAGCTATGCAAAAATCTTTTAAGTGATTTTCTTTTCATAATGATTGTTCTTATATTTTTAAGTGCAAATATCTGTAATCATTGCAATCATTAGTTATTTGATTGCTCTAACCAGAAACTTGAAGATTACAGAAACAAATAAAGTAATGGGGAGGAAGGAATCCAGTTCAGTTGCTTAGTGATGATGCCTCTGAAAACCCAAGTATTTCTCGGGTGGACCTTTTATACCTTTCCAGGAGTGGTTGTTTTCTGCCTTCCTCACTTGTGTTTGATATATATAGTCTGTTTTCCTGACCTTGGTTTCTGATTAATCAGGCCTCCTGGGGTCATCTCCTTTCCGTTACACAGTTTGGTCCCTGAAAAGATCATGATTCCAGTTCTTCTGAGCAGAAAAAACTGCGAAAGAAAAGTAAACTAAGATAGTTGAGAATGGTCTAATAGAGTAGACAGAACAACCCCAAGGTCTGTGACTTATCAAGCCCCCCCCCCCCATAGCATCCATTTTGGGAATGCAATTACAATATGTAATCCAAATTCCACCACCTTTGGAGAGGGAGCAGTGATTGTTTGTCTGTGGCACTCTCTTGCAACTGACTGATTGGTGGGTTTCAGAGTTTAGTAAACCAAGTAGATCATACAAACCTGCCAGCCTTAACACCATTTTAGGCTTCCAGTATCTAAACTGTTCAACAGACAAACAAATGATCCCTTCCCCCCACCTCTATTTAATAGCATTATTAAAATGATTTCTGGTTTATGCATGAAAAGGTTTTTCTGCTGGAGATGTTTATACTCAGTGCAAAAATTCCTGTCCCAAGAAGTGCCATTAAGATGACAGGGTTTGAGAGAATCCCTGTCACTGTATCTGAAGGGCTTACACACTGGGCATTTACAGATCTAAATACCTGGATTGCCTTTCCTGTAGGATAGATAGTCAACTGATAGTAACCCTCTTTATGTATTACCATATTTTTGCTCCATAAGATGCACTCACCCTCCAAAAAGTGGGTGGAAATGTCTGTCCATCAGTGCTGGTCCTTTGGTGAATAGCAGCTGGACTGCAGTGGCGGGGTCCTTTTACAGTGCTGAACCCTGTCTCTTTTGTCTTTGTCATTTGCCCACCTCTTCTGTCTCTTTTTTCCTAGTGCAGGAGTCATTAGGTAGAGCTGGCACATGAGAGGACACCTATCTGTGGTCCTCTCAGGCTCTTTTTTCTTGTTTTCTTCCTCTAAATCTAGATGCATCTTATAATCAGGTGCATCTTATAGTGCAAAAAATACGGTAATCATTGTAAAGTAGCTCCTCATTGCTTCATTGGCTCAGACCTCAAATCCTATCTCTTCTTGCACAATCTATCCATTTTGCTGTAGCTTTATCTTGTCAATCCTTAGTCCAGAAGGCTTGTGAAAAACTGATGATATTGTGTATTCTCTAAAACATGGCAAAGTTGAACTCACCAAATTTTGGAACCAAAATAAAAACAGGAATGAAATACAATTTTACAAATATCAAATGCCTCTCTAAATTGCTTCAATTTATCTTTGGAGTTTCATCTAAAAGAGACAAGCGTATTGACATCAATAGATGTACCAAAGGAAAAAGTTATATCATGATAACAAATGGTTCTTAACACTTGGAACAGTGATGGCCACATTGGGACACCTCTAGCTGAATTGCTGTGAGAAGAATTCAGACTGTACTTTCCGGAATTATAATTTTTACCTGTGCTTGTCTACTGTCCATTATGTAACATTTATTGAAAGCATGACAAAGCTGTTGTAAAAATGCTTTCAAATAAGCAGTGCTTATTTGGTGCTACCAATCATAAGACATTGTGGAAACAGCCTGCCTTTTTCCTGCAACTGAGTTATTTTCTAGTAGGCAACATTACAAAAGAAACTTTGGGGTTACAAATGGAAGATGGTAACATCTGGACCCCATCTTGCACTGGTTAGATTTCTTGCATGTTGCAGGGCAATTGCACAATAAAAGCCTTGTGTGGAAGAAGCATTCCTAAACAAAAATGTTACTGTTTAGTTTGCAGGGAGGAGAGAGAAGTGCCTAAAAAGTTTTTAGATTTGTTTCCAGAAAACATATAACTCTCCTCTAGCCAAGTTCAATTTTTTTACTCTTAAAAAACTTTCATTACAACAATTAATAGTGGGGGAAATGCAGATGAGCAACTTATTCTCTAAAACATATGACATTTCTCTGCAAAATCCAGAATGAGAATCTATTTATTTAGAAATAATCATACACCAGCATATTTACAACATCTAGCGTGGTTACTGAAATAAACCATCTTCTAGGTTTGCTCAAAATATCGCATCATAAACTAGTTAAATACACTACTAGAAAAATTAAAAACCCACCAATGTTAAAGTAGCCAAGCTTTGCATGATGTGTGAATACAGTTGGTAAGCCTCAATGTTCAACTGACTCATTTAAGATTCTTAGATGAATCTATCCAGAGGCAGAACAGAGACTCATTTGAAGGAAAGCTACAAACTAACAAAACGTCTCCACTTGGTTCCTTTCCCTATTTCCTTTGCAAAAAGGTATCTCATTTGTTTAAGAAGTTGCAGATAGATTGTACAGATATGCGCAACCAGTCCATCGCATCTGTTTGCCTGCCAATCAACCATCCATCCCTAATAATTGTAGCTCTTTGATTGTGAGGATGCAGAAAGCATATCTGCTTTAAGGATGTCAACAATTATCCATTGGAATTTGAAACCTCACAATTTGGTGCAGAAACCCTGTAGAGTTGCATAAATTGGTAGCTTCCTTAGGTAGTAGATGCCTCCCCATTGGTCTTGATGGACTCTGTAAGTTTCTGGGCTATGCTTGAGTTTCTAATTACTCCAAATTTAATGTCTGAATTCAGGGAATATAATATTTATTGAGCAACCTAGTATTCTCTGGGGAGAATACAATCAGCACCTCAGATAACAGAACAACTTTGAAATATTTATTTGGAAAGGAGATAAAAGGAATGGTGGTGTAGATAATTCTGAAACTGTGTCAGACATTTCTATACACACCCCACCATCCCTGCACAACTTACTTACTTTTTGAAAAGTTGATTGCAGTTAAGCACCTTAAAATCAACATGCATATGATGAATTGTATCATTCTACCCTGAATCACATGACCAGAGAAAAGAAGAAAGACAGTTTAGAATGGAGCAATCCAAACCATTCTGAACAACTTTTCATAAGAATGCAATGAGGGATTTTTTTTCTTAATATTTTTGTTTGAAGCTCTCAGTGTAACTCAAATTATATTTGAACAACTATTTTCTTGTGTTGGTTTCTATCATCATAGCAAAATATATTCCTGTTTCAAAAGACCTTTCCTGTTCTCACTGTTCTGCGCCCCCCTCATGAAATTTCTTTCCAACATTCCATTGTTTTGGAAAGAATAAAAAAGATTGACTTTTGATCCTTTTGTCAATCATCTCCAACCTAGTGCCTTCCAGCTGTCCTGGGCGTAAATTCTGGGAGTTATGATCCAAAATATTGGATCAACAAAAGCTACTTTTTTATCTTCATGTTTATTCATGTAACTCACATGGAATATGCCTGAAACTGTCCAAGGTGGGAAATCTATAATAAACTTGGTATCCTGATTATTTGGGATACTCATCCTGTTTTTTCTTCAAAAGGTCACGTAGTCTTGTTTGAGTGATATATTTGCTCAGACCCTTTCAGATATCTCACACGCATATACTTGGGAAGTTTATCCAAGTAATGCATTCCGTACAGGTTACTTATTGTGTAACTGTTACTGGGAAGACATGAGAAATTTGGGGACCTTGGTGCTTTCTGAGGTTGGGGTGTTGTTTTTTGCCAGAGTCTGGTCAGGAAACACATGCCAGCAAACGACCAAGTCCAGAAAGCATTAAGGGAGCCACAATTCATCCCTGAACTGCAGACTTCTCTTCTATTGGTACAAGGGAAAGTATCAGATCATGGTTAACATGCAGGCAGATTTCACCTTATTTTGGTAAGCATGAAAAAGACCTTCATTTTCTAGTCTCATTTAAGACAGTGACAACACAAAAGCAGATGTGTTTATACTGTTCATTTTGAATGTTTTCTAACAGCCATAAAAAGACTGTTTAACGTTTACCATTTTATTAAAACAGGTAGACCTTGCCAGAATGCTAGAACTGAAAGCATATACAAAGCTGTAAACAAAATCCAAACCTCTTAACTTATTTGCATGAGAATATTTGCTTGCTGAAATGTTATCATAGCATTTTTATCTACAACACAGTATCTCTCAAAATAAACAAGAAGAGTCATGATCTGATAAGGGCTGGATCCTTCATGGAATGTCATTGACATTATCTTTAAGGCTGTTTTGCAAACAGGGATGTGATTTATTTTACAGCAAATTAGGGAGAGCAAGGACTTTAGAAATTATTTGGAGGTCAATGTCATATCTGAAGTTTCTACTTCATTATTGTGACATTATATAAACAAAGAAATTAGCTATGTGCCTTGTGATTATCCCTTACCCCAGCTTCTGTACTAAATGTGGTGTTACAAAGAGTCAGATATAATATGAAAGTAGTATCTTTGCCACTAGGCACAAAAAAACAGCTCACCCAAATTTAGAGAAATCTGCTTCTTGGATATCTACTATTAAAAAGTCAAGGATAGGATAGAAGCAGGCTGCCCCCTCCTCTCTCCAAAATTAGAAACATCAATAAATTCCAGAAAATGTGTGTGTGTCAATTTGCATATGTGCATGTGAATTTAAAAAAAAAACCTGAATAAATAGATATGTAATAAATTTTGCAATAAGGAGAAGTATATTAACAGATGAAATGTATAACTGCTTAGTTTGGATAATCCCTTAGCAGTAGACTAGGCCTGGTTTTCTAAACCACCTTGCTTTGTATCAACTTTAAAAAGGGGTGTGTTTTTTTATCCAGTGAATTTACATGCTCTTCAGACAGAGTGGCTTCTAGATAGTTTTTTTTTTAGTTTAATTATTTATTTTAAGGTTGAGCAATCTACTGGGTAAGAGGCGAGGCAGGCAGCTAGCTGCTATATTAGTAAAAATGCCTAATATCTCATTGGTTTTCCATAGACCTGAGGAAGATTAAAAATACTATTGTTTTTATATTACTATTATTAATATTTTATTTCATCTTTGCAATTTTTAACTATTTAACAAAATACCATTGTTTTTATATTACTATTATTAATATTTTATTTCATCTTTGCAATTTTTAACTTTATATTTTGGGTGTTTCTTATATTTTTCTTGTAGTTTTATTGCACTATCAATCCATGAAATCTTTATTATGCTCATAGACCAGCCTAAGAAGAGTAGAGTGCAAACAATAATTTTTAAAAACTTTAAAATGTAAAATACACAAAGATTAAAAAAAACATTAAAAAAACTTAAGATATACAAACAAAAATCTTAAAAACCTACTAAATGGGATAAAAATATTAAGCAAATATAAAATAACAAGAATTAATATATGTCTAACTAAATCTATCATTATACAAAATACTCTTAACTCGCAAGTCAAATATTCCGGCTGATTTGAGACACAGGTCATCACATCTCATGGAGTTTAATTGTTGCTGGCAACACTGTATTTAGAAAGAAGTAGTGTCTGCAAGCAACAAGAAAGTGTAAATTTGTCCTAGGCATCCTGGGAAAAAAAATATGGAATGCTACACGAATTTACATGTCATTCTTGTGCAAGGGCCATGCTAATCTCTGTATCGTTTCCAGTTTAAGTTTCTGTGCTGCTGAAGCAACCACTTATTGTACTGTTGATTCCCATACATCTCTGATTAACAGCTAAGATTCCATGTATAGTGACAAGTATAATTTAATAAAATACAATAGGCATTATATTTATAAGCTTCAAATATAAGCATCAAAATGATTTTACATTGTGATATCTCATAATTCATGAATGTTATTAGCAATTCAGCCACCAAAATGTGGGTCATGAGTTGTTTCCCAAGGCAACAGCTTTCAGAACAAATTCCAGTGGAGCATGCCATCTTTTCACAGCTGCATTCATGAATGTCATTCAGACAAGCCATCGTACTGCTTATTTATGCCATACTGCTGTCAAAAGATGCGATGCAATTCAGAAAAATGGGAAATTGGATATAATTAACTTTAGATTTTAGAAAGGAGAACATTGACAAATGTCATTTCATTGAAACTGACATTCTTCATAAGAGGATTCAGAACAGAACAGACTAGTCTGGGATAGTTTTCACACAACTTGAGATGGGATCTATTGAGGAAGTTACAGAAATTGTGCACTGAACTATGTAGAAATTCAAAAGACAGGAATATGAAGCCTGTGCACTTCCCACATCAGTGGTCCATCCAAGAGATCCAGTCATCTTTAATTACACACAATTTGGGATCAAATCATAAAGATTAGTTTTAATAAAAGAAGAGATTTTATTAATTGGCATTCCTAACAAATGATTGTTTTTTAAATGTTTTGCTCTACAGTAAAATGTCAAGGACAATGAGTTATGTTGATTCAAGGCTCCAAGGGGCTTGTTTCCATTCTTGCATGGTTTTAAGTTATGTGAGAAATGAAGCAGTGATTGGCATATCCCTGAAGAGTGTGATTTTTAAACACCATTACTCCTTCCAAAATGATGAGTATATCCTTCACCTCTCTCTCTCTCTCTCTCTTCTATCCCATCATGATTAAATTAGTCTCAGCAGTTTTCTTCCCATTTAACTGAAATCCAGTGAGTTTCTGAGCCTACCTTTCTATTGTTAAACATAGTATGCTTTTGACTTCTGGTCTTGGCTAGTTAGAATTATTATCTATGATAGATCCTGTCTTAGCTGAAATTCTGAGTGTGCTAATAGTTTAAAATCGGGAAAAAAAAAGCCAGTTGTTTTGATATGATTTTGAGGACATCTGGTAATAATTGCTCAGTGCCACAGTTGCTGGCAATGCTAATAATTTCTGCTATTAGATTTCAGACCAACATTTCTAGCAGGCTGAAATTAGGGTTTGTTTTTGGCAAAATATGTGAGTGTTAAATAGGCCACATGCAAAATATATAGGCACAGACAGAGAAGGATAAGAAACATGGATGTAATCAGTAAATAACTAATGGTCAAGTATTGTCTGATCAAACGAGAATCTAATGGTTCAAGACATAAATGTATATGAAAAAAGAACCCAAATGCTCACAATATCAACATGTTGCTTTTTGAGAAAAATGGCTCATGCTGGGAACACATTGAACACATTGAAACACATTCCCTTGATATGAAAAGTAAGCTGTTACGCATATAATGCACTCACTTTTTTTGTTTAAGCTGTGATTAGAAAATAGCTGCTGTAATATTTGAAATTGTTACATATGATTAAATGATTTGTTAAATAAGAGATTAATAGTTGGGAAATTTAAGCAACAAATTTTATAGTTTTTGTATTTATTTGATTATATTCTACATGCTCTCCATAAACCCAAGGTGTCATATGTAGTACCTCTTCTTCCATCCCAGAATTGAAACAAAGGGAGCTCTTGTGGCTGAAGCTAGACTTGACTCTTGGCTTCCCAGTCTCACTCCAATACTTTAACCGCTCCTTGCAGGCATATTGCTGTCCTGCGTTATATCCAGCCAGCACAATTAGATCTTTTTCTCCAAGTTGTTCTAATGCCATTATATGTCACATTTTTTTAGGTATCGCAAAATGCACCTTATGCTACAGATAATATTAAGAGCAATGATAAGCTAGAAAGTTGGAGAGAACCGTCTGATCTGGATGAGCACATAGAAACAGCACAAAATATAAATTCAATGAAAGCCATTGATAGCTTCAGGTAAGAACAAAAGGGGTCAGCCTCACATCCCCTAACTGTAACAAAAAGATGTTCAAGTAATCAACTTTTTTGTCCTGTCCTCACGACTTGACCGTCATCTCGTTCTTCACCTAGGGTGAGTCCATTTAAAATTGCTTTTGGCTGTTCCAATTTTAAAGCATTGTTTCCCTTCTTATCCCAATACAATTTTTGCCATCCACACAATCTAATATACTTGGCTGAAGATATAGTTTATGATGTAATTGAGTTGGAATTTGCCAAGCTTCTATATAGTTTTAGGCTGTGGCAGCTCTTCCACTTCATTGACGTTATAGTTGAGGTTCAGAAAAGATAGATCTGGATTACACAGCAGTATCCATGTAGTCCCTGACCTGAGCTTATCATAGTGTTTGTCAAGTTGTGTGTGGGCTCCTTCTGTACCTGGATTTTCCCCTATTTCAAAATAATAACACCTCTGCACCTGTAATTTGTAAATTGGGCAATTTGACAAGTAGTTAAATCAACTGCTTTATCATACACCTAAACCTATCCATCTTTCCTCATCTCAAGAGAGCAGTTGATTGTTGTTTCTCAAGCCAGAAGCTGACACTCTGTGGGAGTAGAAATGAAACCAGTGAATATCATTCAACATGTAAGGAGCAATGATATCTTCTCCCTGCTCCTAGTCATGGTGATGACACAAGTGAACAGATGGTCTCCCAGCATAGAGCTTGACTGTCTGCAGTGAGAAATCTAGCTCCAATGCATTTGCTATCACGAGATGATAACCTAATAATGGAAGCTCCAGCTCCTTATGAAAATGTGTGTGCATTTGTGTGTCTCTTCAATGACTTCTTCAATGCGTTTGAGAGAGGGAAGATGATACACGTCTTCAAAGTGTTGAAGTGAAGCACAGAGATAATACTTGAGAAGCACTGCTGTCTATGACAATTTTATGAAAACCTTAACGTCTATAAAATAAAGAGTGACTGTTCTTGAAGTTGTCTCGAAGATGCTTTTTTCAAGAGGCGACTGGACTTTCTGGTTAACCTGAAAGTCCAGTTGCCTCTTGAATAAAGCACCTTTGGGATAACCTGGATGACTAAGAATCTCCATAGACATTTATTCTTGAAGTAGTATATGACCATTGAGCTTACATACAGTTAAGCTTTGCTTAGAATGTTATAAGAGGACATTCTTGCAAATTATGGCCTTTTGTTACTATTGTTTTTCTTTTCTTTACCTTTTCTTGTGTACTTGTTCATGTATACTATCTGTAAAAGTATTGTTTAATATCTAAATATAATCCTGCCACACCAGTCTAATATAACTTTTTCTTCTTCCTCGATTTTGCTCTATAAGTTGCTTTGTGGAAACTTTGTGTTCATAACTAGGGACTTCAGAGGAAAACCTTTTTAATTGCTTTAAAGCTTGAAGACAGGAGACAGATGCCTAATCAGCTTAAATAATTTTTTTCTTAGCTTAACAGCTGATAACATAGTGTTCAAAGAGAGCAAGCAATGTGTTAATATTTTATTGTTCTCTAAAATAATAGCACATGCCTTTTTTGCATACAGTTAGAATAGATATTACTCCTGCATTTTCAGAAGTTTCAATGTTTTGAAATAGTTTGTGGGTTTTTTTTTTCAATAGTTATATCTGAATGGAGAGGCATTACTATAATAAACCAATTTATTTCTGAAGAAGTCTTCAGATCTTATGTTTGTTTCTCATTTGAAGATACATGCAAGAAAAAAAGCATTGAAACGTCACATGCTTCCTAGTGGCAAATAAAATGTGCTGTCTTGAATTGTGCAATAAAAGTGATGATGTAATTTTAAAAAATTTAATATAAAGAGAAAGATCATGTGGAACATGTCATACAGAGATTAAAATATTGGACTAGTAATGGAAACAAGTTCTTGATCATGGAAGCTCAGTGGGTAACTTCAGACATCCTACCTGACAAAGTTATTGTGGAGCAATATTAAAGAGGATTTTATTTTATGTACACCGGTAGATTAGACATCTAACAAAAATCTTCAAAAGAAAATTAAATAATGTTAGAATCTACTTATTTTAAATATAGGATAGCAAACAGAACAGTACTTGGTGGATCATCTTGCCCTCATTATTGTTATGAGTTTTTAAGTCAAAATCAAAACCACAGGCTGACAGATGCAACAAGGATGTACAAACAGCTATGATGGCTATATGCCTAAGTGTAGTGATATTTGTTTTGTTTTCAGAAAAATCAGAAAGAGCAGGTGGCTTTAAGATTACCAAGGAAGAGAGAACCCCAGATGGTACCCATGGCCTGTTGCCTAATTACTTCTGTATGTCCTCTCGAGATTACATTAAAATGAATTATTGCCACAAGGATACATGAAAAGCCATCCAAGTTATCCTCCCAGCCAGAAAAGGGCATTAGTGGACACATGCCTCATTTGGAAACATTAGCATTTCAAATTATATCATTTTCTTTTTAATTGTTTTAATGCAGAAAAAATTAAGAGAGCAAATAAATATAGCAAAAAGAAAAATGAAGGGAAGATCTGTTTTCTAAGTATTAAATGTAGAATTAAACCATTACCTTGTGGAATAATAATGGTCAGGACTTCTATTATTTTGATAGAGAACTAGGTCATAAGCAGAGCAAACAAGTATCATCAATTCAAAACGACATTGTGACATGATTTTAAAAAACACAGAAAAAAAAATTAATACTAGCCAAAAGTTGCTGGGAAAATTGGATCTACTTTTGTTCCATATTCAGCAAAGCCACTGCTACTGTGTTTTCTTGGATATTTATCTAAAATATGAATTAATATTCTAATATTAGAAACTCCTTGCCTTTCTATAAAAACAGATACACAGGATGAATAATCAAAGATATTACTTTCTATCAATCAAGTTAGTGGTCAAAATGATTCCATCACCATTGAATAAGGAAATTCTTCTATCTTATTACATACACTCAGAGAAATGTATTATATTGTGCTCTGTTGAAAACTGCTCTCAAAACCAGCCCTCTCATTACGCTGAATAAGGCAGCTCCCTCAGCTCCCTGCTGATTTTAAGGCTAATAAGAAAAGGCTCCAAATTGAACATTAATTAATGATATTAATAGAATTTTTACTGCTCGGATGGAGCCAAGATGTTCAGCAGATTTTTTGCTTCTAGTGTTAAGAAATTTGACCATCTAAAGGTATTATGTACCTCCTTGTGGCTACGACCATAACTTGCTGTTCATCAAATGTTTAGGACCAAACCTGAATACAGATGGGCTCATCTATATAAATGCATGGTGTTTTACAGTGTTTATTGTCCATGTTAGCAGGCTGATTTCTATTCTGTTCTGAGAGTGTACTTTTTTAAAAGATTAGTTAAGAATCAAGATCATTTTTTATGTATATATTTCCCTGATGGGCCATGGGAAAAGACACCAGGTTTGTTTTTTTTGTTTTTTTTTTTTTGGGGGGGGGGGGTTAGGAAGGAGGAAGTAAAAAACTGTATAATTCTGTGTTTACTAAATTCTAATTATTAAATGTTATTTCTAAGCAAGATTGCATCTAAATTGTTTTGTAGGCTAGGACAAGCAGATTAAAAATTCCAGTTTTATTCAATTGTGTAGTTTTAGAAGCATAAATGTATATCCCAACTATTGACAACACTTGGAAGCTTCATGTCTTCAAATGTTACTCTTTCTACATTGTCATATGGTTTTTAATTGCTGTATTACAGTATTTGTTAGATATGTACTTCCTAAGTAGATCTATGCATGAAAACACAGACAAATTGGGGGGAAAAGTTGATTCTGGTTCTTCTTTCAGAACTGCAAAATATAAGGAAGTAGAAAATCGCATTAAACAACACACACAATTCATGAAAGAAAAAAGAAAAAAGTTAAGAGGACTACCCAAAGAAGATATGGAAAAAGCAAATCAAGACCTTGAAACTGTAGGTTTGCATTTAGAAAACAAATCAAAGATTTTGACACTGGAGGTTGCATTTATTCCCTTTGAAATATAGGATTGGTTCATATATACCATTCCTAAATACTGGGATTGAATGTGATTTGTGCTCATGTCAGCTCTCACCCCCTTGGAGTCTTCCAATCTCCTCTCCTCTTGATCGCAAATCTATGATCTCTTGATCATAAACTATGCTGATAGAAGTTTGGTTTGGATATGAATCAAGATTGCAAAGCAGTCCCTAACTCACTCAGGTAAATGCAATCAATGGGAGGATAGATTGAACAACGTGAATGAAAAATAAAGGAAGAAATATTATTTCTTCATTTAGGAAAACTAGTTGAAATGAGACAAATAATTTTGTTTATGGCACTTTGCAAATGAATGAATGAAAAAAACATTTAAAGCAGGATTTTTAAAAATAAAATATCAATAGAAAATATGTACACCAGTTGTGTATTATTTTCTGTTAATCTTATATGCTATAAAACCTATGCATACAAGTAGTCCTCTGCTTATGACCACAATTCAGCCCTGAATTTCCGCTGCTAAGTCAGACAGTTAAGTGAATTTTCCTCCATTTTACAATCAATCTTGCCACAATATCACTGCAGTTAAGTTAGTAACATGGTTGTTAAGAGAGTCTGGCTTCCCCATTGACTATACTTGTCAGAAGGTCGCAAAAGGTGATTACATGACCCCACGACACTGCAACCGTCATAAATACATGCCAGTTGCCAGGCATCTGAATTTTGATAATGTGACTACAGGGATGCTGCAATGGTCAGTTAGTGTGAAAAACGGTCATAAATCACTTTTTTCAATGCTGTTGTGACTTCAAATGGTCACTAAATGAATCATTCTAAGTCGAAGGCTGCTTACATTATGTGTAGCTGAAAAAGTCATTTTTAGAACTGACAATATATGGTATTAGAACCAGAAATATAGAGAAACAGGACTAAAAGTAATGTAAGGTATTAATCTGATCTAAACTTACAACCATTTGTTTACTGACCAATGAACTATTATAATGGCACTGAAAAAAAGTGATGACCAGTCCTCACAATTATGACCTTTGCAGTATCTCCACGGTCATGTGATCAAAATTTGGGTGCTTGGCAACTGAAATACATTTCCAACAGTTGTAGTGGCCCCAGGGCCATTCGCAGCTTTCCCAGCTGGCTTCCAACAGGCCAAGTCAATTGGGGAAATTGGACTTGTTTAACAACCATATGATTCACTGAACAATTGTGGCCATAAAGGTTGTAAATCAGGTGCGACTCATTTAACATATTGCTTAGCAACAGAAATTCTGGTCCAATTGTGGTCGTAAATCAAGGCTTACCTGTAATATGTGAAACCTGATACGGTTCAAAGTATTCAGATTCTTCTATACATAAAACGAAATGAAAAATCCATTTTAAAACGCACTTTACAAGATTTGTAAGATGGTCTTGTGATTTGCTATTGATGTGTGGAAAAAGAAAGAAGTTTTTCTCACTGCTCAATTGGTTGATTTAAAAAAATGTTCTTCAGTATTAAAAAAGCATATGGTACAGATAGCGCTCAACTTATGACTGGAATTGAACCTGGAGTTATGATGGTTATGAACCTGGAGTCATAATTCATGATGGTTGTTAAACAGGTCACCACATAATTATGCCTGGTTTTATGACCTTTTTTGCAGCAGCCACTAAATGAACACCATAGTCTCTAAGCGAACCTGTTTCCCAAATGGGAATATTTTGGCAAAAACTGGAAGTAAATTCAAAAACCATTAATAATCATGGTCACGTGACTGCAGAATGCGCAATCAGGCATAAACCTGAACTGGTCACTAAGTGACCAACATGCAATGATATGACTTCAGGGAAGTACAGCTGTTGACTAGTCATTAAACGAGGATTACCTATAGGGGGTTAATAATAATTTCATATAAATATACAGTAGTTACATTATATAACAGAATGATTGTCTCCAATTTAGATCATTAGCCAACTAAACCTAGTATTATCAACTGACTACTAGCAGTAGGCTCGATTTTTTTTCTGTCCCCTCAAGAAATGCCAGAAGTTAAACCAATTTTGTCACTGAAATATGGCTCTACAAATTTAGGATTTTAGCCTATCCTAAAAATATGCTAAATTTTGATCAAATGCACTTTAATATGGAAATATATCCTGTTGAACCCAGTGAGAGTTTCATTCAAGTAAAATGAAAAAAGTTGAGCTACAGTAGAAGTATGATAATTGCTATTGCTGGAATCCAATCTGTTCTTGCTGAAAGAAACTTAACCGCACAATCCCAGATATTAAAATATCCAGTGGGATTTATTTCTAGGAAAGTTGGCATTGGAATGTAACTTCCCCATATTTGGTTGTGGCACTCATATTCCGGAATTTCCCCCAATAAATATAAATATCCTATCTTTGCTAGAGTTTAAACCTATGATTAATTTTATTTGCCATGGAATTTTGGAAACCCATGGTGATACAGTTAAAGCAATAATGGCCATTATTACATGCAGGGCTGTCCTGTACAATTATCCAGGATAGTAGCCTGCTCAAAAGTACTCAGCAACGTCCTGATGGTACTTTGGGCCTCTCTTCTGCCTTGGCAATGAAACAGAATAGGGCTTTTGACCACATGAGAGTTCAGAGCAGAGAAGAGATGGTCTGGGAAAGCTTCCTTTAGGTCCAGTCCTAAGCAGCAGAAGATTCATTGGTTTTCTTCAATCTAACAAGACCAATGAATTCACACCAAGGGAGCCAGTCTTCATTGCTTCCCACTATCTCTTTCCTGCTTCTCCTTCAACCCACAACAACAGAAACAGGGGAGAAGATATGTTGTCACCCCTTTTTCTCCCCCTGCCTGCCATTGATGACTTCGAAACAGGAAGAAAACAGGAGCTGAAATAAGCTTTCTCACTCTTTCCCGAGGGACTGCGGGCTTCACAGCGACTCTCCTGGCTGCCTTGTGAAGCCAGAGGAAGTGTTCCTCTCCTTATACATACACTTGGAGGAGAGACCAGAGCCTTTTTTGGCAGCTTAAAATATATTGTAGCTTTAAAAAAAAAATTCCTGAAATCTGAGGTGGGGCAGGGAGGTAGAGAGAAGGTCTAAAGACAATTCCAGCACCAGAGATATGTTTAAAATGCACCTCAACTACATATTTGGCATTGCAGCGCTGAAGACAATTGGGAGGTGCGTGCCCCTGTCCTGCAGGGAAGCCGTCACAATACTGCACCTCAAAGTTTTAGGACTGCAGAGCCAAAGTCATGTCCAGGGGTATACCGGTGCCCATTATTCTACCCAACTGAAAAGAAAATTGGTGGTGAGAGATCCAGAGGATGCAGGAACATCTGACTTGGCATGCTTGTGCCAACAGAGAAGTGGAAATACATTATAATTTAAGTTGTAGGAGAAGTAACAAGTGGAGGCTGCCTTTGTGGTGGGTCAGGATGGGTTGGGCACATCGTGTATTTGTGTTCTTGACAGTTAGTGGTTATCTTCATGTCGGGGCAAGTGGGAAGTGTGGGGCAGCTCTTAATTTTTGCATTTTATTATTTCTTCACCCTGGACTAGAGACACGCTGCAATCCATGAGGTCTAGATACACAGTGGTTTAAGTAAGCAGAAGAATATATATTAGCAACAATACTGAGCAGAATTCATAATTGAAGCTTTCTTGGCCAAAGGCAACAGAGAGTCCATTATTTCACACTGACATGAGAATGGCAGAGAGATCCAAGTGTGCAACTGTGTAGTTGTTTGAGGCACAACCGAAAATAAGATGGTCACGTTTATGTTAATTTGATCATTAGGTGTTGTGTACAGGTTGTTTATTCATGTCTGAATCTTTGCCGCCACAGGTTCAACATTTGGAGGAGGAGCTTGGTGAATTGAAGAAGGACCTTCACAAGGAGTATCGTTTCACCGCTTTTACAGGCGAGCTGCTTCCTACAGCAGATAATCTCCTGCCCACAAATATATTTTCTAAAATGACATTTTAAGTGGATGAAATACTGTCTCTCATGCAGCAGCCTCTCACTAGTTGTTTTTCAGGGGAATCTGTTTTTTAAAAAAGATTTTGTAAAACTATGTATTCCCTCTTCATTGTTTATGTTTTTACTTCATAAAGTTACAAATCAATATGTATCCTAAGGCTTTGGAATACCTTATACCATAGTTGTAGTGTGGGTTTAAGGACAGCGTGGTTGCATTCTGTTGCTTTCTATCTTCTCAGAATTCTTTTGTGAAGATAAGTTTCATAACTTAGTCTGTATTAATGAGTCTTAGCAGAAGCAGGAAATTTTTTTATGTAATTGCCTATTGTGCTAATTCTGGTATAGTAACCTCAGGAGCCAAATAACAGCCCTTCCTGATGATGGTTTTTGAGAATGGGAGGTGATCAAATTGGCATTTCATTGCTCCTAAACCAATGATCCCCCCCCCCAAAAAAAAAACCTGATTGACAGGATTTCATTAGCATTAGTGCCTTAGCTGAGAGGCCTGTTTTCTAGGTTAAGGTAATGTTTGGCTTTAAAGTTTCTAACCATATATCACATTTTATTTTTGTGCCCTCAAAAGTGACAAAACTTGTCTCTGAACTTGGATCCTCAAGGATTTTGTTATTATGGAAATGTCAAGGCTCTGATAGAAAGCTACACATTGAACTTGAGCTATGGCTAGAAAACAAATCTCCCTGAAGCAATTATTCATCAAATGCATTTGATCATAGTACACAAATAACTTCAACAGAGAACCATTGCTAATGTCTCCATGTGTGATGTTTGGAATCATTAAGGAATGCAGACATTTTATTTAATACCAAGAAATCAGCAGCAAAGAGGTCAAGAGTAAAGAGACTGGTCTGAGCTTTAGGTATTTCTTTATTTGATTTATGTAATCGCCCACTCATCATATAACTCAGCCTCCTTAGATTTAAACAATCTGTTAAAGACAGGATGTGACTGTACCAGCTGTATTTCTCTTGATGCAATAAACAGCTGGTGTTTCTTCTCTGTTTCTGAGTCCTGTCTCTGATTAGTGCTTGGCTTGGAGCAAAATAACATTTTCAGATGAAATGCACTTTCTAGCAGGCTTGCATTATGATGGGACTAACACTAGCCATCTGTGCTTATAATCTATCCACATAATGAAAGTGAGAGATAACACTGAAATTGAGCGGCTTTTCTTAATGTTCAGAACAGCTGGACAAGCAGGAACGGGAATTACCCTTTATTCATAACTTCAGAAAAATGTATGATTAACACTGACTAGCCATCTTCAGAATGGAGTTAACGTGGCTTGTTCGGTTTCATTGGTTTATTGCAAAGCCTTCCTGGACTGTCCTTGTTTCACACTCAGTATGTGAGTGTTAAATGGTGCTCTATTTCACACAATACACCTCAAATCTCAACCCACACATATGTTACTCATTTCATCCATCATCTGCTGTTTCATTCTTCTCTCCTGTGTGAGCAATGTTGTTATTGTCAGTGTTGTTGAAGCAGAAATTTTGTGGAATGATTCTTGTGTTCAAAAGGCACTTCCAAAATGCAGCAGGGCTGGCCTACCTCAATTTGGAGTAGCTTACATAATCAGTATAACTGATACAGGATATGTGTCATAAAACTGTTACCCACGATATAAAATTACTCAATTACTCCACTGATTATAAAACATTTCCTAGATCATTCAGGGGTCCCCAACCTTGGCAACTTTAAGCCTGGTTGATTTCAACTCCCAGAATTCCCCAGCCAGTAAGCTGGCTTCTAAAGTTGCCAAGGTTGGAGACCCTGATTTAAAGTGTAGGGAAGCAGGGCTGCAGTAGAAGACGCAATAATGTTAAGTAAGGGCCCTGTGTCAGTTCTGTGAATTAGGTTGAATTGTTTTGATTTTTGTCTAGATTTTAGGAAAATCTTTCTTCCTTGCTTTAAAAAAGCACTGATTTTGGCAGTCATGATTATAGGATGAGGAGGTTACCAAAAATGGATGTGGTACCATCCAGGTTGATCATCCCATCTTCATGTCTCATCAAAAGGTAAAATGCCAGATCCTTCAATAGAAGCTTAGAGCATAAATTGATGAGTGCCTCTCCACATTAAGACCTGGCTTAGTTTAGCAATGCCAAAATCAATTTTATGTTTATAAAATAAAAAACTTAACAACCAAAACCCTTATGTATGTCCAGCCTCCAACTTATTTAAAGGAAATACTATACAAAATACAGACCATCACCTCCATCGTAGATAGCTCAGAAATCTCTGGTATACAAAGGTCAGAACAATTCTGCAACAGCAGAAATGAGGATTTCTATAGCTCCTTCATTTTGGGCTTATGAGTGCCAATGTGAGCATTTTCCTCATACATTTAATGGCAGGCAGTTGATTTATTTAGAACATTTATATAGCCACTTACTCACAGCATCTCTAGGTGCTTTCAAACAATAAAAACACAGCATAGAGAAAATTTTTTTAAAAATAGCCAGTCAAATAAACCATTTGGTGGGCTGCATCCCACTCTGAGTTCCTCAGGTCTGCTGGCAAAACCAAGTCTTCAGAGCCTTACAAAAGAGTGTCAGTGGGGACCAGCCTAATTTCTGAAGGGATGATATTCCAAAGGGAGGGAGCCACCACAGAGAAGGCTCTTCTTCTGGGTCCCACCAGATGTACCTCCTTAGAGAATGGGACCTGCAACTTTCCTTGCCTCCCCACTCTACTGGGTCAGGTTGATGTGAACAGTCCCTCAGATAACCTGGTCCCAAGCCATGAAGGGCTTTAAAGGTGATTACCAGCACCTTAAATTGTATTTGGAAGCAAATCAACAACCAATGCAGCTCCCGTAGGAGAGGTTACACATGTCCACATTAAGGTCTGCACAAAACCTTGCAGGCTGCTGCATTTTGAACGAACTGGAGCTTCCGGATGCTTTTCAAGAGCAGCCCAATGTAGAGGCAGTCCAATATATCTGAAAGATGTACGTACAACTGCTACATTTCAATAGAGGTCCCTTTGCAAAATGTTTTCCTTTTCTTACAACTTTGCTCCGATGACAAAGTTTTCATACGAAATCTGTATGATTTGTTTTAAATGATCTTTTGGTAACCTCTGTCAATTATCTGTCATTTTCTTGCTCTTTGAGATCTTTTCATACATGGGTCTACCAGTGGTGATATTCAGATATTGTTGCCATCGGTTCAGTGGGTGTGGCTTGGTGGGCATGCTTTCCGCACGTGCACACACTTGGCATGCACACGCACACTAAATGCGCACTTTGCACGGGGGCAGAGGCATTCTAACTCACCTCCTGCAAGCCTACACGATCCCGGTCACTTCAGCAGCTGCCGTACGGCACTATTCTGTTCTGCGCAAAGCAGCCACACTTCAAATTCAACGGATAAAGGAGAGGAGGGGAGCCCGGGTGGGCGGGCCCAACAGCAGAGCCAGTAGAGCAGTGGAGAGAACCCGTGAGGTCTCTGCTGCTCATCGCTCCTACCAGCTCTCCAGAACCAGGCAGAACCAGTCAAATATCACCACTGGGGTCTACCAAATTTTGAGGTCTCACATTTATTTAGAAGAACCATTGCTAGCCACGAGTGATGGATAGAATGCAGCATTGCAGGCTAATTCTGCCGACTGCGAGGAGTTCGATCCTGACTGGCTCAAGGTTGACTCAGCTTTCCGTCCTTCTGAGAGTGGTAAAATGAGGACCTACAATGTTGGGGGCAATATACAGACTCTGTAAACTGTTTAGAGAGGGCTGTAAAGCACTATGAAGCAGATATAAGTTTAAGTGCCATTGCTATTTATTCAATTTGCATGGTACCTAAGTCCACCCAATTCTGGCCAGTTCATGACCAAAAATAATAATAATAATAATAGCCAACCCAAGGTCAAAAATAGCTACAAAATAACTCACCCTTGGTGCTAGTGCTTTCCTGAATTCTGTCTTATCTACTTTTTTGCTGATTTGAATTTCTATTTCTTCTTTGTTATCTGTTGGTGCTCCTTAGGATTTCATTCACCCTTTCACTCTTTATACTCACCCCCTTGGTTCTTGAATTCCAACTTTTCCATTTCAGTATCAGATTTATACCAACAACACCATGGTGCATACTTTGTCTGTACCTCTTTGTCAGAGTAACTTGCAGGGATCTCAATTACAGTATTATCGCACCACCTAAAGTTCAACATGAAGTAGAAATTGTTTTTTCATCCAGTTTCTCCTGCCTCTTCATTGGCTATTTCTCCCTTTTATTTTCAAAATATCAACTGTTTATATCTTAAGTGGTTACTGGAGGGCTTGTGTAGAAGATAAAGTCACCATGACTCCATCCATTGCATGGTAGGGGAATTGCAATTTCCAGTTTAGGAGGCAGTTTGGCCAGTTCTGTGATGGAAAACCTGATTCATGGCCTGATTCTTTTACAGCTGAATAATTTTAGCAATTTGTTCTCTTGGCCTCCTTAATAGTTTCTCATTCAAATCCAAAACAATGATAAAAAGTTGTTTGAAACTTCCTGGTTTTCCCCAAAGTTCCGTTTCGATGCAATCTCTTCCATTGAATTCCAATCAAGCCATATCATCAATTTATGTTGTAAGCTGCCCAGAATTTTTGGACCTGAGATGGGCAGCCAATTGTCATAATAAATAAAAATAAATAACTGAATTTAGACTCCTTGTTTTTGGTATTCCACTCTCTTCAAACATTCCAACACATGGGGACTTTGGTATTCTCTGACCTTGGTTATTTTCTTGCAGTTGTTTCATTACCAAACTAGATAACCTCAACAGTGCTAGAAGGCGGTGGAGTTTGCTCTTTTTTTCTCATATGTGGCCTGCCCTGTCAGTGTTGGTGGGAGTGTTCTTGATGGTTCCTTGTTTAGACTGTAGTTTACTATTAGCTAATTTGTCTGAGTTGGACAGTTCCTTTATTGGGATATTGTTTACTTCTTGTTGTTGGTCTAGTATTAATCTAGGTGTTAAGCCCTGCTTTTCTGGATGTTGGTTGCTTGGAGTGGAAGTGTTTGGGTCTCTTTTTGTTTTCTGAGGGGTCCTTGGTCCTCTCTGAGATTGGTTCTTTTCTTGCAGACATTTTCATCATCCAAACCAGTTCCCCATTAAGGCAGCAGTTATGAATGGGCATAGTTCTGTAGATGCAGATATGCCACATTTGCTGAGAAGGATGGGAAGGCAGTAAAATAGAACAGGTCTCCCTTTGATCCAATGTTTCCGAATCTTGGCAGCTTCAAAACATCTGAACTTAAACACCCAGAATTCCCTAGCCAGCTAGGTGGCAGTGTTTTAATTCCCCAGTGCTGCCTGGAAAATTCTGGAAGTTGTCATCTAGCTGTCATTTCTTTGATTTATCATTTAGGATCAGGTTAATGACATTTTGTAACCAGTGGCGATGCTAAGACTGGATCAGTATGCTCAGATCCAAAGACCCTCCAGGGACCTGAAATTCAAACCACATTGGAGTTTTCTGAGAAAACCTATTAGTATGACCATCTTATTGCTGCATTCAAATGGACAGAAGTAAAATGTTGCTATTGCTTGGTTTAAAAAGGCTGGCAATGTGCAATAGGAAATTAAAAAACTAAATAACAGTAGATGCCTCCTGTCTTTTGCCATCTTTCTCACCAGGATTGCAGTTAGCTCTGTGTGAGGCTACCCTTCAGGATGGCTCATCAACTTCAGCCGGCATACAATACAGCTGCTCACCTACTGACCAGCATTAGCCAGTCGAGTAACATCAATGCTGCAAAGCTGTATTGATTGCAAAAGTTTCCAGGCCCAATCGAAGGTGCTGGCTGTCACCTAGAACAAGGTTTTCCCACCCCCGGGTTGTGATCCACTATCAGGCTGTGGCCTATTCGGAACTGGGCTGTGCGAGTGGTGGGCTAGCATACTCGCATGCACAACTCAACTTGCACAAGTGCCAGGCCAGCATTCATGTGCACATGCAGCTCGACCAGCACATATTGAGCTGTGCACGCATCCGCATGCGTGTTGGCCTGCCACTTGTGGAAGTTGAGCTGCGCACGCCTGTTGGCCTGCCACTTGTGGGTTGCCAGCACACAGGGGCGGGATTCTACCAATCTGCACCTATTCCCTAGAACCGGTTGTTCACATTCTAAGCAGTTCAGAGAACCGGTTGTTAGAAGAAATTACTGGCCTAATCCTGTAGGGAAGGCAGGAAGGAAACATTCTGGTGTTGCTGACAGAAACTGCCTCTCCATTAACCCTCTCAGGACCATCTCTGGAGTTTTTTTGCCCATCCTTTGCTGGTGTGGAGTGACCAAAGTTACAATGGCACTGAAAAAAGTGACTTATGACCATTTCTCACACTTACAACTCCTGCAGCATCTCCACAGTCATGAGAGGCCAGGCGAGGAGATGCATGCCACGATGTGAGTGATATTGAGTTGGCTACACCCAGCCAATAACATGACCACCAAGCTATGTCCACCCAGTCACATGACCACCAAGCCACGCCCACAGAACCAGTTGTTAAAAATTTGAATCCCACCCCTGCCAGCACAGCATTCACACAGCCCAGTTCTCCTCCCTCCCTTCAGCCAGGCCACTAAGGCACAAAGGTTGGAGAGACTGCTGACCTAGAAAGCCTTGATCTGAGCCTTTCTGGTACATTTTTTCCAGTTTAGAACTTGCTTTTCCCTTCTGGGTGAGAGCTAATGCTGCAATGTCCCATTCTCTCCCATGCCCCCCCCCCCGAGTGATCAGAACTGGTGGTCCTGAGAAAAGCACTTTCAGTAATAGTCCCCTCATTTTGGAAGAGTTGACCCCAGCCTCAAGTCAGGCTACTCACTACCTTTTTTGTATTTTAAAAACCAGGTTAAAATCATCCTCTTCTGCAGGGCACTTGGGGAGTGAAAGTTTAATGGAAGACAGTAGTATTTATTTGTTTTTTGGAATATTGTAACATGTGATGAATGTTCATGAATATTTATTTATTAAATAGATTTATAGGACCACCCAACTCACACACGGGGAGTAGGGGCAGGGGACAGCATGAAAAATCAACAATATAGAAACTACAGAAAACCCTTCTTCCAACAGCAGTGAACACAAGCATATCAACCACTTGATCAATTTAGGGTTCCCAGCCCCACTGACAGAACCATGCCTTCAGTGCCTTCCGGAAAAGTAAAAAGGATAACCTTATTTCCAGGGGAGAGTGATATTTCAAAGGGAAGGAGGCACTACAGAGAAGGCCCTTCTTTTAGGTCCCATCAGGTGTACTTCCTAAAAAGATGAGACCTACAATACACTCTGCCTTTCCACTCAGGGATGGGAATTCAATTTTTTTTTACTACTAGTTCTGTGAGCATGGCTTGGTGGGCGTGGCAGGGGAAGGACACTGTAAAAATCCCCATTCTCTTCCCACCCCACTAACCTGCTTTCCAGCTCCGTTCTCCTGTGCAGGACAACAAAATAAGACCCAGCCGATCAGCTGGGACTCGGGAAGCAGAGAATAAATGGGGTGAGGCCAGTCAGAGGTATTATTTGCTGGTTCTCCGAACTACTCAAAATTTCCACTACCGGTTCTCCAGAACTGCTCAGAACCTGCTGAATATCACCTCTATTTCCACTCCAGTGGCTGGGTAGAAGTATATTTTATTGCATGCCTGTTGGAACGGCTTGGTTAGGTGGCAATATTTATAATGAATGTGAATGAATGAATGAATGAATGAATGAATGAATGAATGAATGAATGAATGAATGATAGGGAGAACAGGAGGAGGGAACTGGGAAGAAAAGAAAGATAGGGGCAGGTGGAATGCCTAGAAATGTAGTTTTGATTGGAAAGGAGCCATCTAAACTATAGCACTGCTTCCCTTTTTTTCTTTTTGACAAAAAATGCAGGAAATAAAAATAACATGGCTGATATGCTTCACAGGAAAGCCAATCAGAAATAATTGATGTCTGGAATGGTAAAGACCTTTTAAAATACTGTTTGGTTGCTATGTGTAGCTCTACCTAAACAAAGCCTAGTCCCAAACAGATGGACACAATAATATTTATATTTCTCTGCTACTCCAGGGTACCTGTGAATTGTTTCCTATAAAAGAGAAGCCTATCACAGATTAAGGCGATGCACTTTCCTTCTTAGTTATTGAAAGGAGGATTTAGATAAGAGGGGGGAAGGAGTTGAAAGAAAGAAAAGAAAATATCAGAGGAAGCAGCAGAAAAAAATAAAAGTGACACTCGGGAGTGGTATATCTTGCTGGAGATTTGGTACAAAGTTGTATAACTTCTCTTGGCATATCTCCACTTATATTCTAATTGAACATCCATCAGCCAGCCTAATATTTTTACTTGCTTGAAAGTCACTCTGAATCCTGGAAGGTCTCACTGTTCAGAAAAGGGTGGATGGAACATATCACAACATTTATGGTTGAAAGAAACAATAAAAAGTATATACCAGAAAAAAAAATTATGGTTAAAAAGGCTAGCCACAGTTAAAGCAGAATAAATATTTTGATTTCAATAGATTAAGACTACAGTACTGTTTGCCTCCTTTCCTGTATTCCTGCTTAAGCTCATTGATTCTGTGGCTGAGGTGGCGGTGGGGCTCCCGATGCTATGGTGCTCGTCCCTTCAATCTACCTTCCTTGAGCTCAGGGTCAGAGGTGGGTTGAGAGTTCATGGCCACATGTCCCTGACACAATAATTAATGGCCTAGCTCAAAAGAGAAATCACACATTCATTAGATCTGGTCTGTCCTGGGGGAAGTGGCATGGTGATCTGGGCCTGGAGGAAATTTACATCAATTCCTTGCCATGATCAGATCAGCCCAGCCAGGGCAACTGGTAGGTTTCAGAAGGAGCTTGGGCCCTGGCACCATGGTTTGGCTAAAGCAGGCATGTCAAACTCAAGGCCTGTGGGCCAGATCCGGCCTGCGGGATGCTTAGATCTGGCCTGCGGGGTCATCCTGGAAACAGTGAAGGACCGGCCCACAGTGCCTCTGCCAGTGGAAACAGAGCTTGAAGGCCCTCCCAAGCTCCATTTTCGCTGGCAGAGTGTTGCAGGAGACTGTCCCAGCCAAAAACAGAGCTTGGGAGTCCATTTTCATTGGAAGAGCACTCAGCCCCCCCCCACACACACACACAGAGGCACACACACCCCGACCCCCCCGAGGTCAAACACAACCTTGATGCGGCCCTTAATTGAGTTTAACACCTCTGGCCTAAAGCCTCAGTAGTAACTTAAAATATAACCAAACAAGCTGCTGGATCACTTATGCAGATTATCTAGATCATGGATCTAATAGAGCTTCTTGATTGTCCAAGGAGCTAGGAGAGATGAAATAACACAAGAGACTTCTGTCTTTCCGTGGAGTTGTGTTATCTAGTGTTCTCTACACCGAACCCAAGAAAGGGGATCAAACATGATGCAGATTTTAGAAGATCATTGGGCTTAAGTCACATTTTCCAAACCTCTTGAATGGTATCTTAGGAACACTGGGAGCCATAACTCTACTTTCTAAGTCACTCGGTGTGAAATGCGCTGTTCTCCAAGCTTGTTGCCTTGTTCTCTGCTACTATGGAGCTCGATTAAAATCTGCTGCTGCACAGCAACCAGGGGAGACCGTTTGTGTTAACTGCACGCCACATACCAAGTAACTATGCAGCAACATGGACAGACTCGCAAGGAATGTTATCCCATTTAGGCAAGGGAAAACAAGGTGTGACTGAATGACTCAGCCAGGCTAAATGACTCACGTTCCTCTGAACAAAAAGGCCTGACTATAGCAGGCAAAATCCACCAGGAATTTCCCATATACTCAGCCCTGATGAATTTCAGTGAACTCCAGTGGTTAAGTAAGATCACAGTTTCACTTTTGCTCAATTTCTATTTAGTAAAACCTAATGGGGGTGACGAAGACAATGCCAGGTGATTGGGGGTCACCATTTTTACTGGATTGTACTTTTCTAAGGTATCAAAGGTCAATTTACTCTGCATATAATAGCTTAGGTGCTATTTACTCTGTACAATTTACTTCCTATATAATAGCTTAGGTGTCTACACAACTTATTTTGCATATACATGCCATATACATGCTCTGCTTGGATACTTGCTGCAGAATATTATCTCACGAGTGATAAAGGTTCGATTCAAGCATCACTGTGAATTTTGTCTTAGCATAAACAAGGAATGACTTTATGCGGTGCTATTCAGTTGTCTCCCTTTGGCTCATATCGTTGGTGGAAACAGCTGAACAAACCACCAAATATTCATCTATAATTTTTGCAGAGCTGGCCAGCTTTTAGCCAGCCATGTGTTTCTGATTGATAATTCCAGTATCCCGGACTATCCCTCACACAAACACAGGATTGAACTAGGACAATGTCTAAACGTCTGTGTTCCTCAACCTCAGCCATTTTATGAGGTATAGACTTCAATTCCCAGAATTCCCCAGCCAGCATGGGGAATTGCTAGCCTGGCTAGGGAATTCTGGGAGTTGAAGTCCATTCCTCATAAAATGGCTGAGGTTGGTCTAAAAGGCTACTCATCTCTGATTCAATATAATATCAAAACCACAAAATCCTAAGCCATAGTTTGAGCAAAGGACAAAGGTGCTTATTTACACTAAGCTAGAATTAGAACAATTCTTACTCCGTGGTATCCAAATATAGTTCCTAAATGGTGCTTTCCTATGTACCTATTGTCCCTGATACAATCATCAGTGGTTGAAGCATATACTTCATTGCCATGCCTGAGATACATACATACTAATATCAACCTTGGTGACTCTTGACATATGTGCAGTGTGTGATCCATACTTCCCACATGCATGTATAAGTGCACTATCTGCTTATCCAGACAGCCTATGAAAAGTCAAATACTAATGTGCAGTCTACAATCTGATGGCTACATTAATAATGAATTAGCTCAGATTATGACTAGCCCAACACATGCTAAGACACGCACATAATCTCATTTTCTGCACTGGATTAATGAAAGCAACAATGGGTGGAAGAATTTGTTGGGACAACAGATCAATATTTATGTGATCAAGCCTAAATTACTACATACATCAAACAAATCTCCAGATGAATTTGTAATAGACTAATGAGTAGGAGATGAGTATTTTGATCCATCTCTGGAGACAGGAGAATCTAAATATTTTTGGTGATTTTCAAGATACTTTCCTACAGATCTAAATACACAGGGGGAAATATAGAACTGTTTTGGCTCTTGGAGAGGCTGAAGAATTTAATTAGCTTATGAGAACAAGGAACAAGACCTTACTGTTAGTAATCTTTCACTTGTGAATTGCTTCTGATTGACATATGCCAGATTCTATCATGATTAGTCTTCAAGAGACAGAAGGTGTCTTACAGCTTATCTACAAATAAGTAAATAAACCAATGCAAGGTACAATTTACTTAAAAGATTAAAAGGCCTCTGCAATGTTCCCAAATCATAGAACTAAAACTAGTCTCACCAGAATATTACATAATCAAGATGGCACAACTGTGAAACCTTAAATCAAGTTGTGTTTTGTTCGGAAAACACACGAGGTGGACCGGGTTCCAACAACAAATACTTTATTCTTCAACTAGTTAGTAAAACGGAACGCTTGGCTGAAGCCGGGGCCAGCCTTTTATACAGGCTGGCTTGCCTGCTTGCAGCCAATGGCAGTTGTTTAAATTTGCCGCCTTTTAGCAGCTCTTTGGATTGGTTCCTAGTGAACCAATCCAATGCTTAGTTTATTTGACCAATCAGGTTTGCAGATTTGGAGTCACCCACTTTACATATAGAACAAGTTGCATTTGCCTTAGCTCAGACTAAAGGAGATTCCCAAAAGTTATTCCAAACTAATTTTCACTGTCCAATCTGGAATATGTGTTGATTTTTAAAAACAGGTATCTGTTTTCTATGTCTTGAAATACCTCATAATCAAGAGGGCTCCATAAAGTCCACCTTCTCTTTGTCTCAAGCATCTATCTCAGGAGCTGTTAATCTGGGATCCAAATTAAGATTTCAGGAATGCCTTTCGAAAAGGGAAAAGTATTATTAAAGACATCACCTTGTTTCAATAAAGGGAGAATCGTAGTAATTCAGGGTTGAAATGAGGGGTCCTCGGTGCTCTTTGAGCTTGGTTGTTTTCTTGCAGATATTTCATTGCTCAAACTAGGTAACATTATTGATGATGTTAGCTAGATTGGGTAATGAAACTGCAAGAAAACAACCAAGGTCAGAGAGCACCAAGGACCCCTCGTTTCAACCCTGAGTTACAAAGATTCTTCTTTATTGAAACCAGCTGATGTCTTAATAATTAAAATAAATAAATAACAAACCAAAGGAGTGACCTGGATAACTTTCCTGTATTGGTAAATTTACAAAAGAGAGAGTTTGAAAGAATTTGTATGAAAAGGGACAAAGAAAAATGAAAATAAATCAAATTCTAGGACAGTATTTCAAAGGATTAAAAGGTTAAGATGGTTAAAAGTAAAAAAGGAATATAAAGTTGGTTTATTTGATCAAGGTTAAGATAGACACATTATCTCTGGTAACATTTATTCTACTTTGGTTAAGATTTTAAGGATTTGTTTCGACAAACAGGATATGGGAAGATTATTTGTTTTCTGATGAATGATGTTACTAAACTTATTTATACTTGTGATGAAGAGGGAAGCCATTCCTTTATACATTTCTAATGCCTTTCCCCTTATTTTTCTCTTTCCTCACTTTCTTTTATTTCTTGTTTTTACAATGTGTTGTCTTTTTTAACGGCAACGTTGAATGGAACTGCTTTTTAAAAAAAAGGGATTGTTGGGGCAGACGGAATGAAAGACTTTTGAATAATTCTTTCTTTCTTTCTTTCTTTCTTTCTTTCTTTCTTTCTTTCTTTCTTTCTTTCTTTCTTTCTTTCTTTCTTTCTTTCTTTCTTTTTCTTTCTGTTATGATCACTATAAAAAAAAAAGAAAAAGAAACCCGAGAGGATGGAGCGACTTCGGCGGCGAGTGGGAGGCTGGCTCAGAGCTTTTCCACGACTTGAGCAAATCCTTCAGGATACACTTGTGCCTTGTCGTCTGAATCCAACAAGGATTTTGAAGGGGCGGCCGTCGTCTTTTACAATGTTTCGTTCAAACGCTGCAGCCGGGCGAGACTGCCGCCTGCCCCTCTCGAGAATTTGCTGAGAAGTATCCCAGGGGGTCTGGAAGGTGCCCGATGCCCTTTGCGATCTCAGGTTGCTTCAAAGCTTCTCAGCTTCGGGCTCCAAGCAGCTTGCCAAAGGAGGCGACCCCAAGGCGGGAATGCCGCTTAGCCACCGCTACGCGGCGCACGGTGGAAACCCATCCGCCACGCACCGTCGTAACCTCGGCGAATTGTCAAACGCTGCCGTGGCTAAAAGGTCCGGCGAAAGACAAGTGATCAGGTAATGCGAGCCAGAGACTCTCTCCACCACCACCACCCCCCGCCCTTTCCTCCTTGTTGTTTCTGCTCTTCCGACTGCTTCTCATTCGCGAGGGTTTTAGATTGGTTGGGGGTGGGGGGGGGGGGGGGGTGGCGTTTGCTTCTTTGTTTTCTTCGCCTGTCTTTTTGGAATGCATCCTTGGTGCTGCTGCTTTCCTCTTCTTCTTCTTTTTTTTTATTATTATTATTATTTTTTTATTATTATTTATTTTTGCTTTGGTTTTAATTCATAGCCAGGCTGTGGAACCAGGTGGGAGTCCTAATTGCACAAGAATGAATGAAGCAAAGCTACCTCCCGGCCTTCCTCCCCTGCTATAAGAATAAAAAAAAAAAAAAAATTAAGCCTCAAGACTATCAATATCCTCCCATTTGCAGGCTGGAGTTAAAGAGAGGTTATAGTTTGAAGAACCCACTAAGGGGACCCAAAAAAAAAAAAAAAAACTGACAGAAAATCCAGGGACTATAGCGGTCACACTTAGCAAAGTGTGATCTAAAATGTAATATGGGAGTGCAAGGGTTATCTGGTTTCAGCAAGCAGTGGCTTTGCTTGGTTTTGTAAAATATATGTGGAGGATAGAGCTTTGAGGAGGGAAAGATTGAAGAAAGAAAAGCCTCTACAGATGTTTCCAATAAAATGAAACATTCTACACTGTATTTAACTGTGGTTTCTAAGATTTGCTTCACTGTATTATAACACCTTAAACTAAAAGTAGACTGATGAAGACTCAGTACAAGAAATGCAATGCAATTTTTTTAAAATCTTAAGAAATCTACAAATAATTATATTGATTCTGTCAAAATTGAAATGTGATGGTTCCTATGCCTGTCGCTTTTCCCAATTTCTGCTTTATAATGGTTAGTTTGTGTTTCGAACAAATGTGTTCAGGGTAGTGAGATTGCTTTAAAGATAACAAAATGTTTCCTTTTTAAAAATTGCTTGCATTTAATAATATCCTTCAGATCTTTCTTAAATATGGAGTTGTACATATGCTGCAGGTAAAATGCTACATGTCCATAAAGTTTTTCATCTACTTCATTGTCCCTCATCTGATAAATTTGATTAAATATTGCAAGAGTGAACAGATTTTTGGCAGTGTTGTAGATTTATATCTGAAGAGCTAATTCAAGACTGGCAGAAGCAGGAAAAGATTGGTGACCTTGGACCTCTTTTGATTGCAAAGGGTGAGAAGCACCCCTCTTCTTTGTGGCACTGTGTTTAGGCCTGACAAAATAATCCTACAGTAGATCACGTGATTCCGTGTCATTCACTTCTAAGAAAGACTTGGATCCTTCTCCAAAACTCAAGCAAAAATCTTTGTGTCTCTAGGAAAAACTTAACCCTTCATTGGTGTAATGAAGAAACATGCACACTTCTACCTATTTTTATATTATATTACCATACAAGGTGTAGAAAAAGGATCAACCATTAGTTTTATTTTTTTCATCCACTGATTGTAACATACAAGTTAAAATGCTGTTACATTACAATCTTTTTATCTTATAAATTTTCCTTTATAATGTTATGGAAGAAGAAAGGTCACTTTAATGGTTTATCCTACTTCTAAGTGATTTATGGAGACAAGGCTGTCTGAGTATTTTTCTTGAACAATTACTGCTACACTACAATAACTGCCCTCACCCACACATACAAACTTTTCTCCTCATTGAAAATGATAGTGAAGGGAGGTCAACATAAATCATATTATTGCCACTTACTGAAGCAAACCTATAAATCACACACACACACACAAAAACACAAAGTCCAGAGTCATGTAGGAACACTTGAAAATGTTGCAAAGCCACCTTTGGAATCACTCTATTGCTAAGCATTCTTCACGAGGAAACAACTTGAATACGCTGATGGTAAAAGCTTCCTACAAAAGACCAATCTGTAAAGGTTGTGAACAATCCAATTCTGGAAATTTTGAAGAAACAATAGAAAGGCCACCCTCTTGTGGATGATTTAATTGATCTTCCTTCATATTCCATAGAGATGGACAACTTGATCCTTGTAACTTTTCCCAATGCTGCACTTCTAAGATTATGTAACCCAAGTCAGAGTCCCTACAAACAACTGCCACAGACCCCAAAGACATGATCAACTGTTCTTGCAGTGTTAAAATCAAATCAAATACAGTACTTCTCATGCATCCTTTCCAATTCTAGAAAGATCTCTCTGTAATGACAAGATCTGTACAGAGACTTTAGAAATAAAAATGTCAGAACTATTTTTAGCAGTAGGTCCTTCAGAACTCAGTAGGACCTAATATTCAGTTAAGATGCAAGTTACTGGATTGCCTCTTGCCCTCTGGACAGTCAGGATTATGTTACTATCTGCTTCTTCAGAATGTCTGCTTTGAAACTGAATTTATAGAAGAAAAAATACCTGGAAATCAATTGCTTACTGTGTCTAGTTGCACATTTAAATGTATTTATAATGAAGCTTACTGAATACTATAGGACTGGGCAATGTAAGATATATGGCCAAGTAAGCATTCACAGAACGGTACTGATATATTTCCTGTAAACATTACAAATCTAATCAACCTTACTGAAATGTATTTATTAAGAAACCTATTGAATATTATAGGACAAAGATATATACAACACAACACAATGGAACATAGATCTGGAGAGACAGATCTGCTCATTAGTCAGTTGTGAATTACATGGCACAAGAAGGAATATCACTGTTTCCTTAACGTTGATTTCCAAGTATAGAGTTGTTCACATATTTTATTTGAGGATGATAAGGTAATTGGGAACAGCTTATTTATGAGATGAAACACAGCTTGTCTGAAATTTCTTATAGAAATTAAGGAGGATGGCCTCCTATAGCATTGTTTTCCCTCGGACTCTTTAAAAAAAAAAAAGGTCCTGAAGCAAGAGAAATCTCTCTTAAAACAACAATCAAGTTTATTAGCAGGAGCTGAGATTTTAGTATCCCAACATTCACTTTGAAATGAAATATCTGGCCTTTTGGACACTGGCTCTGACAGGGCACAAGCACATTTGAATTTTGGGGGTTAAAAAAATCCCTTTTCTTTGGTCAGGTCACCCAAAGGAGCATGGAAATTAACTGAACTCTTCTGGAGTAAGTGGTATAAAGCTCTTCATAGCTACAATCCAGTGCATACTTCCTTGGAAGTAAAATCCACTGGTTTCCTTCCAAAATTACATACTGTACTGGCATACATGTGACCCACATATCCACACAGAGAGAGAGAGAGAGAGAGAGGAACTGTTAAAATCGCCCCACTCCAGATTTGGCTGAAACAAAATAAACTCGGACTGGCCGTGGGAATCCCAGGGCTAACCTTTGTTTTGCTGGCAAGCCCAGAAAGATGGCTTGCCCAGTCGCCACCATCGTGCCTCCACGTGACGGAAGAAGCCCACCTTTCACTTTCCTTGGGATGGGTGGCTGGGAGCCCGAGCGGCGCGTGCGTTTCACCCACCCACTCCAGGGCACATGCCTCCTTTGCAGCGGGGAGGGGAAAGAAAAGCATCCCCGCCTGCTTTTCAGACAACAGCATGGCCGGAATTTCAGTCGACGCTGCGCTGGGTCCGGGGTCGTCAAGCGACAGCACCGGGACGGAAGCAGCTTAGCCCTGGATCGTCACTTGACTCCCCTTCTCCTGCGGGCGTCAGCGTGATGCTTCTCAAGCGCTCCGGTGTGGGGCAGACGGGAAAGCTCGTTCCTAAAAGGGTAACTCGCTTGGTAAAGCAGGAGGAGGAAGAGGAGGAGGCGGGGGGGGGGAGGAGGAGGAGGAGGAGGAGAGAGAGAGAGAGAGGGAGAATCCAAACACCTTTCTCGTTCCTAAAGTCCCCTCATGTCGCCCATTGTTTCAGGATTCCGCTGTGGAACGTTCCCGGGAGGGGAAGCATTGTGACGTCAGCGCACCGACTTCATCCTCCCCGTTGAGGGGGGAGAGCCTGGAGCCATGAGGTCATCGAAGCGGCCAGTGTAACTATCCCGAGAGCAGCGCCAGCAGCTTCAGCAGCAGCGGCGGCGGGGGAGGGGAAGCCTGCCCAAGCAAGGCCGCCTGGGATCTCTCGCAGCCGCACTCCAGCTGCAAACCGAGGCTCGCCGCCGCCGCCGCCGCCGGGAGTTTCTGGCAAAAGCATGGAGGAGACTGACCCGAAAGAGCTGCAGGTCGGCTCCTGGCTGCCGGTGCTGGTGGAGCAAATGGTGAACGATACCTTGGTGGTCACCTTGAGCTGCGGGGAGAGGCGGTTCACCGGGATCCTCCTGGATTGCACTAAAAAGTAGGAGCATTGAAATTGCTTGGATGGTTCTTCTCTTTTGGCCCTGGAAAAGAAAATATAAATTCGGAACAGGGGGAAAGTGGAAGGGGCGGGGGGGGGGGGGGAATTGCTGCTGAGAAGTTGGACTGTCCCCACTAGGCCTTGCTTGGAGGGCGAGGACAGAGCAGCTGGGCAGAAGGCGGGATTAGGCCCTAATCAGATTAAAGAGTTGCAAGGCTCATTGCATGAGGAGGGGGAGGGGGGGGGAGAAAAAAAATCCAGGAGAGGAGCAAATGGTCACGTCGATTTTCTCTGTGTGTGGTGTGTGCCTCTTCCCCCCCCCCCCCCGTTGTGTGGGTTGTTTTTTTTTTGGTTTAATGGCATATTTTTAGTTTCATTTTCTGTTCGGAATCCAAACGTTCCTCTTTCTGAGAGGAAAAAACAAAAGTCAGCTTTCTTCTACTTTGTGCACGGTACAATCATGTCCTCCCTTCAGTCGTAACGTTCTCGAAGCAGAGTTGCGGTCGCGTCCTTTTCTGAAAAGGCTGCTTGAAATGAGCCATATTTTCCTCTCGAGGGTTAGGCCCTTAAAAAAAAAGGTGTGTCTCTCGTTTGGGAGGGGAAGGGAAATCATTGTCTTCATCATCCACCAACAGATTCCGGGGCCTTAATAAGCTGCTTCTCGAACATCAGGTCCCTCCTTTTGCAAACCGGACAACTTTGCTGAAGTTTCTCCCCCCCCCCCCTTCTCCCCATTATTCTTGAGATCTCATTGGTGCTGCGTATGAACTGCTGCTCATGTAGCACGACAATGTTCTGCTGAAGACACATGTTGCCATAATTACAGACTTCTTTGTTGAGGAGATTCTGCACACTTCAAAAAGCTTTTTTATCTGGACTTGAAACTGCCCCAGCTTGCCGTTTTTTCCTCCTTTTCACATTCGGCAGAAGGATGGGCCTCCTTTGCATGCCTGAGAAACATAATGCATACATAAATGCAGAGTTTAACAGCAAACCTTATTTCCTTTCCTGTTTTGCAGTTCAGGATATATTCACTTATTTAATGAAACACCAGCTCCTATAAATAGCGCCTGAGTTAATAATGTAATACTTCCAAAACTGCATCTCTTTCAGTATCTTCCAAACAAAAGACTTCCCTAGAAGATGTCATAGTTTGATACAGGAGATGTCATAGTTTGATCAAAGTATACAAATAGCTTTATAAAGGCAGAATATCTTTAAAAACTGAAACTTGGCAAGCTGTCTGTGCTAGAAAAAATGAACTTCACTTAGTGGCCTATTTAAAATATTTTCTATTGTTTCTTTCTAAACAATTGGAAATAATCTTTCTCCCCACCTTTGGTATGTACAAAACAGAATTTCAAATCATCTGTGGGCACGAAAGACTCCTGAACCATGGAGTTGTTCCCTTACTGTTGAATTTTATGAGTTAAATTATATAAAAAAATGTCTGCCACTTTTGAAGGCCCCAAATTCATTTTTCTTAATGAGGACTCCATCTTGACGACAGCTTCTCCCATTTCCTCCCCTCCCCCAGCAACATGCATTCATTAGCCTTTGACAATTATCTGCAAGAATTATCTAATTAGCAGATACGCCAGCCAGCATCCATTAACAGTAAATAGATGTAACTTAACATAGGGCTCCTTATGAATTTCAAACAGATATGTTTGTATGTAGGCATACATTTTCTTTTAAAGTCCTGTGTGACAATATATTTAGCTAACTGGGAGTGCTGTGTTACTCTCCTTTCTTCCTGCCATCCCATTGTCCTGATGGCTAAGTTAATGTTGCTGATGTTGTTAAATAGGCACCAAAGCCTTGCTGCAGCTGTATTGATTTCTTTCTGGCACTTGAGACTGAAGCAAATTAAAATGGCATGATGCACTGGGAATCTTTTCATATGAGCAGGTTGCCACAAATTGAAAGGGTGCACAAACTAAGGGGTATTTTCTTTTTTTAAAAAAAACATGCTAATTTTCACAGTCCCAAGTCCAAAAAGAATAGTTCTCTGCTACACTGTGGCTGTGAGTGGTGTTTTGCTTCTATCCCTTTTGGTATCAGTGTATCCCTAGACGCTTAGCTGGCAGAATTGAGAGTCTTCTAAGATTCATATGGTTAAACACCCTGTGGGACTGAAACAGCCAGGAATTGGGGCAGAGCCCAAATCTGAGTCCTTCCCCTCTCCTCTCCAGGAAAAAGACAGGTAACTCTTTATCTACCATCTCTTGCAGGGGTGATTTGAATTAAAGGTATAACATGAAGTTAGCCTCATAATGGGCTGAAAACTGCAAATTGTTCACCCCAATTTTAAATGATAGCTTACTACTTGCTTACTACTCCAAGGGTAATTTCTACATGTGTCTACATGTAGAAAAAGCCCTTTTTTATCACCACTGCTCAAGTCTTATTTATGGAGTCCCAAGACAAGAGCCCCTCCCTACGCTATATCAGCAGAAAAATTACCCTTGATTTTATATAATTTTAATGCATAATTACATCCACCATCTTAGCTCCTTTGACATGTTTACGAGATACATAATAGTTGTCCAGAAATAATGGTTTAAGGAACATCTGTGTTGACATTCCTGGCTTGGCTGGACAATTGTTTGACTTTGAGGAGACCTTCCCAAAAAAAATTGGATCTCTCAGTTTCTTAAGTGCAAGGCTTAAATAGCTTTATCTCATGATTTCTTTTCCAAACCACCCAGATAGTTCAAAAGCTTGATGTGTATCCATTCTGAACATGTTTCCCCTCCTGTTTTTTTCCAACCTCCTTCTGATTTTTCTATTTGGTAGGATAAGTAGCTTCAAACTAGTTGAATGTTCCTTATCAGATGGTAAAAGTGTTGGCACTCAGCTATAGTTAATATTTCAGAGTCACTCTGCTTATTAATATGTAATATTGAATGTTGACCATGTGTTCCCAAACACACCAGCAAAGCCGGATGCCTAAATGGTTACTACAAAAATCAAGTTGGTGCTTTGAAGAAGATGAAAATGAAATAAGAGAGAAGGAAGATCCAAAATAAACAGCACTGAAACAGCTTAACAGACAGTAAGAAATTAAACGCAAATTGAAAGGAGAGAAAAAGAGGCCTGGATCATAAATCAAGGCAGATGAAAGCAGACTAAAAAAAATTGTTTGAAAGGAAGTATCTAGAAAGAAAAATTAGAAGCTCAGGAATGAAAAACTAAAATGTTTAAGGATAACATTCCCGGAAATAAATGTAAAAATGTTAAATGAGTTTGATTTAGGGAGGAGCTTATCCCATAGTCTTTTTTTTTTTTAAAAAAAATTCCAGTTCTTAGTTGTCTAACAACTACAAATCAAGATGTGTGAGCCTGTTACCATCACATTGCTGAAGTAAAAAAGGCTGAAATAATCAGAGGTTAATAGTTGTATGTAGATGGAACTTCATTTACAATCAGTTCCTGAACTAGCAATGCCATATTTCCAAATATCTTTACTTATAAGTAAGTTCTAGTTAAGGGGGTCACATATGTTGCTTGTAGGTAGGTGTGTGTGTGTGTGTGTATTGTATGCCCCCACTTAATTACACACCAGGCTGTCCCTTTTACGTCTCATTTGGGCACACAGGCTTATTTGTTCATTCCCCTTTCTTCAAAAAGCTGTGAGCAATTTTGCTTGGAAGAGAATCAGCCTTCTTCCCTCTTAACAATCTATTACAGATTGCTGGTTTTCCATTATGAGAAAGGATGGCTTCAAGCAGTCATGGGATGATGGGGAGGAGGGGAGAATAGGAAGGAAAAAAGGTCCCCTCCCTTCAGTAATACTGCTATCTCTCTCTGCCCCCATAATTGCAGAGGGAAACAAATGATCTTAAACTGTGGGTCCTTGAAAGGAAAGAGAAAGCAGCAAGGTTTAAATAGTCCTGCATCCAGCCCCAATAGAAGATGCTGGTTTTTCATTGCTCTTAGCAGCAGGGAAATTAAGGAAGTGGTCTCTCCCAGCATTACTGGGAGAAACTAGTAATGCTTTGCATGCCAGGATAAACTATTTTTTTCGGGTGGGGGGAGAGTTGATTTGGGACTAAATGTATCTTGCTTATTCAGGCATTAGGAAATATATATTTGTTTTACATATATATATAGAGAGAGAGAGAGAGACAGAGAGAGACAGAGAGAGAGAGAGATCGAAAGAAAAAATGCAGAGACAGATTGATTTTTCTGCAGGCTTGAAGTACAGGTAACCCTCCACTCACAACCACAATTGAGCCGAAACATTCTGTTGTTGAGTGAGACCTATGTTAAGTGAGGTTTGCCTCATTTTTTTACGACCTTTCTTGCCATCGTTGTTAAGTGAATCGCTTCCAGTTGCAAAGTTCCTCACCTGGTTGTTAAGTGAATCTGGCTTCTTCCACTTACTTGGCTTGTCAGAAAGTGACAAAAGGAGATTCACATGACCCTCACCACCCCAAGACACCGCCAGGGTCATAAACATGAATTAGTTGCCAAGCATCTGGATTTGGATCATCTGGTCATGGCGAGGCTGCAAAAGTTGCTAACTATGAAAAATGGTCATAAGTCAGATTTTTCAGTGCTATAACTTTGAACAATCACTAAATCAGGGGTCGCCAACCTTTTGGACCTCAGGGACCACCAAACTCATAATTTTAAATCCTGCAGACCAGAGAGACTGGGAAAATCCCCCAAAAAGTCTGCAGAAAAATTCCCTAACCTGTTTTCCTATCGATCGATCATTCTTTATTTGGGATCTCAGGATACTATCTCCAGCTCTGTTCTTGGGGGGGGGGGAGAGAGAGAGACTTTTGGCTTCATGCAAGGAAAGCAGCAGAAGCAGCAGAAGTCTTTCCTTCTCTCCCCCAAACTCTGCCAGAAATGAGTCTTTGTGAGACTCGTTGCGCCAGTGCAGCCTCTTGGAGTAGGATGCCTTGCAGGGTCCCCAAAACTCATTTCTGGCAAAGTTTGGGGGAGAGAAAGAAAGGCTTTTGCTTCTTTCCTTGCGTGCAGCCAAAAGCAGAAGAAGAAAGAAGCAGAAAGAAGCAGCCCGGTGGCCAGGCCAGGCGAGTGGGGCAAATTCCCCCCTTTCCCTCCTCCCCTCACTACCTCGTGTTGTTTGCAATGCAAGTGACGCAAGCCTTGTGTTCCTGCAGGCCACATGGGTGACACAGCCTTGTGTTCCCACGCAGCTTGGATGAAGTGCTTTGGGGGGGGGGTGCTTTGGGAGTACGGACCACCAAAATTTTCTCACGGAACACCAATGGTCCCCAGCCCAATGGTTGGTAACCACTGCACTAAATGAACTGTTGTAAATTGAGGACTGTCTGAATGTCTTCTACTGTGTGTGCCAGAGGTCCCCAAACTTGGCAACTTTAAGACTTATGGACTTCAACTCCCAGAATTCTCCAGCCAGTTGAGCTGAGCTGAGCTGGCTGGAGAATTCTGGGAGTTGAAGTCCACAAATCTTAAAGTTATCAATTTTGGGGACCTCTGGTGAATGCCATTGATTCCAAACGAGGACTTTGTCTTTCAGGTGATTTAATTATCACCTGATGTTTAATGTTTAAATTGCATTTAACTAATACTAGCTGACATTAGAAGGAAGCTTTTTGAATAAGCTTTTAAAAGCTTTTCAGTTTCTACCCTTTTTAGATGTCTCGTGATAGAGAAATTTGCATCTGATGTTACTTTCCCATATGGTGAAATTCCATCTCTGGCTGTCTTGCAATATTTCAACACTGATTAAAAGAAAATAAAATGCTACTTATATATTGTTCCCGATCCAAAAGACAGGAGTCTGCTCCCTTGTCAGCTGTTACAGATAGTCCTTGACATACGACCAGGATTGAGCCTGTTGCAAAACAAGACATTTTGTTAAATAGAGTTTTGCCCCATTTTATGACCTTTCTTGCCACAGTTAAGTGAATCATTGCAGTTGATAATGTTACCCTGTTTCTCCAACAATATGGCCTCCCCCAATATGAAGTCCCAGCATGTTTTATAGACATAAAATGAAATTAAGCCCCTCCCCCCAAATTAAGGCCTATATTAAAACATGCGAAATGGGGGGGAATGGTGTGGGGGGGCTTGCCGCTAGGAAAGTACTTTTAGAAAGTACTTTTGTTGCACACCCGGATATGGTGCTGCCTGCGTTGACCCCGATACAAAGTGCCTCACCAACGCCAAGGTCAACATCCAAGCCGTTGCCGCCCGCCCACCCAAAGATGAAAGGGGGGGTAATTAAGTCTCCCCCAAAAAGACAACCTAGCCATTTTGGGGGGGGGGCTCAAAAAAAAATAAGACCCAGCCTTATTACATGAGAAACACGGTAGTAATCTGGTTGTAAAGTGAATCTGGCTTCCCGATTGACTTTGGTTGTCAGAAGTGTTGTGGTTCGCCGGCAACCTGTGCAGACAGCAGCAGAATTGGACAGTGGGGAAGAAAAGAGACCAGTCAGGGAGTCTGGAGAGGACAGACAAGGGTCCTGTGTCTGATGCAGAGATGGGGCCAGGACCATCTGGGAGTGGGGTGCTGCCTCCGGAGCCTTCGCAGTCTGGCAGCAGCGAGGCAGAGGACCGAGGGGAGCCTGTTCCCAGTGCACGTGTGCACAGAGCTGCTAGAAGGCGAGAGCAGCTGAAACAAAAGGGGTGACTCGGGAGTAAGTCTGGGAAGTGATTGCCCTTCCTGTAAGGCATAAAGGTCAGGCAAAGATGATGAAACCTTTGCAGGAAGCAAAGTTTGTTCGGTTCAGATTCATTCTTGAAGCTCTTTGTACTTCGGTTGTTTTTTTTTTTTTTCTAGTTCATTTGACACTTCTGTTATTGGCAGCACTTCACAGAAAAGAAAGGTGGGTGCTTATCTCGAGGGATTGTTTGAGATTAATTCCAGCTGGGAATGAAAACAATTCCCAGCATTGCAATAAAATAGCTCTTGCTTTTAAAGTAAGCATCTGCATAGTTACGGTCTAGGAAGCCTTGGTCAGAACAAGAAGGTCACAAAAGGGGATTGCATGACCCTGCGACAGGTCATAAATATGAACCAGTTGCCCAAGCATCTGGATTTTGATCACGTGATTACAGGGATGCTTCATAGTTCATAACTGTGAAAAATATAAGTTCCTTTTCCCAGTGCCGCTGTAACTTTGGTCACTAAATGAACTGTTGTAAGTCAAGGATGGCCTGTATTTGTGGTGACTTTCTTGATCACAATAAAAGGGCTCTGGAGGAACAGCACATTTTAACTTGCACGAGTGCATTGATAAAGAGGGTAAGAACCTGGAATTTGGTCTGCTGCAACAGAGAGAATTCTGTTTCTCTCTTTCTTCCAAAGTCAGGTACTCCTCAACTTATAACCATAATTGGGACTGGAATTTTCATTGCCAAATGAGGGTATCATTAAGCAAGTCATACCTGATATTATGACCTATTTTGTCACCGTTGTTAAGTGAATCACCGTGGTTAGGCGAATCCAGCTTCCCCCATTGACTTTGCTTGTCAGAAGCCGGCTGGGAAGGTTGCAGATCACATGAGCCCAGGATGTCCCAAAGGGTGCTTTTTCAGGAGGCAATTGGACTTTCTTGGTTTTTCTTTGAAGACATTTTGCTTCCCATGTAGGAAGCTTCTTCAGCTCTGACTGGATGGTGGGGAATGGAAGGATTTATACTCCTTGCAGACAGCTGGTCATTTGCATCCTTTTAGAGGGTCCTTGAAGCACTTGGAGACTTATAACTGCAGTGACTCATTTAACAAATGTGGCAAGAAAAAGTCATAAAATGGGGCAAACAGATTTCTCACTTAGCAGTAGCAGTTTTGGGCTCAATTGTCATAAGTTGAAGACTACCTGTACTGCAATGATAATTACTGCAAGGACCAGTCACTATAACTGGTTGCTGAAACAAATGGGCATAATTTGAGAACTATCTGTATAATTAAGGTTAAATTTCTTGAGTAGGAGATGCCTGAATAGCTGCTGCTTTTGTTTTTGCCTATCAGAAGATCAGGAAGCAAAGTTCTGTTGGATAGATTTATTTTTTATTATAAGCCAGAATATTTTTACATGTGAAAAATATGTTGAACCCTTTTTACATCATCTCTGGATTTTTTTAAAACCCTATTATACACAGATATTTTTCTGTATGACTAATGTTTCAGCAGAAATGAAGGTAAATGAACTGGTGTTTGTGCACTCGTTTCTCCTCCTGGCGAGACAAGTTTCAATTGTATGTGTTGATTCTGTGGAGAGAAAAAAGACCATAATGGAGAGTTTTTAATCTCTTTTCCTTGGATGTTAGATTTTAAAAAATAATGTGCAGAATTTTGATCAGTCAGATAAACTGCAGTTTGCGGGGGAGGGCGAGTATGCCTGAATCCACCATTATTGTGAATAAACCTATAAGCCATTTTGGGGTATGTTTCCTCAGAGATAACATGCCTGGATTAAGGCACATATTTGGGACTTACTCCCAAGTAAATGTGCATAAAATTATAGCTTTATTGTTGCTCTCTTGTGGTTTATGAATTCAAAGAGCTGTCAGGTTATAAGCAATCAGGATCTGTCAAGTTATAAGTAATTGAAATGGCAATGGGAAGATAGCAACTGAGTAGTAGACAAAAATAACACACATATTAACATTAAATTACAAGCGTAGCAGGGTGGTGGAAACATATATAGCAGCAAAGAAGTAGAAGCTTTTGTTGCCCTAGCCAGAAAGGAATTTAATATTTAAATATTAAAAATATTTCAACCAGGGATGGGGAATTTACAGACTTCCAAATGGTGCTGAAATACAGTTTTCAGCGGCTCTAGTCAGAGTAGCTAATGATGTTATGAGAATCTGACAATTATTGGAGGACCGTGTATTCTGATTTTTCCAGTTTCTGATCAGTCTTTCTAGTTCTAATCCAAAATACTAGCTGCTGCATGAAAAATGTTTTTCAAGTGGGTATTGATTTGTTTATTTCAACCTCTGCTGACCTCCTACTCTCAAATTTGTTGGACTGTACCTACTAGTCAGTGGATGAGAGTTGTAGACCTACACAACAACGGCAGCTTGAATTAAAACCTCTGCCCACAGAGGCCGCACTTTCCTCCTGCATGGTTAGTTCAGGGTTCATTATAGTGATAGGCTTGATTCCTAGATGTTTTTCAGGCACTCAGAAATTTGTACAGTGAGCAGCTGAATAAGGATGGAGGAGGTGGCATTATAGCCTCCAGATGGAGATAACGTGCATGCAATATACAACATGTTTATGAAAACTCCTGAAGAGACAGTCCCTTACGTGCTTATAGGCATTTGAAATGAACATTCATGCAGTTAGAGAGGTAGTCACAAACATTCTTCATATGTGTCATTGTTATATTTTGTTAACCAAGTCATCGTAGTTTATAAACTATGGATGGCTTATTGTTATGTTTGAATTGGATCCTGTTAGATTCTTTATCTCATAACTTAACTATCTTTCCCAAACCAACACCTTACAAATAAATATATTGGACTTCAGCTCCCAGAATCTCAGCAATGCCAGTCTGTCCGGGTCTTCAACTTGACAGCTTTAAGACTTGTGGACTTCAACTCTCAGAATTCCTCCTCCAGTCATGTTAGCTCAGGAATTATGGGAGTTGAAGTCCACAAGTCTTAAACTTGCCGAGTTTGAAGACCCTTGGTTTAGGGTATGCCATGTTGGAAGAGATTGGCTTTGTGCTGCATTTGAACCCAGTCATTGTGTTGTGGGAAGAGTCTTGGGAAACCTCGGCTCTGGTCTAGATTTGATCATAAATTTCTGTCACTATGACTCATGCTAACCTGCCACACCCTAATACACATTTGAACAAATTGTTATGAAGAAAATAATATAGTGACCATAAGCTGTTTTGAAGATGAGTTAGGACATCATTGCAATAAGTTATTATGCTACAAAAAGCTGAATAATGAGTATATGCTGAAGAGTATTTAGGGAAGGGTGGGTGGGCTGTTTTGTCTGTCCACTGTCTCTTACTAGTAATGCAAATTCTACAGATCCGAAGTTCTTATCAATAAAGGCATTTCAAAATCAGTACCTTCCTTTGGTGATTAAAGCTGTGAGCTATGAGATACCCGAGGGCAGACGAAGAGATTCTCCTGTGGCAATAACCTTTTTGAGCCAAGTCACTCTTTCAGAATTTAATGATCTTGTTTTGAGTGTTCCTATAAAATGGCTGCCATGTCTACATATTCATAAAATGGCTGTCCCTGTGGGTTGGAGTAAGATAACCTATCTCTGTTGTACTCTGTCACCATACGACATTCCTTGCCATCCATATTTACCTTTCTCTCTTTTGGAGGTGAGGTCACACTTTCATGCAAAATACTTAGCCTTTAGCTGTTCCACCCAACCCTGTCTTATTTTCTTTATGACATTTTCTGTGGCATCTCCTTGTAGTCCAGGACATCCATGGTATATAGATGGTACTGGATGGTGGCCCTCTGCTTTGTAACATGTATGCCTCCCTTTAATCATTTTTAAAGTGAATCTGTTAAAATCAAATGGGATGGGGCATCTGGGTTACAGCAAAGGAGCTACTCTGAACACCTGGGTTTCTGGTTTGCTTGTCTTTCTCACAGTGGAGCAATTGTGAGAGAGATGCTTTCATTGTGTGTGTGTGTATGTGTGTGTGTGTGTGTGTTTATAGTCACATACACACACATACACAGACACACTTATACAACTGCTTGGGAAGGGGGGGGGGAGAGGAAGAGCCAAGGCATCTGAATTCCATGGCTTGAAATGTTTGTCATAATGACAGTATATGGCTTAAGGCACAGGATTTTTTTTTCTCACTGGAAAAGTTTTTAAAGCACAACTGCAACCGTTATGGGCATGCTTGGTTTTAACTCTTACTAACATGACATGAAAAGGGCAGAACAAAATGGCAAGAGAGAAGTCAGGCTGGGAAGTGGGAACAGATGTCTTAAAAATGAAGGATTGCTGTTTTTAAGAGGTATTTGACAGATCCTGACTGAATGTTAGTGCGGTCATATCTGTGGGAGGAGAAAAGGGAGGCAGAATGATGAAAGCAGTATCAGGGCATCAGAATCAGACCGGTAAGGGCACTTTGATTTGAGCTCGGAGGTAGATGAGGTGTTGTGTCAGTGTGGTTGCTCCTTCTCTAGATGATGTTGACCTCCCAAGTTCCAGATAGGACCTCCCATCAGGAGAAGCTGCTCACCAGAGCTTGTGGTCCTGGCAGTTGAATGAGAGTCCTAGTATGATCTTGGATCCCACAACAACCTTGGATCTTACAAGTGGTAGCAGCAATCATTGCAAAGGGATTTACTCCCTTACACAATGTCAGTGGGGAAGTTGGTATTAAGTTCACAAGTCGCAGTCATGTGATGTTGCGCTTGGTGATAGCGGCAGAACTGCCATTGTAAATCAAGCCCAGTCATTTGATGTTTTTCTTAATGACCTATCACTTAACTAGGAAGTTGCCAAACCCAATTTCTATTGTTAAGTAAGGACTGTGTGTCATAAAGCATATAAAAATATCCAAGAACCCAAATTTCAACAGAAGGTTCAGGGATTCAGAACTCAACAAACATTTATTTACGCATGCATATAAACAGGCAATCATTGATATATACTGATACTTGTATGGTACTGGTTTTAGAGAGTACAACATAACCGAGGCTGGTTAATGACCATAACTAAACAAGGAACAATTCTTGGATACCTGTACTAAGCTTGTCTTGTCAGGTGAGTGTAAAAGGTATCCCAGGTAGATGAAGAAGAAGAACTTCGAAGAACTTTATTGTCATTGCACAAGTACAACGAAATTGTGGATGCACCCCAACAACTGTTCTCAATACAATAAAATCAGAGCACTTAAAGATGAAGATAAAAAAAAATAGAGTACCCCTATTTCAGTGGAAGACTGCAGCCAAACAGAAAAGCTTGAAATACTTGAAGCATCATAGGAGCAGATTAAGCATGTCTTCAATTTTTGAGAACATGGGAAAATAACAATGGATTCTCTGTGCCATTGTTCTTCTGATCATCATCACAGCTATAGAAGTGACATCAGGAGAGCTGTCCTCTAAATAGCATCGTTCCTCAGGGCTTCATATTTTTTTCACACTTGTCATGTTCTGTTTTGACTTGACCCAATAGTTACGGGTCAAAGTTTCCTTCATAGGTTATAGTCTCTGTGTGGTCAAAGTCCTATAACTCAACGCCCCTCCAACTTTCTGGGTGCTAAGGACCGGTTCCGTGGAGAGAGGGTTTTCTGTGGATTGGAGGGGCTCGCACCCTGCCTGTATCCTGTGTATGTATGGAGGGGGCTTTGCACATTTGCAGGGCCCAGTTTCTGGTGTGTAGCAGACCTGCGGCCTGTTGGTTGGGGATGCCTGCTGTAACCAATGGGCTACCTCCCTCCTCTTGGCCCTATCTTCTCATAGAAAAAAGAAGCTGGATTTTTGTTGCTCCGCTCACTCTCCGTGATCAAGTGAAACACTCCAGTTTTAGTGGATGGCTTAATCATGTTGTGTCTCGATTTCATTTAGTAGCTCTTAACTGAAGGGATAAGATAGAAGGGCTGTGAAAGGCTCCGGAGAGCTTCAGAGTAATCATCTTGGACCATCTGTATCTGACCTGGCATAAAACAACATTGCGGGCTCCAACTCCTGGCTGAAAATATAGAAAAAGGAAGAGCAGAATATCAGATATTCTGATATCTGAAGAGCAAAATATGTTGCTCTACATATTTTGAAAATAATAGCAGAGAAAAGGAAGAACAATTGATGCTTTGTATTACAATTCCATGGGCTGTGCTTAATGGAGGTTATGAGGCTTATAAATAAAATAAATATTCAAATAAAATATCTGGAAGGTACCAGATTGCCTCTTTCTATCCTACATAAAAAGTGTATCTATTGCTGCAGATGCATAAACTGTATATGCATAATTTTTTGAAGCTAGTGTCTTCCTGCTTAATACAGGTAGTCCTTAACTTATGACCACAATTAAGTCCAACGTTTCTGTTGCTAAGTGAGACATTTGTTAAGTGAGTTTGCCCCTTTTTATGATCTTTTTTGCCATGGTTGTTAAGTGAATCCCTGCAGTTGTTAAGTAACATGGTTATTAAGTAAAACCGGCTTCCCCATTGAGTTTCCTTCTCAGAAGGCCACAAAAGGGGATCGATCGTATGACCCTGAGACACTGCAACCGTCATAAATATGAGTCAGTTGCCAAGCGTCTAAAGTTTGATCACATGACCATGGGGACGCTGCAATGATCATTAAGTGTGAAAAACAGTCCTAAGTCACTTTTTTTCAGTGCTGTGGTAACTTTGAATGGCCACTAAGCAAACTTTTGTAAGTTGAGGACTATCTGCAACATATTCCTTTTTTCAATGTCACGTATCTTTGTTTTGACCTTGATAATATTTCTTTTTGTTTTGTTAGTTAAGACATGGTTGGGGATCTTTTTTTCTGTTCCGTGAAACTGTACAATAGCATTGATATGTTCAGAAACAGTTTTGAATTTAGAAAATAGTAGATTTTGTGTCAAGTAAAGAAAAAATAAAATCAGATTTTGAACTGGCAGGTAGGCATTCTAAACTCAATGATTATACCCTTAAAGATTAATTTATTTGCTTAATTCAGTTCTGTTCTCTTATTTTCCCCCCAAATTAATTATTTTGCAAGAGATTGGGGTGGGGGTGGGGAAACTACTGACAGTATAACCGAAAGAAAGTTGATTTGTGAAAAAGGCTTTCCAAATCAATGCTTCAGGTATTGTTCAATGCTACAGTGAAAAATTTATTTGGATTAGATAGAGAACTGCAACAGAGCTGGCCAGCTGTCAGTAGATGGTGAGGAGTGGAGAAGATAAAAAAGCCTTGGTGCATTGCGTGATGTAAGTCAAATGGGACAGAAAGAGTTCCTTTGAGGTGGTTCTTTTCATATCTTACGTTCAGTTGTCAGAAGGACTGATACGATGATGTTTCACATGTTTTCTATTACAAATAGAAGGTTATTGTGTTGCTGATTTTCTTAATCGTCATGAGGGCCCAGGGGCCTAAATAATTGTACTGTAGTTTAGATGTTAGGTGGGCCTCGAATCAAGGACCACAATTGGGACTGTGGAATCTCAGTTTTAGAGGGAAGCAGCTGTAAGCAAGAGATCACATGACTGCTTCGGTCAATGATTGCAAACCCAGCATTCCTGGTTTGCAGTCATTAAGTGATTTGTGGTTCGTTAAGTAGCAGAGCCCCAGGCAAGGAGCATGGGTTGTTTGCAGGAGAGCGATCCTGGGAGCCCTCCTTGCTCGGGAGCTGCAATTTCTCCCTGTCAAAATCCAAGAAAGATTTTCAGCCCCTGGGCTGAGAGGTACTCGCTTGCAGCCTCTATCAGGTCTGCCACAATTCCCCACTCCCACAAAGTAACCCATAGTCTTTACCTGGGACTCTGCTCACTCAACAGTGACCCTAATGCAGGGATCTCCAACCCTGGCAACTTTAAGACTTGTGGACTTCCCCTCCCAGAGTTCCTCAGCCAGCAAAGCAAAACTGGAGGAGGTACTCTGGGAGTTGAAGTCCACAAGTCTTAAAGTTGCCAAAGTTGGAGACCCCTGCCCTAAGACACATTTCCTTACTGTCCTGCCTTTTTGCTCCTGAGCTGAAAATCCTCTCTACCAAAACCCAAGTTTGCAACCTTCCCTGACCACTTTCCAACGACTTCCTGGGAAAATTGGCAGAAAAGATTTGCAAGATTGGTGATCGCATGCATAGTCACAGGCACGTGACCACCCATCATAAACGTGAACAGCCTGACCAACCCCCAGATCACAAATCGCCTGACCATGAGTGTGTGTGTGACATTTTGTGATGGTCAGGTTGGCTGCAAAGCAGCCTTTCTGAGGTGACCATTAATTGAAACAGTTGTTAAGCGAGCAGTCATAAATAACAGGTAGTCCTTGGCTTATGACCACAATTGAGCCCAACATTTCTGTTGCTAAGTGAGACATTTGTTAAGTGAGCTTTGCCCCATTTTATGACCTTTCTTGCCACAGTTGTTAAGTGAGTCACTCTGCACTCGTTAAATTACGTAGTAATACAGACATTAAGTGAATTTGACTTTGCTTGTCAGAAGATTGAAAAAGGTGATCTCATGGGTCATCCCAGAATACTGCAAACATCATAATATGAGTCAGTTGCCAAGCATCTGAATTTTGATCACATGGCCATGGGGATGCTACAATGGTCGTAAGTGTGAAAAAAAGGTCATAAGCCACTTTTTTCAGTTATGTTGTAACTTTGAATAGTCACTTAATGAACTCTTGTAAAACAAGGACTACCTGTATTTACTTTTGCACTGCAGTGATGTTGTCAGTATCAGAACACTGTAGTACTACTCATTGCAGTGATGCTAAAACACTATTGCCAAATCCTTTTTCACCTCGCTGTCTTTATGAGTGTCCAGTAAGCACAACTAAAAATGTTAGAAAAGCAAATTTGATTCCTTGGTGAGCTTGTAGGTTGCAGGGAGAAGGGGTTTGGAAAGAACCAGGATATGAGGATAAGTTTGTATTAATCACTTTAATTATAGGCCATACAATGCATCTTAGCAGACTAATTTTAAGGAGATGTTTTTATGGAGGTCTCTGACCTGTGTTACACAGAAGTTCTTTCCCTAGGCATAGAAACTATACACCTGAGTGTTGTTGCTGGCTGAGTTTGACCCTTGAATTGCAGATCTGAGGAAAAAAAAATCATTGCTGCAGTCCTTTCACAAAGAAAGCTGAAGTTTCAGATGCTGCCAACATGACTTCAGTCAGCCCAGTGTCTTATCAGCTGTTTCCTCCTGTTGTACTAACATTGCAACAGCTTTTAAATTCTTTCTTCTGTAGACTGGCAGGTTCTGTTTTTTTTTTTTCTTTGTAAATGATGCTTTACAAAGCATAACTGTCTGAAGCATATAAGGAATGTTGCATGGGGATATGTGAATGTCAACATATAAGAGTAGCAAGTCATCATCCAAATAGTGGATGCAACCTAAAAAACATAGGAATTTGTTTGATCAGGCGCCCAAAATGTAGATTAATTAATCTGTTGGTTTCTCAATATTTACATGGTAAAATCAAGACTTCTGAAATAATCACCAAAGCAGGAGAGCATTTCAGAAACCTTACAGATACCTGTCAGTGCAGGATATTCTCTGCCATAATGCCTTGGTGCCTACTTCAGCAGTCTGTTGTTTTATTTAATTCTTACAGGGTATCGGTTCTACAAATCCTACCATATGAACCCCTGCATTCAAAATCTGTCCTGTGCACTAGGAGTAATTTACCCATGGAAGACTTATTGGTCCTCTCCAGACCTGTCCTCTTTTATTGCCAAATTTCAGTGACACATTTCTCATACTATAATTGCTCTATTTGACATTATTTTATTTCACCCAGGTCTTTGTATGGTCACTGTGCTGGTACTGCAAAACAGTTGGCGGTTTGGCTCTGTTTAGGGTCATCTACCTCTCAACCCCAAGAAAAGTTCATTGCAGCTGGCCAACATCTGCAACGTGTGATGTGTGAGATAAATAAATTTAGTGGGTTAAATGAGGTGGCACGAAAAAAGTATGTCAGTGAGAAATAAGAAGCAGCTTAAGAGGAGAAGGAAAACAAGGCATGTGATCATTTTATAGTCCAGCACCACCAATTTTGGGCATGTGATTTCCCCACTGAATACATTCCTTGATCCGAGTGTGCCAGCTCCTGTTTTAGCCTAACAGAAAAGACATTTAGTTTGCTGTCTGACAGAGCACTTTCTTTGCTTCTAGATGGTGAATGCAGAGCTTTAACTGATAACCATGTTTGAGAAACAGGGCTTAGGGCTTGGGTTACTTCTTAATTCAGACTGTAAAACAAAGCTTGCATGGATTAATTGAGATAGAAAGGGTCTTTTTTTTTTTTTAGATAATGATGAAGATGAGTAGTCTTTCTCCATTCCAGTATTAAAACTCCATACTCATTTATGAATAAGATAGAAAAAGATTCCCCACACTTTGATATGGTCATGGATGACATGAGGGTAAGCAATGTTGATTGGGCTCACCGACTCAGATGTTCTACAGATTCCTCTGTGGAAGAACATCCAAGTTGCTTTAGCTCAGTCAATATTGCCTAGCCTCATGTCATCCATGACCATGTTATGTAAACAAATCAAGGTGTATGTACCTATGGGTTAGGTACAAGTGGACTTTTTTTTTTTAAAAAAATCAGGTTTAGGAACACCAATAGAATAAATTTATCTTACCATCCCCTGAAATCTTTACACTGTAGTATGTTCTATTAAATTCATCAGTAAATGCTTTTGGTTGTATTGAGTTCGAGGCATATTTGGGCTTTAAAGTTCACATGATTGTTGCCAGAAGATCTGAGTTTGGAGTCATTAGTTCCACTAGAAAATGTATAATAAATCATCTAAATCGGTGGTTGCCAACCAGTGGCTGGGGACCACTGGTGTCCCATGAGAAAATTTTGATGGTCCACAGAGAAATGTCACCTCAAAGTAATTAATCCAGGCTGCGCGGGAACACAAGGCTGCACCACCCACATGGCCTGCGGGAACACAAGGCTTGCATTGCAAGCTTTATAGTCCAGCACCACCAATTTTGGGCATGTGATTTCCCCAACACAAGGTAGTGAGGGGAAGGGGAAAGGTGAAGAGGGGGGAACTTGCCCCACTCGCCTGGCCTGGCCACTGGGCTGCTTTTTGCCACTTCTTTCTTCTACTTTTGGCTGCACGCAAGAAAAGTAGCAAAAGCATTTCTTTCTCTCCCCCAAACTTTGCCAGAAATGAGTTTTGGGGACCCTGCAAGGCATCCTGCTCCAAGAGGCTGCGCCAGCACAAGAAGCTTCAAAAAGATTAATTTCTGGCAGAGTTTGGGGGAGAATAAGAAAGACTTCCGCTGCTTTCCTTGCACGAAGTCAAAAGTCTCTCTCTCTCTCTCTCTCTCTCTCTCTCTCTCTCTCTCTCTCTCTCTCTCCCTCTCTCTCTCTCTCTCTCTCTCTCTCCCCTGAGAACGGAGCTGCAGCTGGTATCCTGTGATCCCAAATAAAGAATGATCTATCAGTAGGATAGGGGTGGGGGATTTTCCTACAGATTTTTGGGGGATTTTCTCAGGATCTCTAGTCTGCGGCATTTAAAATTATGAGTTTGCTGGTCCCTGAGGTCCAAAAGGTTGGCGACCCCTGATCTAAACTACTTCCTTCTTTTATCCTTGCTGAATACCACTGCCAAATTGCATCCAAATTAAAAGTTGCCTTCTCAACATTTCACCACTTAGGTTAATGTCTTTGCTGTGCTGAGACTAGTAATGGATTATTTTGAATTTAAACAAAATACAATAGATATTTCTGGATAGAATCGGCCATCTTTCTTTGTAAAAGCCCATTGAGAGTATTGCTGTTTTTGAAATGGCTTTGAGCAAAAATAAGGAAGATGGTACAGGGTAGTTTTCATCATACAACCATTTGTTTAGCGATCATTTGAAATTACAATAGGACTGGGAAGGGGGGAGGAATGACTTACAACTGTTGCAACATCCCCGTGGTCCAGATTTGGTCACTTAGCAATTAGCATGTGTTTACAATGGTTTGCATGTTTGGGTCATGTGATTATCATTTGCAACTTTCCCAGTGGCTTCTGACAAGTAAAAATCAATGGGGAAGCCAGATTTCCATAATAACTTCCTTACTGAGCAACAGAAATTCTGGGTGCTATGGGGGTTGTAAGTTGAAGATTACCGATATAATTGTGTTTTAGATACAAAATTAGGTACATATCTTGGCATCTCTTTTTAAATCCACATTCCATTCAAAGGTAATACAGAAGTTCCCTTCCGGCCAGTGAAAACTCAGACTTTCTTGTACCATTTCCTTTGCAGTTGCCAAAATGAATTCCTCTTCTAATTCTTAGTTTTCTTCTCTAAACTCATGCTACTTCAGGTCAGATTACATTCCCCAGTATAAAGCTGTTTCCTTCTTTCTCTTGAAACATGGTTCCTCCTATAACATTTTAATTTGCTGGTATTTATTTATTTATAGGGTTTATAAGTTTCTCTAATCAGCTGATCCTGAGCTGTATGCAATTCCCCAATACGTCATTTGGATTAAAATCAACAAATACAAATGAAGTTAGAAGCAGCACCATATAATGTAATCAATTATAAAACAGACTCATTATCAGATTTTAAAAAACAATTCATTTTCCAGAGGGACAGTCAAAATAATCCCCATGGTTGTTATGACAACCTCTACCAATTTTTCATCAATTTTCTGAAGACCCAGGAGGGAAAGAACTAATCACATAATGAAGAAATGTTATCCCTGACAATTGAAAAAAATTGCTGCCCTGGTAACCTGAAAGTGGTAATCTTGAATTCAGGGGGCACATAGAGAACAAGATGTTATTGGGAAAAGGCTGTCCTATAGATACTCAAGCTCTGAAAACAGGGTGGGCTTGCTTTCAAGGTGACAACAAGCACCTTGAAATGCACCTAGAAGCCAATTGGAAACCAGGTCTCTCTCCAAGTATGGGTGTTACATGGGGATCCTGAGGTATACCCATAAATAATAATAATAATAATAATTATTATTATTAATAACAATAACAATAATAATAATAATAAAGCCCAAAAGACATTAAGAGTTGTTTACCTCATCCTACATAGCTTTTTCTCTGGTAATATCACACTATTAACTAGAGCATTCAAAACATTTGCTAGACCAATCAGTCTGGAACCCACATTACGTATCTGATATTAGCACAGTTGAGAAAGTCCAGAAATATTTCACAAGAAGAGTTCTCCACTCCTCTACTCGTTGCAGAATACCTTATGCCACCAGACTAGAAATTCTAGATCTAGAAAACCTTGAATTACGTCATCTTCGATCTGATCTAAGTATGGTATATAAAATCATACATTGCAATGTCCTACCTGTCAATGAATACTTCAGCTTCAACCACAACAACACAAGAGCACACAATAGATACAAACTCAAGGTTAACCGCACCAACTTGATTGCAGGAAATATGACTTCAACAACAGATTGGTCAGTGTCTGGAACCTCTACCTGATTCTGTGGTTTCCCCAAACCCCCAAAACTTTAACCGTAGACTGCCTACTATTGACCTCACCCCTTTCCTAAGAGGTCTGTAGGGGGCATGCATAAGTGCACCAACGTGCCTACTGTCCCTGTCCTATTGTTTCTTTTTATTTTTCTCATATGTATCCATTTCATATGCTTGACAAATCAAATAAATAAAATAAAAAGTACTGGTACTTGACTCACTGCATTCTGAATCAATTGTAGCTTAATGTTATATATGGCACCCCCATGTAGAGCATATTACAGTTGTCCAATTTAAGGATGAAGGAAAAGTTTTCAGGAGAAGTTTTCAGGATAAGTTGCAGTTTGCCACAAGCAGCAACTGTGAGTCCAGGAGGATCTCCAAATTGCAAATCATCTGCCCCAGGAAGTATGATCCCGTTCAGAGTTAATTGTAGAACCACCTTGGAGTTGGTGGTCTTTCCAAGGCAAAGTCACTTTTATCAGGCTGGTATGGAGTTTTGATTTGTTCTTCCCCACCCAGACTGGGAAAACCCTCAGGCACCTTAACATTTCATTAATATAATTTATTTCATGATTTTGAAGCCAGTTCATAGTCTTCCAGTTCCTTCCTCAACTGCCTAGAGTTGATTTTATATGTGTCTGGAGGTATTTTTTGATGAGATCAGTATTGGTATCCATTTGAAATGCTTGAAGTCAATAGTTCTGCTGCAGTACCTTTAGTTAATCAAATACCCTTTTATTCTGAAAAAAAAAATGGTGTCCCCTCAAGCATTTCAGATGCATTTAAATTGACTTGCTTTTCCATTGAAAAAGATTATGGTCTTAATTTCAGCTCCAGGACCAGGCTTTACCTGAACTTAATTAAAAGCCTACAGCTTAAAAAAAACCTGAATTATCTGCAAATTCTCAACTGCATTTTTTTTTCAAACTACTTGCTATTAAGGACTTTCTTCAAAAGGTTCTATCATAAAGTTATAAGCCTTATTTTCAACAGTCCAAGTTTGCTTCCTGTAGACTGATCTAGCTCAAATACAGGCAAATGAATCAGCATCAAATGGGAAAAAATAAGTTTAAAGGAAATGCTTATGATAACTGGTCATGTTTGTTATTGGTTTCCCGCATACAGCAGAGATTGCTAATAGGAATTCTATCAGACCTGCCACAACTTAAACACCTCTAGATAGAAATGAACCTTGGCTCCATTTGTTGAGAAATGTATAGTTTCATTAGAGGTCGTGTATTGCAATATCGCAAAGCCAGAACTGAGAATCATGTGCCAAAATTCCTAAGTTCTACTTTTCCCTCTCATAAATATCTCTCATTGCCCACCCCAGTGTAACCAATCTGTGATGACCCAGGGTAGGATACAAAACAAGCACAGTCACAGAAAACAGGTGAAGCCCCTTTTATTCCTTCACTTTGCTTCCAAGCTCCGAATATCTTTGAAGGAAGACAAAAAAAAACCTCCCACAGTTACACGAAAAAGGAAAAAAGCAACACAAAGCAGGCAAAATAAGGGCTGGAGGATGTCCACAGATAACACACACTGGGAAGGATGCCAAACTCAGAGAGGAACTATAAACTAGGGATATTTACATGCTTTGTTTCCAGCGTTTGCCAGTACGCAGGTCCAAACTCTTATTCAATTGTCACACCTGCAGCCCATGAAGAGGATCAAGGCCATCCTCCCGAGTAGACCACATTTTCCCCTTATCTTCTTCTCCCTGTGTGCCTTAGGATGGATAGGGTATATGGGCCTGGGTCCTCCTCTGACTGCTCAGCCAGCCTCTGCCCTTCCCCAGCTTCTTCTACAACCTCCCGAGCCACACTTCCACTCCCTGTTGGCTGTTCCTCCTCTCCCTCAGAGTCAGTCTCCACCAGGGGCATGATATAATCGGGTTCATGCAAGATGTTTCCATAATGGTCAGTCCAAGTACAGTTTGGTATGTGGCCCCCTCCTTCTCAGCTGGCTGGCCTTGAGGCAGCATCTTAAGGAAATAAAGCATTTATTTTCGTTTCCCCTAGCATTCCTCCTTTCATTTCCCCTCCCAAGGTTCATGGCAGTCTGTCTCCACATAGCACACAAGCAAGCATAATGTGGCAGCTGAGAAATTCTTTTGAAAAGGAGATAATGTTTATATGGGACTTAAAACATTTTCTCACCACCTGTAGAGTTAATGTCTGTCTTGTTTATGATAGTGATGAATGATCTCCCCTTCTTACACCTTTGTTTTCTCTTGAATTTGTGAAGAACCCATGCAGGCAGTGAAGTTGGTTGTTTAATGACTTCTAAAGTTGGACTTTAGATGATATTTCTCATAGTAGCTGGTGTGGATTCAATAGGAAGCACAAGGAATGTGATCCTAATAGCAATCACAAATAGAGAGGGGCATGATGGAAGTGATTGACATTTGAACAACAGAGTACCCTGAAGTTTTGTTCAAATCTTCTTTCTAGGCCCACCCAGAATTGTTCATCCTTTGTCTAGCCTAATATAAAAGCAACACTTTTCAGTAGCATTTCTCATTTGAGTTTTGTGATAGGGAAATAGCTGGGTTTTTTTTTTTTAATAACAGAACTTGATAACCAGCTGACTAGAAGCACTATAGAGCTACAGATGTTGAACCATTTACTATGGGTAGTCTTGACTTGCGGCCACAATTGAGCCCAAAATGTATATTGCTAAGTGAGTTTTGCCTAATTTATCACTTTTCTTGCCATATTTGCAGGTGTTAAATTAGTGACACCATTGTTAAGTGAACCTGGCTTTCCCCCCTTGGCTTTGCTTGTCAGAAGGACATGACCAAGGGACACTGCAACTGTCATAAATATGAATCAGTTGTCAAGCATCTGAATGCAAATCACAGAATCATGGGGATGCTGCAATGGTCATAAGTGTGAAAAATGGACATAATTTATTTTTTTTCAGTGCTGTTGTAACTGAACAGTCGCTGAGTGAAGTTGAGGACTATCTATATCGTATAAGTTCTGGTTAGCAACCACTTTTGTCTGATGCAACCAGCTACTACTAACATTTCCTCAAGTAATCCATTCCCCTGCTCTAAGACATCATAATGTTTGCTTGCTCTGTTGTATATCTTCATATATTTGTTTGAATACCTATAAATAAAATAGGCAACTTGTATTTAATCAGTAGCCTGGTAGCCATAAATTGCAAATTTCTGTGTAGGCAAGATTGGCTAGTGGAGGGAAAAAACAGAAATACCAGAGAATAGATACTGGCCTATTGCAAGGACAAAATTGGTTTTAAATAAAGGTAGTTAAATACATAGATCATCATACATTCCATTACATTTAAAAAATATATATATCAGACAACTGGTTCCACACATTTTTCAGATAAACTCTGCTATACAATAGTATTGTCGCATCTTAAAAGAGTAATACATTTATTCATTACTCAATCAGTCAAATGATATATATTGTCTCATATAACTTATAAACATTCTTGTGGTATTAGACTTCATGAACTGTAGTCCAATTTCTCTCACATGTTGGACTTTGAGACGAGAAATCAAGCTTTTTCAAGATTGTGGAATGAACATCTTAACTTCTGCTGTGTAATTGTAGAAATTTAATGTTGACCTTTGTCATGTGCTATATAATCTTAAATGGGAAGTACAGTTCAATCTGTTCTGATGTTGCACTTTCTTTTCTTCCCTTGTTTCTTTCTACAATGATCTAGGTCTGGACTATTTTGCGTTCCACCAGCTTCCTTACCAAAGACAGAGGATCCTCTTAGCAAAAGTTGCACTAATGGAAAAACTGAAGACAGACCATCCATAGAGCTGGAGGCTGACCAATGGTGTTCAGAAGGAAAACCCACCAAGGCCAACGGAGTGGAGCCAGTCCCACCCCTCTTGCCTCCACCACCAACGGGCAGTGTTCCTCCTTACCCTCCCTATTTTGAAGGAGCCCCCTTCCCCCCTCCATTATGGTTACGGCACACATATAATCAGTGGGTACCTCAGCCACCTCCGAGAACTATAAAAAGGACAAAGAGGCGCTTGTCCCGGAACAGAGACCCTGGGAGACTTATCATGAGCACAATTAGGCTGAGACCGAGGCAAGTGCTTTGTGAGAAATGCAAGAACACTCTGAATCCAGAGGAGGGTATCAAAGCCCACCAAAATGCAAAAACCCAGAGGAAGCTAAGCATCCAAGATAAGGAACAGAAAAGACACAGCGAATCTGAATATGTAGAGAAAAAGAGCAAAAAGGAAAGACGAGAGGATGAAAAGTTTCCCGGGGAACAGCTGCAAAGGACTCCAGTTATAAAAATATCTTACAGCACCCCTCAGGGAAAAGGTGAAGTTGTGAAAATTCCCTCCCGCATTCATGGTTCCGGGAAGCCGTTTTGCCCTCAGCGACTTCTCCAGAATGGTGGGGAGGACCAAGATGAGGCCCAAGACTTGGAACAAGATCAGGAAAGCAAATGTTTCATGGACAAGCAATCCGGTGGGCAACATGCTTCCATTCCAAAGCTAAAGTTAACTAGGCCTGTGTATTCCAATGCAGATGTGCCCCCACCCAAAATCCGTCTGAAGCCTCACCGGCTCAGTGAGGGGGATAATGTTTCCATTTACAAAGCCGAACTTATTGATGAGATGAATGTTCTTCCCAGTAGTGGAGAGTCTGCTGCTGCGGCAGCTGCTTTTTACAGTGAGTCTGCAGAACGGAGTCTAGCTGAGATGTCTTCAGGAAGTTCCTGTGAAGATGATGACTTCAAAAGGTTTCCTCAAGGTAAAGATGGACACGATAACTTGGCTTTCCTCATGAATTATCGCAAACGGAAAGCAGACTCTTCCAGCTTGTCAGTGTGCAGCAACGACAGCCTCGAATCTAAATCTTCCAGCTCAGAAGTGGCATCACCAGAAATATGTGACTTTTTACCTGGGGATGACGCCTCTGTCTCCTCATCTTCTAAAGATGATCGTAAAATTGTGCCCCCACTGACTGTTAGACTACACACCCAAAGTGTCTCCAAATGTGTGACTGAAGATGGAAGGACTGTTTCAGTTGGAGATGTTGTCTGGGGCAAAATCCATGGCTTTCCTTGGTGGCCCGCCCGTGTTCTTGACATAAATCTTAGCCAAAAGGAAAATGGAGACCCATCCTGGCAGGAAGCAAAAGTTTCATGGTTTGCTTCTCCAACAACGTCTTTCTTGTCACTATCAAAACTATCCCCTTTTTCTGAATATTTCAAACTACGATTTAACCGTAAGAAGAAAGGGATGTATCGGAAAGCTATTACGGAAGCTGCGAAGGCCGTGGAACATTTGACTCCAGAAATAAGAGACCTCTTAACACAATTTGAAACATAACTTTGTCTTCAAAAACAAGTAAGTTATGGAGGTGCAAAACCCCTTTGTAGTATAGCAGTTGGTTTAGAGATATGTCTATTGGTTTGCTTTTGAAAGTTCAAGAGAATATTCCTGTTTCAGGGGTGCATACACTAGAAGTATGCTACTTAATACTCTCTTAAACACCCTGTGTAACTACTGAAAATCATAAGAATCATTCCTAATCCCTAAAAAACCATTCAGAAACTTCTGTGTTTGAAATACAGCCATATTTTTTGTCAAAAAAATAGAACAGATATTTATTGAGGATTTTGTTTAAATGTCTTATCAGAGCTATATTTTGTCTTTTTTTAATTTTATTTTTTTTTAAAATCAAAGTGAACAGACCATCAATTAGAAAGAAATTTGAACATATGTTCTGGCATATTCTTATGGTAATTGCTTTGATTGGTTTTATGTTATGTGACAGGCCATATATTTGGGGAATTATTTTATTCCTCTTGGGTATGGATGCCAATAGAAATAAAAGCTTACTTTAAAGAAAAAAAATGGAGGCTGATATTTTGAGGCAGATTCTATGCCTCTTCCACATTCTGTTCAGTCTTTCCCCCCAGTGCGACATAATTTTGGCATGCTTTCAGACCTTTGCCATAGAAGAGTGTGCATATTAACTTCAGCCATAAAAAACAGGGATAAAGGGTAATCTATTTCTGACAAAGTAAAGGATGAGAGAAGTCTCTTACAATGATTTAGTTTTCATAGTTTATTCAACATTAAGATAATTTAGCATTTTACAATTGCCTGGATTCCAATTCTGGAAATCAGTCTCTTTAGGTTGTTTTTTTTGAGATTGTGATGCTTGGATTCTTGAATATAATAATGAGCTTGCTAAGACAATCACAATTTACATCTCTAGCCAATTAGAAGTCAGTAATTAAGACTCTGGGGAGAAGATTTGAAACCGGAAGAAAGAGATATGCTTCTGGCATGGCTAGTGATGTATGAGTCTTTTTTCTGAGAAGAACCTGGGACTATCAAGACATTCTAATTAGCATGTTCACAGCCTATTTCCACATTACATTAAAGCAATAGCTGAATGCAGATTCAAGGTGTTGGATTTCATCCATTTTTTAAATTACTGTCATCATCCTCCCCCTACATTTTTTGTTTTTATTTTTAACAGCTGTCATTTTTCCTGAATTAGAGTTTTGGAGAATTCAACTCTGCAAGTGTTTTCTAGTTTTGAGTTAGCCATATTTGTTCTAATGCAAATTATCAACATTTTAATTACTAAGACCAAAGACTAAATTTCTGGCTTAAACATTTTATATTGATTAGGAGACAATCTAAACCTGAGTACTGAACTCAAGTAACACCAAGGAAAGATTAGCAGTAATCTCTTCAGGAAAAGAAAATTATTTATTTTCTGTGTGTTTTGTGTTCATATGGTAACTTCTTTACCAGTCTCCTATTATGAATGCAACTACTATTCCCAGAAGGGGGAAAAAGTTTGAACTCTTTTGAAAGAGTTAAATCTGTTAAAAAAAATATTTTTTTATTTATTGTTCAAGTGAAGGAGCATCTCCACTGGATAATTATAATGATGCATGTGAAGCAACTCTTAAGAATAATTCCTTGTACAGCAGAGGTCTCTTTTCCTGTTAGCAAAGGCTGGCTCTTTGGTCACTTGGCTTAGAGGAAACCATGACTGGCTCAGGAATTCTGGGAATTGAAGTCCACAAGTCATAAAAGGGCCATAGTTTCACTATCCCTGGAATAGAGGATATTTGAACCTGCAATTGGCATTATAACGCTCAACATGTAAGTATTGAGATGATTCCTCTTCAAACTCTTAACGAGATCTAGACCTAGAGATCTGTGGGAATCAGGTAGTTTATTCAAAACTTATCATGTGATAAATTGGGAAGAAATACTTTGGTAGAAAGCAAGAGATGATAATTGCAGTTCTCTGACCCACAAATCAATAATCTGTAAAGACCAGTAGGATTCTGAAATGTGATGATTCCTACTGCTATCCAATTTCAAAATGTAAATTGTAACTACCAGACACTAATAAGAACGCAGGGCTCTTTGGGAAGAAATGGCAATTCGTACTTTAGCCTGGGGTCCCCAAACCCTGGGCCTCAGCCCACTACCAGCAGGGGTGGGTCCTACCAGCATAACAACCAGTTGTGGGGGGGGGGCGCAAATGCACACTGCTCGTGTGTGCAAGCTACCAGCTCCGGTGAGCAATTACCTTCTCCAGCTAATGAACAGCACATAGCAATGCCATGCAAAGCAGCTGAGGAGGTAAAAGCATAGGATAAAGGACAGCCTAGAGCCCAGGTGGGCAAGTGGGCCAAACAGAAGACCAGACGGTCATTGCAGTAAACCCGTTCGGTGTCAGCTGCTCTTTGGAGCTACAGGTTCTATAGAACTGGGCCAAACTGATAGCATCCCACCCCTGACTACCAGCAAGCGTCCTCAGCTCAAGCACCCTATGCTCGTATGAATGGCGCATCACACATGAGTGCAAGTGCCTGCCGCTTGTGCGAGTGGAGCTTCGCATGCAAATGCAAGCACCCTTTACTCATGCACACAGCTCCATTTATGCAAGTGGTGGATGTACCTGTCTGCTGCATGCACATGTGCCTGCCACTCACACGCCCATTCCCCCACCAGGCTGAGCTGCCAAGCTGGAGAGGTTGGGGATTGCTGCTTTAGCCAATGGTGAAAAGAACTAAGTTTACACCAACTTTGAGAAAAATGGACAAGCAGCAATCTAAATAGAATTGTTTTAAGAAATGCAGGATTTTCATTTCATTTTAGCCTTGTGAGGTCCCCCCCCCCCTTTCTTAATACTGTGAAGTAAGATCAGCGTAACTGCAAGGAAGAAAAAAACTGCTGAGAATCTTCTCTACTCTGCAATATTAAGTATTTCTTAAGGCTGCAATTGTATTTTTGCCAAAGTTAAAGACTTAAATGAGCTGCTCATTAGTGTTCTTGCCAACAATGCTGAAATGGTTTGTCAATGCCTTCCTTTGGGATATAAATTTATTTTTCAGTTTAGTTGACAACTCTGGAGTTTCCTGGTATTTCCTGCCCAAGCATCCAACCAGGTCCAGCTTGGTTAGTCTTTTTGAGATCAGCTGAATTGGCTAAACAATTTATATCATTGGATAATTTATGAAGCCAAGGGATATGGACAGAACTGAGGAGTTCAGAATTTTATAGTTGGTTTTCTTCGCATTTGCAAAGCACCATTAAATATATTTAGTTTTGCTGTTAAAGTATAAAATGAGGACAGATGATATTGCAATGATTAAGAACGAGTATTAGGCAGCTATTGTTAAAGGACCAAAGACATTGGGGTTCTTTATGCAGAAGGCATAAATAGTAATGATGAAGTTCATGTAAGGTTGAGAGAAGTGAGAGGTAAGAGATATTGAAAGGTACACTGTAATTTATCCCTTGACTTCATAAATTATCTGAGGATAATGTAATTTATGTGATTTTTAAATGTTATACAGGGCCCCCAACACTCAGGGAAGCAGAGCTTCAGGGAAGCAGAGCTGTTAATAGATACCATGAAGACTCAGTAGGGTATAGTGTTTAAGGTGTTGACTAGGATTAGAGGGACTCTTGAAGTCCAGAGTTGGCCTTAAAAATTCCCTAGATGACTTTAGACTAATCCTTCTCAGCCAACCTACTGAAAGAATTGTTGTGGGAAATAATTAAAGGAATATATATTACTTTCAGCTATGGGAAGAAAGGTAAGGTATAAATCAAATAAATATACATATGCAAACATATTTACTTTTAATTTTTAGTACATAGGAAGTATCCTAATTTGAAGGCCTTTCCCCTTGAAGGGATCAAAATTGGAACTCTTCCAGAAAAGTCAGAATGATTTTGCATATTTCTCAAGACAATTCTCTTTGGAAAGGATTCTAGCCACTGCAGAAACACTGGCTTAAATTTGAATACTTCATTGGCTCCAAATTAGCAGAAGAATGGGGTACTGAGACTATGCAAAATACTGGCTAAGCATATTTTGTAAAAGAGGTTAATCTGAGCAATGTCTCCTTCCTTCAAATATTATAGCAGCCACATCCCTTGAACCTTCTCAAAGCTGCTTTGATTTGATTTGCTGGTGGTCACGGCAGAAATGCATGTACATGCTTGCACAGATTGCAAGAAATGACATATACTGTATGTTAAACTTTGGATCCGGAAATCTAAAAAGATTGCAGCATAAGACAAAGCAATATTACTGGGGCTTATAGTAAATTTGTAAACAAAGAACATTGCACCAAAGATACATGAATGTGAGGGTGATCTGGCCTCAACCTGTCACTCCATTTTGATTGCCAGGGTTGATTCAGCTGATTTGGTTGGCTAGGTGGGTGTCCCCTTCCTTCCTCATGTGCATCTCTTCCGATGCTGCATGCTTGGTGGAAGAGAACAACCATCCCAGATTGAGTGTACTAATCTCCAGTCAAGGATGTACAATAGCTGTGCTTCCCTGTTACAAATTCCAAAAGATACATGGATAAAAATCATAAGATTTGCATTGCTAGTTTGGAATTAAAGTCCACACACCTTAAAGTTGCCAAGGTTGCAAATCAATAAAAGTTGCACCAAAACCAGTGACAGAAATTTGGATTTTTATACAGTGTTCTTTGTTACATGTGAACCATAAGCCCCATATTTTTTTTTTCTGTGTCTTAGATTGCAGGTCAACATTTTTTAGATTTCTGTATCTATAATGTATATGTATGAAAGAGAATACTTTCCTGAAATCCAAAGTTTATCAATATAGATTCATATGATCTTAGTGAGGACTCCTCTGGTGAATAGAATGGAATAGAATTCTTTATTGGCCAAGTGTGACTGCACACACAAGGAATTTGTCTTGGTGTAAATATTCTCAGTATACATAAAGAAAAGGTACATTTGTTAAGAATCAAGAACCATAACGTACAACACTTAATGATAGTTACAGTCCTACAATCACAAGTTGGAGGGGATGGGTGATAAGGAGTGATAGAAGATTAACAGTAATAGCAGTACAGACTTGTAATAGTTCAACAGTGTTGAGGGAATTATTTGTTCAGCAGAGTAATGGCTTTTTGGGGGAAAAATGTTCTTGTGTCTAGTTGTTCTGGTGTGCAGTGCTCTATAGCGTCATTTTGAGGGAAGGAGTTGAAACAGCTTATGGACAGGATGTGAGGGGTCTGTAAACATTTTCACAGCTCTCTTTTTGGCTCGTGCAGTATACAGGTATTTTAAGTATGCACATACTTAAAATTGAGTAATAAAATATCATGAATATAAGCTGTCCAGGAAATTTGTTTTCAGCACAGTAGGACATGTAGCATTTGAAAACCAGCCCTATTTTTTCCCAAAAGTTTTGTTAATACAGTAGTTTCAACCAAAGTTGAAGGAAACAGAGTTATTTTGATTGTACTTATTGTGAGTGACAAACTCTTGCGATTTACTGATAGATCTCAGAACCACCCTCTTCCGAATCTTGATTTAGGCTCTTGTTTAGTACCATAACTATTTGTTTTCAAGTTGAAATGAGCAATGAAATCTGGATGTTCTCTTTGAAAATGGTTTTCTTTTTAGCAGTGGTGTTATGTATATCTTAGTGCTCTGAGATTTGTGTCATAGCAGACAGACCTGGTGCTAGTAATGAAATTACTCATGGTTCAAACAGTGAAATTCGCTTTTTAATGTCCCTGGGTTATAATGTTTGGACCACCTCTCTTAGGAAATTTATGAAAAATATATTTGTCTTACTTAGGTAGTGGACTGACTGTTCAAGGCTTTTTGGTACTTGAAAATAGTGAAAGTTAAGGGCACTAGAAGATTACTTTCTCTTTGCAATCAGAAACATGGTTAAGCTATGAAACCAAATTCTTCCCTTTCTATTCTAGTTTTGAATGTGCTCATCACTAAAAGCTGGTAATTTCCCATAAAGTTTACACAGTGCACAACTGGTTTAGACACCACCTGTCTTGTGGGCCAGGAGACTCTGTTCTAGCCCTTAAGCATAAAAACCAGCTAGATGACTTTGAGCCAGTCACACTCTCAACCCATCCCACCTAACAAGGTTGTTGTAGGAAAAACAGAAAGTGGGAGCAGTAGCTTCGTTTGGTGCCTTTAGTTGACCAAACTATATTTTTAAAAGATAAAAATATATTATAATCTATATAATATTCCCTAAAACTTCTATAATAATTTATATAAGAATCCCTAAAATTTATTCTTAATATTTATAATTAGTAATTTATCATTTGTGTTTATTGGTATACTGGGGTACCTATCAAAAATGTTTGTGCTGCTGTTAGAAAATCTACATATTGACCAAATTTCCATCAGTCAGTTGCAAAAGGCCACACTATTGCCTTGGCACATATACTATACTGATCCATGACAATATTCTAAGTTCTTGGAAACAACTCAGTATGGATGGAGGCCAATACCAGTTAAAGAATTGCTAGCTATGGAAAATAATGAACAACACCTACCTATATACCTGGGATAGGCAGATATTCTTCAACAATATCAAATGTTTCCCTATTTCAGGTCCTTGGGAAGGACTCAGCAGGTGGATAAAACTGCCACATCCAGTCTAAACATCTGGAAATGACAAATGTAACCAATATAATAAGAGAAAGGGGATTTCAGGTGAAATAGTAAAGGTTGCTCATAGTCTCAGACCCTCAAGGTTTTTCCTTAGCAGCCTTTTTGTCTGCTGTAAATTTTAAAATGTTCCCAAATGTGACATGCTCTGCATTTGTCAGCCATTTCTTAGATTCTGTTTCATAGAGCAAAGCATACTTTAAGACTCTGGGTCTCTTTTTTATGCCCAGTCATAACCTCCTTTTTACAGAAAAATTAAAGTAATGGTAGAACTCTCTTTTCTATCATTACTTTACTTTACAGAAAATGGCCAATTCCAAAACATATTTGTGACACTTTTTGTTTTGCATAGTTTTTAATGTTGTCCAATTCCAATTTAAGCTTGTACATTCATACATTTTTAGTATAAAACATCTTAATTAGATGTTTGGCCTGGAGACATTTGATTGTATGCAATTCTCATCTTTTTTCCTTTTTCAATTTTTAAGAATGGGAACCTTTTGAAATGCAGCTATAAGTGAACGTGAAGATTAACGGTGAAAACATACCTGTGGGATCCTTAGTGCTCTCTGAGCTAGGTAGTTTTCTTGCAGGCGTTTCATTATCCAACTCGGTAACATCATAAGTACATTGATAATGTTACCTAGTTGAATAATGAAATGTCTGCAAGAAAACCACCAAGTTCAGAGAACACCAAGGACCCCAAGTTCAACTGTATTCTTTCAAAAACATGTCTTTCGTGAAAAAGAGGATATTTGTACTGTTATAAAATTAAATGCTTACTAAAACAATATGGAAGACTGACCTTTTCTATTTCTCAACATTTACTGTATTTTAGCATTTCAATAATGCTAAATTCAATAATTCAAGCATTTCAAATACAAAGAGCACTGTCTTTTCCCACATTGGAGGAAAGGAAGATAAGTGGAAAGCATTCCACTTTAAAACAAAAAGGCCCTAAAGGTTCCTTTTGACATGTCTCCAAATATTAGGCCCGCAAAGTTGCTGCCTTGGCATGAAGACAGTCCTCCAGCTGCTGGTGGTTGCCCTCTCAGGGAAAACAGGAAGACGAGGAAAGGGGAAAGAGCAGGAAGAGTGGAAGGATGCCTTCTCCTACTATTTTCCGTCTCTCCAACCATGTGTTTGCTTTCTGGAGAGGAGAGAAAACTCAGAAAACTCTCTCCAGCAAGTGCAGATGCAGAGAGGCAAAAAAGGTTGTTAGGAACAGCAACCTTTTTTATTGCTCCCATCAGGATGCTGTTTGTGTTGGAGCATCCAAAACTTTAATGGCTAGGAAGCTTTTGTTCCCTCTGGCAGCTAAAGCAGAAGTGACCACAGGCCATAGAGCTCTGTGGCCAGGTGGGAAAGACTTGCAATTTGCCAGCTTTTCTCCACCAACCCCTTCCTCCGTGCAAATCTAGAAATCTGGAAGCCTTCTTATTTCCACCAAAGTAGCTTTGATCTGGCTTCAGAGAGAACCTGCCTTATGAGGACAAGACTATCTTGGTAGCTGGCTGCACCTTTATTCGACTATGTCAAGTGGTTCTTTTTCCAAATATGCCTCCTTTGGGAACATTTCATGTGATTTTTTTTTTTAAAGGCAGTTTTTAAGAAGATTTTTTTTAAGTGCATTTCCTTTTCAAATTATTTTCTTTCCTCTCTTTCTCTTGGTTCTCTGATTCATAGGCAGCTTATATTTTAACAAAGAAAAGGAGGAAACATGAGTTGTAATTTCAGCAGAAGTATCAAAAGCACCCAAAAAAATCCATCTTCATAAAAACTGCTAACAAAGATTCTTGGGTGAAGTTTTGTTATGAAAAAGTTGAAAATTTCAGTATAACACTGGTTGTTATTTCTTTATAAGATCATCTAAGTTCATTTGTTTCTTTTGGGCGGAAAAATGAAAATGGTTTATTTTCTTTGTGATTAAGGCTGAAGAATACTTGAGGATCTTGTGTAAAATGTTTGTGTACTTTTCAGTGAAGAAAGTCCTACTGCTGTTCATGAAGAAAAGAAATTGAAATTCATATTAGCTCAATAGTTTTGGAAGTTTCAGAAGCCCATCCTTTTACAATGTTTCTGTTGGCTTAATTAAAGTACAGGTAGTCCTTGACTTGCAATTATTCTTGCAACCAGTGACTGTTCAAAGTTCACAATGGCCCTGGGGGAAAAAAAGACTTATGTCAGGGAATTGCATAGCAAGTGCCCAAATGGAATCAGAGATACTGACATGAACTTGTAGTTTCATATCAATATAGTTTACATCTATATCTTCAGCAAACAAGTTAGTCAGGCAAACAAAAGCATCATGAGGTAAATCACAGGGGGCACACAGAAGAAAAAAGGCGGGAAAACAGGGAAACCCCCCCTCCACATCCACATCAGCCAGTCACAGTACAGAGGAGCCAGAATTCTCCAACCAATCAACCACAACTGTGTGTTGTGGCTCTCTGCACAATCCCACTGCTCCAGTTACTAAATTTAAATATCTTAGCAACTTATGCCTGCTTTTCATATTTAACAACCATTGCAGCATCTCTGTAGTCACATGATCAAAATTTGGACACTTGGCAACTGGCATGTATTTATGATGGTTGCAGTGTGCCAGTCATGTGATCGCTATTTGCAACCTTCTGACAAGCAAAGTCAATGGAGAAGGCCTATTATAGAAGCCCTATTATAGAAGCCCTATACGAACATGTTGCTAACTTAACTGCACTGATTCATTTAATAACTGTGGCGAGAAAGGTCGTAAAATGGGACAAAACTCACCTAACAACTGTCTTGCTTAGCAACAGGAAATTTTGGCTCAGTTGCATCATAAGTCAAGGACTACCTATATTGCTTCAATAAGAATTCTGAATGATTTTAGAACAGCTTCCTGTTACATGATGCAAATCCAAGGAAACAATCAACTAATAGTCTAAATTTCATAGGACTTATACCCAGATGAATCAATATGGAATTAATCTTGTTTGTAGTGTAGTATGAAAAATATAGTGGATTTACCTAATAGAAATGCTTGAATTTGTGCAAGTGCCCAATCTTTTTTTTTACTAATTTTCTGTTCTGCTCCCATTTTTTGTTGCTCATAAAATAATGTCTTTTTTAAAAGTTGGAAGCTCTCCTGAACCAGTTGGATAAATAGACTGGAGGGCTGCAGCAGGAAAAGGAGGTGGCATCAGTGAATCTTGTCCACATTTTAAAAAATGAAATTACTGCTAGTGCAAGGAAACTATTTGATGTCACCCATAATCAGATGTGAAGAATTCCTCTAAAGAACAGGATCTGGGCATTTGATATTTCACTGCAGCTTCAAGATGAGACTTCATATGTAGGCATTAATTTCCATGTGCTATTTTAGGAAGGAAACTGAACTGTTGCTACCACAATTATAAACTTCAGTTTTGCAGCATTTGTATAGATAGTCCTCAATTTACAAAAGTTTGTTTAGTGACCTTTAAAAGTTACAGTGGAGTTAAAAAAAGTGACATCATTTTTCACACCTAATGACCAGTGCAGCATCCCCATGGTCATCTGGTCAAAATTCAGATGCTTGGAAACTAACTCATATTTATGGCAGTTGCAATGTCCCAAAGTCATGTCATCATCTTTTGCAAAGTCAATGGAGAAGCCAGAGTCACTTAACATCTGTATTACTAACAACTGCAGTGATTCATTTAGCAACTATGTCAAGAAAGGTCATAAAATGGGACAAAACCACTTAACAAATGTCTCACTTAGCAACAGAAACGTGCTCAATTGTGGTCATAAGTTGAGGAATAGCTGTAGTTCAAATACATTTCCACTTTAGCTTTTTTTACTCAGATATAGATATGTAGCAAAGGACTCAGCAAAATCTCTTTTTCTGTGGCTTTTTAAAATTACATTTCCTGAAAAGGATGCCAGAAGGCTGGATTGCAACCTATTAACTCAGCTTTTCCCTATCAAGGAGAAGTCAGTGGTATGAAAAATTTCTAATTGCTGCCTTGATCAAGACGGCTTGTTCTTTTTCTCCATTCTCTAGCAGACGGTACTTCAATTCTAGGATGAGCCAGGTTATTTAATGAAACTGTAGCTGTGCCTCTCCAGTTTTCTGTGACCAAATTAGACTGTGAGGTTTGGAGCTATATTTAGATAGGTGGTTGTGTGTTCACTTTTGTACTACAGGACTATTTGATGCCATTCTTTGTAACCTCTCCCTCTTTCACTTTCCTCAAGGTAACAGAAGACAAGAGCACAGCTGTCCTAGAGTTTCACAAAGTCTGTAAACATCCTGACACGCTTCCCTTGGAGAATCGTGAGGTTTCATTGCACAAGGCGGCAGGATAAGTTTCCAGACTGGCCTTGCTCATCATCTGTGAAAGAGAGCTGGCACCTGGATTGCTTAGGAAGTCTTCCAGAGGCTGGTTTGACCAAATGTCATAAGGCTACTTAACACAAGAGAAGCAACTTGACCAGTAGTATCTCAAAGAATTTGGGGTAGAATGAAATACTACACCTTGGAATGTATTTATTAACTATAAAATGTTAGCTACTCTTTATAATTTCCCCTTCTCCTTCTTCCTCCTTCTCCTTCTCCGTTAGATAAATGTTGCTGCTGCTTTTCCATAACAAGATTTATCATGTACTCTTGTTTAATTTTAACAATGAAAAACTGTTGACTCCAATTATGCACATTCTTGAGAAGGGATATGCAATAGAAAGAATCAGTGTAGTCTTAAACTAAAATGGACTCACTTGTGTCTATTAAAATTTGGAAACTGTTGAACTCAAGTTCCTTGTGTGATTTTTATTATGAAAAATATGCTTGAGCTCTTATTTGTCTATTTTAGGATTATACAATCTGCTCATTGCTTTCAGACATTCCATGAGTATTGAATTAGGCATCAAATATTTCAGGCGCAGTCATACAAGGAGACAAATGTACTTGTGGTTGCCTTTTAAAATAATAGTAATTGTGCCAAGGTTTCTAAGTGCAGACCTGGGCATCATTTTAGGCTGGAAGAGCATTGAAAAGGTTGAATGCATATTGTGAGTCCTGTAAAAATAACACTGGCCATGAGGCACAGCTAGCCACAAAGCACCATATTACAAGAAAGCATTCTTACTCTCCACTCCAAGATTTTTTTCCAAGAATTCATCAAAGTGTAATCTTTGCAGTCATTGCTGAAAATAATCACAGAGTTCAAATGCAAGAGATCAGTTCTCAATTTTAAAAAAAATCTGCTGGGACCAAGCACTTAAAAGATATCAGGAAAGAGACCTGGAGTCTCGTTGGTGCTCATAGTCACCACTTGCCTACCCAAAACCTAGGGCCATGTTGGCAAACATTTGTGCTGGCACGTGAGCTGCAGGCAAACTTGCCTCACTGCACATGCGCGTGCCTCACAGCTGATTTTTGATGGGTTTGAGGCCCTTATCAGCCTCCCAGAGGCTTCAGGAAGGCTTCTGCGGGTTTTGCAGGCCAAAAACTAGGCCAGTGTTGTCACTTCCTCTTTTTCCAGAAATACCAGAAGGAACAAAACGGGCCTAGTTTTCGGCCTGAAAAGCCTGCAGAAGCCTTCCTGAAGCTTCTGGGAGGGCGAAAAAGGTATCAAACCTGCCAAAAATCAGCTGTGAGGCACAGTGCAGGTAAGGGGGTAGTGGCGGGCGGGCAGCTGGGTATTGCGCGTGCATGCATAGGGGTGTGGGTGTGTATTGCCTTCTGGGTGCTGGAACGCGAGCGCAAGCACGGGCACAATTTTTGGCACTGGAGCCCAAAGAAGGTTAGCCACCTAGGGTATTTGAATCTCCTAAAGTGTATATGTCCAAGGCTTGCATGGTTCCCTCAGACAACAGGTTTTCTTTATCTAGTGGAAGCCTTTTTGTTGCTGTGGTTGAGTTCAGCCACATCCTCTTCTAAAGTGCTGATTGCCATCATGCGGCCTGTGCTTCCCTACAACTCCCAGAATTTCCAGCAATTGATGAGGGCACCAGACATGCAGCCATGGAATCATCCAATCTCTTGCTTCTACAGTGGCACCTCTCCCGTTCTTTTCAAAGGTCTGCTTTTTCAGACTAGGAAAAAGAACTGTCGACCATCTTTCTGGGTTTTTCTCCTGTTTGGGAAAAGCCAGGATCATTGTACGGATTCTTGAAAACATTCAGCAGTCAGTCGTATGGATAAAAGTAATTATTTTGGTGTGGATTAGAAATGATTGAATGGTCTAATCATCTCAAAATTGCTTATTGTTAGAATATTGGGTGGACATTTTAGACATTCACAGCTCTACGCAATTGAGAAATAATTGTAGGGAATTATATACAAATAGGAATATAGGAGCATATGTATATTAATATATACAAATGGGGATATATTGGTAAAAGGCTTGCTATGCAGTGCTATGTTAAACAATTGCTGATTTTTAGTTTTTATTGCATGCTATAATTTTATGACATCTTACTTTGGGGAAACAGTCAATGAGAAGGTTGAACATTGCTATGTAAAACCTCCATTTATAAGAAAAAAATCTTTTTTACAAAAACCCACATTTTATTGATTATTCATTTTCCAGATAGGGTAGGGCTATGTGGTTCCAAATTACAAAACAGTTGCCTTTAAAAAAAGACTGTAGGACTGTAAAACATATTTAGAATTCTGACCAGTTTGAATTTAAAGGACTTAAAATTTTGAAGTATGCTGCCTCAAGTATAAAGCAACTGTTTTGAGTTTGAAACAAACATGTTTTGGTCGTTTGGCAACGACCAAATTAAGAGCATGAATGTATATTTTGAAATGTTCTCTAAATCATTAATGTGAAGATAAACCCAAAGCTTGTTTTATTTGGGCAGGAAGTGTAAGAGAACTGAAATAATAAACATGAAGTAGAAGAAAACTAAGAATCAGCACTGAGAACAGGATCAGGCAAACTATAGCCTTCCAAATGACACTTTCATAATGTGTTGCCATTTTCATGCTGTCCTGAAAACTGAATCATAGTTTAGCAATTTCTAAAGGGTTATTGTATGAAAAACAGTATAATTATTCACAGCAGATTTTGTGCGGCCCATTCTGAGAATGATTTCATCCAAACTACTCAGATACCTTGAACTCATTCCTGCTCTAGGAGACTCAAGTCCAAAAATGGATAAACGACTCAACCCCTTCCATGAGAAAATGGAATGGTCCACATTGCTTTGCACTTTTATCGCTATAAGGTTAGGGTAATACCAGTAGCATTGAAAACATAGAAATGCATGCTGTGTTCCTTTCTTGACAGACAGACTTATAATAAACTGCCTCCTGTGAACCAGATCTGCATTTAACATGGAAAACAGTCTATCAGCAATTCTTCGTGTCTCAAAGGAGGGCTGAATGTAAAAATAGCATCAACTAATCCTCTGTGGTTTTGCAGACATTGTTGAATATGAGAATATGCATATGAGGAAAATGGGTTCGTGCTAAATTGCACAGAAACATTGCCTTTGGTCAAATTAAGGTTGACTGATTAGTGATGCATATTATTTGAAGCTATTATTAAATAACCTAGCAAAGTTATTGTCAATTCCACATGAGATTGTTCATATTATTAATTTGTGCCATCTCCTGAGTCAGATCAAAAATGCTGTTCATTACAATCTTTTAAAAGTTTTGAAGAATTGAAACTTGGGACTTGTGAGCTTTATCTGCTTCCAAACTGTTGAAGTTTTGCCTGTCTTTGAGTTCTATCTGTAGAGACATGGCCTTCTTGTCCCACCACTGCAAATGGTAATGACTTTGGACCTTTTGAGAAGTAATGCTTAGGCAGTGTGGGAGCTTTTATCTAACCCTCAGAATAACGTTCTTCTGATGGGCCTTTACTTTAATTACAGCTGACTTTTGCTCGTATGCTTTATCATTTTGGGTTTGGAATTGATTTGGCTGAGAGCCAGTTTGGCCAACAGTTTGAGACACTGGATTAGGAGAAGGGAAGTCCAGGTGCTACTCCTGCCTTAATTCGGGTAGTCAGCTTTTGAGGCCCGTGATTCCCTCTCAGCACTGGGAAAAAAACCATGGCAAGTGACTTCTGAAAATATTGCCAAGAAAACTGGAGGGACACGTTCTTGTTGCTAGGACCTAAGGCTAATTTGAAGCTACTGGAAAGAAGAAGAAAAAATGATTTAGCTACTCCTGATTTCTGATCCATAGATTTCTTTTTTGTATTTTAAAAAAGGTATGGAAATTGCTTTGAGAGCCTTCAAGCAGAAGGCAATATGTAAAAATAAAATCTTTAGAACAGCACAAAGTGGAGACAAGCGATAACTTGCTCAGATAATGGATGATGATTTTAAAAGAGAATGCTGCATTGCAGGGTGCTCATGCCACTGTTGTCTCTTACAATCAAGTCTGGCAGACATTTTGCATTGTTTACCAAACCTGTTAGACTAGCAGTGAAAGTATGATAAAAGCAAATGTATAATACACCTTGGGAAGCAATTGCAGTCACTTTCTGGGTTATGTAAAACTGGATTGTATCATGTCTTGGTTGCTGGAAGTTTATTTGACTCCATTGTAATTTTTACTTCAGCAGGATCATCACAGCTAGAATTGCACAAAGATTGCTGGAGTGACCAAATATAACCCTCTGGTTCCAGTGAGAGTTGCAATCATCAAAACCGGGCTTCACCCTTCTTCTGCTGTCAGAAGCTGCAATGACACCAATGATTCTGTTTTGGAGATTGAGCCCAGTACACTAGAACTCACTGACTACTCATAATTGCAAGTTCTGGGGTCAATCAAAACACCAGGCCTGCTGTTCACAAAGCTTATACTGTTGCATTTTCAAGAATGCTCAAAGGATCATATGGTTTTGTTGGAAAAGGACCATATCAGCAATATGGAACTAAGCAGTGTGTTAATAAGCCTGTAACAGTGGGCAGACTGCTTTAAAAGTATTCAATTCATTCAGATCACGGAAGATAACATCACATCTGAGCACAGAGCGATGATGTCTGAATGAGACAAGCATTTTTAATAAAAGATTGGCAAGGCTTTAGTCACATAGGAGAAGGGTGATCAACAAAAGTAATATTGCTTTAAATTTTGGAACAAAGTTAGCAAGCAAAGTCACTAAAAAAAATTATACTATAATCTTATATGTGGTATATTTTTAATTGTTACCTTTTCTGGCTCAGAGTGGTTCCCCCCAAGTTACACACATCTTGTGAAACATGCCAGTACTTTGGAGAAAACTCAGTCCTTACATTCACAATTTGCAAAATAGGGAATTTTTTTAATGACTTTTGGGCGGCCGGTGACCTAAATTTGCATTCTGGCTAATATTCTGGTAGAACACTGTTGCTGAATTATCTTTACATGCAATTGTTGATAATGAAAAGCAAAAATTTAGTGGACATGAAGCTTTGATGAAAGAAGAGAAGAGTTTACAAATTTTTTTCAAAAAATTGTAATTGGTGTTTTGAGCAAGCTTACTGTTTTTGCAAGTCGTATTTAAGAAAAAAGGATTTAAGGCTGCAATATAAAGAAAAAGTTGATTCTCTTGTATGATTCTCTTTTATATTCTGTTTGGGTCATGCAAATTATTTTTTGCCTTCTGATTGAATAGTTTGATAATACTTTATGTGACATCAAATAATATTGAGATTGAATATGAAGATGTATTTTACAAGTTAGGTCAAAGTGGAGAATCAGAGAGCTACAGAAGCAGGCTGGAGAAATATTAGCTCAGCATTCATTAATCCTGAGCAAAAGTATTTGCAATTTAATGTTCATTAAAATAACCTTTAATAGCTGAAACAATTGGATCTCTGCCACCTTATACTGTGTGTATCCCATGTATACAAAACTCTGTGTGTGTGTGTGTGTGTGTGTGTGTGTGTGTGTGTGTGTGTGTGTCATGGGAGTCATCCTGAAGACACATGAATTGTCAGCAGTTCCTGTCATGTTTGTAGCTGGAAAAGAATGTCTGAAATGATTATAGGAAACTTGCTGACATTATCCATATTTTATCAATTACATTTTCCACAATGAATAACCTAACTGAACTAATCAGCAGGTCAGTTATGAGAACAATGCATAATATATAAGCTGATGCTTTTTAAAGTTTGTTTTGAATTTTCAAAAACTATTTACGGGGCGGGGGGAGGATTTCTTCTAAATGGAAAGATCATTTAATGAAGCTGAGCATGAGTTTCACACATCCAAAAATCATAAATCAAAATGGAAGATTTTTTTTTTTAGTTGGAAGGAAGGTGAAAAGATGGCAACAGGAAATGTGTCCCTGTAACTCTTGGTTCTTACAGTTCACATAAAAAGGAGAGAGATATTAACTTCACTATCAAATTGGAATCTGAACTTTTCTCCTGGTATTCTTTCCGCATTGAATGGTCTTGTTTCGATCCAAGAGTTGGCTTGATCATTTACAAAATTTATATCCATCAAGATTTCTCATATTTTATCCTATTTCTCATTCAATTCATTAATTTCCATTGTACAAATCTCAACTATGAAGATAAATAAACTGAAGATGGAGGATAGCATTCCAAGTTGGGAATTGATCAATTTGCTGCTGCTTCTTGTTGTGCCTCTGCTAAGCAGGTCCAGGAACTTTCAAGATGGGATAAAGCAGATTTTGAAAGGTGCTGCAACTAGATGAGAGAGATGTCAAGAGGAGAGTTGAGCTTCACAAGCTAACGCAACATTGGACTGCACCATCTTATGCTTCTTAGGTGATTTTTCAAGCATCCATGCTAGTTCTCAATTTAGGGAGCCATGAAGCAGAAGTTGTAAATTTATACCACAGACTAGATAATTACAATTCAGTACATACAAAGCCATGTTGGGAAGATCAGGAACTTCAATTACCTCCATCCTGCTGCTAAAATAATAGAAGCAATGGTTAGCATTATTTTGACTTAAATATCTTGACCTTTCATCGGGAGGCGGTTTCTCCTATTCCCCCATGGTTGATTTCATGTGAGAGAATAGACTCAAGTTGCAATGGATCTCTTCAAAAACTAAAATAAAAGTAGGTTCCAGATTTATCTGGTTTTGTGGTTATTGACAAGAATTCTATCCAAACATTTAATAACTAGTATTAATTAAAATTTCAATAGGTGAGATTGGTGGACTTGTTTGGGGAGGAGATGTCCATTCATGAATTGTTAATGGTGATATATATATATTCATACATACATGCATGCATCCATACATATGTCTACATATAATACACATCTCATTCTGTTGTTCGTGTGTGTGCGCGTGCGTGTGTGTGTGTGTGTGTGTGTGTGAGAGAGAGAGAGAGAGAGAGAGAATGTGAGAGAGAATAAGAGAGCTTTATTTTGCCAATTGGGCCTGCAATGTTTGCTGACATTGATCCATCTTTTAGGTCTCTTTCATGGACACTTTACCAAGTGGGGTCCATTCTATAACTGCCTTGGTCCACCTGCCATCAGTTCTTCTTGCTATGTGACCAGCCCACTTCCATTTCAATTATTTTACTCTCTTGATGATATCCTATACTTTCATTTGTTCTCTAATCCATGTGCAGGTTTGTCTTGTGTTAGCCAGCATGTATCTATCTATCCATGGCTCTTTGCGCCACTCCTAGCCTTTGTATTGATTGTGAGGTTAGTGTCCATGTTTCACCAGCATATATTAGACACACGCACATACACACACACCTCCAACAGAATGAGACAGAATTACAATCTATTATAGTAAAATAAACTAAATATGATAAAAGGAAAATAATCAGTTGTGGAAGATATGTTGTAGAATTGTTTTCATGTTGTCCAATCATACTCTACATATTAAATTTTCTAGAATCAAGTTTCTCGACGGTGTCCAACTTTATGATGAGGTTATCTGAACAACTCCAGTGTAATGAAATGCAAAAAAGGAAAAAAGGTAATAAACAAGCACTGCAGCCTTCACTGTGGACCCAGGTAAATATGTGAACTCCTAAACTGGAAGATTGACTTCAATTAACCCAGAGGGGATAAGAATAAAAACAGGCCAAGGCATGTTGAGGACTATGTTCCCTGGATCCTTATCCCAGTCCCGCTCCTGACAGACGTCATATAAGTACAGTCAATGCCATTTCGTTCGCATACCTCAGTCTGAACCCTAACTGAAAGGGATCCAAATACGTCATGTCTCTGGAGCTATTGCACAACCATTTTGTCCACAGTCTTAATGGTACATTGAATGCATCAGGGATGGGTTATTTAAGAAGCATGCATCATATAAAAAGAAAGATGGTCAAGTGTGGCTTACGAGACTATGGAGAATGGTTGATATAAACCACATTTAATTAAATTGCCCCCTTTCCCCCCCCTCTTCTCTCCTGCCCTCAGTTTCTTGCTAGTCCTTACTCTTTTTCTGCACATTGACATAACTTCTTTCCCCTAAAAGGAATAGCATGATGGGCATGCTTGCCATTTTTGAACAGAAGAATATGAATCATATCAGCTATTTTGCAGCAGCAACTGCCCCATTCCAAGTAACAAGCCTGATCTGGCATCTAATGGACCAAAAACCTTAGATCAGTAATTCTCAACATGTGGTCTGCAGACCCACTGAGGGTCCATGATGCCATGGGGTCTGTGAAGTCTTGAAGAAATGTTACGATTTAAATCTTGAATTAAATCTTGGGGGTCTGGGGTCTGTGCCACAAAAGATTTAAAGGGGTCGATGGTGAAGAACAGGTTGAGAACCACTTTTGTTAGATAGAAGAGCGTATGCTTTAATGAGCACAACCCAGCATTGAAATAAGTTGGTAGGCCTGCCATATTGCCTGAAGACTTTAGGATTGCACAGACCAATACTTTCAGAGCTACGAAGCCTGGTCATTGGGAATGTCTTCAAAATTCATAAATGCAAATTTCTTCTGGTGAAGCAGAAGCAAGTCTACATACTGTATTTCTAACAGCTACCTGAGGATTGGGTTGAATGCTGAACGTTTGAAGTGATGTCCCTTCCCCCACACTCCTACTGTGCAAATTGTATAGGTTTACTGCTGTTAAAGCTAGTTTTTCTTGCTCATGTCAGATCTGAAAATAATTAGTTTCAATTTTAAAGGAGTCTGACAATTTTAATCTGTGTTTAACCCTTCCACTTTTACATTCATTTTATCTGCATTCTGTGTCAAACATTGCATCGTAGCCCCTTCTGTGCCTTACAGCCAAAAAGGTGGGCTGAAAATTGTATAAATAAAAGAAAGAAATGTTCTGGAAATTATTGTAGTTTTCTTCTGAGACATGCATTTTGATAGAAAAATGTATGTGCTTGTAAGCTTTTTTAAAAGGAAGATTATAAATGAATAAAAATGAAGAGAAAGAAAGACAAAGAAATCAAGAGAAAGCTAAAATACAGGAAATGAAAGAAAAAAATAGAAAAGAAATAAAAAATATACAAAGAAGTAGCTTTCAATCTTCTTCACAACAATTACAATTTTAAATGTTCCTTTTAATCTATAGTTACAACATAATTTTGTTTCTATAATCTATCCTGTCCAATCATCAAAACCATATATAAGTTCATTTTTTTCTGTTTCATGCAAAAAGTACATAAGGGGTTTCCAATCAGCAATAAATGGGTATATTGTTTTTTCTCTGATCAAAGAAGTCAGTTTAGGCATCTTAGCAAGTCTGGTCATTTTCACCAAACATTCCTTCATTGTGGGCTATGCTGAATCTTTCCATCTTGGTGCATACAATAACTTCGCTCAGGTTATCACGTACAGAACCAAAGTTCAGTATTTTTTCCCAATTGTTTGTCCACCGATCCTAAAAGACACACCTTTGTTCTCTATTGAATATTCATCCATAAAATCTTCTGAATCATGATGTGTGTTTGAATCTAGAATTTTCTGTCTTTTTTACATGTTTGCCAAACATGGTAAGCATTTTTAAAGAATATTTCTAACATGCTGGTTTGAAAGCAGTTTCTCTCAACCCGTTTGTGCTTCAAGGAGTCAAGATGGTAACTGGCCTTGAATGGTTAAAGCCCTGCCCTTTTTCAGAGCTTTCAAAACAGCACGCCTGGCACCCGCTAGTGGGCTGGACTGGAGGTTGAATGGGGAATGGCACTGCAAATTTTGCTTTGGAGGGTTGGAAAACTGCAAACTTCATCAGAGCAAAACATATTTTCCACCCAGAGGTGGTATTCAGCAGGTTCTGACCAGTTCTGGAGAACTGGTAGTGGAAATTTTGAGTAGTTAAGGGAACCGACAAATATCACCTCTGACTGGCCCCACCCCCATCTATTCTCTGAGTCCAAGCTGATCAGTTGGATCTTCTTTTGTTGCCCTGCACAGGAGAACAGAGCTGGAAAGCAGGATATTGGGGTAGGGAGGGAATGGGGATTTTGCAGTAACCTTCCCGTGGGGTGGGGTGGGAATGGAAATTTTACAGTATCCTTCCCCGTCACACCCACAAAGCCACGCTCACCAAGCCACACCCACAGAACCAGTAGTAAAAAAATTTGAATTGCACCACTGCTTCCACCCTCTGCCTGCCTCTTGTCTCCACAACATGAGCTGAATAGGCCAAGATCTCACATTTTTCCCACTCTGCCTGGGCATGCTTGCTGGATAGAAATCTGAACAAATGAAAATGTATGATTTTTTTTAAATTTTTATTGATTTTTAAAACAAACATGAACAAACAAACATAAAAACATCAAGCCATCTTCCATACATGGTGTGCCGGTTGGTTTACAAATTGTTTTGTGCTTCCATTTCGTAGTCTTCAATTACAATTACATTGTATATATTCTCGTACTTTCAATCAAATATTAAATACATTAATATCATTATTAATCAATCATTTGACTATACTTTTATTCATTCATGTTTTCCGAAATAATCATATTTTACTTAATTTGTTTTATGATGGTTCATATTATCATCCCAAATCTATCCTCAAATCATTTTGTAGATATAATAAGAAAAGAATACATCTTTATATATTTATTATTTTCTAAGAATCTACATATTTCATTACTATATTTTATTGTCTAACCATTGATAGAATAGATCCCAAATTTAATAAAATTGTTTATCATCTTGTTCTCTAATTTCAAATGTCAATCTACTCATTTCAGCACATTCCAATATTTTCTTAATGATTTCCTCCTGTGATGGTGTTTTCTCATTTTTCCAGTTTTTAGCAAATACAATCCTAGCTGCTGTTAATACATTTATAATCAGGTATTTCAAGTCTTTACTATATATTTCAGGTAAAATTCCCAATAAAAATATCTCTGGTTTCAAATCTATATGCTTTTTTGTCATTTTTTCCAACCACGTGTGGATTTTAGTCCAATATTTCTTAGCATCCACACATGTCCACCAAATGTGGTAATATGAGCCAGGTGTCTGATGACATTTCCAACACTTTTCGGACTTATTCTTGAACATTCTTGCTATTGTTGTCGGGAGAAAGTGCCACCTGTAAAACTTCTTACACAAATTTTCTTTATATGCTGCTGACATTGTCATTTTATAATATTGAGACCACAATTTTTGCCCTTTCTCTAAATCAATCCTATATCCAAAATTCTTCCCCAAAGCAATCATAGTTTCTTTAACTTGTTCTTCTAGTTTAATTTGTAATAAATATCCATACAATTTTTTAATCACCTTTTCATCAGGACCTGTCAAAATCTTATCTAAATCAGTCAATTTATCATAGAAATCTTCTGTTTTAGAATCTTTATCTTACCTTGAATGTATTTGCGCATATGAAAGCCAATTCATCTTTCTACCTTGTTCCTCTAATTTTTGCATAGATTTAAGTTTACCCTTTTCATTCAATATTTCCTTTCTGGGCCAGCTGGATAAACAAGCTTGTCCAAGCAGAGCAGGAAAAATGTGAGCCATTGCAGATCTCTTAATAGTTGTGAGAACCAAATTTAACACTTGGTTCTCACAAGCGGGGCTGAACTGGCTAGATAACAACCTGTCAAAAACTATTGTAGAGTTGCTGTCATGAGCAGATATGAAAGTTTTACTTTAATGTTTGAGAATGTCTTTTGCATGCTATTGCTTTTCCTAAACTTTTAACATTAAATTATCGTCTGGATTGTGAAGTCCTTAGCGCTCTCAGCTTTGTTCTTTGTCTGCACAGCTCACCTATTGGCTCTGATGATATAACCTAGTCAGGTAATGAAATGTCTACAAGCAAACAAACAACTTGGAGAGCAGAATACCATAGTTCAGTCCTGAGCTCAGAGGTGGTATCCAGCAGGTTCTGACCAGTTCTGGAGAACCGGTAGCAGAAATTTTGAGTAGTTCAGAGAACTGGCAAATACCATCTCTGACTGGAGATTTTACAGTATCCTTCCCCTGCCACGCCCACAGAACCGGTAGTAAAAAAATTGAATCCCACCACTGGCTGAGCTATATACAATTTTTTCCACTGGTATTTTTTTCAATATCATGACATTCTTGCCAGATGACTTTTCTGACACGATGCTCAAAGGCTACAACCATACATATTCATTTATCCAGATTTCCAGCTAGTTTTGTAGAGGCTACATCATGTCCTGTTATTCGATAAGCACCTAAACATACTAAAATTCAGATCTTTCTCAGAATCTTTTTGATGCTCAAAAAACATGGCATCTCTTTATGATAGAAACTAACAGGCTTGTATCATCTTATGCAAATCCTTTTGCTTTGGTTATTTATCCAAATACAAGTAGACCTAGATTTATGACCATAATTGAGCCCAAAATTTCTGTTGTTAAGTGAGACAATTGTAAAGTGAATTTTACGACCTTTCCTGGTTAAGTAAATCAATGCAGTTGTTAAATTAGCAACCTGTTTGTTAAGTGAATCTGGCTTTCCTATTGACTTTGCTTGTCAAAAGGTCGCAAAAGGTGATCACATGACTCTAAGGTCACAGCAACAATCATAAATATGAACCAGTTGTCAAGCAACTGAATTTTGATCACATGAGCCATGCCCAACTAGTCACATGACCACCGAGCCACACCCACAAATTAGGCCATGCCCACAGAACCGGTTAGTGGTCCCTGGGATTTAAAATTATGAGTTTGGTGGTCCCTGAGGTCCAAAAGGTTGGCGATCCCTGATCATGAGGATGCTGGAAAGGTCATAACTCTGAAAAACAGTCATAAGTCATTTTTTTCAGTGCTGTTGTCACTTTGAAAGGTCACTAAAGGAACTGTTATAATTCGAGGAGTACTTGCAGATGAAGTATGAAGAGTAATGAGATTCCTCAGAATCAATGGCAAAACAGAACTTCTGATTTGTAGATGTCAAACTGGAAATGACAGCAGTAGACTCTTGGAGAACAACAGGATTTTCCTTGTTGTGTGTGTGCTCTGATGCAAGCCTGCAAATAATTATTTTATTAATCTGCATTAAGATTTTATATAAAATAAAATAAAAATAAAAAAAATATGTTGGTATGGATGTGTTACCAAAACAACCTTGCGATCTGGATTTGGGAACCTATCGCAGGCAAGAGGAAATAAACAGCATCAAGAAGAAAAACACTATGATGTAGGGTGACTTGAGTGGGAGGTTGGACTAGATGACCTACAAGATCCCTTCCAACTCTGTTAATCTGTTAAAACTGATTCACTGTTGGTTCTCCCAAACCTAAATCAGGGTATAAAAGGAGGTCTGAGTACATTAAAACAACGAAAAGCTGTCGCTTGGGGAAAGTAATGTGGAATTTTTCTGTGAAATACAACCTGAATTTCAGTAGGACTTGGAATGTAGAATGCTGGATATCGGTCTAGTCAAAGGGACTGGATTGCGTAGTTTCCAACTGTAGCCAAAAGACTATTGTGCAACACGTTTTTCTTGCTTAAGAATGATCCTTTTTTCCTCTCTCTCTTGCTCTCTTTAATTACATTAGAGGCCATTAGCATTCACCCTTCATGATGCAGAAAGCTAAGTCAACTTTCACATTATTTCCTGGAATGATAAGGGTGTTTTTTTTTCCATTCCAAGTCAGATCACTGTGTGGCAACCAATACAGCCTTCCCTTGTGCACATTGTAGTCATTGTATGCTATTTTTCCACTCTCAAAATTCAACATTTTCCCTCACTTCTTCACTGGAAAATACTCATTCAACATTAATATGTATCACCTCTTCTCTTTGCCTTTCTTTTTTGCTCTCACAGGAAGCAAGTGTGTTCTCCTGGAAAATGATTGTAACATAGGATCATTTGTAGTATTGTGGTTTATAACGGATGCCAAACTCAAAGCTCGAGGGCCAGATGCGGCCCGTAGGGTCCTTAAATCTGGCCCATGGGGCCACCCTGGAAATAGCAAAGGACCGGCACACGGTGCCTCTGACAGTGAAAATGGAGCTCAGGAGGACCATGTGCAGCCCTTGCAAGCTTTGTTTTCACTGGCAGAGGGTTGCAGGAGGTAGTCGTAGCTTGAAACAGAGTTCTTGAGGCTGCGTGTAATTCTCCTGAGCTCAATTTTCACTGGAAGAAGGTTCAGGAAGCCATCACAGACGGAAAGGGAGCTTGAGGGACTGTTTTCACTGCAAAGCACTTGGGCCACCACAGGACCCCCTGACATAAGTGACTTTGAGCTGGCCACGTCCCCCAAGCCCCGCCACTGAGGTCAAACACAACCCTGATGTGGCCCTCAATGAAATTTAGTTTGACTCCCCTGGTCTATAAAATTCTTCACTCTTTGGGCTCTCTGTTTTCAGGAAATTAAACCTGGCCCAGCTTAATGCCCATTAGCATTACTTAGATTTATTATTCCATAATATGAAATTGGGATTGCAGCTGTGGTTCCCAGAAGCCCTAAAATATCCTGGTCATTAGCTTCTAATACTTGCCTATGTGGCAATGACAGCAATCATGCTTTTTGTTAAAAAAAAATCCTTGAACTATTCTCCTACTCCCATTTTACTTGTCAATATTCAATTTAATACTGCATGTCCAGAAGTTGGTGGTGGAGAAGACTCTCAAGAGTCTCTTGGATTGCAAGGAGACCAAATCAATCAATCCTAAAGGAAGTCAAGTCTAACTGCTCTTTGGAAGGACAGATACTGAAGCTGAAGGTCAAAGACTGGCCATCAAATAAGAAAAGAGGACTCGGAAAAGATCCTGGTGTTGGGAAAGACTGGAGGTGAAAGGAGAAGGGGATGAGATCAGAGGTGGTATTCAGAAGGTTCTGACCAGTTCTGGAGAACCAGCAAATATCACCTCTGACTGAAGATTTTACAGTATCCTTCTCCTGCCATGCCGACCAAACCACAACCACAGAACCGGTAGCAGGGATGGGATTCTACCAGTTCACACCTATTCTCTAGAACCGGTTGTTAACATTTTAAGCAATTGGAGAACCGGTTGTTAGAAGAAATTACTGGACTAATCCTGTAAGGAAGACAGGAAGGAAACATTCTGGTGTTGCTTACAGAAACTGCCTCTCCATTAACCCTTATGACATTCTTGGCAGGACTAGACTTCCTGTCTTAGGAACTTCTCTGGAGTTTTTTTCCCCTCCTTTTCTGGTACTTTGCTTGTGTGGAATGACCATTCAAAGTTACAATGGCACTGAAAAAAGTGACTTATGACCATTTTTCACACTTACAACTGTTACAGCATCCCCACAGTCATGAGAGGCCAAGTGAGGAGATGCATGCCTCGATGTGAATGATGTTGAGTTGGCCACGCCCAGTCAATAACATGACCACCAAGCCCTATCCACCCAGTCACATGACCACCAAGCCATGCCACCACCTAAGCCATGCCCACAGAACCGGTAGTAAAAAAATTTGAATCCCACCAGTGCATGAGATGGTTAGATAGTGTCAATGAATATGAATTTGGGCAAATGCAGAAGACAGTGGAGGACTGGGCAGCCTGGGGTACTATGGTCCATGGGGGTTGCGAAGAGTCAGACACAGCAACTGAACAAGTCCAGAAATTGGGAAAGTGTGTGCATGTACATGTGTGTGTATGTAAGAGAGAGAGAAGAATTTGGAGTTCGCTATAAAATTGTCTATGGTTGGCACATACTCTCATAGAACACTGATGAGCCTTTAAATTTCAGGTATTCCTCAATGTTCTCTCTCTCTCTCTCTCTCTCTCTCTCTCTCTCTCTCTCTCTCTCTCTCTCTCTCTCTCTCTCTCTCTCTCTCTCTCTCTC
>BLBF01000016.1:33678940-33691294 GCA_015471245.1 Laticauda colubrina | reverse complement strand
CTCTCTCTCTCTCTCTCTCTCTCTCTCTCTCTCTCTCTCTCTCTCTCATTAATAAGTATTAAGTATTAATATATGCACAACTCATTCAATTTTATAGTGTTTGAATTCCTACCATGCTTTATTATTCCTTATGTGCAAGTAATTGGATGGCAAACCTGTACTCTTTTGCATCCTGAATATACCAGGATGTTTCAAGAAGATGCTTAAAAGCAATTATATTTTTCAAATACCCACTTACTATCCGCAGTGAGTGGCTCTAAGTAAACCATGAATCAATTGCTAATTAACTCTGTGTCTTGCCTGCAACAAAGCAATTGGTTTTACTTCCTGCTTCATTGCACACTTCATGCATATATAAATTGCTCTGGCTTTGTTACTCATCTTCTACTAAATTTGAGCTGCTTCAAAACTATATATCTCTAAATTGTGTATCAGTGATTGCTGATCTCTTATTCTTCCTGGAAAACCATCTCGACTTAAAATGTGCTAGACTTAGAAGGAAAGAGTCTGTTCTAGTTCTTAATCACAGCTAAGAACTAGTCTTTAGATATACAGATGGCTGAGCACATTTGATTTCCCTTCAGTTGTGTTAGGAGCCATCTCTGTCCAAATGGCTGTCTTTGTAGATAAAAGATTTCATCTTAGCTGGGAATTATTGAATATGATACATATGAAGGATACTAGGGGTGGGATTCATTTTTTTTAACAACCATACCTGTGGGTATGGCTTAGGTGGTGGGCATGACTTGGTGGTCATGTGACTAGGTGGATGTGGCTTGGTGGTCATGTTATTGACTGGGCATGGCCAACTCAATAACACTCACATTAAGGCACACATCTCGTGGCTTCCTGGCCTCTCATGGGGATGCTGCAACAGTCGTAAGTATGAAAAATGGTCATAAGTCACTTTTTTCAGTGCCATTGTAACTTTGAATGGTCACTCCACACAAGCAAAGTACCAGAAAAGGAAGGAAAAAAACTCCAGAGACATTCCAGAGACAGGAAGTCTAGTCCTGCCAAGAATGTCATAAGGGTTAACAGAGAGGCAGTTTCTATAAGCAACACCAGAATGTTTCCTTCCTGCCTTTCCTACAGGATTAGGCAGTAATTTCTTCTAACAACTGATTATCCGAACTGCTTAGAATGTTAACAACCGGTTCTAATGAAGGTGCGAACTGGTAGAATCCCACCCCGAAGGATACCATCTTGGGCTCATGCTCAAATATTAAGAAAATAAGAACAGTTAAGGAGGAGAAAACATGCATCCAGTAGAGTTTGTATGAGATTACTTATAAAAATGGAAGAGCTAACCAAAAAAAAGACATATTTCATCAAAACTGGAGGCCAGAATACACCCCAAACTTAGTATACAACTAAGGAAAATAAGTAGTTGATTCTTGTGAATGTTTGTGGTTGGAAAGTTGCTCAGCCTACAGAACCATAGGATTCTAGAAGAAACATATTATCTGGACCCTTTTCAATAAGGACTCAAACTGGTTCTAGTTCTATGTCTTTGGCAGATTCAGGATGATGGCAGTACATCCTTTTTGGCCCTCCTGGATCTTGTAGAGGACTTCAGCACTATTAATTATAGTATAATGGCCAGCTCATGGGTTTGGGAGTGGAGGCATAATCCAGAAAGGAGTCATTCAAAAATTTGAGTTCAGGACAACTCTAGAGAATATTTTAATTTAAGATCATTATGCTAAATATTTCAAGATATCATCAAGATATGTTCAAGTGAGAAAGAAGGGAGGGAGGGAGGAATGAAGGGAGGAAATTTTTCACTTTATTTCTTTAAAAACATTCCCTTAGTAAATTTCAAGGGAGGGAGGGAGGAAAGAAGGAGGAGATGATAGAGTTGTGGGACATTTTTGTCAGGAGAAAATGAAGTTTTCATTGAACATGGTAAACTAGAATTTTAATTAATTTGTTATGCTTACAATGCTAAGATTTGTATTTTATACCTATCGTGAAAACTTTGTTTGATTTATAAAGTTTTGTGGCAATTTACACTGCTGCTTTGAAATAATTGACTCATGTTTATTTTAAAAGGCTCTTGTGACAGCTTTAATATATATGGATTAGATCAGCCTTTCCAAATGCTTGTGCTGAGTGGATCCAATATAAAATCCAATATACACTGAAGACATTTCACTGAGAAAGGCAGTGGTAGATTCTGCTTTTTCTGGATCAGTCACAACTAGAGAGAAAGTGTTTTGGTTTCTTTATTAATTTTTACCCCAATAGATTTTTTTTTCAAATTCAAGTTTCCAAGTTTTTTCTATTCCATATACTTGAAACAACCTCTCGTTTTCAGCTAGCATACTTATCTATGACCTGTTTTTAAAATATTTCTTTAAAAAAAATCTGGAATGAAACAGAATATTGTGAAATCAATAAGCAACCAAGCTTATATGCATATTATGGGGACGGCAGGGTCAGTTCATGTCCAGATTGCAAAATACTCATCATATTTCCTTATTTTAGCCCATCAAGCTTAATAGATTGAAACAGTTTCAAAATTACCTGCTTGTAGAATGAAAATTATTCCTACCGGAAAGCAACTTCTATATTTAGACTATCCTCCAGGTAAGTAGGTAGTTTAAAGAAAACTTGTTTGTTGTTTCTTAGGAGCATTTCCATCTTGGTTCCCATGTTATACGAACCCATGGATTGTATAGAGTTTGCAGTACATACTTAGTAAAGAGAGCATCACGTTTTATGGCAGTTTACACTACTGAGGCTGAGTGTTACATGGACTTTTAAAAAATGGGCATATATATAGCTGCAGAAAGTGGGAGGTGTTACAGGTAGTCCTTAACTTACAACATTTGTTTAGTGACTGTTCAAAGTTACAACGGCCCTGAAAAAAAATGCCTTATCACCGTTTTTCACACTTACGACTGTTACCGCATCCCCACAGTCACATGATCAAAATTCAGAATCTTGGCAACTGGTTCATATTTATGACAGTTGCCGTGTCCCAAGGTCCTGTGATCACTTTTTGTGACCTTCTGACAAGCACAATCAATGGGGAAGCCAGATTCACTTAACAACCTTGTTACTAATTTAACAACTGCAGTGACTCACTTAACAATTGTGGCATGAAAGATCATAAATTGGGGCAAAATTCACTTAACAAATGTTTCACTTAAGCATCAGAAATTTTGGGCTCGATTGTAGTCGAGGACTATCGTATTTTTAAAAAGGTACACATGCATATCTTGATACATGTACACAAACATATACAAATCACTCATAAATACACAGTCCACACTTTGTTGTCTGACACCTGCACATTGCAGTGTAATCACAGCAACAGGAATGACATCTGGAAAATTGGCTGTGACAGTCTGTTTTTGAAGGACAGACTACTAATAAAAGGCAATATTTGTAGCTCAGGATTCAACTGTGGGATCCTTGGTGCTCTCTGAGCTTGGTTGTTTTCTTGCAGACATTAGCAAGAAAATATCTGCAAGACAGCAACCAAGCTCAAAAAGAACCAAGATTGCTGTTTTCTGTCTCAGATAACAAGAGGAACTTGGCAACAAGGGAAAAATGAGTAAAACTTTATGCAGAGGGGACATACATGGATATAAGGAAGCAGGGCAAGCACACAAGATGGCAGACAGGAGTGAAAAGGTTGAAGGAGATGCGGAATGCAGTTGCACTTCTGCTAAGCCATAAGTTAGAGCTGATACACATCATAGTGGCTGAGATCATTCCATCTTCTCAGCTGAATCAAACATATGCCCTTATGGCTGGTTGTCAATCCAGTTACTTTTTTCTGAAACAACATGGGAAACAAACTGGGATGACCAAAGGGAGGAGAGGGTGTGGCTACTCAGCCCAACACAGTCCACACAGAAGAGCTAAACTAACACACAAGGTACAGAGCTGGGACTAAAAAAGAAAATCAATTTCACCTCTTTATTTCTGGACTTGATTCAAACCCCACATTTATAAAAAGACGAAGCATTTGGCTGTTCAGTTCTTGCTGAAATCAAATAGGGAGGAAAATCTGATTTAGTTCTTTGTTTCAATAATAAACCATTTTCACTATTTTCAGCTATAAGGTGTGGCTATTTTCTTCCTGTGATTACAGGTACGTAGATTGGGTTTGAAAAATGATCTGTTACTTCTATAATGGTAGCATCCTGATTTTCAATTTATTTGCATGCTTCTCTTCCAGGGAGATCTCATTATTGTAACATTTTACATATTCTTGTTAATTACTGTTGGTATGTCATTAAATAAAATAAAAAATTGAAATACAAAAAAAATCAGAAAATAAACAGGAAACACATTATTTGCCAATGTGCACTTAAATATATTTATATACACATATTTTACGTGAGACTCAGATTTCCCCCTTGCAATTTTTGCAGTTGAGCAAATTTATCATTCCAAACCTTTCAAGTCTTTTGAAAGAATGGATGAAAACAATTTTCCTAAGTTACCTGATGACATAAAAATCACATTCAGCCAACAAATAAATAACAATGAACAAAATGTACAAAAATGTTGGAAGACATAATTGTTGCCTGCAGATATAATTCATAAATCTTGTTCTGTAGATGTGGAGATGGCTTTAATGTTTCCTACAACCTAAGCTGCAGGTTCTATATATTTATTTAGGAGTAAATTGAAGCAATCATTGCCTCCAATTTTTGCATGAGATTTATTTTGTATGTCATTTATCTTCTTTTGCCCTAAATTCAATGTCTCTCCAAAACAGGCAACTTTTTCAAGATATTTTAAAGGAGGGAGGTGGGTGGAGAATTGAAGCAGCTATTGGAGGCAATTGGTAGAGTTTTAGAAAGTGAGCACCCACCCCTCTCCTAGAAGAATGAAATATTTTAGGAAATATTTAAAAAGGCAGGATAAAATATTTCCCCTAAAAGAGAAATAAAAATATTAAGGGAGACAGAAACTTAGAGCACCAGCCTCAGAGCCTCATAATAGGATTAACCCACTACCATCTAACAGCAGAGCTCACCACATTGCACAATCTCCTAAAGACATTGCATTACCCTCCAAACTTTAAACAAACTACGCTCAGACAAACTCCTAGGATTTGTACATTGGCCCTTGGGAGTCTGACAACAATCAATAAAATACATGTCATTGTACAGGAACAGGAAGTTAAAGCCCAAGAGACAGTTTAAATACCCACCCGCTCTCAACTCCATGTGGTCAGTTGCACCAGAATCATGTGCTTGGTGGTTCTGCTTCATCATTAAACCATCTTTCCAACCAGTCTTCAGCCTCCATTTTGTTTCCAGTGCCTTTCTCCTGGTTTAGAACTGAACCAGATGGATATTTCTCCCAACAGAGTGGTCCAAAGGCATCACATATTATATGATCTGAGGTATAGTGTTGATGACTTTCAAGATCAGCCTTTCAGTATTACAGGAGGATATTAGAGTCTAATGCTCCTGTGTCTAGTCACCCCAGCTATCGGATCTCTCATGCACCACCTTCAGCAAGGAACAAATTTGGGATTGCTGCATCCACTTTGCCCAAGACTTTGCATCCACCTAAAGTGCAATGTTTAGGTGCTACTTCTTTCCCACTATACATTTGTGAGGGTGGATCAAACTTCGCAATGGTAGACTGATGGCCCATCTCTTGCCAATCAACCGGTGTTCCAAATGAGAAGATATTCTCTAGGGCAGTTATGGGTGGATTCCTAAGAATAACCTTTCCCAATGGACTATTCCTTCATATAATTTGGGGAAAAACCTAAAGGCTAGACTCTTACATAAGCTCCTCTCTAAAATAGGTCATTCCATGTGCTCTGGATCTGACATTTGACACCACATGTAGCAGAATCATCATGAAGACAGTTTTTTTGGAAGCAGCTGAGCAGAACATTATAACCCAAACAAAAAGACGCTTGGTCATTGCTTCTTCCCCTCACCCCCTTTTCCTTTTCAATCAGTTCACTGCTAAGGGAAACTTGGAGTTCATATGTGCAACACAATGGCTTTGTCTCCAAAAGAAAGTAAATAACTGTATGCACAAGGATGTTTTATACAGAAGAAATACTGGAGTTGGGACTGCAAATGCCAAGTACACACTGAGCTGTAATGGCCCAGTGGTTAGAATGCAATATTGCAGGCTAATTCTGCCCACTGCCAGGAGTTTGATTCTCACTGGCTCAAAGTTGACTCGGCCTTCCATCCTTCTGAGGTCAAGTGAAATGAGAACCCAGATTGTTGGGGGCAATCTGCAGACTCTTTAAACCAATTGGAGAGGGCTGTAAAAGCACTGTGAAGCGGTATATAAGTCTAAGTGGTATTGCTATTGATTTTGGCTGCTTTGTTCAAGTGTCAAGGAGAATCTACTCCCTGCATGTTTGTGTGACAATCTGAATATTCAGAGGGTATAAAAGTGAAAATGAAGACACTATTTAAGATTGTTTTGGAAGCTTTATCCTTTCTCTTATTCTGTGCCTGTCTTCTGCTTAACATTTGCTACACTGGGTTTGGGAATGTGTATGTGCTTACATTTTTTAATAAACTCCATTACTTAACTTAAAAAATTATTTTAAAATTATTTGAATCAACACAGCAACAAAGTCAGGAATGGGAAGACACAGTAAATCAAATGTTTTTATGTGTCTGTTCATGCATCTGGCTGCTTCTGATTTAGCTGGCAGCTTGTGCTGTTAGATGTCATACAGTGTTAATGCCAGTGGAAAAGATACTCTGTCTCTCCTCTCTCTCTCTCCCTCTCCGCCCCCCCAGATATCCATCAATCATATCTATTTATCTATCCATCCTATTCTGTTCTGTTCTGTTCTATTCTATTCTATTCTATTCTATTCTATTCTATTCTATTCTATTCTATTCTATTCTATCATCTATTTCCATCATGTATCATCTCTTAGCTGAGCATCCTAGGAAATTTATAGAGAGAATTAAATGATTTATTTAGCCTTAGACATTTGAATTGTTTTTCTTTTAATGTTTCTTCAAATGTTGTACAATTAGCTAGCTGGTAGCACATGTTCCCTTTTTTATTCTGGGTGGCTCTGGCCATAAAACTTGAGAGAAAGAAGCTGGTTCCAAGTTTCCATTGCCTCCTGAAGCGATGAAAAACAAATTTTTTCATCAAACTATTAAGCCTTTTCAAACTATTTCAAATTTAGTTTCATGGCTATGCTGCTGTATTTTTCCACTCAGACATTTGGAATAGGGTTGATTTCAGTGGTGGGATTCAATTATTTTTTACTACCCATTCTGTGACTGTGGCTTGGTGGGTCTGGCAGGGGAAGGATACTGTAAAATCTCCAGTCAGAAGTGCTATTGGCCGGTTCTCTGAACTACTCAAAATTTCCGCTACCAGTTCTCCAGAACCTGCTGAATTCCACCTCTGGTTGATTTGTTCTAAACTGAAAACAAAGCATGTGTTCTATTCCAGGCACTTCTCTGGAACAGTATTAAGCATGAAAGTTTGGTACACAAAGTGCATGCTAGTAAATCTAGCATTCTCTAATAATAAATTCTGGATTCTAGAGCACTACATGCATGGGGTGATACGTATGAGATGGTGGACATTATAACCAGTGTTGGAAGAAAAATCCAGTCCGATTCCAAACCGAGAAAAAGATGCTGTAAATAAATGGAGGCAGCCTTCAGGAAAGAAAGTCTCTGTTTATTTGGATGATAGAAACTTCAGTGAAAGCAGTAGGTTTCTGGGATGACTGGCAAAATGGTTTTGAGAGTAGGTGGGCTGTAATACATTCTTTGTGGCTTTGTGATTGAGATGCCTGTTCCAGAGGTGATATTCAGCAGGTTCTCACCAGTTCTGGAGAACCAGTAGCAGAAATTTTGAGAACCGGCAAATATCACATCTGACTGGAGATTTTTCGATATTCTTCCCCTGCCACACACACCAAGCCATGCCCACAGAACCAGTAGTAAAAAAATTTGAATCCCACCACCGGCCTGTTCCTGTAGAAGAAAGTGTCCTTTAATGTTTTAATGGCTGTTGCCAGATTCCTATGGGGTCATGTAGGGGTTATGGCTGGCTCTACAAACAAGAAGGGAAATGCAAATCCTAGGTGTTTGTCTGAGCTAATCTTTTCAGCTTTGGCTTGCCTAATTTTGTTGCTTATTTGGAGTCTCTTTGCTTATGAATAGATTGGCCCAGTCTTTCTGAATAGATACAAAATCTCCATTCCTAAAGGCTAGGTCCCACTGGCCAACAGATGCAAAACATGTACAAAAAGGACACAGCAGACGAGCAAAATTTTGGGGGTGGCTCCATCCATTGTCATCCGCTCCAAAAAGTGGTGAAAATTTGCATAAACAGAATGGAAAAGAAAGGAAAAGAACGGACGTGGGTAGTATGTAGCGGGGATGTTAAACGGATGTTCATAGGAAGCCTAGAGGATGTATATAGGATGCAAACTGTTCACTGTGCATCCTTTCTATTTCCGTGCTACTAACGCTGTGTAGATGTTCCGTGTACCTTTTGTTTCCTCCCTCTTTCCATTTTCAGCTGCAGCGGATGTGAGTTGCGAGGATGCCCAGAGGATGCAGAGAGGATACAGCGGACATTTAATGGATGATAAACGGACATAGAACGTTTGTTGCTCGTATGTTGCGGATTTACATCGTAGACGGCAGAAAGTTCATCCGTTCACAAAGTTTTGTGCTGCTCAAAACTTCTTGCACGGATGAAATCTCAGTGGATGGATGCTCGAGGGATAGAGCATATGAAACACGTATGCAGTGAGTACACAACGGATGCATAGCGTTTTCCAATGTTTTTTTAACATTTTATATCCTCTTTGCATCCGTTGGTGCAGTGGGACGTGGGCTTAAAGACCAGCCTCTTCAAGCTTCTACTTGAGGCTGGTTTCCTATGGCAGGAAGACTGGGGCTCCTTTCTAGCTTTGTTAAAAAAATTTCTCTTTTAGGGGAAATATTCTATCCTGCCTCTTTTTAATATTAAGAATAAATAATATTTTAATTGGGGGGGGTTCCTACACTAGGAGGTTATTTTTAGTACTAGAGAGATATTTTTTAAAAATCATATTTACATGTTACCCATGTAGATAGGGTTAAGCTAGAAACTAATCCGTGTGTGCTAGTTTGCTGACAAACTGAATCTTTTCATATAAATCAAGCATATCATAAGAATAGGAAGTGTGAACTTCCAATGGATACATTGAGGGTTTTGTGATCAGTGCCAATCAGACAGAGAAATTCTGAACTGCAGAAATCTGTAGAGTACAGAAAATGTAAACAAACTTCATAGTATGTAGTCTGATTTGGAGGGGGGTTAACTTTAAATTTTGTTTTCAGTATTAGAAGTCATAATTGTCTTGTATGCAGTTATTCCAATAGCTTTATAAATGTTTCCATTGTAATAAAGCTGTGTATATCCAATCCTTATTTACCAAGAAGAACATTATTTTCTGGAGAATTATTCTCGATTATACAACATCTCTGTTTTTACTACATTATACCTTTCTCAGAAGTGTGTTCAGTGCAGTAGTGGGATTCAAATTTTTTTACTACCAGTTCCATGGGTGTGGCTTGGTGGGTGTGGCATGGGAAGGATACTGCAAAATCCCACTCCCTCCCCACCCCACTAACCTGCTTTACAGCTCTGTTCTCCTGTGCATGGCAACAAAAGGAGTCCCAGCCAATCAGCTGGAACTCAGGAGGCAGAGAATAGATGGGGGTGGGACCAGTCAGAAGTATTTGCGGTTTTCCGAACTACTCAAAATTTCTGCTACCGGTTCTCCAGAACTGATCAGAACCTGCTGAATACCACCTCTGATTCAGTGGGAATTTATACAGCCATACAGCATAAAAATATAATCCTAATTATTTTATCCTGAAGTGAAAGAAATGAGGCACACCTATTCTTTTATCCCAAGTTACCAGCACAGGCACAGTTCTGGGTAAATGTATACAGTGTTACACCACAAACATTTGTTCTACTCAAGATCATTAAATTTACTGTTACGGTCAGTTAACACCACACCCTGCATAGGAGCAACTGCAAGAGAGGTTGTTGCAAAATATAAGAATACAGTGTACAATGAGACTCTTCAACTGTGTGTAATTCCCAGGTTCTAAAGATGCCTTAACATGGGAAGTTTCTTGCAAACATTATTTAGCTTTCCAAAATATTTTTCTACAAAATTTTCCTGTCATACATGCTCAGAAACAAACATTGTATGGATAAAAGTATGTCATCTAAAATATATAAAACTGAAAGAAAACATGCTAAGTGGGGGACATACAATAAATAATAACCTAGAGCTATATTTCTTAAACTTTTTTTCTTTCAGAACCTCTTCCCATTTTTAAAAATGATCCCAATAGAGTTTTTAAAGGGTTATATTTATCAATATTTACCATATTAGAAATTAAAATGGATGAATTTGCTGCCACTGTTGCTTCTCACAATTGTTTGATATAGATTGGCAAATAATTTTGATTTTGGATACAGCTGAGATGCTCTTGGGAGACCCCACCAGTGTTTTTCAACCACAATTTAAGAAACACTGCTCTAGACATCTATGCTGATTGCTCCAAAAATACTGAGGATCAATGAGGATTTGGAGGGGGGGGGCAGTATTTATTTTCCTTTTTTAAAAAAATATATTGTTCTATTATTGTAAGATACAAGTTGTACATTATATTATTGGGGAACAGTGGTATTTTACATCTAAAGCAGAGGTGGTCTTCAGCAGGTTCTGACCAGTGCTGGAGAACCAGTAGCGGAAATTTTGAGTAGTTGGGAGAACCGGCAAATACCACCTCTGATTGGAGATTTTACAGTCTCCTTCCCCTGCCACGCCCACCAAGCCACAACCACAGAACCGGTAGTAAAAAAAAAAAAAATGAATCCCACCACTGATCTAAAGCTAAATGTGAGATTAATAAACAACTGCTGATATAATATAGGCATCTACTTAGTGCTTAATACAAAGGCCTGTGTACTATTGTTACTTATTGTTTGCTCATTTTAAAAAAGAAACAAATTCCAACAACAAAGTAACACACAAAAAAGTGAAGAGTTATTGGCTTCTAATTTTCCCCTTTTTAATCCCTCTAATCAATTGTGGTGTTTATAAGCATTTAGGCCACCCCACTTAAAAGCCCCACTGTAAATATTTATGCATGTCATATTGTATAATATATTGTAAATATGAGAACCAGGGGGTGTGGGGATAACAGGCAATCCTGGTTTATGACCATATGTTTAACAACAGTTTGAAGTCACAACAAGCTCAGAAAAAGGGACTTATGATCCAGTGGTGGGATTCAATTTTTTTTTACTACTGGTTCTGTGTGGCGTGGCTTGGTGGACATGGCTTGGTGGTGTGGCAGGGGAAGAATACTATAAAATCCCATTCCCTCCCCACTCCTGGGAGAAGATTCCTGCAAATCTCCATTCCCTCTCCATCCCAGTAACCTGCTATCCAGTTCTGTTCTCCTATGCAGAGCAATAAAAGAAGACCCAGCTCATCAGCTGGGACTCAGGAGGCAGAGAATAGATGGAGGCAGAGTCAGTCAGAGCTGGTATTTGCCGGTTCTTTAAACTACTCAAAATTTCCACTATAGATTTTCCAAAACTGGTCAGAACCTGCTGAATACCACCTCTGTTATGATCTATCCTTGAAGTTACAACCTTTCCACCACTATCATGGTCACCTTATTATAATTTGGGAGCTTGGCAACTGGTTTGCATTTACATTAATTGCAGTCAGAGGTGGTATTCAACCCGTTAGCACCTACTCTGGTGAACCGGAAGTGGTTATTTGGTGTGGGTCGCTGATCCGGTGGTGACCGCTGGCTGGCCACACCCCTAACCCGGTCACCCAGTTGCTCACTTGCAATCGCTCTCCTAGCTTTCCATTTCCCACGTCCTGTTTCTCCCCGGGGGAAAGGAAGAAAGACATGGACACTGCAAGTATCGCTTTCCCCATGTGAGTAAAGTGCCTGGAGTGAGAAGGAGTGCGGTCTGACAGAGGAGGTGGAGGTGAATCGAGCCTTGGAGAATTTTTGCAGCGTAAAAGAAATGCATTTTGGAAGCAGGTCCTTTAAAAACTTCTCCAAGGATTCCCCATGGATGCTGCAAGTATCGCTTTCCCCGTGTGAGTTAAAGTGCCTGGAGTGAGAAGGAGTGCAGGCTGACAGAGGGGGTGGGGGGATCCACTCCAGCCTTGGAGAAATTTTAAGGAGCTGCTTTCAAAATGCTTGTCTGTTAAGTGCTCTCTGTGTGTGTGTGTGTATGAGAGAGCAAAAGAAAGAAAGAAAGAAAGAAAGAAAGAAAGAAAGAAAGAAAGAAAGAAAGAAAGAAAGAAAGAAAGAAAGA
>BLBF01000016.1:33625175-33676032 GCA_015471245.1 Laticauda colubrina | reverse complement strand
TATCTATCTATCTATCTATCTATCTATCTATCTATCTATCTATCTATCTATCTATCTATCTATTAGTATAGTAGTATAGTGTATTTCAGAAAGGTAAAACATGACCACTTTGCAGTATTAAACAGCGATAAGAGAGTATGGATCTTTTCTAGGCCAGATTTTAGCCATAGGTGCTCAGCCCCTAACATCTGTCCTGCAGTGGAGGCCATCTGCCTAGCAAAATGCACCCCATCGGGGTGCGCATGGTGCCAGTTTGATCTGGAACAGCAGAGTTAAATGTTTCAACAGTACCCTGAAAACATCATCTCTGAAACTGGCATTATACACTGATGAATGTTTTACTAAAGGAACTGCAGGCTGTTCTCGCGAGACTTGAGCACAGAGAACATTTTCATATTTCAAAAAATATTACATGCAGGGCAGAATTTGGCCATCTCACCACCATCTCCTCCTGTGAGCCTGTTTTTCTTTACAGCTAATCCAGCCAGATCAAAATGTATAATTCTGCCTACCAGGAAGAATCTGGCAGCACTTTTTCTAACTAACAAAATAGCATTCCTTCTATTTTTTTTTCCTTTACAAACTAACATGTTTTCTTATTTCACCTACCATTGCCACTAGAAATGATGACCATTATTAAAAAGTCAGCATAAATCTGTACAATAAAAGAACCTGAAGCTCTTTATCAGCACATTGAAAAGGAAAAGCTTGCAACGATATCACTCATGTTAAGAAAGCTGGAATGATTCAGAGTGACAGCTGAATGGAGCCACTCATTAATCAACAGAATTTGTGTTAATTTACAAGGGTTTTCCTTTTGTTGAGGGCTGCATTTTTGTCAAATTCAAAATTGGTTCAGCTGTCAGTCACAGCAGGTGATGCTTCTTAGCCAACTTTCACTGAAATCGAGAAAGCAAAGCAGGGTTGGACTTGGGTAAGAGACCACAAGAAATCTCCAGTAATCAAAATAGGCTATGAAAAAAGGGTGTATGTTATACAAGACAATCACAAAGAACGTCAATGAAGTTGCTGAAGAAACTTCATGAATGTATCCATTAAGTTGCAAGGATCAAGTGCATCTTCAAGGCAACTATACAGGTAGTTCTCGAATTACGACTACAATTGAGCCCAATATTTATGTTGCTAAGTGAGACATTTGTTAAGTGAGTTTTGCCCCACTTTATGACCTTTCTAACCACAGTTGTTAAGTGAATCATTGCAGTTGATAAATTAATAATCTGGCTATTAAGTGAACCTGGCTTCCCCATTGACTTTGCTTGACAGAAGGTCGCAAAAGGTGATTACATGATCTTGGAACACTGCAACCATCATAAATATGAGTCAGTTGACAAGTGTCTGCATTTTTTTAAAAATATATTTTTATTATTTACATATAGGTGTATCAAACACAGTGGCGTTTCCTGGCATTTCCTCCGCTATACACACCACAACAAAAGACAAATAACATATATACTATTTATACATTGCTAGTCTTGTACAATTATTTTTGACCCACATATTCATTCTCATACATATATAATATCTCATTCTGGGGCTACTTAGCCTAGTTATTTCGTGTTCCATTTGAATTTTGATCAGGTATTCATGGGGATGCTGCAGTGGCCATAAGCGTGAAAAATGGTCACAGGTCTCTTTTTCAGTGCCGTTGTAACTTTGAACGGTCACTAAAGGAATTGTTGTAAGTTGAGGACAACCTGTATTTCATTCTTGTACCTGTCTGTAGAAAGAAGCTTAGATTATGAATAAACCTGTTCTTTTGTACCGGAGGCAGCAGTAGTGAGGTTGATCATTTGGCTAAAGACAGAGGGAGATACACTGTGAGTTTCACTGTTTTATTCAGCTTCAAACATGCAGTGCTTTGAGGGAAGGGAGATGGGTGCTTCCTTCAATATTTTTCTTCCTTTCTCTAAGGGCCCTCAGCTCAGTTGTAGATTCATTCATCGTTAGGGTATTTCTTTGACTTGTGAACTGATTCAAACCAAATATCTTTATTAGTCTTTGATTGTTTGACCAGCCTTTATAGTAATTAAGAGAGTTTGACACAACAATTCGCTTTGGGGGAAAGAAAAAAGAAAGAAACCATAATAGGATAATAAAATGAGACATCTAAGTTTTGCACAGCTGTGCAGCTTGGTGAACATATTGGGCACTGATATGGGATTGTGTGGTTAAAAAAATAAACACAGAATTTATTGGTGTGCTCCTCACATTTGGAAAAGTTTGGGCGATCATAACACACCTGGGGACATCTTAAAAAGGACACAATCTGAAGACTTGGGTGAGATCCACAAGGTCAAATATGGAATACCATGAAAATTTCCCGCCACAGTGTTGCTAGGAGTGCTCAAAGTGAGCTCTGGAAAAGGCCCATCTAATATTTGATTGAGGTTAGATTGTATAGATTCCCTTGCAGGGCTTATGACTGTTTAAAGTTTGGCAGAGAAAGGAGAGAGAGAGAGGGAGGGAGGGAGGGAGGGAGGGAGAGAGAGATCTTTTGCTTAGATATAGGAAATACCATCCACTTCAACATCTTCAAGTTGTTTGGAGAGTCCTGGTGTCCAAGGAACAGTTTCACAAAACATTGTGCGAGATTTCAAGGGCCAGGTCTTTTCCAGTACCTGGTTGATGACTCATGTTATACCAATCTTTTTATCAGTTGCACTGATTATAATTTTGCTTCCTGGTTACTGTTTGGCCTGTGGGAGTCATCTGAAGTGCTGGCTTGACCTTTGAGCCCTAAGCAAACTGACATTTGAAACTGAGTTCCTGAAAAGAGTGAATCCCTTTTATCAACAATCTAAACTTTAACCATTTTTTTATTATGCTAGAAAGTAGGCATAAAAACATCATAACTATTCCTTCTGCTATTTATTTTTTTATTGCTCCAAACCATTTAAGTCTCCTATTCCACAAAATATGTTCTTGTTTCACCAAGCCAGACAATATCCTGTTTTCCTATTTGGCTTGGAAGAGATGGTCTATCCAAGATAAAATACAAACAGGTTTTGCCCCATTTTACAACCTTCCTTGCCACAGTTGTTAAGCAAATCACTGCAATTGTTAAATTAGTTCACTTTGCTTGTCAGAAGATTGCAGAAGGTAATCACATGACCCTGGGATACTGTAAACCATCGTAATTATGAGTCAATTGTCAGGCGTCTGAATTTTCATCATGTGACTCTGGAGAGGCTGCAGTGGTCATAAGTGTGAATGTGGTCATCAGTCACTCTGTTTTCAGTGCTGTTGTAACTTTGAACAGTCACAAAATGAACTGTTGTAAAGTTGAGGACTACCTGTACCTGTATGTTATCAACCATCCCCGCTGACAACGACTCATAAAAAGGAAATTTGTCAGAACTTCAAAGTTCCATTTTATGGGCAAATGCAGCTTGTTTCAAATCAGCTCCCTGCCCAGAGCTGAGTCCACAGGGAAGCTGCATGAAATATTGTCAATGAAACTTGCACTGGGTAAGCATGAGTGATGATTTCAGACCCTGCTGGGTTTCCTCCCCTTTCCCTAAATCCCATTTGTGTTCAAGGCAGCTTTGGAGCTCCCACACTCTGCATTCCAATGGCAGGCACCATCTTGTTCTCCGCTGGAATGCTGGCCTCGGTTAAAACATCTGTGTAAAATTTGACACTAAAAAATGAAAAAGATCTAGGCTGCTCTCCAATGATTTTATAGACAGGGACACAATTGATTTCAAAAATGCAATTAAAACAAAGGGGGAAAAAAGATTGATGGGAGCTGTCAGGACAGCGTGCATTGAGGCACAATTGGCAGCAAACAGCAGGACAGAATGGGAAAAAATATTTGCTTCTTATAGCTGAAGAGAGAATAAAACATTCCTACCTCGGTTAAAGGGCATTAATGGTATGCTTTTTTGAAAACAGCTTTCACCTGCCTACCACATGTTTAACTGAGGATAAATAAAAGGATTCAGAAAAGGATCTCAGATGGGGAAAATAATATTCTTCAGCATGGGCTGAATTGTTTCAAAGTTTTAATATTTAATTGTGCAGCATATATCCTTCCTCACCTGATCTTGAAAAGATAGGCAGGGTCACCTGCGGCTAGCAGGAACATCTACAGAGAGGGGAGATGTCGAAAAATCAAGATGGCAACTGGCAAAGAAATAAATAATTGAGATGGCAACAACAGAGCCAGTTTTGTTTAGTGGTTAAGGCACCAGGTTAAAAACCAGGAAACTGTGAGTTCTAATCCTGCCTTAGATATGAAAGCCAGCTGGGTGACTTTGAGCCAATCACTGTCTCAGCCCAACCCACCTTACAGGGATGTTGTTGTGAGGAAAATAGGAGGAAAGATACTATGTTCACTTTCTTGAGTTGTTTATAAAAGGTTAGGATATAAATAAATAAAATATTAATGAAAGAATAAACTGTGGCTACACCATTGAAGCCCTGTCTTTTTATATTGGTGTCACATGTGTGATGCATGTTAAAAAAAGGTGGTTTTGATTACAAGGTGTTGGGAAGAAATATCCATCTGATTCAATAGAAAGACACTGGAAACATGGTGGCTGATTGGAAAGATGGTTTAATGATGAAGCAGAACCACATGTTTTTCTGGGCAGATGACAAAATGGAGTTGAGTGTAGGTGGGTTTTATGCCTTCTTTGGGCTTTGCATTTGAGCTTCCTGTTCCTGTGCAAGAACATGTATTCTATTGGCTGTTGCCAGATTCTTATGAGGTCATGGAGGGTCATAGCTGGCTCGAATGGCAAAAGAGGAAATGCAAATCCTAGCTGTTTGTCTGAGCTAATCCGGTCAACCTCTGGTTTATTGTTTATTGAGCTCCCACGTTTCTGTGACTTTGAAGTTTGGACTACAGTGAAGGGGCTTGTGTTGGGCAATTCCTATTGTGGCTAATGGCTTTTGTCCTGTGTTGGATATAGGGTGAGGGGCTGCTTTCTAATCTTACCATTCTGCCAAGGAGTTTTGAAATATCCCGTCTTGAATGGATTTCTGCCTGCAGTATTTGCTTTGCTTATGAATAGAGCCATCTAGATAGTTGACTTTTTTCAATAAGCTCTTTATCTCTTAGGTGCTGGCATCTGCTGTAGGCTATTAAGAAAGACTTGGAGGCTGCTTCCTGCCTCTAAAAATATGTTTCTCCATTTTTCAGTTCGGGAAATATAATATTCTGCCTTTTTTAATATTCCTCAAAATATTTCATTTTTGGGGGGGTGAGGCTTCCCATAAAGGTTAACACCCCAATCTTGACTTGATTGACAATCCCTTTTCTGGCTGTCCTTGGCTGCAAGAACGCAAACCATCTCCAATCGGCAGACTAATCTAAACCAGGGGTTGCCAAAGTTTGGACCTTAGGGACCACCAAACTCATATTTTTAAATCCTGTGGACCACTAATATGAATTTTAACTGATGGTGGCTTGCTGACGTTGGTGGGAAAATCGGTCCCATATTCCAGAGCTGCAGTAGTCACAGGACTGGCTCTTTGGTCATCCCGGAGCAGCTGCTCCTCCACCTGGGTGCACCAGCCTGCCATGAACTGGAGGAGCTGCTCAGGGATGACCAAAGGGCCAGTCTTGTGACTACTGCAGCTCTGGAATATGGGACCGACTTTCCCACCAACATCAGCCACCCTGGAGCGGATTTCCCACCCCCACCATTGGTCTTAACTTCCAGTTCCAGCTCGTGTTGCTCTACTCAAGGTAAGATTTGTGCTTGGCCAAAGGATGTGGGCCAGCAGGTGGGCAGGCCATGTGGGCGGTGCAGTCTTGTCTCCATGCAGCCTGGATTAATTGTTTTGGGGGGAGTGCTTTTGGGGGGACATTTCTCTGCGGACCACCAAAATTTTCTCATGGACCACCAGTGGTCCCCAGCCCACCAGTTGGTGACCACTGGTCTAAACAACAACATGGTCAACAATAACAACTTTGGAATGAATAATGGAAAATACTTCAGTCTTCAGTGAGACCATGAAGGCATCAGGAAACACATTTGAACTGAAGAAAAGCTTCCCTTTTATTCTTTCTGGGTTGTATGAAACTTATTTTGGCAACCCAGATTTTTGCATTGTGTCTCATATATTTCCTGAACATCAGGAAACCATTGCTAATGCATTGATATTATTTCATAAGTAAAAGCCGGTCAAAGTTTATGTTTCTTTCTGTCTGGCTTTGTAAGGCATGTTTTAAACAATATACAGCCACTCCGTTTTATAAATGTTGATTCTGGTACAATTTATGAACATGATCTTAAAGAGGAATAAATTTAAATATTTAAATTAAAAATGTTGACTGTAAAGTTCATTTGGATTCTTCCTTATAAATAAATGCTGCAGTATGGGAATTACCACAAACCATACCATTAAAAAAGACAGGGCATGCTCTGCTTTTCACCTCAAACGTGACCATGAAAAGCTTGAATCCAGGGTGTCTGAAGTTTTTAATTTCCATATATCTCTTTACACTAGTTAGTTTTCAGATTTGCCCAATATTCCCCCTTTATCTGAGGCAAAACAAAAAAAAATAGATATATAGGGAGGAATCTTCCTGAGTGGATATGAAAACCGGCTTAACATTTGGATGAAAAAAAGAACATTTCTTTTTGTAACCCTGGTTAGCATATCAATCTCAGCATGAATGGAATTGTTATTGGGAAAAACAGAAAGCAGAAAATTCCCAGTTCCTGATCCTTGACGACCAAATTTCACATCCATTGCCTTAAAAGATAGTTTTCTTGTCTTCTTGGGATATTTCTCAATATTTCAGCAGGAAACCATTTCTGGCCTACTTTGGTTCTGCCTTGCTTTATTATTATTTTTTTTTTTATTTATATCTTGCTTTTAATATTTTTTTAACAAACAAATCAAGGCAGCATATATATTGTACTCCTTCCCCCTATTTTCCCCACAACTACAATTCTGTTATGTGAGCTGAGCTGGGCTAAGAGAAAGTAATGGCTCAAAGTCATCCAGCCGGCTTTCGTGGCTAAGGCAAGACCAGAAGTCACATTTCCCCAATTTCTAGCCTGTTTCCTTAATCACTGGACCAAACTGGCTTGTACCAATGCAGGAAAATTGGAAGCTGCTTTCTTTCAGATTTTAGCCTCCGTATCTTAGTTACAATCTTCACTGCTCAGCAGCAACTCTGAAATTTTAGGCTGGAGGTTTTGCCTGGCCTCTTTGAAGAAACCAAGGATTAAATCTGGGGCCTTTTGTATGCCAAGAATGTATTTTCTCTCTCCTTCAGGATAAAGCATACCTGAAATCCATACGGCAGGACCCAAAATAAGTAATAAAAAAAAATCATGGACAATTAAGAGCTCTCAGAAGAATCTGCATCATTTCCAGATTGTGCAAACTTGTCTGTGTCTTGGAAACTGTAAAAACAAGCAGAGAGGTATCTGTTTTCACACAGACAGTATCTTGTATATTCTAAAGGTAATACTGGAATTGCCTCCAGGAACTGCATTCTTTGCCAGGTTTGTCTGCCATTCCTGGTTTTCTTTCTGGTTGTTCTGTAAGCAAATGCTGTTGGTACAGTTCTATACGGGGTTGGGATACACTAGAACTGGTTTTTAACAGTCTAAGCAGTTTGGAGAACCGGTTGTTAGAAGAAATTACTGGCCTAATCCTGTAAGAAAGGCAGGAAGGAAACATTCTGGTGTTGCTTATAGAAACTGCCTCTCTATTAACCCTTATGACATTCTTGGCAGAACTAGACTTCCTGTCTCAAGAACTTCTCTGGAGTTTTTTTCCCCTCCTTTGCTGGTACTTTGCTTGTGTGGAGTGACCATTCAAAGTTACAATGGCAGTGAAAAAAGTGACAGTCATGAGAGGCCAGGCGAGGAGATGCATGCCTCGATGTGAGTGATATTGAGTTGGCCATGCCCAGCCAGTCACATGACCGCCAAGCCATGCCCCCCGACTAAGCCACACCCACAGAACCGGTTGTTAAAAAATTTGAATCTCACCTCTGGTTCTATAGCTCATCCTGTCATCTGCCAAACTCACAGTTAAATACAATAGCTTAACCAATAATAAGGTGACCAACCACCCTCCTTTAGGAAGGATAGTCCTCCTTTTGTAAGTTCTGTCCTCCCTCAAAAAGTGTCCTCCTACATGTCCTCCTTTCTGATATTTGAAGATTAATCTGTAAATCTCCGTATTTGATCAATGCCGATCCAATCTGTTGTGTGTGATGTGACATGACGATTCATCAAGGCTCAGTACAGTGTGGAAAGACATGGTTATGAGATGCATGCACTCCACATAGGAGAATTGTTTTGAGAGAATGCACCACACGCAAGAACGCACCACACGCAAGAACGCACCACAAACAAGTGGCTTTGTTTTTTTTCTTCAATTTATTTGTGTCCTCCTTCTTATTGTAAAAAAGTTGGTCACCTTCCCAATAAAGAGACAGGAATAAATAATGACCTTAAATGTGTGCATCAGATCAAAACTATCATGCATGATCATCATTTGCTAGTCCAAAAAAAATCACACCTTGCATTCAGTTTACAGTACACTTAGTCCTCAACTTACGACCACAAAGTCTGCTGTTAAATGAGACATTTGTGAAGTGGGTTTTACACTATTTTACGACCTTTCTTGCTACAGTTGTGAAATGAATCACTGAAGCTGATAATTTAATGACCTGGTTGTTAAGTGAATCTGACTTCCCCATTGACTTTTCTGGTCAGAAGGTTGCAAAAAGTGACCCCATGACCCTGCAGCACAACAATGGTCATAAGTACGGCATGAACCAGTTACCAAGCATCTGAATTTTGACCCCATGATCCTGGGGCTTCTGTCGCGATCTTAAGTGTGAAAAACGGTCATAAGTCACTTTTTTCAGTGGCGTTGAAACTTTGGACAGACACTAAATGAACTGTTGTAAGTCAAGGACTATGTTCATAGAATAATTATTGAACTAATTCAATAATTAGTTTAGCGCTTGAAAGTCAGAATGACATGTACAAAATGACCGTCCACAATTATTCAGAATAACAAACAGTTGGAAACCAAGAGCTCACTTCAAAGTAACAATTAAAATGGGAACGTCAGTAGATGACAATGAGTTTTTTAAAAATAGCAAATGATTGTGTCCTTTACATCAAGCATGCAGATTACTGATACACTAAGGAAGGCCTGTGGTCATTACAATGATCAAATGGAGAGGGTGGTTTTAGTGTAAGATAAAAGGCTGTTTTATCTTCAGTGAAAATTTTCTGCAAAATTCAGTGACTCCCATTTTTCTATGGATATGTGCGTGCTTGGCATAAAATAACCTGGTGCTTCATGATTTTGCCATATACTTCTTCAAATCAGCCAATGCAATTTGATATAGCTAAACATTCCAGCTATACTCTTTGTAGGTGGGGGAAGAGAAAACACTATTTTCCCCCCTGCCAGTTAACCTAGAATGAATAAAAAGAAAGATCAATCCTGAAGTGAAACACGGTACATTTATTCAACTCAAACAACATCTTATTTCAACTTAAGCTAGAAGAATACCAGCAGTTCACTCTTGGTCAGAAAAGTATGTTTTGCACCTCATGCATTGAAAAAAAAATTACATTATTCTAAATCTGGAAAAAGATGAGATCAAGGGACAATGTTATTCTGTAATGTCTTGGAGAAAGGACCAGCTTTCCTGAATTCAGGAGAGAAGCACTGGTTGAGAGTGAAAACTTCTTCCCTGCAATGAAATGCAGGAATTTTACAAAATACCGTTGTTTTCAAACTATCTCAAACTATCCCAAATTCTTCTTAAAACTAACCACACTTGGATCAATATCTGTGTAACTGAAATAATGATTAGTTATTTTTCCCTCTAATGATTTACTGCCTTGTAGCATGTCTTGGAAAGAAATATAGCATAAATAAAAAAGGAATAATTAATTAAGGCTTAAAGTTGGTAGCAACTGTGAGGAAAAGAAATAGTCAAATGTTCCCAACAAACTGGCCCAAAGTCCAACAGTAAATATTTGCTGCTTGAAAATAACTGCAACACATTTTGTTTAATCAATGATTTTAGCCTTTCATGGCAACTCAGCTGCACGCAGTGACTTAAGCAGTCCTTTGATTTGCAGAGTTACCTTTTTCTATTTTATTTATTTATTTCCCACTTTTATTATTTTTTACAAATAACTCAAGGCGGTGAAACTTCCTCCTCCTATTTTTCTCACAACAACCCAGGGAGCTAAGTTGGGCTGAGAGAGAGGGACTGGCCCAGGATCACCTAACGAGCTTTCAGGGCTGAGATCGGACTTGAACTCAAGGTCTCCCTCTTTCTATCCTGGTGCTTTAGATACTAGACCAAGGGTCTTCAAACTTGGCAAGTTTAAGACTTGTGGACTTCAACTCCCAGAATTCTCAAGCTAACATGACTGGAGGAGGAATTCTGGGAGTTGAAATCCACAAGTCTTAAAGCTGTCAAGTCTGAAGATCCCTGCACTACACCAACTCTTCAAAATCGTATACCATTAACATAAAAAAGCAGTTGTTTGTGACTTCTATCCAGAGGAAAAATGTATCTCGATTTGGACTATGTTTTTATTCAGAAGCCAAGACTACAGAGTCTAGATCAGTAGCTGAGGTATTCTGGGAGTTGAAGTTCATGCATCTTGAAGTTGCTAAGATTGATAAACACTGATCTAGATCTCCTTCTGGAGGTCCTCAGTGAAACTAGCTTGTTTAATTTTATTTTAAATAATGGCCATTCAAGAAGCCTTTTGCTGTAAGGTGAACTTAATTGCTCCATCAGTCAATTAAACCATTTTACTTGGGTCTGTTTCAAATTATATTAATCTCATCGATGGAAAAACACTATGCCAATTACCCCCATTTTTATGATGGCTCTACTTTGTGCAGTTTTAAAACTGCTTGTTCTTTGGTGTATGCAGTATGCAAAAAAAGTTAGCTCTTAAAGAGGTTTATTATCCTTGTTTTCCCTCTTCTTACACTCAGTCTCTCTGTTTTAACACACACACACACACACACACACACACACACACACACACATTAATTCCAGCCTTTGCTCACAATGCACACTTAACACGGGAATTTATTTCAATCAGAATAGAGATGGAAGGGACCTTGGAAGTCTTCTACTCCAACCCCTGCTCAAGCAGGAGACCCTATACCATTTCAGACAAGTGACAGTCCAGTCTCTTCTTAAAAACCTCCAGTGATAAAGCACCCACAACTTCTGAAGGCAAGCTCTTCCACTGGTTCATTGTCCTCACTGTTTGGAAGGTTCTCCTCAATTCCAGGTTGCTTCTCTCCTTGATTAGTTTCTATCCACTTCTATCCACTTTCTGATGCTGTGGACATTTAAAATCTATCATGAAAGATCTTTTTATGCAAGCTTCCAGCCTTAGTTCTGTGTAAAAATAAGGTAAAAATAATAATCTCTTTTACAATTATTCATAAGGCTAAGCAAATATTTTGTGAATCAAAAATGCCTGCAACAGTACCGACCCATACACTATATCATCCAGAATGGTAACATACTACAGAGAGAGACTTTTTCATAGTAGATGCTTAGTTGGCAAACTTGGGTTTTCGGTCATCTTTGAATGCATATAAAAGTTTCACGAGTTTAAATGCATCTTAAAAGCTGTGGTTGGCTACCCAACCATACAAAGTGTATCTGCAAGTAATTTTAAGCAGTACTTGATGTTGCAAAAAGGTGTGCACACTATTCTTATTCAGGATTGCTCTGGGAAAAAAGAAGCAGATGGAGAGAAGAAATGTTCAGAATAACAGAATTGGAAGGTACCTTGGAGGTCTTCTAGTCCAACCCGTTGTCAGGCAGGAAACCCTATACCAGTGGTGGCTAACCTTTTTGGGCTCCTGTGCCAAACATTGTGCACGATGCATGTACCATCTTGCTTCCTGTGCATACATGCGCAATCCCCCCACCCCCCGCCACCCCCCTACCTGCACTGAGCCTCTCAGCTGATTTTCAGCCCATTTGAGGCGTTTTTCGGGCTCCTAGAGGCTTGAGGAAAGCCTTTGCAGGCCAAAAAATGGGCCAGTTTTGTTACTTCCAGTATTTCCAGAAATACAGGAAGTGATGAAATGGGCCTATTTTTTGGCCTGCAAAGGCTTTCCTCAAGCCTCTGGGAGCCCAAAAAAGGCCTCAAACAGGCTGAGGTAAAAAGTTTGCCTGAGGCTTGCGTGCCGGCACAAATGGCTCTGCATGCCACCTGTGGCACATATGCCATAGGTTTGCAATCACGGCCCTATACCTTTACCATTCCAGACAAATGGTCATCGAATCTCTTCTTAAAACCTTCCAGTGACCACAACTTCTGTAGAAAACTCCTTTGACTGATTAATGGTTCTAACTGTCAAGAATGTCCCGAAGGTCCTTTTTTCAAGAGGCAACTGGACTTTCTGGTTTTTCTTTGAAGACATTTTGCTTTTCATCCAAGAAGCTTCTTCAGCTCTGACTAGATGGTGGGGAATGGAAGAATTTATACTCCTTGAAGACAGCGGGTCATTTGCATTATTTTATCTGTGTCATCAAGGTCCCCTAAGTAGTGCAAACAGGTGTGTGGAGCCTTCTTGGAACCATTGAAAGGACTGTGTTGTAGACTGGAGATAGAAGATGTCGAATCCCTCCCTTTCTGTTAAAAGACAGCTGTTCAATTTTGACATAGATGGCCTCTTTGACTCCTATTTCAATCCAGCGGTCCTCTCTGTACAAAATGAGGACTTTACTGTCTTCAAAATACTGGCCTTTGTCCTTTAAATGGAGATATACTGCTGAATCTTTTCCTGATGGGTTTGTTTTCCTATATTGTGCCATGTGTTTATGAAATAATTGTTTTGTTTCCCCAATGTTTCCACATAGTAAAAAGTACCTTTGAGATAACCATGACCAGGATGATTGAGAATCTCCATAAACATGTAACTGCCAAGAAATGTCTTCTTTGTTCTAGCTTGCTTCTCTCCTTGTTTAGTTTCCATTCATTGCTTCTTGTCCTGCCCCCAGGTGCTTTGGAGAATAGCTTGACTCCTTCTTCTTTGTGGCACCCGCCCTGCAGCAACTGTTCAAGGCAGAAGTATTTATTGTATGTATTCAATTTCTATGTTTTCTATGCTGCCCATCTCTCCTATAAGGTGACTGAGCAGCTTACAGATTTATAAAAAGACCAATAGATATAAATAATTAAAATATTACAACCATGCAATTTAAAACTATAGAAAAAAAAAAAAAACAGGAGTAGAGGAGATGAGGATGAGATCATCTTACTTCATCAACCACCTTCAGCAGTGAGTGCCCCACTCAGGATCCCAAGCCAACTGTCAAAAGCAAGTTTTAATACTGTTCCAAAGGGTCAAAAGCATGGGAGCTGTTCTCAGCTCTGGTGGCAGAGTGTTCCACGGGTATAGGGGCCACAGCAGAAAAGGCTCTTCTCTTTGACCCTGCCCATCAGAATTCCTTAGCAGATGAGATCTGTAGCAGGTCTTTTCCACTGACATGAGTGGGGTGGCTAGACTCATTAGGGTGAGACGGCTTCTCAGATACCTCGGATCCATACCTCAGATCCATATATATAGAGGTAACCAATATCTTGATTTGGATCCAGAAGCAAACTAGCAACTAATGCTGCTTGTGCAACAGTAGTGTTATATGTGTCATCCTAAGGGATAGTGATGGCATTCAAAAGAATTTACTGCCGGTTCTGTGGGTGTGACTTAGTGGACGTGGCAGGGGAAGGATACTGTAAAATATCCAGTCAAAGGTGGTATTTGCTGATTCTCTGAACTACTCAACATTTCTGCTACCGGTTCCCCGGAACTGGTCAGAACCTGCTGAATACTACCTCTGCTAAGGGACCCCAGAAATGTGCACACTGCTGCATTCAGCACCAGCTGTAATTTCCAAATACTCTTCAGTGAGTATTTGTGTTTTGCAGTAATCCAGCCAAGAGATATACACTCTTGTACATCTCTTGTACACAGTATAGTGTGTTGCAGTAATCCAGCCAAGAGATGTCTAGGGCATGAGAGGGCCTCATAATCCAGGTAAGCAGAACAAATATGAGGGAACACTCACAATATAATTTTAACTTTCAGTTGTTTACCCTCTACTCCACTGGATGATGTTATTTGAATCCACATCACTTATATCAGACTGTGCTCTCAACAGATAATCCTCAATTTATGTCCATATCATAAAACATGTCCTTTAAAGTTATAAGTCTTAAAACGGGTCTATCATGTGACTGTCCTGATTTTATTATTGTTTTTGCAGCAGTTGTTAAGCAAACTTGGCAGTCATAAATAACCACCGTAGTCATTAAGCAAATGCTAAGGTCATTAAGTGAACCAATGCCTTGCTATGGGTATAGTTTTGCCAAAAAATTAGAAGTAAATGCCAGGGTTTTTTTTTGCAAAAACTGTTGTAAAATGCAGTGAAATGACCACAGCAATGGAGGACGACCATCAGAACTTCAAATTCAGGACGTCAAAGTAACCACAAGGTAGGTTTGTCATCATCATTTGAGAACTATCGATAATTTTCCTTCTTGTATTAAATCAGAATCGATGTGGGAAGGTCACAGCACTGTACACCAATTCATATGCAGCTACTAAAACTAAGGAGGACTGGTGTTTAGGTCCTCTTTTTCCAAAGAAAAATGATTTTGCTGTGATAGTGTAAGTTACTTTCCAGGTGAAGAGAGGACCAGCCAGTTCTGGGTTCCAGTGTCTTAAAGTTTCTCATTGATTGCATTTAAGGCATTTTGGAGTGGGGAAATCATAATCCAATGTATCTTGGGAAGGGGCAGTTGATTATCAGGAACTGAACTGACCTTCCTCTTTCCTTTTGCTGTTTCTGACTTATTCCTCTCTGACTACACACAGGAGTAGCAAACACATTCCATTGCTCTAAAAATACAACCTATAAATTAAAGTAACAGCCACAACCAAATGCTTTAAGAATGCATCCAGTGGCTTATTGTTTGCTTTTTAGAGGGAAGGGTTTTTTTTCTTAAAAAAAAATCCCAGTAAAGCCACATCATGCATAGTTACAGCCTCCTTCTCAGATGCCAAAAATGAAAATAAAAGCTGCTTTCAAAACACACACACATACACACACACAGAGGATCACATTGATTGCACTTTCAGAGTGCAATCTATGTGATCCTGTGTGTGTGTGTTTTGAAAGCAGATGCCTTGTGAGTTTCCAATATTAATCTACTTTAACCGTACAAAAGCCCCATTTTGAATGCATAAGCTTCCCACTCCTTGAAATACATATTCTAAAATCTGTCATTATTAAGACTTGTTTTGTTTTTTTGTTTTGCTTCCAGGCTTATAAGGAATGAAAAGATTAAAGGTTATGATAACCTGTGAAAGATCGAAGCCTTTGGCAAAGATTGCTACTTTGGCTTTCAAAGAATCAGATTTTTTTTTTTTTTATGGTTGGGAAACTGACCTATGCAGGGTCAACCAAAGACTTTTCACTGCCTGAGGCAAACAATACTATGGACCTCTCTTTTCTATGTACTGAAACCTACCTGATTGTGGAAAAAACCCAGAGGCCATGGAACAGAGCATGTTTGTTGGCATACAAAACTCAGACTTGTTTAAAATGAAGGATTTAAATCCAATTTTTGCATGTTTTCTTTTTCTAATGTTAGGTGCGAAAGTCCAGGCCCACACATGAAGTTATAATTAAGCTGAATTATTGCTACAAAGCCTATGCAAAGGAATCTCAATTAATGGTTAGCATCTGCTTGGAATTAGCTGAGGGTGAATGGAATTCAAGGTGGAGGATGGATTTAGTCCACCTGTGGCGATGTAGGGATTCTAGGCTGATGCCTCTTTTAACTCTGCCCCAGGTTCTGCCACTCCTTCTCCTACATTCCACTTGCTGTTGCTGGTAATATTAAGAGAGTAAAGAGCATAAGCTCTGGATTATATTTTACATCTGTTCAATGCATTTCACACTTAAGGCTTTTTGGAGAATATCTGGGGAAGATAGAGAAAGGAAAAGGGAAAGGGATCCAGGTTTATTTGGAATAGATGTCGTGAAATAAATGGGAAATTAATAATGATGAATTCAAGATCCACTAACTGATTTGTTACACTGTGTAGCGTTATTCACGGCCCAAAAAGTTTATAAAGGGCAAAAGAGGAACCTTTTGTGTTCTTGGAGCTTGCAGATTAAAATTTGATTAGAAAAGAAAAAGAAGAATGTAGAGTCAATAAGAAAGAGCGAAAATACTATTTCAGTTGCAAGTTGCAAGGCAGAGATCGCATGCTAATTTTCTTAAGAGTAGAAAATGAAAATATTTGAATCCTATTTTCTGTTTTCCACTCTGCCAGTAAGAGTTTGTCTTTGCAGTTTTATTTCACTTTATTTAGAAAGTAATTTTTCACTGAGTGAGATTTTTCAAATTTTGCTGTTCTTCTTGTAAGCAACTTTATACATAAATCAGATCTCCATTTGAGATTGCTTGTAATATTTCATGCCGACTTTGTGTGATAAATTCAAGCTCTTCTTAATTCCTAAAAGAAATAGGGAGATCTCAATAAATCAGAACTGTTCCCTTGAAAATAAAGGCTATGTAACAGAAAATACTATTTCTATAAACTCTTTACAATTTTATCTTTGTAGAAGTACATGACTCCATTTATGATCAAGTCTAGTCAAAAATGGTTGCTCTGTTTACTTGTTCCTTCTCAATCAGATTTTTGTTTTTTGCCAATCCTCTTATTGTTTAAATAACATTTTATTTTATTTTATTACAAATTGGACATGATTGGAAAAACTGGAAACAAAGTAGGTATAGTTACTAATGAGGATGCTAGAATCAAATATGTCCAGAGATTCCTTTCAGAGATCGTGTTGTATTAAAACTGTCCACCATCAGGGTCATCCATCAGGCAAATGCCAAGGATGCTAGGTCAATAGAACCGTGCAACACAGAATCAGCCCTGTATCCCCAAACCATGACTTCTGGAGGCAGGCAACATCTGGATCAGTAGCTCGGTGCAGCAGGTCCCATAATCCCTGACTGTTAGCTCAAGTCAAGATCTAAAACATCTGGAAGATCACATCTTGCCTATTCCTTCAGGAGCAGATGTTGTTGCCCTCCAAATGTTGAAGATTTAAAGTTTGCTTGGCTGTTGAATACTGATACTCCTTGACCTACGACACAACTGACCCAAATTTCTGTTGTTAAACAAGATAGTTGTAAAGTGAATCATGCTCAATGTTACAAACTTTTTGTCATGGTTGTTAAGCAAATCCAGCTTCCTGCATTACTTGCGTGAAACCAACTGGAAAGGTCAAAAATGGCAATCACATGATCCCAGGACGCTGTAAACATTGTAAATACATGCCAGTTGCCAAGCACCTGAATTTTTATCACATGACCATAATGATGATATACAGGGGCGGACTTCAAAAATTTTTTGCAACCAGTTCTCTGCCTGTTGCTAGGTGGGCAGGGCCATGGTGGGCATGGCCTAGTCAGCCTTCTGCATCATGGCGGGCAGGGTATTTTCTCCCTCCCTGGGCTCCCAGAGGCTTTCCTAGAGCTTCCAGGAGGGCGAAAACGGCCTCCCCATGCTCTGGAGATCCTCTGGAGGATGAAAACAGGCCCATTTCTGGCCTTCCAGAATTTCTGGGAGGTTCATTTTTTGCCTTCCTCAGACTCCAGAGGTTTTCCTCAAACCTCTAGGAGAGTTAAAATGGCCTCCCCTGGCTCCAGAGGCTCTCTGTAGGCCAGAAACTGACTTATCTGTGATCCAAAACAGCCTATGTGGAGACTCCTGGGGAGGGGGAAGGCAAGATGGGTGGGGCCAGCCAGTCATTGTAACTATTGGTTCAGTGAACCAGATGTAAAATTAACATCCAGTTTGCCTGAACTGGTGAGAACCAGTAGCAGCCCACCTCTAATGGTACTTGAGTTGTAAATGTAAGGACTGGTTGTAAGTCACTTTTTTCAGTGCCATTGTAAGTTTGAAGAGTCATTAAACAAATAGTTGTAAATAAAGAACTATCTTTCTGGAAATTGGGAAGATGCTACTTAATCCTTTGTTTCAAGAAACAAAATGCCTTGGCAGGCCTGCACAACATACCTGAAACAAATGGTCCAGAGACATTACCGGGCAGGAAAGAGTTAAATATATTGTTCCTTAATTCATCTAAATTGCTGTTTCTAAAGAATGCTTTGGAGAAAAGAAGCAGTTGTAAGGTTGCATGTAGTTACAATGTGAGGTGCAGTTTGACCTAGAAAGAAAAATCACAGCCAGTCACAGCCTGCTTGCTGGCTTTCATTCCTAACTCCTGATTCCGAAAAAAAAAAACACGTAAAACCAAAGACTTTGCCTTGGATGAGACAGAATGGCACCAGCCCTTGTGTAGCCCGATTGAATGAGTGCTAGGCTAGTACTAATAGCCTTTTGTTTTGATATCAAGTAATTAGGAAGGCTCAAAGGAGCTTTTGGACCTGTCTTTTCTAATATTGGACAGGACATTTTATATCACAATTTTCAAAGCAACTGCTATCACAAGTTTGCTAAACTAGTTTTGAAAATCTGTCAGAAGAGCCATTTTTGCAATGAGGTTTTAGTTGCATAAGCTTGAAGATAATGTACTGGATTCTGAACTAGGCTAAAGTATATTTTTCCTCAAAAATACAATTTTGTCCAATGTGGTGTCTTTCAGGTGAATTTGGGTTACAGGTTCCCTGATTCCCAATCAGAGCATATAAAGAATTGTGAGAATTAGGCTGGTTACAGGAAGAGGCGGGGTTGAGAGCTCTGAACTGTGACAGATTTGCTCCAAGGCATTGAAAACTGAGTCTGTTTATTGCTGCACCGATTTGATGGATTTCCCACCCTCTCACGGTTCACTGTTCTTCAACTCATCCTCCATGGTAATGTGAAGCCATGAAGCTGTGCTAAACCTTTATTGTGCACTGTTGTGGCAGGGACATGGCTTGCACTATACTGATCATGATTTCTATCTCAACTTGATTCAGAAAGAATTTCGCAAGAACCAGCATCTTACGTCCCCAGAAGATAAAGAGCGACATATTAAAAAGGGCCAGGCTTTTTTACACAGAAAACATGGAGGGATTATTTAGGAAATTCTTTTTTTTTTTTCCTTGTCATATGTTTCTTTCCTTTTATTTTCTTTAATTTATTTAGTAATTTGAACTGGATGGTCCATATCAGAAGTCTGCTGCAAATCTGTTAAAAAAAAACAACCTCTCCAAAGTATCCCACATATATCCCTGGGAACATTTCTCCCTTTTTGCAGATGCATTAAGCCTCAAGAGCAATGGCAGGCGCTAGAGAGCGCAAAGGAAAGAAGGATGACAACAGGATTGGCATGGCTATTTGTTCTGTATAAAATGGTATACTCCAAACTATGCAATCTGATTGGCTAAAAGACTAAGCATTGGATTGGTTCATGAGGAACCAATCCAAAAGAGCTGCTGAAAGGCAGCAAAGTTAAATAGATGCTATTGGCTACAAGCCGGCAGGCAAGCCTGTATAAAAAGGCTGCCGCGGCTTGAGCCAAACTGTTCTGTTACTGTTGCTTACTTGAATAAAGACTTTGTTTGTTGGAACCCGGTCTACCTCGCATTTTTCCGGACAGAACACTGGAGACGAGGGTGGGATTGTCCTAAACGCGAGACTGAGCATGCGGCAGAAAGAATTCCAGACTAAAGAAATGGCTGGGAATAACGCGCCGCCCGCACCTTTCAATCCCAACGAAGAGGATTGGGAGTCATACGTAGACCGTTTCCTGATGTTCTTAGAGAGCAATGAGATGGAAGAGATCTCAGACCAGCGGAAGAGGGCTGTATTCCTAACGCATTGTGGACCAACCGTTTTTAAAATGGCCAAAGCATTGGCGAAGCCCAGAGATGTGAAACAAATGACCTGGTCTGAACTTCACAGAATGTTAAAGGCCCACTACGCACCAGTAGTGTCAAATCTCATCAAGCGGCATGAATTCTACAAAAGGGATCAGAAGGAAGGCGAAACCATCGCTGACTTTGTGGCAGCTCTCTGACAACTGGGGGGAGCTTGCGAATTCCTGAACTTAGATGAAGCCATATGAGATCGAGTTGTCCTAGGTCTGAGAGACTCTAACTTACAAAGTAAACTACTAAATAAACCCAATATCACAGTGGCTGAAGCGATCACAGAAGCCACTGCAGCAGAAGCCGTGAAAAAGTCAGCGGCCACTATGAAACTAATGAACTCCAATAATGACACGATGACCCTACCCAGAGGAAAGAAGCAAGTTTCCACCACAACTCAACACGAAGAATTCAACAGTCCATCAGAAATGGAAGATGAGAACGATGAGGTCCATCGCCTGTACGCCAACAACTTTTTATTCTGAAAATGCTTGACAAAAAAGCTTTAAGAAAAATATTTGTAGCAGGATATATATTTGTGAATTCTGTACATTGACTGTATTTATATTGTCTAGAGGAGGTTGTTTTTTTTTGTTTTTTTTAAAAAGCATGCTACTTAAATTTATGTGACACAGAGTGACAGTAACCCCATATTTTGAAAACTGAGAGCATATTGTCTAGGACTTGCTGCTTTGTCAGACTGAAGTCCTTCACTGCATAAGCACATGCATACATACAAGGTCCTCAATAAACTCTTGTTTGAAAAACTGGTAGCAAATTGCGAGAAATTTTCATATTCACTGCTTTTGAAATTATTTGTCCATGTTTAATAAATTAGGAAATATCACTAAGGCACAAAGCAAATAAAGATTCTTGAATAAATACTAAAAAAAAAAAAATTGTGAGAGTTGTGGTCCACTCTCACCTGGAAAAGGCAATTGATAGAAGAACACTGCAAACAAAAAAACCCAAAAGCATCTTAAGTCCACCTGATCCTGAAAGTTTCTATTGAAAGTTGCTGCACTTTTGAAGTTTATTGATGTCAGCAGTTGCAAAAGACATCTATTTTTTTTTTAATATTTGGCTGTTCAAGTTTGATGGGATCTATATAGCACCCAGTCATGAAACAAAACTTGTTCATATGCATCTTAATTATCATAGCCACTATTATCTTTATAGACTTTGGGTGGAATCACAGTCAAGCCAATGTAGATAGCAGATGCACAATGTGCTTTACAAAGAGGTCTTAGAGAGAAATAGCTTGCAACACAGCTGCAGCTTTTTCTTAACACTGCAGCATGATGCTCACTAGAGAATTCTGGGATTGAAGTCCACACATCTTAAAATTGGTTGATAGTGAGAAACATTGATTTATATGATGTTTTGCTCTTAGAACTGGCACCAGCCGTTTGCAGTGTTAGGCCAGGCAGCCAGATTCTTGTCACAGATTAAAATATAATGCTTTGCATATATGCATAATGAATGGTTGCCATGAAAATGAAAATATGCTGCAGCAGGGTGAGGAAAGGGAGGTGAAAGTATGTTCATGCAAAATGTTAGTTTCCGGTATAGATCTACTGTAATCCAGGTGTTCTCTTGTTTAAGATACTACTGTTTCTTTAGGCAGACTTCACAGAAAAAGTGCTTAATTGCCTATTTCAAATATTAGAGGTTCATCCCATTCTTCCTGCAGTGACTCAATCCTTTGTAGCCCTAGCCAATGGAAGTATGGAAGCTGACAAATGATAGATGTTTTTACTTATTTTAGAATTTATGATAACTCCTGTGTGGAGTGCTATAGTTACATTCAGGTGACTCTACTTCGGGTTGACTTGGAAACTTCTCAGAGAGTTTCCAGGTGAACCAGAAGGACTAAGTGGCATTGGGGTTGTAATGGGAACTGGTAGGATCAGAATGTATTTCTCGGTCAACCTCTGTGCTTAGGTCTGCTGAATGGCTGCATAGAACAGAGATGGTTCTGGAAAAGAACAGCTATAATAATGTGAAACTTATGTTTTGTGCTTAGGTGAAACTAAAGACAGGGAAAATCTGTATCATCTGCTTGCATTGCAGTACTTTAATATAAAATCCTATTATATCCTAAAGGACATGTCCTTTTCTTAAAATTTGGGTGGGTGGGGAGGTACATTTTTAATCCCATCATCTGGACCTGAAGGTGTTTTGTTTGTAAATAGGCTAGCCTGGATTTCTTAATGGGCACAAAATATCCATCTCTAAAGACTTCAGGCATTTGCTGGAGGCTATTAAGAAAGACTGGGTCTGCTTTCTGCCTTTAAGAACATATTTCTCCATTTCTCCTTCGAGGAAATATTATATTCTGCCTACTTTAAGATTCTCCAAAATATTTCATTCTTTGGGAGGAGGCTTTCCACACATCAATAACTTGTGCTCTGCTGAGGGCACTATAGGACTTTGATGGCTGAAAATGCAAATCATCTGGAAGCTCTAGTGAAAAATCAAGAGGCACAGTGAGAAAAAAATGAGACTAAAATTCAATACTATATAAAGATCAAAATCATGCAGGTAATGGTTTTCCCTGTAACTCTGTGGAGAAATAAAAATGGGACCCTGAAGAGGCAGAAATAGAAAGAATGTTGATATTTGTGAACTTTTGTATTTTAATATCATGGACAGTCAAGAAAACAGTTGGATCATCGAACAAATCAATCCAGAATTTTCATTCAAATCGGAAATGAAAAATAATTTTTCGACACGTTAGGCAAAGACTGAGCTTTCTTGAGCAATCTATAAAGCTGGGAAAGAAGGAATGGAAAGAAGAGCAACCAGCAGCAGAGTGGATGGACTTAATTATAGTGATGATGGATTCACTGTAATTGAAAGTCTATCTATATTGTGAGCTACTAAGAGTTGACATTAACTTGATGGCACATAATCAAACAGTCAATCAGTCATTCAATCACTAAGTAACAGATTGTCATGTGACAAAGATCTTGCTGCCTAAACAAAATAGCAACACCAATCTAATGGAATAAATAGTGCACTCCAAAAGAAATTCCCTGCCAATAGTTTTTAATGTCCAAGCTGTCCATTAAAGTGGCATAGTTTGTGGTTTTATAGGAAGGGAGGATATTTATAGACAAGACCATGTGTAAGCTATATTACAGTTACATGGATATTCTTATTGGATACGCTCTGAAAATATGCTCTTATTGGATACTCTCTGAAAAAAGCTAAATAATTTATTTAGCTAATTCTCAGATCAAATCTTCAATCACCTATTTTGCACGCAGATACCAAGTTCTTACCAAAGTTTTTGTTCAAGTTCCCTGTAACCAGGGAGGGCCTAACTCTTTCTGAAGACATTCTTTTAAATAGAAATCAGCTTGGGAAAGTCAACCAACATTTCTGGTTGGCCTCAGTCCAACGCAGCCCTTCCCTTAAACTGCCAAGCTAAAATCAACATAACTAAAATTACACAGTTACCTGTATTCTGGATTTCTCATGACTCAGAGCAATTCAAAGCAAGATCACTGTGGCAGCTTATATTAAATATTACACCAGCCATCTGGAACCCAATGGCTCAGGTAGTCTACACTTTGTTGCCTCAGGAAGCTGGGCTGTTGTTTTGGGTTGATCTGGCATTTGTCAAGCAAACAAGTTGGATCTTCATATTTTTATTTAAAAGCACAGTTTTTTGTTTTTCATTAATCTGGCGTACAGATCATGCATGCATCATAAATAGAATTGCTCTTATGCTTATTCTGCACACATATTTACATGCTTACATACAGTACATATCTGCTACGTTATTTTTTTCAGGGACAAGCAATCTTATGTCCCAAAAGTGCTTTTTCAAGAGGCAATTGGACTTTCTGCTTTTTCTTTGAAGACGTTTTGCTTCTCATCCAAGAAGCCTCTTCAGCTCTGAGTGGATGGTGGGGAATAGAAGGATTTATACTCCTTGCAGACAGCTGTCATTTGATGATCATGGAAATCGTGTATTTTTGGAAATGTGCATACCTACCTGCTGAAAAAAGACAAAAGGGTAATAGGGGATGATAGAAAAGTTAGCATGGCTGTTTTCAGTGTATGATCAAAGAAATCAAACTGGTGGCCAAATACTGTGATCAAAACTCTCCTTTCCCATTTTTTGTGCCACTCACATTTCAGCTAATTCTAATGCCTATAATCCTGTCTCCATATTCCATATGGATTCACCTAGGCCATCTTGTTTCATTGAATGTTTGTTATTGACTTAGTTTATTGAACTCAGCTGGACCATTTATAAATCATGGCTTAGCATTAGTAGGTTTGGTAAACCCAGCAAATTGTGGTTCATTCAAAACAAACTATGGAAAAACAGAGCTCAGCACAATGTGTAGTCCTACTTGTTATTTAACAATAGTGTAGAAAGGCACAGTGGGATTTCAAAATCACTAGGCTTCTAATATTCCTTCTCCCAGCTTGATAAGAACTTTACAACACTCAGAAGATTGAGTGCTGTTTGGTTAGAGTTCAATTGCCACAATATGCCCTGTGTTGATGTTTTGAATTGTTCTTGCCAACATAGCTGCCCTCCCTTTGGGGGAAATCAAGCATGGATCCAATCTGGGTTGGCCACTAGGACCAGAAGTTTAGACTTCCAAGCTTTGAGACTTCTGCTGGAGCCCATCCTCAGGGAACAACTGTCTACCAGAATGTGCATTCTGGTAGAGAGAAGTTACCTGAAGATGGGCTCCAACACAAATCCGAAAGCTTGGAAGACTAAACTTCTGGTCCCAGTGACTGGCCCACATCGGATCTTGCGACATTGTATCAAAACAAATATATTTGCCTTCGTTCATGGAATCAAGCATGTTTTGATGAACTTGAAGGACACGTCTTCAATGCTGTTATTGCTCTCTAGACTAGAAAAGTCTCATTCACCTATTTGACATCATCTCAAGAGATGCCTTGGAATTTCCATTCATGACTCAGATGTTACATTATTCCTGTTTATAAAGTACTTTCCAAAATTTTCCACAATGGTTGCTTTATTCTGGGATATGGAAATCATCAATACTGAGCAACATTTACCTCCAACAGTTAAATAAATAAATGTATGGTAGCAGGCATAGTCAATGTGTCCCACTCTGCTGTTTCAGTGAACCGAATGTTTTCTGCAAACAAAAGAACAAAAACATCACAGCAACTTGCCTATCTTGAAGGATACCCCAGAGGACAGGCAGGTGCTGAAGAAGAAGGCCAGGTGTGGACTTCAGCTCCACATTCATCACCCCATGAATTTGCAAGCTGCATTTATTTTATAAATTTGCCTCTCAGATTGAGGAAGATTTTGAATAGCATATCACTGTATTTTGCATATTTTTCCCTCTCTAACATCCATGGAAATTTGATGGCATTTTTTTGTTTGTTTTTAAGGAGATTTCTCTCTCAAAATGAAGAGCAGAAGTTGGATGATGCACAAGCAGCTGCCTGCTCTGAATAACAAGGCCTATCCAAAGTGCACAAGGTATCACCAGTTGCATTTCTGAAATGAGTAATAGAAGATTGAAATCTCAGACATTCTGATTCTAAATTCTCCACATCCTGTCTTCTGCCCGCACCATTTATTGAAACAGTCTTAATCTCAGGTTTAGGTTGAAACCAGTTTATCAGCACTGGGTCTTGAAAATTAGATTTTACAGAAATATTGTAGATTGTAATATAGAAGATTATTTACTTTTGATAATTTATTATCTGGTACATTAAATGAAGAGAAGAACATTTTATGAATATTGGGGTTTTTTTTAGTATGTTGCCTATTAGCATTTTAATTTTTTCTAATAGATTGGTGTTATTTGTTTAAACTTAAAGAGAGATGTTTTTAATATCTAAAAGAAATACTAAAAGAAAGTTGGAGGTCATTTATATTATATTTGTTTGATGTATTTTTAATTGGTTTTGTTATTCTCTTTCCCTTTTTCTTTTATGTTATGTGTGGTTTGTATTTTAATGTTTGATGTTGGAATCTAATAAAGCTATAAAAAGGATACCCACTCATCAGCCAAGAAAAATAAAAATCAATCTCAAAAAAGAAAAGGGACTTTGAGAAAGTTGACAGTTTTTTAAAATGCTTTTGTAAAACTAAGGACATATTTATAAATTGTTGCTGAAATATGAAGTATGTTAAAATGGATGAATAATTTTAGAGATGTAATTATACTGAACCAACATAAAGGCTACAAGAAAAAAGGAATAACATTTACTCCAGACTACAATTTAACTGGTACAAAATGTTCTGCAGATCATGGTACATAACTCTGTCGGCAACAGCTAAGGCACATAAAGCATTTAACAATTGTTGGAAACATCATAACAAAGAAGGAGCATTTTACCACGTGTAATCATGGCAAAAAAAAAAAACCAACAACAACCAAACCCAATTCCAAAGTATTTGAAAGAATTAAATCAAACATCCAAAAATTTCTAAAAACAAAATTTAAACTGAAATTACAGGCAGAATTCTAGAAAACATAAATGAAAAATTATACAATTTACTAATTAATACATTTGAATCAGGGGTGGGATCCGACTGGTATAACTACTGGTTTGGTGATTTTACATTTTGTGTGCACATGTATATTACATTTTGCTGCATGCGCGTGTATATTGTCGTCATCGATCTGCCTGGACAGCTGAGCAGCGCTACGCATGGGTGTTCAGCAGTTGAAAAAGCACTTTTTTCCTGCTTTTTCAACCGCAGCTGTGTCATGCAAAGCAGCTGCAGTTGAAAACACAGGAAATAAAGGTCAGCTAAGAGCCCGGGTGGGTGAATGGGCCAAAACAGCAGCAGACATAGAACCAGTTCTCTGTATATTCTCTGTTTGCTGCTTTTCAGAGCAACTAGTTCTACAGAAGTGGACAAAACCGGTAGAATCCCACCCCTGATTTGAACCACTGCAAGGACACACCTAGTACCAAATTGTAAAAACTTTTTCTATTCTCATCAGCTTTTAGGATGTATGGACTTCAATTCCCAGAATTCCTCAGCCAGGAAGTTGATGTATACCTATCTTAAAATTGCCAATGTCTGAGGAAATTTGAAAGTTGAAGATCACACATCTTAGAGCTGGCAACATTAAACACTACTATACATAAATAGTGGCTCTGCTCTGGGGTCTTTACAACCATTGTGCCTCTAGAGTTAACTGTGACTTTACATGGAAAATATAAACCACCGGCATTTTCTATACTTCAAAACTTGGCTAAGAAGACTCTGCTTGGGCATGCATTCTGCTGAAAAAGTCTTCCAGTTGTAATCCTAGGTTTCTAGCTGTTGACAAACAGGAATGGCAAGCACTACAATCATTGCATTCTTAATCAAGCTGAATTCCTCATGCCACACCACAGCCTTCAGTCTGTCTTATGACATATCACAAATGATAGCTACACAACCAGTTAAGAATACCAGGGTGGAATAAAGTGGAAAGAGGAAGAGATGTAGGCATGGTCAAGGATGAAGCTTTAGATTCAGTCTACAAATAAGTGTTGTAGAGCAATGGCCCTCAAACCTTTGGGCACCAAGGACCAGTTCCACTGAGAAAGGTTTTTTCGCAGACTGGAGGAGGAATGGTTTTGCATCCTGCAGATTGGGCTTTGCTTGTTGCAGCGGCCCAGTTGTTGGTATACCACAGACCAGTGCCTGTCCACGGACCAGGGGTTGGGCATCCCTGTTGTAGAGAATAATGTGTCAGCCCTGAAGCTACCTTGGGAGCATCTTCAGGGCTGCCACAGCCAGGCCGTTGGAGCTGTGAGAATGGGAGGGGGGGAGTAGAGATAGGTGTGGATGTGTAGCCAAAATAAAATTCTTTCTCTTGGGAACCAAGGACTTTCTCACAAGGTGTTGGAGAGGTGTGGACAGCTGAAATTGGGACTGTGACCTGATTTGGACCATGTGATGGAAGTGTGGTCTGGAGCCAACAACTTTGGGTTTTGATTTGGGTGGAGAAAACTTAGGGTCCTTCAGAGTCGGGTTTTCACCAGCCATGCCAATATGACATGCCTAATAAATTCATACTTTGAGAAAACTCCAGGCCTCAGAGTTTTGATTGCATTGGGTCTCTTACTTGGGACCCTGACATAGTAAACACTGAACTATAAATAGTTCTTGACTTAATAATCCATAATTGGTACCACCTAATTTTACAACCATTTTGCCACTGTTGTTGAGTGAACATAACAATTCTTAAGTGAATCCTGTGGTCATTAAACAAGCCCAGCTATAACCATTGACTACGTTGGAAGCCAGCTGGAGAGATTACAAATAGTGATCATATGATCCTGCAAACACTATAAATACATGCTGGTTGCCAAATGCCTGAAGTTTGATCACATGAGTGTGGAGAAGCTTTGAAGATTGTAAGTGCAATGGCAGATTGTATATCACATTTTTCATGGCTGTCATAATGTTAAATGTTCACTAAATAAATAGCTGAATGTTGAGGGTCACTTGTACATTGTCAGCATTAAAAAAAAATCTAGTAGTATAGTGGTATAATTTGCCATTTGCAATATTGACAGTGTCAGGAAACAGATAGGCAGTAAGCTACTATTCATTATTTAGAGATATTTCTTGGTTTGGATCTAGATCAGGGGACTCCAATCCCCAAGCTACAGCCCACTACCTCAGCCCATTCAGCACTGGGCCACAGTGTAAGTGCGCACAGCTCCACTTGTGTGAGTGGCAAATGCTTGTGCTCATGCACGAAACTCATGCAGAACCATCCTTTCCCCCCTTTGCTGAGCCACCAAGCCAGAAAGGTTGAGGGCTGCTGATCTAGGCAAAGACTGTCCCTAAGGCCCAAATTATTCCAACCCCAGAAATTAATATCTTGTTTTGCTGGATCTATTCATATAGAGTCTTAGCAGCAGAAATATATGCTGATTGAAAAGATGCATAAATAAGTCAATAAATAACATTTTCTTTTTACAATACTTTGATTACTTTTTTATTCTTAATTGTTGGCATGAATCTTCCTACTACTTCATCTGTTTTCTTGGAATGGGTCAACTAAAAATAAAATTAAAAAGCTCAAAAGAATAGTTCCGAATTTGTCAGCACTTTAATCAATGAAATTTTCAAAAATGCAAGCCTGTTTAGTCACATCTCATGGGCTTCCAGATTTGTTTTCATGTTTGTATTTTTAGTGTAGCTATAGCTTGCCTTTACAACTCTGTTTGTGAGTCAGAGATTTGATGATGTCATTCCCACAGCTGTGCATTTATTGTATGATAAATATATCTTGCAAAAATGGTTAGCTGGGAAATTGGCTTTGTAGGGACAAAGAAAAGGATAATTAGGGCTGCTGCTGTTGTTAAAACTGTTGTTGCATGGACACAGTTCACGTTTTCAAAAACAGAGTTCTGCCAAAAATGGTACATGTGGAATGAGCATTTGTCAGATGTCCTTGAAAAGTTGTTACATGTATTATTCTCTAGCCAAGAGTTAATTTGTGCCTCTAGCTCTGCTAAGACCCCCAAATTATTCTTTAGTTTGATTGCTGAATACTAATAACACAGTTGTATACTATTTGTCTATCAAGAGCCATGGTGGAGCAGTGGTTAGAATGCAGTATTGCAGGCTACTTCTGCTGACTGCCAGCTGCCAGCAGTTCGATTCTGACAGGCTCAAGGTTGATTCAGCCTTCCTTCCTTCCAAGATCGGTAAAATGAGGGCCCAGATTATTGGGGGTACGATGCTGACTCTGTAAACCGCTTAGAGGGCTGTAAAGCACCAAGAAGCAGTATAGAAGTCTAAGTGCTATTGCTATTTTGACATGGAAAAAAAACTAAAATATCATAGTTCAATAGAATAGCAAACCCCAAATTATCCCAACATTCTCAGTCCTACCCTCATACTGAATGGAGTACAGTATATTCCCTTGACAGTTCTAAATTATCCCTCCAATATTGAAGCTCCAGATAGCAAAAGGTTGTTCAGTTTTTCTAGTCCACAGAAACACAATAATGGGTCTTATTATTACCTTCGATCAAAATCTGGAGAGCTAAAGTCACAGAGTTAGACATTTGTTGTTGTCATTTGATAGTGACAATAAGCCAATCAGATATAAACTATCCTTGAAATGACCAGTATTTGTTTCTCGCAACTCCATTCAAGCCGATTTAACCCACATTCAACTTTGGATATCCCCCAGCAGATATTTTGGTGCTCATTAAGAAAGATTGTGCCAGCCTATTCGCAAACCAAACTGAGGAGGCTACCTTTTAGAAATGTAGATTTGGTAATCCATTCAAGAGAGGATATTCTGAAACAAAGGCAGAATGGTAGGATTAGAAACAGCCCAAAGCAGTCCAAACTTCAACCAAACCTGGGAGTTCAGACAAACACCTAGTATTTGCATTTCTTCTTTTGCCTATAGAGCCAACTATGACCCCTACATAACCCCTACATGACCCCATAGGAATCTGGCAACAGTCAATAGAATACATGTTGTTGCAAAGGAACAGGAAGCTGCACTACAAAGCCCAAAGAAGGTATAATAACCCCTCCACACACATCTCTATTTTGTCAGCTGCACCAGAACCACAAACGGTGGTCTGTTCATCATTAAATCATCTTTCCAATCAGCCTCCATGTTTCCAGTGCCTTTCTCCTAGCTTAGAACTGAACCAGATGGATATTTCTTCCCACAGGTAGTTTTCATTGTTTGCAATCTTATTAAACATCAAGATCTTCTGAAAACATTCATGTTTATATGTTTGTGAGTCTAGTCACAAATAATGGTAAGAAATCAGAAGGACTGTGTTAGCAATCATAATAACAAAAGTTATTAAAAAGCATATGCTTATAATCATATTTATTAGTCTTAAAAATTATGACCAGATGTCTTCTTATTTTTTGGCTACCATATAGTAACTGTAACATGGTTATCCACCTAGAATGTCTAGAAAGGCCATCTTGGCGGGAATCTACCAAATAACAGAAAACTGTCAGCCAGTTAATGCTCACTTGGTTTGCCCTCAAGCTGTCCTTTAACTTGCCTCCTCTGATTTCACTAAATATGTGCTGAAAATATCCTATCCTTTCTTCACAAAGAAAAAATGGCTAATTTTCTCTGTCCTTGAAATGTCTGTTTCTCTGCACGCATTTCTGACTGTCTGACTCATTTTATAATAAAATTCCCGGCACAGTTTGATGGGAAGTAGACCATTAGAAAATACAAGGAAATGCACTAAAAAATCAACGTCTTTCCATTTGCAGTAGAAGCAAACGTCCATTGACTTCTGCACATACCATTCTTCAGTTGGATAACCAAATGTTTAAATGAGGGGTTAGCACCCATTTGAAAAACTGCAATTAAAATTTGTATGTGCTTAAAAATAGAGCATTTTTGTGTGTATTATAGCACTGTTTTTCAATTTTGGCAACTTTAAGTCATCTTCAACTCCCAGAGCTCCCCAGCTACCACATGCAAAAAGAGAAATAGAGAAGAGATATAGAGAAAACAGACAAGAGAAATACAGAAAAAAATAGAAGGAAAAAGCCAGCAACATCTCACAAATTAATTGTGAAATTGTAATTCTGAAACAAACAAAAGAGAGAAAGGAAAAAAAATGAAACAAAGAGAAAAAAATCCTAAAAAAATAAAATACTAATTTACTATAAATCATCTAAACTGTTATAAATATATATATATATATTTAACAACTACCGTATGCAATAAAAACTGTCAGTTCTTATAAAATATTATGAAATCTGTGTCAAAGAGAACTTTATCGTACCATTTATCAGTAGGAAAAAAAATGCCTTTTCAAAAATGGATAAATTACGCATTTCTTTGCTATGTGAGGTAACAGCACTTTCCCAATTTCTTAATATTTTGGCTGTTCCCCAAACCCAGTATAACCAACACTCCTTAAAAACAGTCAGATTCCACTATCAACACTCCTTAAAAACAGTCAGATTCCACTATTTTGAAATGTAATTCAAAATAACGTTGACATCTTTAACTTGAAAATATTTACCCAGACATGACATTTTTAATTAAAGGATGTTATCCTAACCAAAGCTTAAAATATGTATTTTTCCTACTTTCCAATGGATTTTTTAGCAATATGATCCTGACAGCTCCAAAGTCATAGAAAAGGGACTGGCTAGCCACAGACTGTGAATTTACTGCATATGCTACAAGTTCTCTTGGAAAAAGCTATCTTCTAACACAGAGGAGAAAATCTAACAAAACACCAAAATTGGCTTTGTTATTTTTATTTGCGTCTCTTTGTGTTGTCAATGGATTGGAGAAATCTTGTACATATAAAAAGTTATCCTGTTTTTTTTTTAAATGCAAGCAAGTCATTTTTTTTTTTTGGGGGGGGGGGGGGGAGAGTCTGTTATTCTGATTATCAGGATTTGCTTCTCTGAAGTCCATCAAGCACATGCAGGAAAGAATTTGAACAATTCTGCCTTGCACATTTTTGGGTCTTATTCCAGCCCTTGTAACTTCTGCTTTGAAAACTGTGCATGGTTGAGTTGACTACTGGAAGGAAGTGACTTAGCACATTTTTGTCCAAATGAATTGTCTAGCTGTAAAGGGGGAGAAAAATTCCTCTGTTTGCCAAGTTATACTGCCAAAAATAGCGTGCAGACTGACATGGAAAAAAACTGCTGCATCTTGGAATTAATTTTCTACTGATTCAGGAGGTCTAGGCTCCAAGAAGATATAAAGAGTCTATTATTTAACAGGCAAGAAATTACAGGTATTTCTAATTATTACTTTACCTGCACAGAACTCTTCGAGACGAACAGGGTTCAGGTGGCCACAGGGGAATTCAACTGGTATAGTCTTGTCCATTCCATTAGATGCCTAGAAACTTTTATTCCTTTTTTGGTTTTATGAGACACTCAGTACTATTTTTCCCCTTTTCCTCTTAACTTTGGCATACTTATCACCCTCTGATATTATTATAATTAAAAGATTTATATCCACCCTGAAATATAAATATACTTATTTTATTTTAGTGCCTTATAATCAGTTTTTGACTTGTGTCAGCTGACTGCAGGGGTCACCTCCTGCAAGTTCACAGGGGTTTGGGAGAGCCCCTAGCTAAGATTCTGTGCAGTTTGGAGAACCCCCAAATCCCACTCCTGGCTGGCCCCGCCCATCCCTCCCCTCCCAGGACTCCCCATGAGGTCCATTTTGGATGCAGGGTGCATGTGGAGGCTCAGGGAGGGCGAAAAACAGGCCTCCCGGAAGTTCAGGAAGGCCAAAATGGGCCTGTTTCCTGCTTCCAGAGAGCCTCTGGAGCCTGGGGAGGTTATTTTCACCCCCCTGGAGGCTCAAGGAAAGCCTCCAGAGCCCAGGGACAGCAAAAAACGCCACCCCCCCCACTGTGATGCAGGAGGTCAGCTAAGCCTTGCCCACCATGGCCATGCCCACCCAGCAACCGGGCAGAGAACCCTTTGCTAAAATATTTGAAGCCCAACCCTAACTTCCTGGACAAGTTTTCATGGCAAGGTTTTTTAAAGAAATGGTTTGCCATTACCTCCTTGCTAGGTTTGAGAGCAATAATTAGTCTAAGGTCACCGAGCTGGCTTTGTGACTAAGGTGGGACTAACTAGAATTCACAAGCTCCTGGTTTCTAGCCAGGTGATTTTAAATTGTAATTCTAAAAGATTTAAGGGTTTCTGGTTCAGGCGGAGAAGGGAATTAGGGAATTAGGCCCCAAGTTGAGTAAAATGGGTTCAAGTGAAGTGGCTTCTTTAACAAAAGCCACACAAAACCATAAAATTCCTTTTTTGCCAATACAGGATATACAGGTAGTTGTCAACTTACAATTCATTTAGTGACCATTCAAAGTTACAACGGCACTAAAAAAAGTGACTTGTGACCATTTTTCACACTTACGACCGTTGTGTCATCTCTATGGTCATATGATCAAAATTCAGTCCTTGACAACTGACTCGCATTTATGACCTTTGCAGTGTCCTGAGATCATGTGATCATGCTTCTTTTTTTTTCAATCATCTTACAAGCAAAGTCAATAGGGAAGCCAGATTCATTGAACAACCATGCTACTCACTTAATAACTCCAGTGATTCACTTAATAACAGTGGCAAAAATGTGGTAAAAATGGAGCAAAATTCACTTAACCAATGTCTCACTTAGCAACCTAAACTCTGGGCTCAGTTGTGGTTGTAAGATGGTTGTAAGGTTGTAACATGAGGACTACTTGCATTATTAATTTTTGAAAGGGCTTTCTATTCTAAAAATGAGTAGCTGGAGCAATATGTTTCAATACAGTATTGCTTAGATTAAAAAAAATTAATAAGTGTCAAGATTGAATTAATGTTGTTATAATATCATATGGGTCTTATTTTGTTTTTAGTACCTTTTACACTCTCCTTATGTTCATTTTATTTTAATCATTGCAACATATGGAGTTTCTTACTGTGCTATCACAGATGTGTCTCTTTTTGTTTATTATGCTTCAGTAATAAAATTAAAACAAACAACCCTCCACTTTTTATCTTCCATTTTCCTCTAAGGAAAAGCTGAGGATAAGCTTGGAACATGGACTTCCAAAAACTTACGCCAACATCCTAACATTGCCTAACACACCCAGGAGTGGGATTCAACCAGTGTTACTACTGGTTTGGTGACTACATTTTGCTGCGCATGTGTGTAAAAATCTTAAACTGTGCTGCCCAGACAGCTGAAAAGCGCTGCGCGCAGGTGTGCAGCATTTGAAAAGCCTCTTTTTTTCCTGCTTTTTCAGCCTCAGCTGTGCCCGCAAAGCAGCTGAGGTTGAAAAAGCAGGAAGGTGGGTCAAACAGCAGCAAAAACAGAACCGGTTTGGGGTCTGCTACTCTTCAAAGCTACCAGCTCTATAGAACTGGGCAGAACCGATAGTATCCCATCCCTGAACATCCCTAAACTTTGCTATACAGGTAATCCTCAACTTACAACAATTCATTTTGTGACTGTTTGAAATTTCAACAGCATTGAAAAGAATGACTGATGGGGAACTTCTGGTTTGCAGGGCTTCGGTGGCAAGCAGGAATCCGCGATCATGCACGGTTTCTGCCTGGGCTCGCCTCCGGAGTGCCCCAAGCCAGCTGGCTTCGGGGCTAAGCCACCCCGTAGAGGTTAGTGAAGACGGGGGAGACTCCAGCAGGGACGAGGAAAGCCACATCTTTCCTCCCCAGCTGGCTAAACTCCCTTTCCCGAACATGGTAGAGCGGCGGTCAGAAATGGCTATCTCCCAAATTTTGTAATTGCTCCCAAAGAAGACTCGGAAGCAGCAAATGAAAGTGAAAAGGGAAAGTTGGTTTTTTTTCACTCTCCTTCCTTACGTTGACAGCGAACAGAGATGAATGAGAAATTGGAAAAATCTGCTTTGGCATCAACAGGTATTTAAACTGGAAAATTTAATGCCAAGGGGAAAATAAAAATTTCTGAATATAAAAGGCAAAAAAAAAAAAAAAAAGAGAGAGAGAGAGAGAGAAAGAAAATTTTCTTTTGCTGTAAGTGGGAAGGGAGAGGAAGAGAATAAGAACAGGATTTGGAAGGAGGAGATAGCCTAGAATTGAAAGAATCTAAAGTTAAATTTTAACAGGACTGCTAAAAGATACATTTTAACTGGAACTTTGTAACTAAATACTAACCCCAGGAAGAGAAAGTGAAAAAAGGAAGAAAGTGTAAAAAGAAACAGCTTGTGCGTATTTGGATTGTTTGGTGACTTTGGACTTTTGGAATTATATTGGAAGGATTAAAAACATTTGGGTGGTATGGAAGGAAAAAAAACTACAATGGCATCACTTGTGGATGAACTGAAAATAGAATTTAAAAAAATATAAAGAAGAGGAACAAGAAGGGAAGGGCTCTCTTGGTTCCGTTTTTCAATTCTTAGAAATGGCGATCTTTACCTACAAGAAACTACAAGAAAAGACCACGCAACAAGAAGATTGGGACAAAGAAGAAGCCATCTTTAATGAACAAGTAACTTTACTTGGGGAAGAAAGGGGAAAGAGGGGAAAGAGAATGGAGAATTTGAGACCTAAAAAAACAACCAAAAAAGGGAAAAATAAGGTGAAAAGTGGATATAATGTGAGAAAGCAACAGAAAAAGGGAATACAGAAAAGGGAAATTGAGATGGAGAGACAAGGAGGTAAAAAGGGCAGAGAGAAGAAGCAAAGGAGGAGGGAAGGGAAGAGAAGCTATAAGGGTGTGAAGCAAGATGTAAAGAAACAGGACTTATTTAGAGATAATGGGAAAAAATTTAATTGAAAAGGGGATTCTGCAAAGGTACATATGATTGTATTGTTATATTTGTATTTAGAAATAATATTCGAAAATTGGAAACAATGTATGATTTAGTGAAACATTTCTGAATAAAATAAATGGAATGAATTAAATGAAAGAATTAATTTAGAAAGGAATGGGAACATTTTAATGACATAATGTTTTAAAATGCAAGTGAAGTGAGGGGGAAGTAATCATGGAAAGTTTACAAGCATTCCCACAGAAGTATGATACCTATTTGAAAAGTAATGTGTTAAATGTTTAAAATTTAAATGAATATTAACATTAATGATAGAATTGAATTGATATGGATCGTTGTTTTAATTATATTATATATTTATACTTTTCTTTTTCTTTTTAAAATGTAGTGTCTAGCTTTAATGTACTACACAGAATCTGAATGGAAGTTACGTTCTATATTAAGTGTTATAATTCTAGGGGAAAGATATAAAGGTGTCATACTCCAATTAGTGACTACAGGAGGAATTTTGTTTAAGGAGAAAAGATAATAGATAGCTGAAATAGGACAGACAAAGAATATAAATATAATGATCTGATTTGAGATGAAACAAATAAAAATAAAATTAAGAAAGTTAAAAGAGGGGAGAAGCCATATAAAAAATGTAGAATGCATAAGATATGGAATGGTATATAAAAATGAGCATGAATTTCAGTTGGTGTCTGTACAAAGAGATGTAACTCAGGATCAGGCTGCTTTCAAAAAAGAGGTTTTATGTTTTCATGTTCTGTGTTGTGTTTGTCTATGTTTGTTTCCAAAAATCAACAAAAAATTTTCAAAAAAAAAAAAAAGAAAAGAATGACTGATGGCTGTTTTCACGCTTATGACCATTGCAGCATTCCCATTTTTCATCACATGATCCAAATTCAGCCGCTTGCAACTGACTCACATTTATGACAGTTATAATGTCCCAGTGTCATATGATCACCTTTTGCAATCTTCTGATCAATGGGAAGCCAAGTTCACTTAATAATCATGTTAATAACAATCTGGTGATTCTTTTAACAACTGTGGCAAATAAAGTCGTAAAATGGGACAAAACTCACTTAACAACTGGATTGCTTACCCAGATAAATTTTGGGCTCAATTGTGTTCATAAGGATGCAGGAGCAGATTTCAAATGAAAAAAAGACCCATCACATCTAAGACGAAGATTTTGACTGCTTCTTTTTAAATCATATTATTTTGTGGAACAAAAATGCTTGTGAAAAACCTAACTTCTATATGAGGTATTCTTCTATTCTGTATGGCCTATGTTGGACAAAGTACTTTATATTTAGAGTTTTTTTCTGAAATCATGTCAATTTGTATATTTTCCTGTGTAATATGTATACACACATGAAGTACCTTTTAAGAAAAATATTCAGTATAACAGGTAAACACTCATAGGACTGGAGTGTTCCTCAGGAACTTACTCGGAGGTTTCCAGCTCTTTACTTTTCCTCTGCCTTCTTTGATATAACATCTTTTTCCTTTGTATTTCAAAATTATTTGAAGGGCCTAGTGAAGAATCAAAGAGCCTGCTACAAACCATCTACCAAAGATTTCATTCTGCCCTGCAATTGACATGCAAGTAAATTGGATGGGCAGAAATTGGGGATCCAGCATCTCTCTCTCTCTCTTTGAAACATGCGCCAATTGCACTAGCAAGTTATCCAATAAGACATATTGAAAGTTTGAGCCTAAGCAAACCATCATCAGTAGCCTTCATCAGTGGCTCCTGTTATCCCATACAACCAACACAGAACAGATACTAAAATTAGTGCTAGCAAAACCATTGCGTGGTGTAGTTACTAGCTTGCTTTCTGCAGCTGGCGCGAGGTCTGCCTAATGTAATACATTCTCCCTTGTGAGACTAAGTATTACATTATGCACAGCTGTTGGGAAATCTTTATGCACAGCTGTTGGGAAATACTGGCCTTTCTGGAAAACTACATACCCCATATGCTGTTTCCAACACTTCTTGAGAAGCAAAGCTGCCGCCTTGGGAAATCTTTATTTCACCAAGCATTAATATAGCCAGATTTGTTGGTGCTAATTTATTAACTAGGTTTTAAGGGATTTGAAAAGGAAACTTCCTATTTCCTTTCATTGGAAGACAATTAATTGATTAATTTGTGGAATTAATTGAAACCCACAAGCCATTAAAAGGTAAGAATCAAAAGGCCACCTCTGTTGGAAACTTGAAGTCTATGTGTGTGTAAATAAAACTTGAGGAAAACCAAGCAGTGCAATCTTCTGCATGCCCATACATGCAATTCCTGTTGCATTTAGTGCAATTCACACCCAATGTGTGAAATGAGTCATCATATTACCCCCAACAATCTGAGTCCTCAATTTACTGACCTCAGAAGGATGGAAGGCTGAGTTAATCTTGAGCCTGGTGAGATTTGAACTGCCAAATTGCTGGCAGCTGACAGTCAGCAGAAGTAGCCTGCAGTACTGCATTCTAACCACTGGGCCACCACAGCTCCAATAATCTGCATATATTTACATATTATTTCTACAATTTAGATATCCACAATGGAATATAAAATTCCAAAGGATAATGGTGTTTCACTTTGAATGGAAAAAAAAAGATACAATGAAGGATCAAAGGCAGGATGCATTTATGAGATCATTATTTGAAATATCTTTTAAAAGTCTGCCTTGACAGAATGCATCTTTTGGTTTTCTAAACAGATTCCTTTAGCAGGAAGATTAGAACTTTAATTTACAACCAGGATAAATCTGGGCAAGTCAGAAATGTTTCTTTTTCTTTTCTACGAGACAAAGTAGAATCTTTTACCAGAATTAGGAACCTTCACTGGTAATCTCTTTGGTGCCTTCAGGAATTCAGCATATTTTGTCTGCCAATTGCAGCATCGCCTCAGGAAATAGATGCTCCAAACATAATTTCTTTGAACAGTTCTTGCTGAGAAGGATATGCTTCTCAAGGAGAGTAATCCATGGAATAACAATTTCATGTCCCAGTATTCTGGGAGGTTTGTAATTTTAGCTTTAATCCATGTTTAGAAAAGACACTCAACACAGATTGGAAGCATCTGCCATCACTCCACCTCCCTTAAATCCAAAGCAACAGATTTGGCATTAGGAGAAAGGAATGTGGAAGTTTTGAGAGTTTTTTAAAAACTACCCTGTTCTTCTTCCTTCATGTAACTGTAGGATTTGGAGCAGGGCTTTTCTCTGTGATCATCTCTGACCAATTCCTGTGAGACTCTTTTGATATCCTACCTGCATTAGCAGAAGGTTCTGCCCCAAGGTTTGGAGAAGCATGGCATCTATTGATTCAATTTGGTCCACACAAAATCCTTCCTTCTTCCCTTCTTCAACCTTCCCACCCACCAAGCCCACCCATCCATCACAGAACTGTTGGCATAGCTATCCTGAAGCAATAATTATGTAAGGATTGTCTCTCCTTCTAACTGAAGAAAGTGAGGACTCTTGAAACTAAGTATTTCAAAAGGAACCTTTTATTAAGCAGAAGTGGTAGCAATACATTCAAAGCAGAGTCTGAATACCCTTAGGCAAGACAAATAGAATTAAGGCAGTAGAGACCCCTCCCTTTAGCTAGATGCGGATTCAGCCAATCCACAGGTGTGAAGATGTTATTGTACCATCCATTCTGAGAAACAGAGAAGCATACATTCCTATGGCCATCTTCTGCTGGCTTTCAAAGTGAAACAACCCACATAGCCCTCCCCTTTAATACATTCCCCAAGAGGTGAGGAAATCTCAGGGTGCTTTGGTGCCAGGATACAAGTTATAAAATACAAGTTGTCCCAGGCAATAATAATGAATTGAATTCAAGGCCTCCCCCTTCTCCCAACTGAGTGGCAGTATCACTATTAGGGATCTGACAAAATACTCCATTTGATCTAGTTTTGGCTTCTGAGATCTTCTGAGGCACATGGATTCTAATGGCTAGCAACTTTCATTTTTAAGGAATGAAATATGAGCACAGAATTATACTAGATCAGACTCAAATTCCGTGCCTGTACTTTGCAAATGGTACCATCTACTGTTCAAGAGTTATGGATCACACTGGGCATAAGGCCTTCATAAGCCTTGTCCTCATTGAAGACATCTATTTCTTTGCAAGGCTCTGGGGAAAATTCTTCTGTTTTATATGCTGTTGCTTCACAAGCCCACCGCTGGATATGTTAATACTTCCAAAATGCCCTTGACCATGTCATACTTCTTGCCATATTTCTTTAATCACTGCCCCAATTTGTTAAAATTAAGTGGGACCTTCTGTACCAGAGGTCTCCAAACTGGGCAACTTTAAGACTTGTGGATTCAACTCCCAGAATTCCTCAGTCAGCTGGTTGAGGAATTCTGGGAGTTGAAGTCCACAAGTCTTAAAGTTGCCCAGATTGGAGGCCTCTGCTCTGTAGATAGATTCTGACATCAGAATGACAACTGTAGCACAGCGTGCAATCAAAGACATTTTCCATGATTTTAAAGAATTACCAGGACGGGCACGCAAACTGTTCTGTCTTTTATAATTATTGGCTGAATGTATAAAGACAGACAGGCAAACTCTACAAAGTCTTTCATACAAAGTTTCTTTATTGGATTATATTAGGCATCCTCAAGGTAACTCACGATTATGTCAAGATCCGTTTAATGTCCACTTCTTCGTACAGCTGACTTCATAGTATAAAAGAATAGTGATCTTTCATCCCATAACAAAGGAGCAAGGGGGTGAGATACCAGCATGCTGCTGGGGTCTAGACAAGAGTGAAGGAACCTCCCCCAACCCAACCAAGGGTCAATTCGGTGACCAATCAGGATTACAGATGTGACCACATGACATGAACTACATTTCCCAGGATGCATTAACTACATTTACCATGAGGCATTCCCCTAAGGGGACAGCTCCCAATTCTAACTTAACTAACTCAATTCCCATTACCTATATATTGTCTGGACAACACACAAACCATAAAATAAATGCCTATTGATCTTATGGTGTTGGCAATTTCTCTCACTTCTTCAACATAACAAAAATCTGAAAAGTGAGCCACTTTTCCTTGATTCGGACAGGACTTTCTGCTTTTAGGGCATGCCTTATTTTTAGCAGCAAATATCTTCAGAGCTTCAGCTCTGTTGGGGCAAATGGTTCAGATTATGGGCACAGTCCATCTGCCTTGTGTTGCAGATTTCTCTGTAGAGCAGGGGTGTCAAACTCATGGCCCGCAGGCCGAATCTGGGCTGTGGAGTGTTTAGATCTGGGCCACAGGGCTGCCCTGGAAACAATGAAGGACCAGCCCCGGTGCCTCTTCCAACAAAAATGGAGCTCAGGAGGGCCATGCAAACTCAGGTTTTGGCTGCATTGGCCTCCTGAAACCATATACCAGTGAAAATAGAGCTCAGGAGGGTCATGTGCCACCCTCCCGAACTCTGTTTTCACTGACAGAGTGGTCGGGCCACTACAGGCGATTCCGACACGAGTGACATTGAGCTGGCTATGGCCAACCTGGCTACGTCCCTCCCCCAAGATCAAATACAACCCTGATGCAGCCCTCAATGAAAACGAGTTTGGTACCCCAGCTCTAGGACAAGGATGTCCAACTTTGGCAACTTGGACTTCAAGTCCCAGAATTGGCCAAGGAATTCTGGGAGTTGGAATCTACAAGTCTTAAATTGTATACCCCTTCTCTAGAGCTTTGTGTGGGTAACTGGAAGCTTCTAGCAAACTCTTGTAGCCTATGAGTTGCTTAGCTCTGGTACTGGTCCTTAATCAGTTCAGAATTTCTTATCAGATGCTCAGCCTTGTATAGTCCTCAGCTTAAAACCATTTGTTTGGTAACCTTTCAAAGTTATGATGGTGCTGACAAAAGTTATTGATGATCAGTCCTTGCACTTGTGATCTTGCAGGATCTCTGCAATCATGGTCAACATTTGGGTTCTTGGCAATCGGCATGTACCTGCAATGGCTGCTATGCCCAGAGATCACATGATCACTTGTACCACATGATCACTACTTGCAACCATCCCAGCCGGTGTCCAATAACAAATAACAAAGTCAATGGGAGAAGCCAGATTCACTTGACAATGACAACCCCATGATTCACTTAATGACCATGGTGACTCAATAACACAGGGGGGAAGGTCATAAAATCAGACACAACTCACTTCATAACTGCCTCACTTAGCAATGGAAGTTACAGTCCCAGATGGGGTCATAAATTGACCCCAAATTACTCATATGTTGAAATTTTCTATCTGTAGCTGTTAGGATGAAAGCTTTGGCTCAGATGCTTTACAACCAACCTCTGATAATTTCGTTTCTGTAGGCTGTCACCTGCTTTCTTATGTCAGCACTTTGATGCAGGCCCAGCAGATTCTACTGGTGCTTGTTTCTTTTGCTGAAGGCCAGTCTTCTCACACATTAGATTTGTCTTTGGCATAAAATAACCATTGACATTTCCCAGTACAAGGACTCAGTTATCAATAACTTCAGTAGCAGTAGCAACAGCAGCAGCTACATAAATGAAAAATAATAATAATAAATTTGCCTGGGGCATCCAGACATAAAGGAGGACATATATTTCACTGTAGCCTTCATCTGCATTCAGTTTGGTAGTAATCTACAACAGGAAAATCTCTGTTTTCACTCAGACCATCCAGCAAGGGAACTAAAGTTAAAGGTCTCCAGGGAGGAAAAATTTGGCAAACTGCCAAATTCCAGGCTTCTCAACCAGAATTCTAAGCTGCAGCTATTTCCAGAACTGCAAGTTCATCAGATTTCTGATCCCATATTTGTTCTGTACAAACTGGCCTTCAATTTCAGTAACAGTAATAATAAGTAAAGGCCCGGTTCCACTGCACTTACGGATGTAAAGAGGATGTACAAGGTTAAAAAAAGCTTGCCATCCATTAGAAAACGCTATGCATCCGTTGTGCACTCATTGCATACATGTTTCATACGCTCTAGCCCTGGAGCATCCGTCCACTGAGATTTCATCTGTGCAAGAAGTTTTGAGCTGCACAAAACTTTGTGAATGGATGAACTTTCTGCCATTTACGATGTACATCCACGACATATACAGGCAACAAACGTTCTATGTCCGTTATCATCCGTTAAATGTCCACTGTATCCTCTCTGCATCCTCTGGTCATCCCCTCAACTCACATCCGCTGCAGCTGAAAACAGAAAGAGGGAGGAAACCAAAGCTACACGGAACGTCTACACAGTGTTAGTAGCACGGAAATAGACGGACAAAACGTTTGTATCTGGGATGTATCTCGTATATTTAGGATGTCTGCAGTATGTCTAGAGTATGTAGAAGGACACCTAGCGGACAACCGATATTTTCTATAAAAAGGGGGAGAAAATCATCTGGATCGTTGGGATGGTGGACCACACAGTCCCACTATGATTGCACTGGAGGTTTATCTATCCCACAACTATCCTTATCTATCCCACAAGCATGCAAAGGCTTAACCATTTTTTCAAAGTTTTAATCAATACTTTATTAAGTAAAAAAAATGAACCAAGTAAACTAAGTGTGTTAAGCAAAGATAACCTTTATTAACTTTCTTAGGTAAACTTTATGACTTTATTAAATAAGCAAAATGAACCAAGTAAACTGTATTAAGTGTCTTAAGCAAAGATAAACTTTCTTAGGTAAACTTTATGACTGTATTAAATAAGCAAAATGAACCAAGTAAAGTGTCTTAAGCAAAGATAAACTTAACAAGTAAACAACTCAGTCTCTGACACTATTCTCAGTCACTCTGAGTCATGTCCATGGTCTCAGCTGTTAAGCGGGCAGGGACTGTGGAGGTGGCTGTGGCTTGAGTGATGGTCTGAGGCACCATTGGGGTGCTTGGCCCCGAGGGTACAACAGGTGGTGGTGTGTTCAGGAAGCTGTCCGAGAGCTGACTCAGTCCCATGAGATTGAGAGGCCCCTCATCAAGGACTTGAGATGTCAGGCCCAATACTGATGACAGATTGTCTGTTGACGGGCTTGGCTGTGGGGTGGAGGAAGGAGGAGTGTAGTGGGGCTGTCTGGTCTGCAGCTGGGTGAGGACTGGTGTCTGTGGCGTCCGATAAACCTGGGCCTGGACTGGGAAGTTCTGCTTCTGCTGTGGGAAGTCCTGGTAGTCGTAGCCTTGGTAGGTAAGGGGCTGTTGAAAGCCGTGGAAGGGCTGTGACATCGCCTGGGGTGGAGGAGCAGACCTGGACTGGGTAGGAGCAGCTTCAGCTGGGCCTTGAGCATTGTGCAGAAGTGCTGCGATCTTCTGCTTCATCACCTGGTACTGGGCCTCGGGCAGGTCCCTCAGGGTCTGGCTCATGTAAGTGATGAAGGTGTTCCGGCCTGAGGATGCTCTGTCCAAGTGGATCAGCTGAGAGAGAAGTTCTATGCTGGTCTTCATTGTGTCCCTGATCTCCAACAGCACACTGTGGTCCTGGCCCTCCAGTCTGCCTCTCTGCCTGCATCCTGTGGGGGTGGGGGTGGGGGTGGGGGCGGGTTGGCCTCTGGTGACTGCTGCTTCTTCCTCCATTTGTGACAGCAGGGCGTCATCCTCCACGGGATCCTCTAAGTCTGCTGGCATGGGGAGTGCAGCTGTCGGGGGGGGGGTCTCTGCTGAGGGGCCCTCTGAAGACACCTGCCTGGACAGGGTAGCTGGCTCTTGGCTGGAAGAGGACTGGCTGTCTGTGGGCTGTCTGAGGGAGAGGGGTCTCAGAGGGGCTGCTCCTCGGTGGCAGATCTCACCCTCCAGGAAACTGCACTTGGCCATGACGTACATCTCCTGGTCAGTGAGCTTGACAGAGGCCTGCCCGGATTTCTTGAGGTGTAGCTTGCCATACCAGGTGTGCATATGCTTCCACCATCCAAGGAGTACTTCTGCAGTGTACCCCAGGCTCTCTGCCTTGTCTCTCCAAGCTGCCTGCTTCTTCTTGGTGTCCTGATACAGTCTGTGGCCCTTTCTCCAGGTACTCGTTCTCCCTCAGCCATTCCAGCACCTCATCCTCATGCTCCTCGAAAATGGTGTACTGTTTCCTCTCTCCCTTCTCCGTCCCTTGCCCCTTCCTCCCTCTGGCAGGGGCTTCAGCAGGGCCTTCAGGGGCTTGAGCAACAGGGCCTTCAGCAGCAGGGCTTTGAGGGCCTTGGGGCTGGTCCACCACAATAGCAGCAGCAGCAGCAGCTTCAGAGTCGCCAGGGGGTGGGATGCTGGTTCTGGCCTTCTTCACCTTGCCAGGGCTTGAACAAATAGGCACGGGCTTCCTCTTCCTGCCTGACTGACGAACCATGGTGTTCCTGCAATGTATGTGGCAGCATGTCTTTTCCCTGTATGCTGACTGCGTGCGTGCTACATCCTTTTATATCTGCGGAGCTGATGTAATTCATACTCCCCGCATGCGCAGTGAATGCTTTGCATCGGATATACATCCGCGCGGCATCCCCTTTGTTTCCTATAGGTGTCCATGATGCATCTGCTTCATCCGCTATGCATCCACCCCTTCCGCTATGCATCCGCTTCAAAATTCTCCCCCGGAACCCCTTCAGAGGTGTCATCCACTTCCATCCGCTTTCATCCACTAGGCTTCCTATAAACATCCGTTTAACATCCCCGCTACATACTACCCACGTCCGTTCTTTTCCGTTCTTTTCCGTTCTGTTTATGCAAATTTTCACCACTTTTTGGAGCGGATGACAACGGATGGAACCACCCCAAAATTTTGCTCGTCCCCTGTGTCCTTTATGCATATGTTTTGCATCCGTTGGCCAATGGGACCGGGCCTTAAGGTACAATAATTCCTCTCTACAGATCCCAGTTTCTTTTTCCTAATAGAATTGGTACTCCATAGCTCTTCTTCTTTTCTTTTTGGCTCCTTCTTTGCTATGTGAAGACTTGACTCTTCTCTTATTCATTGTTTTCACCATCAACCACCAAATGTCCTTCTATTTCATGGGGAAAATAAGACATGATGATTGGAAACAGATGATGCCTATATATTCCATGGATTATATGTTGGGTGAGGTTCTTCATTTTAAATCATATTAGTCTGCCTTCATGATCTTTGTATGTCCCTAAGCCTAAATTGGCAGGAAACCATTTTGCCAAAATGTGACATCATGATCATAGGAGGCTTTGAGGACCAGAAAAAAAGGATTGGGGATTGATTATACATTGCCCATTTTTGCACTAAAACAACACTATCGTGGGCATAATAAGAAACAAAATCTTCATTCATTTACTCACACCAATTAAGAGTGCCACAATAATTCCATATCCATATGCATATTACAAGTGTTTAAAACTACCATACCTCAATTATTTGTCCCTCTTCCCTTCCCCAATAGCAACCCATTTAATTTACAAGAGACATCTTTAGTAAAGTGGTTTATTCCCAAATGTAAGCTGAAATGGCTTAGATATCTTGGTTGTGTAAGTTTTATTTTAAACAATGTTGGACCAAGGGGGTTATTTTAAACTTAGAATAGAGCGATAGAACTGAGTGAAGACAGAGACATACAGTGCCCTATTTAGTGTGAGGGATCTCTGTAGAGTTTGCTTCCAAATATACATAGAGAAGATTGTTCCCGCTTGTGCCATGCATTTATGTTGAACTATAATGTGCATAATTTCCCAATCAGCATAACCAATGGCCAAATTGGCTAAGGAATTATGGGAACATTGTCCAATATATCTGGAAGGCACAGGCTGAGAAAGTTTGGGTGGTACTATCAGCATATTTTATTCCAAGAATGATTATGCACCATGACTCAGAATGCTGCTACCTCAGCAAGTAATATACACTTGCTGACACAAATCATTGGGTCTGCTCTAGGATAATTGAGACACACCCTAGTATTGTTGCTCATAAAAATGGCTATGAACTATTTGCATGTCAACATCTTGTACATGATTCATAACATGGCCCCACAGTTCATGTGACATGTCTTAGGTGCCTCCCAATTTCCCATATGGTGACAAATTCCAGGAATAATATTATTGGGTTTACTTTCCATTGGAAGGAGAAGTACTGAGAAACCTGGGTGTTCTTTTTTTAATCAACCAAAGTATCCTTATAAATCACTCTGGAGAAATTAATTTGGTCACTAAGAATTAACATGGACTTAATGGTATATAAACAATCATCATAAAGCCTATGAAATTTGCTGAATTTCAACTCCCAGAATGTCCTATTATTGGTTATGCTGCTAAGTTTTGGACTGTTAAGTTTTGCAGATCAGCAACATCTTCTCGAGGACTTCAAGTTTTTTACCCAAGTGATAGTTTGCTCTCTGTGAAAATGTTTCCATCCTCTGCAAGTCAAAAGTTCCATATTTCCAGAAAAAATGAAGGTTCATCCCAATTTACAAATCTCTTGGTTCCCAGCTATGAGGGAGGTGATTACAGTTCAGTGGCAAAGTACTTGTGTCATATGAAGAATCTATGGCATTTCCACCAAGACATACAAAAGGTGAGATGAAAGATTCCTATCTGAGATGCCAATCAGACCATGCAATTGACATCTGCTGATTTAACTGGCACTATCAACCCAAGCTCAGAAAACCACTGAGGACATATCCACATACCTTCTTCTGTATTTTACTTACAGCTGCAGGCTAAAGGAGACTAAATAAAGATTGAGGAGCTCCATTTTCTATCTTATCACAACTTGAGTTGCCCAAGGCAGTGTGCTTGAGGCACTTTCAGCCCTTCCAGGTAGACTACACAGGAAACCAAAACCTGAATACCAATAGTAACTTTATTGTAAGGTTACAGTAACAGAGTTATGCATCTCATCTCTATCCTGCCTTTATTTTCCAGAGAATTAGGGAAGATCCTTTAATGAGATGCTGTCTCCAATTCCATTCCTCCTTTGGACTCAGAGCTCCCATATCAGACTTTGACTAGACTGCAGATCTTCCTCTTGTCTCCCAAGGTTATTCTCTCATCCTATCACAGTGAATTACCATGGCCCATATCAGGGATTGGTTCTAATGCTATAGATCTGGAACATTCCTTTCTTCTGGGTCCTGATCACTGTGCCAACCTCTTTTTACTTTGCCTGTTTGAGTGACCAGATTTGTGTTGCTTTTGTGAATGATATTTTTTAAGAGCAATCCACCATACAATGAGGCAGAGTCCCGAGACTCTTAGCTTGAGGATTTACTCTTTCCATTAAATGCTTCATTGAGGTTCTGTTCTACTGGGTATATGGAGTAGAGCTTTCTAGACAAATCTAAGCACAGAGCTCCATGTGCAATCACTGCAGCATTAATCTATATGCAGATATGGAAATGTATATTTCCACGAAGCTGAACAGTATATGTGTGTGTGTGTGTGTGTGTGTGTGTGTGTGTGTGTGTGCTGTTCAGCTTCCTTCGGGTATTATCCCACGTCACTGTAGTGCTTTTAAAGTTGTAGCAACGTTTCAGCAGAATCTCCTCTGCCATCATCAGGCTTCTGTATTGAGTTTGTATGTGGGTCAGGGTCTCATAGCCATTGGTTTTAAATTTGAGGCAAGCCGATTATTGTGGCAGGATGTTTTTTTCTACATCCTGATTGGTTGGGAGTCTTGGTCTGTGTTTATTGGACTTGGAGTTTGTTTGATTGCTGTTTCTGGTTTCTTTTGTCTGTTTTGTGGCTTTGATTGGCTGGCAACACTCTGTTCCTGTATTGGAGGCTTTCAGTGCAGCTTGGCTTTGCGTGAAAGGATGGCTATTATCTATTAGGAAGCTAGGTTTCACCTGGGTGCCTGGTGGGGGGGGGGTGTTTGAGCTGGAGGTATCAGAGGGAGTCTGTTTGTGCCCAGGTGTTTGCCTGGCTTGTGGTGTGGAGATCTTTCTATTTGAGAGTGCAGGCTTCCAAATGATTGACAGTCTGGTGGAATCATCTCTTCTATTCATGCTTTCATGCTATTCATGCTTTCAGGTCTTTTTTCAATCTCTATGGCTTCTCTGATGATTCTGTGGCTGGGGTTTTCTACAGTGGCTAGGGTTTTAGAGCCATTGAAGTTGATGTTGTGACCTGTGGTTTTAATGTGTTGGACTAGTGAGGAGGTGTTTTCCAGCTTTTTTACTGCATTTTTGTGTTCATCCAGGTGGGTATTATTCTTCTATTGGTCTGTCCAATGTATGTGGCCGGGCATGATGCACAGGTAACTTTGTGTATGCCTTGGTTTTCCAGGTCAATTTTGTCTTTGGGGTTTTTAAGGATGGCTGCTATTTTTCTGTCTGTTTTGAAGGCAGTCTTGATGTGATGCCTATGTATTATCTTACTGATTTTATCTGTAGTACCTCTTATGTAGGGCAGGACAGCTGTTCCATAGGTCTGTTGATCTTCTAGGTCTCTGTTATGTCTTGGTGTGTTTTTGTGGATCAAGCTGGTGATTTTGTTTTTGTGGAAGCCATTGGCTGTCAGTACTTTAGTCAGGGTGCATAGTTCAATCTTTATATGTGTCTTGTCTGCCAGGCGTTTGGTTCTGGTAATTAGTGTTTTGGCCATGGAGTTTATCTGTGCTGGGTGGTGGTGAGATTGGGCATTGAGGTAGCGGTTAGTGTGTGTTTTCTTCTGGTATACGGTGTGTCCTAGTGTGCCATCTTTCTTTTGTAGATTAGTACATCTAGGAATGGTAGTTGTTTGTTTATTTCCGTTTCCATGGTGAACTTGATTTTGGGGTATGTGCTGTTTAGGTGTGTTAGGAAATTGTTTAGGTTTTCTTTTCCATGAGGCCAAATCATAAATGTGTCATTGATGTATCTTAGCCATAGTTTGGGTTTGTGGGTGGCATTAGCTAGGGCTCTGGATTCGAATTCTTCCATGAACAGGTTTGCAATGACAGTGACAGTGGTGATCCCTTAGGGGCTCCTTCAATTTGCTTGTATCTTTGTCCTTTGTATATGAAATATGTGTTGGTTAGGCAGTGTTCTGTTAGTTCCATGAGGTCTTTAGCTGGTTAGTATTTATTTTTGATGATTTCAAGAGTTTCTTTTATCGGGACTTGAGTGAATAGTGAAACCACATCGAAACTTACAAGCAGATCTTCTTGTTCCCCATGTAGATCTTTGATCATTTCTAAGAAGTGGTATGAGTTTTGTACATATGAAGCTGCGGTTTCAGCATGGGGTTGTAGTTGTTTTGCTAAGTGTTTAGCTAAATTTTGTAGTGGTGCTCTTTTGGAGCTGACTATGGGTCTGAGAGGTATGCTTTCTTTGTGTATTTTTGGGAGGCCGTATAATTTGGGGCATCTGGAAGATTTTTCTCTTGAGATGATCGTCTGTTGGATTTCTTTGCTTATGTGGCTGGTTATAATGTTCTTCTTGGTTAATTTTTCCAGATATGTGGTTGGGTCTGTGTTTATAGGTTTGTATGTGGAGTCTTGGAGTAGGTCTGACAATTTTGTTTTGTAGCCTTTTCTATCCATTGTGTTCAAAGACGAACTCGATGCAGGAGCCTGATGATGGCAGATGAGATTCTGCCGAAACGTTGCTACAACTTTAAAAGCACAACTACAATGACATGGGATAATCCCCGAAGGAAGCTGAACAGCACACATGTAAGTACCTGTGAAAACTTAAAAAAACATGTGTATACATATACATATACATATACATACATATACATATACATATACATATACATATACATATACATATACA
>BLBF01000016.1:33602863-33620175 GCA_015471245.1 Laticauda colubrina | reverse complement strand
GAGGAGGTGTGTTCCAGCTTTTTTACTGCATTTTTGTGTTCATCTAGGCGGGTATTTATTCTTCTATTGGTCTGTCCAATGTATGTGGCCGGGCATGATGTACAGGGAACTTCGTATATGCCTTGGTTTTCCAGGTCAATTTTGTCTTTGGGGTTTCTAAGGATGGCTGCTATTTTTTTGTCTGTTTTGAAGGCAGTCTTGATGTGATGCCTGTGTAGTATATTACTGATTTTATCTGTAGTACCTCTTATGTAGGGCAAGACAGCTGTTCCATAGGTCTGTTGGTTATATATATATATATATATATATATATATATATATATATATATATATATATTTTCTCACAATCAGATCCTAGTTTTCATATTTTCCAAAGCACTGTCTTTTCAGGATATATTGCAGTCCTTAATATTATACTTGGAACAGTCAAATTCATACCAATCCAACATCGAAGTCAAAAAAATATATCCTATGCCAAAAGAGAACACAGTTAATAGTGATGTGTCTAGACCACACTTCATACCACAGTTTTTGTTTGGTTTTGTTTTTAAAAGTCCTCTCAACTAATTCCTTTGCATATTTTCTGTTGATTATTAAGTTACTGGGGTCATTACATATTCCCATGAGTTTCCTGTAGGGATTATGTTTTTTTTCTGTTTATTGTGCCCAAGTGCCTTTTTTGTTATACCTTTTGCTATGCCTATATATTTGCTATGAAAGGATCATCAACTTCAAACATCATTAGATCAAATCTCTTTAAGATATACTGTGGTCTTTGCTCCCCTCTAGTCACAATATGTCTCATTTGAAATCAATTTTTGCTATTATTTATTTGGTACAAGGGACTGTATTACCCCCAAAAAATAGAATTCAGACTTGAAGACTTTATAATCTGAAATAAATGGGGGGGGGGCGCAGAGGAAAAAGAAAGAATTGAAGGGGGTAGCATGAAGAGAGAGAGGAAGCTGAATAATTTAAGGTCCATGCAACGGCTTTTTTGGCATTACTCGTTATTTCCATCACCTTTGTATCTACTCTCTTCCCATCACCACCATTTTCACCACTGCAGTTTCCTTGTTGCGTGACGTTATTTTATGGAAAATTCCCGAGTGGTCAAACTACCATTCAGAAGCATTCAATTGACACAAGGCAAATTATTGCCAGACATGACATCGTTCTACTTCTGGTTGTTTCAAACAGAACTGAGCACAAGAGGCCTTTTTTGCAATCCTCCAGCCAATTTATGGGCAGAGGAACTGGGTGAATGATATTTGTGATTTTCTTTACAGGAAATTCTCCAGTAATTTTTCCAGTGACTTTTGCACCACTGGTCTTGATGTCTTGTTCTGGAATTTAGCAGAAAAATATTTTTAAAAAAGTTACCCATACAAGCTACAAAATGCTAGAGGAATGATTGCACAATGAAGGACTGTCTGTGCCCTGACAATACATTTTAACCATCTTAGAACTACATCAGGTTTTCTCTGAAAGTCCATTTTCTTTAAAAAACAGCTATTATGCAAAAGATACATATGACTACTAGAGGGCACCAGAGACAAAATCCCTACTCATTGCTGCCACCTAGTGATCTTACAGAGATCTTGCAGCTCATGCATGGGAGCCCAAAAGCAAATTCCCTTCTGTCAGATTGTCTCAAAAGTGCTTTTTCAAGAGGCAACTGGACTTTCTTGTTTGTTTATTTTTTTGAAGACATTGCATTTCTCATTCAAGAAACCTTTTGGATAAGAAGTGAAACATTTCCAAAGAAAAACCAGAAAAACCAGTTGCCTCCTGAAAAAGCACCTTTGGGACAACCATGACCTAGATGACTGAGAATCTCCATAAATTTTCATCAGACTAAATGACAACTTACAGGAAAGATGCAAAAGAAATTCCCTGGAAGTATTAACAAGGGACTAGTGTTCTATGCATCTGATGGATGTGTCTAAGTTGTTCAGGATATGACATCACAATAGGAGCCTTCTCTCAGCTTCTTCCTGTTCCATTTATCAGCTTATCTGTACTCATAACCATTCGTGGTCTGTAACACTTAAAAAAAAAAGTTAATTAGTAGTACTGCCAAAAAGAAGAAAAATTGACAGATGTTCTAATTATTTTTATTTCTCTTTTTTGCTCTTCTTTGAGTACAGTATGTACTTCATTCACTGAGACATTGGCAACACTATACATTTTTTATGCCAATTACCCTTTATATGTTGTGATTTAGTGGTTCATTAGCAAGCTTTTGTATGGGTGTTTGGCTGCTTCAGTACAGATGTAGTTTTGACAGAGAAATCCACCTTTTGGAGCTGTCTTTGGGCAGCCTATATTTTTCTCTTATCTGCTCTCAAAATCATTATATTTCAGTAATATTAAGGTTCCTAAAAAGGAATTACATGGCTTTTAGCAAGCACAATGCAGCTCCATGAGAAAACTAAGGTGTGCATTGAAACAATTCATACAGATTTTGTAACTATCATCAACTCTGATTTGAAAAAGCAAAGTGTCCCTTTTTTTTTCTTCTGAAAAGACAGTTCTTGTCAGCACTGTTCTAAATCATAAATCTGTATTAATGACTTCAAGCATATGCATTTCTAAAGTATAAATGTTCAATCAAATAAAATACATTGCACAGATTCAGGCTTCATAGGTACCTTGATATTGAAGCTGTTATAGCCTCTAAAAGTTCCTTCCTATGAATGCATGTCCAGCTTTTCCAAAAACTCATTTTCTGTTCTTTGCATGGCTCTCTTCTCCCATGGAGACCTTGTGGTCATAGAAGTGAGAATGCATTGAGAGTAACACTGTTATCTTAGGAACTGTATAAATAAGCTAATTTAAGATTTAGCTTATAATTTAGACCTCATATCAAGAGAAAGTAAGACAATTTAAAAATTAGTTGATATTTCTTGAGAGTGTAAGAGTTCTGAATGATCTACATGTACAGGGATTTTTCAAAGTGCTGAATTATAATCAAGACAAATTAATTTCCCTACTTAATTTTGGATTATGGAAAACTATGATAGCAATAGCATTTAGACTTATATACCACTTCACAGTGCTTTACAGCGCTCTCCAAGTGATTTACAGAGTCAGCATATGATAGGAAGGAATGCTTAACTGGAAAAGCCTGGATGCTAAAGATCAAAGTTAAGGGAGAGTTCAAAAGAAGACCTAGCACAAAAAATTAGAGGTGCTAAACAGAACTACTTTGAAGATGAAAATAAACCAGGTAGATGGTTAGCATATAAATTGAGAAAGGAGAAAGAATCAAGGAAAATATTGCAATTAATAGATGAACAAGGCCAAGTTTGCCATGGTAGCAAAGAGAAAAAGGAAATCATACGAGACTATTATGAGAAATTATATACACAAGAGAATATTGATGAGGAAAGAGTTAAACAGTATGTACAGAATGCTAATCTACCCCAGATTATCTAAAGAGATTGAAACAATGTTAGAAAGCAATATAACAATGATGGAGCTATCTGAAGCACTCAAGAAGCAAAATAATGGAAAGGCACCAGGCCCAGATGGACTTCCGGCAGAATTTTATAAAACATTCCAAGAATCGTTGAACCTTCCATTGTTAGAAGTTATGAATGAAGTTATGTTAAAGAAGAGGATACCTAAAACATGGTTAGAAGCTTATATTATACTTATTCCAAAAGAGGAGGCTGATCCATTACAAATTAAGAACTATAGACCTATTTCTTTACAAAATGCAGATTATAAAATTTTTATTTTGATATTGGCAGAAAGACTTAAAAAAGATTTAAACAGTTTTATTCATCCTGATCAAAATGGATTTCTGCCAAAGAGACAAATTAAAGACAATATGAGAGTAATTTTGGACACTTTGGAATACTATGAGGCTCATCCTGAAAAACAAATGGCTTTGATATTTCTAGATGCACAGAAGGCATTTGATAATGAGAACTGGAGATTCATGTTATTACTGCTGGAACAGATGGGCTTTACTCAAAATTTACGAAAGCAATAGAAGCTATATATCATAAGCAAACAGCAAAGGTAATGATAGAGGGAGAATTGACAGACTCTACTGACATAAAAAAAGGAACAAGACAAGGATGCCCACTGTCACCTTTGTTGTTTGTGTTAACCTTGGAAGTGTTAAACAGAAATATTAGAAAAGAAAAAGATATAAAAGGGATGAAAATGAAAAAGGAAGAATTTAAACTGCAAGCATTCGCAGATGACTTGGTTTTCATCTTTGAAGATCCACTAGAAACAGCATCAAAATTGATAGAAAAGATAGAGGCATATGGTAAGGTGGCTGGCTTGAAAAGAAATAAAGATAAGACAAAGATTCTGACAAAGAGCATGTTATCAAGACAAAAGGAAGAATTAGCAGACCTATTGAAAATCCAGGTCATGAATAAGGTTAAATACTTGGGGATATATTTGACAGCAAGATGCAGCACACTAAAAGAGAATAATTATATTAAACAAGCAGCAGATAGTGCTAGATCTGGCAAAATGGGAAAATTTACAATTGTCACTAATAGGGAGAATATGAACAATCAAGATGAATATATTACCCAGAATTTTATATTTGTTTCAAACAATTTCAATTAAGCTTGGAAAAGATTATTTTGAAGATTTAAATAAAATTGTGTTGAAATATATATGGCAAGGTAAGAAGGAGAAAATAAAGTTAAAACTTTTGCAAGATGCTGGAGTAAGAGGAGGATTTGGCTTGCCTAATTGGCAGTTGTACTATCAAGCTATGAAATTGATGTGGGTAAAGGAATGGATAACTTTAAGAAATACTAGATTGTTGACATTAGAAGGACATGATCTGTTGCTGGGGTGGCATGCTTTTTTATGGTATAAAGGAACGAAAACACAGGGGTACTTTAGAAGACATTATATACGAGAGTCTCTGTGGTTAAATTGGGAGAAGACTAAAAGACAATGTTATTTGAAAATTCCAGTCTGGTTATCGACTATTGAAGCATTTTCTTATCCTATAATATACAAAAAGGAACAAACAGTTAGATATGGTGAAATACTGAATGAAAAGTGTTGAGTTGTGGGAAAAGGAGACATGAGACCAGTTGGTTTTTCTCTTTTTATTTCCTCTACAGGAACTGAACTCGCGGAACCACGACAGCCTTAATATAGCTGCCTGCTTATGGCTCGCGGCCAATGATGGCTCATCAAACTTCCCGCCGTCCGGACCAGCCTATATGAGGTGAGTATGCAGATATCTAACACCCCTCCCCATGTGGTCCAGTCCAACCAATCAGGTCTCACCTATGTTACGTAGTCATGTAAATAGGTGGGGCTTTTGTGGTTTTGACTGGACCTGTGCAAATCAGTTGTGGGTTCATCTCCGGACTGTTTGGACGAGATTGCTGCTTCTCCCGTCTTCTTCCATGGAGCCTCCTGCAAGGTACAGTTGGCCCTGATGCTCCCGCCAGGCCTTTCCTGCTGGTTGAGTCGGCTCAGCCGTTCCCGCCAGGAGTGGCTTCTTGATGGCCCTTCGAAGCCTGCTCCAGTCTCCCCATGTTATCTTCTTCTACTCTGGTTCCAGGTATGTGTTTGCGAATTCCGATCAGGGCCAGTGTTAGCATTGGTTGTTGTATTGTTGTTAGGGTTTGTTTTGTTACTTCTCTTATTTGAGGAGGGTCTTCCCCTCTCCTCTCATTTGTGTTTGAGGGGTCTCCCCCCTCTCTGGCTTGGCTATATCTGGAGGTGATTCTTTAGTTTGTGTAAGTTCCTTTCCTTCCTCCCCCTAATGGTTAGTGTTTCTCGGTGTGGCCCTTGATCTGAGTTGGTCTATGTGTCTTCTCCAGCTCTTTCCATCTTCTGTCTCTACTCTGTATGACCTGGGCCCCGTTATTTGAGTTATTGTTGCTGGTATCCACAATGGTTCCCCTGTGAGGTTTTTTGCATAGACTAGGTCCCTATGTCAAATGTGCAGCACTTACTGGATGAGTCTGTTGGTTTTTCAGGACTATATGTGGGATGAAGTCTGTCTAGGTTTGATCTAAGTTTTCTGCCCATTAATAGTTCTGCTGGGCTTTTATTTGTTGTGGTGTTTGGTGTAATGTGTTGTATACTTAATAGTTTGTATATCTTTCCTTGTATATCTCCCGTTCCTAATTTGTGTAGTGTTTCTTTAGTAAAACAGACCATGTGTTCTGCCTATCCGTTCGTAGCCAGCCGGCCCGGCGCTGTTAGTGCATGCCTTATCCCTTGTTCAGCGAGGAACTTCTCAAATGTAACTGCCGTGAACTACAGTCCGTTGTCAGATACAACTAAATCCGGCAAATCATGTGTTGCAAAAAGCTTCCTTAGTTGTCTGATAACAGCTTCTGTTGTAGTTCAGTGCATAATGCTTACCTCTAGCCAATTTGAGTAAGCGTCTACCACTATTAAGAATGTGTGCCTTTTAATTGGGCCTGCAAAATCAATGTGTATCCTAGACCATGGACCCCTAGGTGTTTCCCACTCGAGTGTTGGTGCAGAAGGGGGTGTAGGTCTAGATTCTTGGCAACGTTTGCAGGTTGCTACCTATTCACCAATTTCCTTATCCATCCCTGGCCACCATACATAACTCCTAGCCAGGGATTTCATTCTGACAATTCCTGGATGACCCTCATGTAACAACTCAAGTATTCATTCTTTCATTATGTCTGGTATGATCACCCTATCCCATTTGGTTTGTCTATTCCGAAACAGTTTGAAAGTCTCATCACTAGCAGTCTGTGGCCACTCTTTACCCATCCAATTTAAAATCTGTGCCATGTTTCTGTCTCTCGTGGTTTCCCTAGCAATGTCTGTTGCTGTTATGGGTATATTTTCCCACGTCTTGACCTGCAGTGTTGATGTGGTTGGTGTAGTATCATCTTCTAAATAAGGTAGGGGGAACGGCTCAGGGCATCAGCGTGTGTTATGTTCTTCTCTGGTCTGTAGATCAAGTTGTAGTTATAGGCAACGAGGAGTTCGGACCACCTCGTTATCCGCGGTGACAGTATGTTGGCTGTAGCTTTGTTTCCTGTGAGAATTCCTAGAAGAGGTTTATGATCTGTGACAAGTGAGAAATTTCTGACATAAATATACTCGTGGAATTGTTTTACTCCTGTTATTGCGGCCAATGTCTCTCTATCCAGTTGGCTGTAATTTCACTCCATTTTTGATAGGGTTTTTGAGTAGAATGCGATGGGTGCTTCTTTTCCATCTGGTAGTACATGGCTGAGTATGGCACCGATGCCAAATGGTGACGCATCGTATGTTAGTGGAAGGGTTTCGCTGTATTATATAAGCACACAGTCTGATGTAAGTAAGTCTTTAATTCCCTGGAATGTTGTTTCTTCTCATTGTCCTCAGGTCCAGGCAGCTTTCTTATCAAGCAACCTGTGCACTGGTTCCACTATCGTTGCTTTTTGCGGCAAAAATACATTGTAAAAATTAATAAGACCCAAAAAGGCTTGTAGTTCTGTTTTATTTTCGGGTCTGGGAGCTTCCTTAATTACTCTGATTTTGTTTTCAGTGGGGTGGATCCCTTCTTTGTCTATGAGGTATCCCAGGAATTCAACTTTGTCGGTGGCTAATATGCACTTCTCTTTTTTAACTTTGTCCTGCCTACTTAAAAATTTTTAAAACCTCCCTTAGGCGGTCTTCCAGTTGTTCTTTGTCCTTAGCTGATACTAATACGTCATCAAAGTATGGTATCACCCCCTTTCTTCCTTGTAATAGGAATTCCATTAAGCTCTGGAAAACCCCTGGGGCCAAGCTAACTCCAAATTGTAGTCTGTTGCATTTGAATGCCCCCCTGTGGGTCACAATTGTTTGTGCTTCCACTTTTTCTGGGTCGACCAGTAATTGTTGGTAGGCTTGCGCAAGGTCCAATTTTGCGAAGATTCTACCTCCCCCCAGAGAATGTAACAAGTGTTGTACCACCGGAACTGGGTGTGCGCTTTGTTGTAACGCATGGTTAAGGGTTGCCTTGTAGTCTCCGCAGATGTGCACGGACCCATCTGGTTTAATAGGAGTAACAATTGGGGTTTCCCACCTTGCATGGTCTATTGGTTCTAATACCCCATGTGCGATAAATTTATCTAATTGTTTATCAATTTTGGGTTTTAACACAAAAGGAACTCACCTCGCCTTTAGCCTTATTGGGGTTATATTCGGATTCAAATTAAATGAAATAGGGGACCCTTGGTACTTGCCCAGTTCTCCGTTGAAGACATCCCGGAATTCTTTCATCAGGTTTTCTTCCCAGAATGTCTCAGCAATGTTATTTATTCTGGTTACCCCAATTTCTAATGGCGCAAACCATTCGAGTCCCAGAAGGCTGGGGCGATCCCGGTCGACTATGGTTAATGGGAGGACTTTAATGTGTTTTTTTAATCCAACTTTGAAATGTCCTGTTCCTATCACCGGAATTCTGTTTTCCTGGTAGTCTTTTAGTGTGAGTTTTTGTATTTCTAACTCTCTCTTTCTTATATCAGGTATTAGTCTTTTTATGGTATTCCACAACACCATTGATAAGCATGAGCCTGAGTCCACCTCCATCTCGCATGATTTACCTACTATGGCGACTTGCACATGTACCTTTTTTGCATTGATTGAGTTCGAGTGCCCAATAGTTATTGTTTGATGTGTTTCCTCTTTTCTATTGGCTTCTCTCCACTGCTTGTTTCTGTTTTCTTGATTCCAACGGCTCTCTGTTTGCTTTTCCCTCTTTCTGGGAGGAGTATTCCATCTTTGTCTAGGGCTATAGTTATTTCAGTTCTGGCATGCCCTAGCTATGTGTCCCCGCCATTCACAGTACCTGCAAATGGCATCGAAAAAATGGCATTCGGGATGTGGATGGTCTCCTCTACACCCAGCACAAAGAATTCTGACTTTCTTCCTTTCTGGTCCCATCTACTTTTTTCCAACCGGAGTTGATTTACCTTTTCTTCTTCCTCTTCGTCTTCTGAGAGGGGTTTGATGTCCTCATGGTGTGCTGTGGTGGTGAGTTTTTGAGTTTCCTCTGATGTCTTATTGTGTGTTTGATTAGTGTCTTTTGGGCTTTCCTTTATTGCTTTATTCATTTGTCGCATGGTGTCTACCGATTTTTTTGTTGCTTCCACTGCGGTGGCTTCTTCGATTGCTCTGCTAATGTTATTTTACATTTTATTAGCAGTCGATCTTGTAATGTAAGGTCCTTTAGTCTGAGGACCACGCGGTCCCTCATGGCCTCATCCAGGTTTAGGAATTTGCATGCTCCGCCAATGTCTCTTAGTGCTGTGACAAAATCTCCAATGCTCTCGTCTTCCTTCTGGTCGCGCTTATAAAATTCGTGTCTTTTGATGAGGCATGAAACAGTCGGTGCATAATGGGCTCGCAGTAATTTATCTAAGTCCGTCCACGTCATTTTCTTCACATTGTGGGGTGATGCTAATGCTTTTGTTGTTCTGAATACTGTGGGACCACAGTGGGTGAGGAAAATGGCTCTCTTCCTCTGTTTGGAGATTCCTTGGAGATTGCTCCCTTCTAGAAACATGAGGAATTGGTCAATGTAGGATTCCCAGTCTTCAGTTGCTGGGTTGAATGGTGTGGGTGGCGAGTTGTTCCCGGCCATATTGTCTCGCTTGGTCCTCATTGCCACATGCACAACTGGGTTCCTTTGCCTCAGTATCCCACCTTCGTCACCAGTGTTGAGTTGTGAGAAAAGGAGACGCGAGACCCAGTTGATTTTTCTCTTTTTATTTTCACTACAAGAACTGAACTCGCAGAACCACAGCAGCCTTTATATAGCTGGCTGCTCATGGCTTGCGGCCAATGAAGCTCGTCAAAATTCCCGCCATCAGGACCAGCCTATCTGAGGTAAGTATGCAAATATCTAACAAAAAGGGTGAACTTAAATCTATGCAAAAATTAGAGGAACAAGGTATAAAGATGAGTTGGTTTTCATATTTGCAAATACAATCAAGGTATGATAAAGATTTTAAAAAAGAAGGTTTTTATGATAAATTGACTGATTTAGATAAGATTTTGACAGGTGCTGATGAAAAGGTGATTAAAAAATTAGATGGATATTTATTAGAAAATAAATTAGAAGAAGAACAAGTTAAAGAAACTATGATTGCTTGGGGAAAATTTTTTGGATATGGGATTGATTTAGAGAAATGGAAAAAATTGTGGTCTCAAAATTATAAAATGACAATGTCAACATATAAAGAAAATTTGTATAAGATGTTTTACAGGTGGCACTTTCCCCCGACAAGAATAGCAAGAATGTTCAAGAATAAGTCCGAAAAGTGTTGGAAATGTCATCAGACACCTGGCTCATATTACCATATGTGGTGGACATGTTCGGATGCTAAAAAATATTGGACTAAATCCACATGTGGCTGGAAAAAACAACAAATAAGCATATAAACTTGAAACCAGAGATTTTTTTAATTGGGAATTTTACCTGAAATATATAGCAATGATTTGAAATATCTGATTGTAAATGTATTAACAGCAGCTAGGATTGTATTTGTTAAAAACTGGAAAAATGAGAAGATACCATCACAGGAGGAAATCATTAAGAAAATATTGGAATGTGCTGAAATGAGTAGATTGACATTTGAAATTAGAGAACAAGATGATAAACAATTTTATAAAATTTGGGATCTATTCTATCAATGGTTAGATAACAAAACATAGTAATGAAATATGTAGATTTTTAGAAAATAATAAATATATAAAGATGTATTTTCTTTTTTTTCTTTTTTTTAATTATATCTACAAAATGATTCTAGGATAGATCTGGGAGGATAATATGAATTGTTATAAAATAAACTAAGTAAAATATGATTATTTTATAAAACATGAATGAATAAAAGTGTAGTCAATGATTGATTAATAAAGATATTAATGTACTTGATATTTGATGAAAGTATGAGAGGATATATAATGTAACTGTAATTGAAGACTACGAAATGGTAGCACAAAACAATTTGTAAACCAAACGGCACACTGTATGTACATATATGGAAGATGGCTTAAAGTTTTTATGTTTTGTTTGTTTTAAAATCAATAAAAACTTTAAAAAAAAAGTTAAGGGAGAGTTCAGGATGAGAATGATCTCTGCCACTATTTTTTTGATACATTTATGTAGTTTCAACTTTATATACATGACTGAGCAGTGTACAAAGTTAAAAACACAAAAGGGGTGTAATTGACAAAAACATTCTTTAAAAAAATCATTAGAAAACTATAAACACCATAATCTTCAGGTAAGCAAACTCAATTTCCTTAAGGCCCTGTCACACTGCCCAACGGATGCAAAACGTTTGTAAAAGGGACATAGCGGACGAGAAAAATGTTCCATCCGTTGTTATCTGCTCTCAAAAGGGGCAAAAATTTGCATAACCAGAGCAGACAACACGGAAAGGAACGGACGGGGGGAGGATGCAGAGCGGATGGAAAGCGGATGCGGAATGGAAGCCTAGCAGATGGGAGCGGATAGGTCCCCTCTGCGAATGTTTTTTCCGTTTTAAATGCTTTCTTTGCGTGCTGCATCCACTTTCATCCTTTCTCCGTCCGTTCTACTAACGCTGCGTGTCCATTCCGCATCCGTTCCGCTTCCTCCCTGCATCTGTTTACCGCTGGAACGGATGCAAGTTGCGCGGATGCGCAGCAGATGCCTAGCAGATATAGCGGATGCATAACGGATGCATAACGGATGTCCCCCGTATGCCTAGCAGATGCAGAATGGATGCGTTGGATACATTTTCCGCTCAAAAGTTTTGAGCAGCTCAAAACCTTTTGAGCGGATGAAATATCAATAGACGGATGCTGGACAGATAGAGAGGAAGCAAAACGGAGGCAGTGAGTACAGAATGGAAGCATCGCATTAACCAACGGATGGCAAGTGTTTTTCTCTGTTTTACATCCTCTTTCCATCTGTTGGTGCAGTGTGACAGGGGCTTTAGTAATAACTGTAGTCACTTTGCAGGCTCCATGATAACCACAATTTCAGATCTCCAAGCCAAATAGGAAAATCAGGCCTTCAGGCCCCTCTGGAAGCAGCAAGGTCAGGGCCCATCCAACCCACAGGGGAAAGATGTTCCAAAGAGTGGATGTGGTGGCACAGAAGGCTCTTCAAAACCCACAACATGTCCTTCCTGCCAGACTTAATGGCACTAGCAAGTGTGATTTTGTAGAGTCCTTGGTACTTTCTGTGCTTAATAGTTTTCTTGCAGACATTTCATTACCAAATTAGGCAATATCATCAGTACTACAGAAGAGTGGGGCTTGCTGTTATTTTTATATTGTGGCTTGTCCTGTCAGAGTTGGTGGTTCCTTGATAAAGCTGTTGTTTACCACTAGCTTGTTTGTCTGAGTTCCTTGATTTGGGATATTGTTTAGTTCTTGATTATTGGTCTAGTGTAAATTTTGGTGTTAATTTCTGCTCATCTGAGTGTTGATTGCTAGTGAGGAGGTGATTTGCCTTTTTTTGTTTCCTGTTACTGTCACCTATATGTGCAGAGGGGCTCTCAATGTGGGAATGTTTATCTAATTATGACAAGAGGGGGAAAAAGCTTCCCCCCTTCGTTGCCTATGGCTGTTCATCTTCCATATAGCATTTAAGTTAATTTATAGTGTTATCCAGCCATCAGTGTGGCGATATGAAACTTGTCTCCACATTATTGATATATCGTTGCCACTGTGGCTGGATGGCCCTATAAATCAATTGTGTGGGTAGTCGTATAAATTGCAGTGAAACTTTAACATCCATTCCTCTCCTCATATAGTCAAGGGGTAAGGATTGAATTTTTCCAGATGGTGCTCTAGTACAGTGGTTGCCAACCAGTAGGCCAGGGCCACTGGTGCTCCTTGAGAAAAGTTTAATGGTCCACAGAGAAATGTCACTCCAAAGCAGCCCCCAAAGTAATTAATCCAGGCTGCGCGGGAACACAAGACTGCGCCACCCACACGATCAGCAGGAACACAAGGCTTGTGTTGCTTGCATTGTGAACAACACGAGGTAGTGAGGGGAGGGGGGAAGGGCGGAGGGGGAAACTTGTCCCACTTGCCTTACGCACCTGGCCTGGCCACCCGGCTGCTTCTTTCCACTTCTTTCTTCTTCTCCTTTTGGCTGCACGCAAGGAAAGCAGCAAAAGACTTTCTTTCTTTCCCCCAAACTCCAACAGAAATGAGTTTTTGAGACCCTGCAAAGCATCTTGCTCCAAGAGGCTGTGCTGGCACAAGTCTCACAAAGACTCATTTCTGGCAGAGTTTGAGGGAGAGAAAGAAAGACTTCTGCTGCTTCTGCTGCTTTCCTTGCATGATGCCAAAAGTCTCTCTCCCCCCCCCCCCAAGAACAGAGCTGGAGATGGTATCCTGCGATCCCAAATAAAGAATGATAGATTGGTAGGAAACTGGGGTGGGAAATTTTCCTGCAGACTTTTTTTGGGATTTTCCCAGGGTCTCTAGTCTGCAGGATTTAAAATTATGAGTTTGGTGGTCCCTGAGGTCCAAAAGGTTGGCAACCCCTGCTCTAGTGTACATGCTGGCCAAGATTGAGGGCACCAAACAGAGAAGACCAAGAGACTTCTAAGAGTTAAAGAGCCAGCATGGTGTTAAGGACTATGGAACCAAGACCAAGGAGATACAGGATCAATCAATCAAAATAGAGCTGAAAGGGATCATGGAGGTCTTCTAGTCCAACTCCCTGCCAAAGCAGGAGACCCTATACCATTTCAGATTGCCCAGTCTCTTCTTAAAAATCTCCAATAATGAAGCACCCACAACTTCAGAAGGCAAGCTGTTCCACTGGTAAATTGTCCTCACTGTCAGAAAGTTTCTTCTTCGTTCCAAGTTGCTTGTCTCCTTGATTAGTTTCCATCCATTGTTTCTTTTCTTGCCTTCTGGTGCTTGCGAAAATAAGTTAGTCCCCTCTTCTTTGTGGCAGCCCCTCAAATACTGGAAGACCATAGATATTTTATTAGGTAGCTGTGACACAATCTCTCCCCCCCCCCCCGTTTATTTTGTGAGGTTTTTTTTGTGGAGAAAAAATGAAGGAGAACCCTGTGTAAGCTGTATGTGATCTAAGGGAAAAGGTAGGATATGAATTTAACAAATAATTCTTTCATTAGAAATGTATTCCTCTTTTCGTCCACCTTGTTGTTTCACTTCTCCCTCAAAGACACAGTGTAGGGTTTATTTTCCTCACCTACATTTGCTTTTTGTGTCAACATCAGCTGCAGGAAGAATACATACACTTCTGGACGATTCATATGTTTCAGCAAAACCTCTACGAAGAATGCGCTGCCATGCCTTTATAACACTTCTTGTAGAACACTAGACTCAAGATTTGAAGATAAATTCCAGTTTAAGGAGTGTTGATACCAAGCACTGACAAACAGGGCGGAGCTGTTTAAGATAGAACTGACTACAAAGAGACCTATTAGTTAAAGATTAATTTTTATGAGAGGTCAGGTCTTGCTTTCTGGCTGATAGCCAGGTAGCTTTTTTGTCCATTTTGTTTTTAACATGATCATGTTGCCATGACACGCTACACAGACAACAGGAAATATTCTAATAATTACTGATAATGCAGGGTTTGGATAATAAGATTATATAGTTTAGTCAGTAAGCAGTCATTTGGCTAAATCCGGGCAGGCAATATCATGAATTTCCTTATGATGTTGTGAATTTCCTTGTTTATATAGGCAGATAAATTCTCAGCATTTTTTCTCACAAAACTTCTATCCACAAATTTGTACCAAATTCCCCTTTCTGACTAATGTATTTTGTTCGATTCTTAGGTCAAAGAAATCAGAAAAGAATAACCAAAGTAGTTAGATTTTTTTTTTTGAATTCTACAATATTAATGCACCAAATTACTGTTTTCTTAGTCATGGGTAAATACACCTTGATCATTCATTAAATGTGTAATACAAAAACACATTTCTATATTTATATATAAAGCTATAGAGCTCTAGAAGTATGCATATTTTTTAAAAAATGGGAACCAATTGCAGAAAAACAGGAGATAAGAAGACTGAATCTATATAATTTATCCATTAGTAGGAACAGTCAACTTTTGATACGTGAGTGCTGTGTTCAAGCTGACAGTCAGAGTTGGTTACAAATGTCAATGGATATCCATTTTGGAGAATCAGATTTTACTTTATTGTTAAACTGAAGTATGCCTGTGTTAGGCTAACTATGATTTTCAAGCATTTCCCTTTTTAAAATCAAAAAGTTGCAAAAAGCAATTTAGTCTTGGTCCTGGGGTCATAATCTATCAACCCTTGATATAATGGGTAATTTGGCACTTTTCAGATGTTAGATTACAATTTCCATCTTCGCTGTTGGTCATGCTGCCAAGAGATTATGAAAGATGGAGATGAGATGGTGAACATCAGAAAAGCCACACATCAGGTCCACATTCCTACTAAGTCAGACATTTATTTTATTCAGGAAGTTTAAGAATTAACTTTTATTGCCATTGCAACTAACCATAAATATTATTTTACAGAGCAGAATGCTTCCTGACAGCTGGAAAAAGGTTAATATAGCATTTATTCCTAAAAAGGTATATGATTTGATTTTAACAAGAAACTAACAAGAGCCATGATGGCACACTGGTTGGAATGCAGTCCTGCAGGCTAATTCTGCCAACTGCCAACAGTTCGATTCTGACTGGCTCAAGGTTGACTCAGCCTTCCATCCTTCTGAGGTCAGTAAAATGAGGAAAATGATTGCTGGGGACAATATGCTGATTTTGTGAACTGCTTAGAGAGTGCTATAAAGCACTATAAAGCAGTATACAGATATTCCTCAACTTACAACCATTTGTTTAGTAACTATTCATATTTACAACAGCCCTGAAAAAAAAGTGACTTGTGACAATTTTTCACACTTATGACTATTGCAGTATCCTCATGGGTCACATGATCAAAATTTAGATGCTTGGCAAGTAGTTCATATTTATAGCAGTTACAGTGTCCCAGGGTCATGTGATACTTTTTTATGCCCTTCTGACAAGCAAAGTCAATGGGGAGGTCAGATTCACTTAACAACCATGTTACTAACTTAACAATTGCAGTTATTTACCTTACAACTGTGGGAAGGAAGTTAGTAAAATAGGGCAAAATTCACTTAACAAGTCTCTCGCTGAGCAACAGAAATTTTGAGCACAACTGTTCCCAAAACTACCTGTATAAGTCTAAGTGTTTTTAGACAAAAGAAACGTTTTTGCTGTTTCTATTGACCAATATCTTTATTGAATGATGGCTACCAATTATTTACTATATTTGTGGCTTGGAGATAACCTTGGAGATAATTTTATTTAATGGGTAAGATTGACCGAAAGAAAGCACAAATCATTATTAATACTGTAGAAAACAAACAAAACCTTGTGAGATTCAAAAAGGGAAAAGATAAAAGTGCCCACTTTCTCCATTCGTTTTTTCATTTTACTTCTTTTTTTAAAATAAAGTTTTACTGAGTTTTAACAACACAAATAAAACACCCTATTTGAGTACAGCATGGTTCTGGGTTATCACATTTCCATACAGACACAATTTCATATGCATCATCTTATGTGTTCATCTTATTACTCTTTTTTCCAATTTCTCACTATTTCTCCCTTTACTTCTCTTAATTTTCTTTTATGGTTATCTTATTTTCTTCTTATTCAATTGTATTTCTTTTACCTAAATTTCTATATCTTTTTATTCATTGTTCTTATACATTCATCTGTCTTGTTTACAATTTCATATGTTCTCTTCCAACATTCTTAAGAAGCAAAATTCCCCCTATGATTGCCAATCGAAGCACAACACCTTTAAATCTTGTTATTATATGAAATCTCATTAAACATTGAACTTGTGCATTCTAAAATTATAACATTGAAATTTCTTATATCTATTTTATATCATGTAGATCTCATCATTCAGACTCTGCTTGGTACTTCCCCTTGAAAATGTAAAAAGTAAAATTCTAAAAACATAGCAAACATATATATATATATATGTCATTGTAGTTCTGTTAAAGTTATAGCAACATTTCAGCAGAATCTCATCTGCCATCCTCAGGCTTCTGTATAGAGTTAGTTCCTGGTTTCAAATTTGAGGCTGGTCCATTCTGATTGGTTGGGAGCCTGGATCTGTATTCATTGGACTTGGAGTTTGATTGATTGGTGTTTCTGGTTTCTTCTGTCTGTTTTGTGGCTTTGATTGGCTGGCAACAGTCTGTTCTTGTGTTGGAGGCTTTCAGTGCAGCTTGGCTCCATGTGAAGGGACGGCACATATATATATATATATATATATATATATATATATATA
>BLBF01000016.1:33564018-33594092 GCA_015471245.1 Laticauda colubrina | reverse complement strand
TTTATTTCAAAAGTGTGCCTTAGAAGTATAATGCCATTGGCTTAAATGGTAATTTCACATTAATCCCTAGGTTGAATAGGCTGGAGAAAAATTTTCACACAAATGTGAATCACAAACCTAACAGTGTCTGTATTTCAGAAAACAGTTCTCCACTTTGTTTATCAGATAACCCAAAGCAATTTCTTACACTTTGGCATTAGTTTTCCCTCAAGTTCTCAAGAACAGCAATGCTGCTTTGATGCATAAAGCTGAAGTGGAGAACACAGCTTGAAAAGACACTTCTGAACCTGTATTGTCTAAATCATGGATTCCCCAACCCCCCCAGACCACAGCTCACTACCAGGCCATGGCCTGTTCAGAACCAGGCAGTGGAAGCAGTGGATGAACATGGATGTGTCTGCAACTCCACTTCTGTGCACAGTAGCTGGGCCAGCATATGTAGGCAGCTCCATTTGTGCGAGCCACGGGCATGTATGCCCTCCACTTGTGCAAAAAGAGCTGTTGCACTTGCCCACCACTCATGTGGAACCGTCCCCTTTCTTCCCCCACACCCACCAGTCTGCAAAGCTGGATGATTTTGAAACAAACACATTCTCTCTCAGTCCAACTCACCTCGCAGGATCATTGTTGTGGGGAAAATACAAGGAGGGAGGAGCATTAGATCTAAATATAGTACATACATTGCAATGTCCTACCTGTCAATGAATACTTCAGCTTCAACCATAACAATACAAGAGCAAACAATAGATACAAACTCAAGGTTAATTGCACCAAACTTGATTGCAGGAAATACGACTTCAGCAACAGAATGGTCAATGTCTAGAATACTCTACCTGACTCTGTGGTTTCTTCCCAAAACCTCAAAAACTTTAACCTTAGACTGTCTACTATTGACTTCACCCCTCCCTGTCCTATTGCTTCTTTTTATTTTTCTTATAAGTATCTATCTCATGTATTCAAAACTATATTTATTCTTATACCTGTATCTTGTAAGCGATTGACAAATCAAATCAAATCAAATCAAATCAATAAATAAATAAATAGAAATGTTTGCCACCTTGTTTGTAAAAAAATAAATAAAGACAGGATATTAAAAAAACCAAACCAATAGAGTTTAAAATCTAAAGCAAATGTAATGAGGGAAATTAAGTTGCCAAAAGGACTTTCCTTTTTATTGTATTAATGCTTAAGCTAAATGTGTTGTCTTCGTTCCCTAAAGATCCAGCTAGTCTTTTGAAGAGAGTCATTCTGGGATTAAACAGCTGTAAGATAAGAGAGATGAAAGGGTCCCCATTTTTTATGTATGGGGTTTTTCACTGGGTGGTTAAGTAGTTACTAAGTAATTTATGATGGGCCGTGGTTGCCTGAAACTAATTGTTGGGCTTTGGAATGCTCTTCATACCTATGTTTTGTTGTATAAGTGCTTCCAAAAGCCAGGATAGTCTAGTCAGTGTGTTAAAAAATATACCTCCATCCATGTATGCATATATATTTGATTATTGCCCTAAGCACTGAGGAGATCTGCAGTTCTGTTTTCAAATACTTTTGCGAGGTTTTAAAAGAATGCTTTAGGCATTCTTCCAGCATGAGAGCGATATTGCCGCAGTTCCACAGAAAGGGGAAAATCCAAGGAAGGTATTGCTTTACACAACTCCTCCTTGGCATTTCTTGCTGCATTGCTTTTCATTTTATAGGTGGTCCTCCACTTACAGCCACAGTTGAGCCCAAGACTTGTGTTGTTAAGTGAGAAATTTGTTCAATGAGTTTTGCCCCATTTTATAACTTTTCTTGCCCCATTTGTTCAACTCCTTGCAGTTGTTAAATTAGTAACACGGTTGTTAAAAATGGTCACAAAAAGTGGCCACGGTATCCCAGGACACCACAATTGTAATAACTATGAGCCAGTTATCAAGTACCTGAATCAGAGGTGGTATTCAGCAGGTTCTGAGCAGTTCTGGAGAACCAGTAGCAGAAATTTTGAGTAGTTCAGAGAAGCGGCAAATACCACCTCTGACTGGCCCCGTCCCCATCTATTCTCTGCCTCCCGAGTCTCAGCTGATTGGCTGGGTCTTCTTTGGTTGGCCTGCACAGGAGAACGGAGCTGGAAAGCAGTTTAATGTGTTGGGAAGGGAATAGGGATTTTGCAGTATCCTTCCCCTGGCACACCCACCAAGCCATGCCCACATAGTAAAAAGAGTAGTAAAATTTTTTGAATCCCACCAATGAGTAAATCACATGACCTTGGGGATGCTGCAACAGTCCTGCTCGAAAATGGTCATGTCACTTTTTTCAGTGCCGTTGTAACTTAGAACAGTCACTAAGCAAACTGTTTTAAGCCAAGGACCACCTGTATTTCATTGCTTGAATGTGGATATCTGCAGCTTAAAAAGTGCAGAATTTTCTTGAATTAAAAAAAGGAAGGACACAACAATACATTTCCCTCTTTTCACTGTAAAGGTAAAAGGTAAAGGTTTCCCCTGCCAGGCACGTCCCACTCTAGAGGGTGAAGCTCATCTCCGATTCACAGCCAAAGAGCTGGTGTTGTCCATGGCTGGCATGTCTATGAGTAGTCCTCGACTTACAACAGTTCACTTAGTGATTTAGATGTGCTTTAAAATATCTTGTACTTTGTTGCATAACAACCCAAGGAGAAATCATCATATTAGGGCCACATTTTAATGATCCAAATATTTATAGCAATCTTATTATAGTTAAGCATTAGGTATACACTGCTAATAAAAGTATTTTGATGAAAACATTGTGAACAATAAAAATAGGTATGATTCTTAGATCTGTTCCAATCTTAGAATTCATGTCCTAGTAGTGAGACCTTAATACATGCTTTATTTGTCCCAGAAGTGCTTTTTCAAAATGCAACTGGACTTCCTTGAAAACGTGTTTTATTTCTCATTAAGACCAATGAAAAATTGATCTGCTTAATTTAAATGCCAGGTTATACCCGGAAGAAACAAATGCTGTCGTGAATATCAGTGTTTGATGTTATCCAGCAATACTCTGGAAACCTGCTTGAAGACAGAATAATGGCTGCAGTGCTGATAAAAATAACACTCCTACTGCAGGCTCTGAATAAGTGATGGCACTGTTATTAACAAGGAAATGTCCAGGTTCACATTAGCGAGTCTGGTGTAAAATATTTTTGCTCAGAAATACTAAATGCTCCTCACATGAATGGTGTGTCTTCTCCTGGGAAAGCAATAAACTGAAGTTATATAAAACAAGATCCATTCTTCTTTTTTTGGGACAGAGATGTTCGTAGTAAGATTAACAATCATTTGGGTTTTTTTTCTGTTTGGCTTAAGCATTTACATACATACATACATACATACATACAACATCTTTCTATCTATCTATCTTTCTATCTTTCTACCTTTCTATCTATCCAGTGGTGGTATTCAGCTGGTTTTCACCGGTTTGGGTGAACTGGTTGTTAAATTACTCCCCTCCTCCTCCTTCCCTCATGCCAGCTGCTCTGTTTCCAGTTTCTCCATTGCAGTGCAGCATCCAGGTTCCACTTTGATAGCGGGGGTGGGGAGGATGTAATTTAACAACTGGTTCACCCAGGGTTAGGTTGGCCATCATGGGAGGCTGGTCCTGCATGTGTGGTGGAGCTGGAGGACAGGAATGGGCCACACTTCCCATGACAGCCAACCTGACTTTGGGTGAACCAGTTGTTAAATTAATTTAATTCCACCTCTCTATCTAGCTGTCTGTGTGTCTGTGTGTCTGTGTGTCTGTCCGTCCGTCCATCCGTTCATCCATCTACGTCTAACTATCTCTTTCAATCACTATCATCTATTTTCATCCATCAGTACAAAAAGTCTGTGAGGAAATAAAATATGAAATACTTCCATAAAGTGCAAAGCAGCTAACTTACCTGCTCTTCTAAAAATAACCTTGATAAGTGAATAGTCTTCCATGTACGTACAGGAAAAGAATGTATGAGGATCCCAGGTCTATGAACTGGTCCTGAAAGTAGGACTGTCATATCTAAGCTGCATAAACCATTTGACCACTAGAATGTAACATAACTTTAAAAAAAACCCATTGCCCTCATCTAGTGGTCATCTTAATTCTTGCACCTCAGTTTTGTTAATCCTACATGTAACAGGAGATACAACCTGAACAGCATGGGACAAAGTATCTTGGATTTGAAACTCTTCACTTTTTAGCCAAGTCAATTATTGAGAATTGTCATCAAAGGCAGCACTGCATAGAACACACTGTAGTAATTAAGATGGGTAGTTATGAAAGCTGGAATCAATTTCATAAGAGGAGGAAAGAGCTTTTTCATTCATTAAACTTGAGAAATATTTCACCTACTCCTCCCATTCTGGGGTTCAGCCTCACACAGTATCTCGATTCATTTGAGCTGAACAAGTCACGATATCATGAAATATTTCTGAAAATGCACCTAACCTTGCTCCCTTCTGTTTCTAGGGCACAGTGCCCTAGTTTTCCTCAAAGCTTTATCTTCCAAAGAAGCCATAAAGAACAATGTACACTTATAAAAAACAAATATATTCAGAACAGACAATCTACTCCACAAGAGCCACACAACTGAAGCCAGAGAAGGTGCTCCCCAGTAGAATCTATAATTAGCAAGTTTGAAGACAGCCTAATCATTTGCAGCATCTGTCATTTGCACTTTTCAGTCCCTTCACCTCCAGAATTCTGTATTTTATCCAGCAATCAGCACTGATTAATCTCAAAAGTAACACTCAGTTGTTGAGACACAAGTTAATATTCAAGGACAGACAGTCTAGAAATGCAGGGGAAAAAGACAGAGGACGAGCATGGACGAGCTGGGCTGGTTACAAACAGGGGTAGGATTCAAAATTTTTAACAAATGGTTCTGTGGGCCTGGCTTAGTTGGTAGATGTGACTTGGTGGTCATGTGACTGGGTGGACATGGCTTGGTGGTCATGTTATTGGCTGGGTGTGGCCAATTCAATATCACTCACATCAAGGCACACATCTCCTCACCTGGCCTCTCATGACTGTGGGGATGCTGCAACAGTTGTAAGTGGGAAAAATGGTCATAAGTCACTTTTTTCAGTGCCATTGTAACTTTGAATGGTCACTCCACACAAGCAAAGTACCAGCAAAGGAAGCGAAAAACCTCCAGAGAAGTTCCTGAGGCAGGAAGTCTAGTCCTGCCAAGAATGTAATAAGGGTTAACGGAGAGGCAGTTTCTGCAAGCAACACCAGAATGTTTCCTTCCTGCCTTCCTTACAGGATTAGGCCAGTAATTTCTTCTAACAACCGGTTCTCCGAACTGCTTAGACTGTTAAAAACTGGTTCTAGTGAATAGGTGCAAACTGGTAGAATCCCACCCCTGGTTACAAACACTAAAAGAAAGATGGAAAATAGGAGTCTCAAAAGCTGCAAGTAGCTTCAAACCCTTTTTTGGTATAACCCCTCTCCCCCCAAAAAACCCTTTTCCAGCCAACAATTAGTTAAAAACTAGTAGGATGACTTTCCAGCATTTTGAGCCTAAAAAAAAAAGTAAAAATCTAAAATAAACAAACATTGTAGGGATAGAACTGTGTCTGTTGAGGGAGAGAGGATGATGCTACTCACTCTCCCTGATCCATTATTATCACTCTATCCGCTCCAGGCCTCAAAATTCTTACAAATGTTACATATGGTTGATGTCTATCAGTGGTTGCCCTGCCCACCTCTTCGCTATGAATCCCACACCTTTATGGATTAAAAGATGGATGTGCAGCATGGAAATTATTTCCATGCTGGAAACGTGGCTAGAAGGAAGGGAAATAAAAACGCTGTGCTTCTTGAATTTTTCTAAGGAACCCATTAAGCGAAGTGTTCTTTCAGGCACAGGCTCTCTGGATATCTCAAGAAGTTGAGAGATATAGCACCAGCTTTCAGTGTTCAAAAGTTAGCTCTCACGCTTCACAATCAAGGCCTTGAAATGTTGCAAACAAATGGCATGGTATATTTTATTCACTTATTTATTTGATTTGTACCCTGCCTTTATTGCATTCTAAGAAACTCACACTGGCGAACATACCTAATATTTTTTCCTCCTCCTATTTTCCCCACAACAACAACCCTGTGAGGTAGATGGGGCTGAGAGAAAGTAACTGGCCCAAAATCACCCTGCTGGTTTTTCAAGTCTAAGATAGAACTGGAACCTGGTTTCTAGGCCAGCACCTTAATCACTACTCCAAACTGGTTCACTATTATTATTAGTTTACATAAACTAATTACATAAACATTATTAGTTTCCTTGGAGAGTCACAGAAGGGCTTTTTGCTGGCCACCAACAAACTAGATGGTACAGTAATAGGAATATAGCTTGTCAACCTCCCCCAAGTAATAAATATACAACCACTAATTAAACCATATCCTTTACTTCAAAGTATATTTTAAAGTAAAAGTGCTGTGATTACCACTTTTAGTGATCAATACAGATTAGTCTATAGATATAAGAACCACTATCCTTCTGCATTATCCTTCTGCAAACCACCCATTTATTAAAGTACAGGTAGTCCTCAACTTATAACAGTTCATTTAGTGACCATTCAAAACTACAATGGCACTGAAACAAGTGCCTTATGACCATTTTTCACACTTATGACCATTGCAGCACCTCAATGGTCATGTGATTTATATTCAGATGCTTGAAAAACTGGTTCGGATTTATGACCATTGCAGGGTCCCAGGGTCACATGATCCCCTTTTGCGACTTTCTAACAAGCAAAGTCAATGGGGAAGCCAGATTCACTTCACAATTTAACAATGACGGCGAGCCACTTAACAAATGTGGCCAAAAATGTCATAAAATGGGGCAAAACTCACTTAACAAATGTCTCATTTAGCAACCAAAATGTTGGGCTCAATTGTGGTGGTAAACACAAATTTTTCACTTAGCAACGAAACTTTTGGGCTCAGTTGTGGTTGTAAGTGAAGGACTACCTGTATAGTTTTGCTTATATGTCATTTATGATAAAGCTGTACTTTTGCATCACTTCTTCTTCTTCTTGTGCCATATCCATCATCTGACGTTGGTGATCATGTTGCCAGTCCTACTTTTATCAACAGCCGCACAAAAAAATGCTGCTGAGTTTTGTCCAAACCAGTCCCTTAGATTTTGAAGCTTGGTGGGCGTGGCAGGGAAAGAAAACAGAGGTGTTTTTGTCGGTTCTCCGAAATTTCCTCTACCAGTTCTCCATAACTGGTCAGAACCTGCTGAATGTACTACCTCTGCACAGAATGCTTTGTACCTCTCTGTTAGTGAGCATGTGGATATATCAGAAAGTGCACATGCTGTTTGTTTAATGATGGGGCAAAAAGTGATTGGAGAACCTGGACTTATTTTGCTTCTTCCATATCTTAGAATTCAGCAACATCCACCAGTGAAGGAAAACAAGGTGGCAGCTGCTGTAGTGCAATCAAATCTGCCGTCTTGATTTTCTGAATTCCCCTCTCCAGAGGGATGCTTCTTTTATAGATATGGGCTATAGTGAATAAAATTCCCTTTTACCACCCTATAATCCATTAATTATGGGTAGAGTCGAGTAGAATGGATGCTGAGCATTTACTGGCTGGATGCCCTTCCTAACACCACATGGAGTTGACAGCAGATATTTTTTTCTTTGACCCTGAGAGAGAAACATTTCCCACTACCTAGGACTCAACCTTCTGAGTGGGAGGCAAGCATCTTCACCACTATGCCCCCTCTCCACTTAACTTGGACTATAGTGAATAACACAAATGTTGAAAAAATAACACCGAGTACTTATTATATAAGTACAGTAGACGACCATGATAACTTTCTTTTTCTAAGTGGAGATGAGAAAAAGATGAAATGCAGAATGATTTCAGGGGAGATGAACAGATGCATAGAAAACTTGGCTGAAGACTAATTACAGCTACCTTTTCAGAATGAACATGCACTATTTCAAGAGGGTATTCGGGCTACAGCAAAATTGGATTCTGCACAAAGGTAGATATCTATTGTGCAAAATATGAAACTCTTGTTTGAGGCAATGTTGCATCATACTGAACTATTGAAAACATGTTGTTTGGGGAAAAATTAGACACAATACGATTCTGTTTTGTCCAAAATGTTGTTGATTACCATAATTCAGCTCTACATTCAGAAAAGAGCATGTGCAGAATGAATATGTAGAATTGACTGATGGCAAAAGTTTTAAATGAGAATTGGAATCAGGTCAGGTGCATGAATCTTGAGTTTTGCACTGATATCTGTGCAGCAAAGGTGTAAATCAGAGGTGGTATTCAGCAGGTTCTGACCAGTACTGGAGAACTGGTAGCGAAAATTTTGAGTGGTTCAGAGAACTGGCAAATCCCACCTCTGACTGGAGATTTTACAGTCTCCTTCCCTTGTCACACCCATCAAGCCACGCCCACAGAACCCGTGGTAAAAAATTTGAATCCCACCACTGGTGTAAATCCGTGACAACCAAACCAGATCACAGAATGTTACATGCATGTTTAATTTGACAAAACCCAATGGGTAGAATAGGTGCAAGTGCATCTGAGTAAGAAAAAGATAGGTTGGGTATGAAACTCTTTTTTCCAATAAAGAATGAATCAGATCGGATGTATATCCCCAGTGCATATAAATTAAAATATATCTGATGAACAAAACTCCGTACTGGAAAGTACCGCAACAAGAAAGGCATCTGGTCATTAAACACTCTGCTAGCTCCTTTCAGTTGCCCAGGCTCCACCCTGCAAGGGATTATGGGGTCATTAAAAGAAGATGATACAGATTAAAAAATAATGGCAGTGAGTGGGCTGCAGGAAATACAATCTTAATCCATCCTATTCTTTGTTTTGGGATTCGAATAGGATTATACTACAAGATTTCTTAATGTAGATTTGACATCCTTTCTGCTAGGAAAAAGAATTTGTAGAAAGAATTTGGACAAGTGTGTTTGATACCTATTTTTCAACTTATACATGTTGATAGGAAATCTAAAAGTGAGGATTTATATTTTCAAAGGATCATTGTTAGTGCATTTACAGACTTAATTTTCATCTGAAGGACAGAGACTATGCTGTATTCTTATTTCTTGACTTGGCAAAATTTAGATTGGGTGGTGACGGTGAAATCTGAGCATCCTTGTCTGCCTCTGTATTAATCTTTTCCAAAAGCTTGAGAAGCATATGTCTTAGGAAAGCTGAAGAAAGCTGCTTTCTGAATTGCAAGGCCTTCTATCCTGGGAAATAAAATGAAAAAAAAAATCCCCAATCATTCCAATATTCTTAATTCATAGCAGTCCTGGGCCCCATTAACCTCAGCAGCCACTGAGAAGAGCAAGCCTAGATAAAAACAGAATGCTGAAGGTCAGCATGGGCATTGGCGAAAAAGCCAAGTAAGATCAGAATCATTTGTCAGATCTGTTTATGAAGCCCAGAACACAAAGTCTTTGTCATCCAAACTGGGCACAACAGAGAAAAGCGTGAATGATCTCTCCCTCCCAAGCTCTAAAAAGGATTACCCAATCAAGTAGGTTTGGTTTTTCATAGTTGAACTATATGACAGATAAAGATAAAAATGCTCTTTGCAGACATAATTGAAACTGTGCCATTGGATTAGACTTCCGAACACTGTTCTTCTGCAACATTCAGTCCCCCACCTCTGCAGATCTGATTTATTTTCCAATGCTTATTTTGCTGAAATGTCTTTTACTTATTTGTTTATTTGTTTCCCTAATGCTGTAAATGAAAGCCAGCAGGGGCTGCCCTTGATCTGGATGTGTCTTCTATACACAAAGGCTGCTTTGCTATCTTCTACTACCAGTATTCTAGCCATATGGATCTATTCACAATGTATTATGTGTCTTCTCTCCCTATAGGCCCTGCTCCTCCCTTCCAAAAATGATTTTAAAGAAAGTCCAGAAATATTTCAGAATATTGTTAATGAATACTTCAGCTTCAACCATAACAACACAAGATCAAACAATAGATACAAACTCAAGGTAAACTGCACCAAACTTGATTGTAGAAAATATGATTTCAGCAACAGAGTGGTCAATGTCTGGAATCCTCTACCTGACTCTGTTTTCTTCCCCAAACCCCAAAAACTTTAACCTTAGACTGTCTACTATTGATCTCACCCCTTTCCTAAGAGGCCTGTGGGGGGGAGGGTGCATAAGCGCACCAACGTGCCTACTGTCCCTGTCCTATTGTTTCTTTCTTTTTTCTTATATGTATCCATTTCATCTATTCATAACTAGATTTATGCATAACTATATTAATCTTGACACACACAAAAAAATAAAAAATAAACAATATCAGCTGATGGGTTTCGGAATGACTCAGATACTGAGTCATGTAATGACCCCTTCAAGGCTTTGAATAAAGTTATATAGCAACTAGAAGAAAGTTTAGACCAGAGTTCACATGAACTCTGTGAACTATTCACAGATAGGCGGCAGCTTAAATCCTTTGAAGGTATAACAGCTGAGAATTCGGTCCAGGAATTTCAGTTGAAGGGGTTACAGCAGAAGGAGGCAGACAAGTAGACTTTCAGGCTAACTCAATGGGCAGAGACAGGAAGTGATATTCATGTGCTGTCCTCCAATCCTTGAGAAGGCAGAAAAATAAGTCAGCATATAAGTTGCTTTGCCCCAATGGTGGAGCGGTTTCAATGAATGAGGGTGATCAGTGGAGCTATCTTGATAATTTTAAGACAGCAAATTAAGGAAAGCAATTATAGGTAGTTCTCAACTTATGGCAGTCCATTTAGTGACGTTCAAAGTTATAATGGCACTGAAAGAAGTGACGACCATTTTTCACACTTACAACCCGGGCCTCATTGTAATGGTCATGTGATCAAACGCTTAGCAACTGACTCATATTTATGACAGTTGTAGTGTCCCACACCCGCTCCGGACTATGGAAAAACCTCTCTCCACAGAGCAGGTCCCTGGTGCCCGAAAAGTTGGGAGCTGCTTTTGCATGGATTTGTTTCTATTGCAGAGGATGGCCATGATTGTAAGGAGTGGCAAAAGCCAGCAACATCTCAAAATAGTCTTGAGAAAGGATGAAATGGCACAGAGTATGCAAAGTAGTGCTGCCACCCCAAGTAATGAGAACAGCATAAAGTACAGCCATGTGAGATCCTTTTCAGCAGCTGCAGAAAAACCATGTATCTATTGATGATAGAACCAGAAAAAGAGAAAATTTCTCCATTTAAATCGATCATCCGTGCAGCACAGATTTCTCTCAAAAGAGTGTTCAGCCTGTTTTTTTTAAATGTCTAGTGAAGGACAGTATATCTGTACTGAAAAAACAGATCCAGCATCTCTCTAAAACAGCTTTATACATACATACATACATACATACATACATACATACATACATACATGCACGCACACGAGCTGGCTAGTATTTTGGAAACCACCATCTGGCATTCCACAGGTAGCTAACTCCACAGAAACAAGTGACCAAGCCAAAATAGCCATGGTTTGCAGTCAATAAAGGGGATGGCATATCCACTTTAGCTTATGCTAGCTAGTCTGTAGGAACTGGGCAGATTCTATACTCTCTGTACTATCAACTACATCTTTCTAGACTATAGCAAACAAATTTGTTGGGGGGAAAATAAAACACTTCTTTAAAACTGGAACAAGTTTAAAGGCAAGTTTAAGATGGCTCCACTGTGTTGAGAGAATAAGACAAAGGCAACATCATGAAGATATTTCACATAAAAGTGGATATTGATCTATATATTTTTGTGACTGCCTCAGTCAGGTAAGATTGGACCCAGATCGCAAATTTTGTTTGTTTGTTATTTATGTTGACTAACTATTGTAATCAAATAAGCTCCAAGCTGGTTTCACATATTCAATCCTTCTCATGTTACCATTCCATCCTTCCAGCCTTCACTCTTCCTTCTTTTTCTTTAAGTAAAATATATTGTGAAATCTGGATGAGATTCTGTTTTGGCAGTCTGTCATTTTATTCTTATTAAAATATCTTATTTTATTCTTAATTTTACCTCAGAATATTTTATTCTTATTAAAAAGAGCCAAGGTGGCGCAGTAGTCAGAATGCAGTACTGCAGGCTACTTCTGCTGACTGCTGACTGCCTGCAATTTAGCAGTTTGAATCTCAGCAGGCTCAAGGTTCGCTCAGCCTTCCATCCTTCTGAGGTCAGTAAAATGAGGACCCAGATTGTTGTGGACAATATGCCGACTTTGTAAATTGCTTAGAGAGGGTCTGTAAAGCACTGTGAAGCAGTATATAAGTCTAAGTGCTATTGCTAGCTACAGCTATCCTGGGTCAGTGTTTAAGCATTATGTTTCTGGTCTAAGGAAGCATTCTTTGTCTATCATATTGTTTCTCAACCTGGACAACTTTAAGATGTGTGGCTGAGGAATTCTGGGAGTGAATGTCTATACATCTTAATGCTGTCCAGTTGAGAAACACCAATGACGCCATCATTTGGGGGAAAAATGTTGTACAAAAAAGCAGTACTTTAGAAGCTAGTTGTGTTATTTTAAAAATGGACAAAAAATATAAATGCCCCAATCCTTTACATTCCCCCTTTACTTTATATGTTTATTAAATAAACCACCCAACTCACCCTCAGGGCAGTTTACAACATTTAAAAAATGTAAAAGATCTACTATGTAATAAAACTATTTTTTTTTTTAAAAAAAAAACCAGCCCACCCTCCCACAGCAGGAACTTTCTTCAAGTATTTGCTTTCAAACTTTTATCTGAAAGTGAAGTCCAGCCCACCAAGAGAGAACAGAAGCAAATCCATGCAGGTTTATTTAATCTGTTGCTCCTGTCTGCATTGGTTATGTTGCCAGGGAATGTTGAAATCTATAAAGGGGCCAGTAGGGAGGGATGGGTCAGTCTAATGCATAGCTGAATTTGCCTGACCCTTGATCAACAGAAATAAGATACGGGGTTTGATTGCTAACTGGAGATCTACACATTTTGATTGTACCAGAGATCTATCTATTTTGTTTTGCTTGGGAAATTAGATACACCACTAAGTCATACTCAAGCTTTTGCATAGTTTCTGCTTCTATGACATTGTTTTGGTTATAATCTATAGCTCCCACTTGTTTAATATTTAATACATTTATATTTGAGATATTGTTTGTATCTAATATTTTGAAAAGTGTATTTAGTATTAGATTATTTGATTTTCACTGAAAATTCATGGAAGAATCCAGTGCTGGGATTCAAAATTTTTTACTACCGGGTCTGTGGGCATGGCTTGGTGGGTGTGGAAGGGGAAGCATAATGTAAATCCAGTCTGTGGTGGTATTTTCCAGTTTTCTGAACCACTCAAAATTTCTGCTACTGTTTCTTCAGAACTGGTCAGAACCTGTTGAATACCACCTCTGGAAGAATCATGAGGTTGTCTGAGAAGGTATTCAATTTGAAATTTAGCCAATCTCCACCCAAGAAACAGCCTCTAAGATTTGCTGTGGCTTCTGCATGCTATACAAATAAATTTTTCTTTCACTACTATGAACCAAAGTGCCATAGCAATTATTGATTTCCATGTAGGAAATGGGACATTCCTAAATGTTTGAAGTTGTATGCAGTCCCTGGAAATTTGTGCCAGATTTAAATGGATTCGAATGTGAAAACATTTGGCATCACAAAGATTCAGTGGCTATATTACTGTCTGTAGCATGCATTTCTAGTTTTGTTTGCTCTTGAGGAATTTCAGTGGATCAGGGTGATTATTTTGATTAAGATCCCTTTCAGAGTTTTAATAATCCTGCTACTGAAATACATACATATGATGTTCAAAACTTTTCAAGTCAAGGAAATTTTCTTAGTGTTGGCTTAGTAAAAGTCATGGGAGCCTCCTACTGGTCATTTTGTAAACTCCATAGAACAAATTACAAATTACAAAAGCTCCTTGGAACATTTGACCAACAGTCCCATCCGTTTGGGTGGTTTCATGTTTTATTTATATGTTTTATTTATTTGTATGCATTTGGATTCTTTAATACACTACATAGAGTCCATTGCAGTTGGATAACTATAAAAATTCAAATAAATAACTTGGGGTGAAAATAGAAGCAACAGACGGATTGGTGGAACAACAGCTCTGTAAAGGACCTTGGAATACTCATCTCTAATGATCTAAGTGCTAGAGCCCACTGTAACTACATAGCCAAAAAGGCATTAAGAGTTGTTAACCTAATCCTATGTAGCTTTTTCTCTGGTAATATCACACTATTAACTAGAGCATACAAAACATTTGCTAGACCAATACTCGAACACAGCTCATCAGTCTGGAACCCACATTACATATCTGATATTAACACAGTTGAGAAAGTCCAGAAATATTTTGCAAGAAGATTTCTCCATTCCTTTACTCATTGTAGAATACCTTATGCCACCAGACTTGAAATTCTAGACCTAGAAAACCTTGAATTACGCCGTCTTCAGTCTGATCTAAGTATGGTATATAAAATCATACATTGCAATGTCCTACCTGTCAATGAATATTTCAGCTTCAACCACAACAGCACAAGAGCACACAATAGATACAAATTCAAGGTTAACTGCACCAAACTTGATTGCAAAAAATACGACTTCAGGAACAGAGTGATCAATGTCTGGAATACTCTACCTGACTCTGGTTTCTTCCCCAAACCCCAAAAACTTTAACCTTAGACTGTCTACTATTGACCTCACCCCTTTCCTAAGAGGTGTGTAGGGGGCGTGCATAAGCGCGCCAATGTGCCTACCGTTCCTTTCCTTTGTTGGCTAGAAAAGGGGTTTGTTTTGGGAGGGGGGTTATACCAAAAAGGGTTTGAAGCTACTTGCAGCTTTTGAGACTCCTGTTTTCCATCTCTCTTCCAGTGTTTATAACCAGGGGTGGGATTCTACCAGTTCGCACCGATTTGCTAGAACCGGTTTTTTACAGTCTAAGCAGTTTGGAGAACTGGTTGTTGAAGAAATTACTGGCCTAATCCTGTAAGGAAGGCAGGAAGGAAACATTCTGGTGTTGCTTGCAGAAACTGCCTCTCCGTTAACCCTTGTTACATTCTTGGCAGGACTAGACTTCCTGTCTTAGGAACTTCTCTGGAGTTTTTTCCCTTCCTTTGCTGGTACTTTGCTTGTGTGGAGTGACCATTCAAAGTTACAATGGCACTGAAAAAAGTGACTTATGACCATTTTTCACACTTACAACTGTTGCAGCATCCCCACAGTCATGAAAGGCCAGGTGAGGAGATGCGTGCCTTGATGTGAGTGATACTGAGTGGGCCACACCCAGCCAATAACATGACCACCAATCCATGCCCACCACCTATGCCACGCCCACAGAACCGGTTGTTAAAAAATTTGAATCCCACCCCTGGTGCAGGTGAATGCGTGTGTCCATGTGCACTTTTGGTACACGACGACGAAAAGGTTAGCCATCACTGCCCTATCACATTCTTGTGAAGCACTAGATTTCAACAAAATACAATATGAAAACCCAGGTCTGTATCCGTTGAATCTGTGTTCCTCTCCTGAATTGTCTATTTTCTTTATGCTTAGTTAATGCAACATTAAATGAATAAGCTGTGAAAATCAGATGTGAGAGGCCAGTTTCAGTTTCCAACCATATTCAGAAGTTGTAATGAAGGAATCTAAAAGACAGTTCTTACATGTTGCTCGCAAGATGTATTCGATTTAAATTCTTATAATCATCCATCTATGCTATCTGGAGATAAAGGGGGGGGGGATTTCAATATATATGGAGGGGGAAGGGGCATCCAATTTTGAAATGTTGGTTTGGATGCCGAAATGGAGGCACAGCCATTCCTCCTTTCATAAACAGGATCTTTTTATATCTGAACCAAATGTTCCTGCAATTACCTTATTTATTTGACATTTTATTCCACCACCGAACAAAATTGTTTGGTTTGCATTTCAGTAGAAATTTACAGTAAATCTCTTCCTGGTATCCTCTACATCAGGAGTGTCAAACTCAAGGCCCATGGGCTGCTTAGATCAGTCCTTCAGGGTCTGGAAATATCAAAGGACCAGCCCATGGTGCCTCTGCCGGCCAAAACAGGCCATGAGGTATGCCCTACATGGCCCGTTTTCGGTCCAGGGTCTCCTGCAGCACTTTGCTGGCCAAAAACAGGCCATGAGGGAAATCCCCCGTGGCCATTTTGGCTGGCAGAGTGCTGCAGGAGGCAGCACCTTCTTCATCTTCTCTTTAGCAGCATCTGCCAATCAGAAATAAGGACCCTTCAAGATTGGGTCATTATTCCCCCGCCCCCATATTTCCACCCAAATATTAACCAGGTTTAATTCTGCATTGCTTCTAAATCCAGATCAGGAGAATCAGATGCTAAGCTTTGAACTACTGGGATCAGTATTATATCTAAACCTTGAGCCTCTGCCTCCTGAAACTGATCTAACCTTTCACATTCGATTCATTTAACATTTGTTCTTTTTTTCTCCTCCAAGATGGTCTAAATTATTTGACAGCAGCATAATGACATAAATACAGTTGTGTCAAAACTGACTAGGCCCCAAGACAGCAAGTCATCTCTATCATCTTTCAAATCATTTTCTAAGAAGCTCATTAGAAGATACATCAATTTCCATGGCCCATTTTAGCTGGCAAAGTCTTGTAGGAAGTAGCACCTTCTTCACCTTGTCTTTAGCAGCATCTGCCAACTAGAACTAGGTACCCTCCATAATCTGGATGGCTTTTGTTCAGAAGAGCCAAAAACTTCTGGCTCTTCACCCAGGTCTTTGATGAAAGAGACTTCTCTCATATCACTTTTATCTTAATCTTTTACCTGTGATTTATTTAATTGTGATTTTTTTTATTGTTGTGAGCCAACCAGGTTCATTAAGAATTGGGTGGTATATCAATCTTGTAAATTTTCACTAATATTAAGTCCTCCTCTAAGGCTGTGTCAGAGGTAGTAACAAAGATTGATAGATTGTTGGACAGACAATTTTTTGAGACATCTGCAGAAATTGTCAGTTCATTTATGCTCTGCTCCTATACAAAAGAGTCAAGCCCCATAGCAGCTGAGGACTCTATATGTCTTTAATCTCTACATTATGGAATTGAGTATTTGTGGCAGAAAATAAATCTCCTTTTATCTGGAATAGCTGTTTTGAATACAAAGGAAAAAAAATGCATCTTGAGCCTGTGTCAAATGCCAACCATGGCCACACCCACCATGGCCACGCCCACTCCCCAGCCACAGCCCACCACCACCCCCGTCCATCCAAGGTCAAACACAATCTTGATGTGGCCCTCAATGTAATTGAGTTTGATGCCCCTGCTCTAAATATTTTGGGAATTATGGTCCAGCCCAGTTAGAGGACTCTTCAAGAAGACTTATACATTTGTTTTCAAATTCACATCCATCTCATCTTATGAAATTCAGCTGTTTTGAAAATCAACTCAATATTTTCCATTTGAGTAGTTATTTACTCAAGATTAACTACCTGAAGCAAAATTTGTCCCAATCTGAACTGTTGCAAAATATTTCCATTTTCTTTTCTTTTTTTGCCTTAGAGGTGACTTGTGTGCCATCAAGTCATTTGCAACTCCTATCAACTGCATTGATAGATTTCTCTTTGTGTAAGCATTTTTATTAAGTTATATAAAGTATTATAAAATGCAGAATACAGAAGTAAACAGAAGAGCAGTGAGGTGGTAGGGGGAAGAGAAGTGAGGAAAGATAAGGGGGGAAAGGAAAAAGAAACACTGACTTTCCACTTACAGGAAAAATTACAGTAAAATAAGGCATTAACAACAAATCACCAGTTTTTTCTTTTCCATAATAGTATAAATAAGACATTTCTATGATATTTTTCTTTTTATGTAAGCATTTTTATCAATGTATCAATAAATTATTATAAAGTAAATAGAAGAGCAGTGAGGGGGAGGAAAAAGGGGAAAGAGAAGTGAGGAAAGATAGTTAGAGGACTCTTCAAGAAGACTTATATGTTTGTTTTTGAATTCACATACAGCTCATGTGAAAAAGAAGGAAAGATGGGGGGAGAAAAAAATATATCAATTTCTCAATGACAATCTCCCCCTAACCTGGTCTTGCTAAGTTTCCATTGGTACATTCATTGCCACTATAAATGAGTCCATCCATCTTGCTGATGTTCAAACTCTTCTTCTCTAAGTTTCCACCTCCATCAGTGCTTTTTCCAGAGAGCTCAGTCTTCAGATAATGTGTCAAATCATTAAAACATGGCTATTTGTGGCTCAAGTGAGAACTCTGGATTCATTTGTTCATTGATTCACTGGCTTGTTTTCTTGGCTGTCCACAGTATTCTCAAAAGTGTTTCAAACACCAACGTTGAAAAGCATCAACATTCTGCCTACGCCACTTCTTCAAAGTCCTTGATATGCATCTCACATCAGTCTGTAACTCCTATCAAAGGCTTGTATCTTGATCTGCATCTCGTGTCTTCCAGTATCTTTCTACTGATTAGTCACATATATCAGAATTCCCGAGAAGATTATTTTAATCCATCTAATCTTTCTGGCATTCCAGAATGTCTTCCTTATTGATGCCAAGAAACTGCGGGTGTTCCTGTTACCTCATATGAGATACAGGAAACTTTGGATGTGTGAAAGAGTTGCTACAGAAGTAGGATAAGTAAAATAAGCAAAGATAAACAAAAAAAAAACCACCTCGGAATATTTTGTGTGCTGTTTTTGAATACTAATTAAGGGAAAAGTGTTTATTGGGGAAGGGGAGGGGAGGAGAAAGGAGAAATTATTCAGTGGTGGGATTCAAAGATTGTTACTACCAGTTCTATGGACGTGGCTTGGTGGGCGTAACAGGGGAAGGTTACTGCAAAATCCCCACTCCCTCCCCACCCCACTAACCTGCTTTCCAGCTCTGGTCTCCTGTGCAGGGCAACAAAAGAAGACCCAGCCAATCAGCTGGCACTCAGAAGGCAGAGAATAGATGGGGGTGGGGCCAGTCAAGGGGATATTTGCCAGTTCTCTGAACTACTCAAAATTTCCGTTGCTGGTTCTCCAGAACTGGTCAGAACCTGCTCAATACCACATCTGGATTACATGCATTAAAATATGACCTTGGTAGAAACTGCAGGTAGTCCTCAAATTATGACCACAATTGAGCCCAAAATTTATGTTGCTAAGTGAGACATTTGTCAAGTGAGTTTTGCCCCATTTTACGGCTTTTCTTGCTGCAATTGTTAAATAATCACTGCAGTTGTTAGTAACCTGTTTGTTCAGTGAATCTGGCTTCTCCCTTGACTTTGCTCATCAGATTTATGTTATCACATAATTTCGGGACATTGCAACCATCATAAATATGAGTCAGTTGCCAAGCATCTGAATTTTAATCATGATGGGGTTGCTGCAATGGTCATAAGTGTGAAAAATGATCATAAATCACTTTTTACGCTGCCGTTGTCACTTTGGACACTCACTAAGTAAACTGTTGAAAATTGAGGACCAGCTGCATTCTGATGAACATATGTTTTCTCTCCCATTAAACAGGTATATTGAATATATAGAAAGGTATTGAAAGAGGGACCTGGCTCAACCATAGTAACTGTGAGAAGGATCTAGGAGTCCTAGCGGACAATCGTTTAAGTATGAGCCAGCAGTGTATTGTAGCTGCCAAAAATGCCAACACTGTCTTTGGTTGTATCCTTGACATCAACAGAGGAAATACTATCAGATTTACAGATTAACAGAGTTGGAAGGGACCTTGTAGATCATCTAGTCCAACCCTCAAGCAGGAGACCCTAGACCATTTCTGACAAATGGCAGTCCAATATCTTATTGAAAGCCTCCAGTGATGAAGCTCCTATGCTTCCCAAAAGATGAAAGGCTGCATATCATGATCATATCAAGATCATTTGAGCTGTTACTACCACTTTATACTGCATGGGTAAGACCACACTTGGAGTATGGCATCCACATTTGGTCACTACCAGACAAAATAGATGTTGAGTGGGGGTGGGATTCTACTTGGCCGGACTGGTTCTATAGAACCGGTTGTTATGATTCTGCGTAGTTCGGAGAACTGGCAAATCGCGCCACTGGCTGGCCCCTCCCCACCACTCACTCGTTACCTGGCATGCACGCCATCCAACTTGCCTGCTTTGTGCCTTCACCTAATTTTTGGAAAGTTCCTATTTTTTCTTTTCTTTTTCCTGACCATCAGCTGTTCTGCTGTGCCGAGAGATTTAGATTAGCTAGAAAGCTGGAAATGGTTGGATTTCTTGCTTTCTAGCTAATCTAAAAGCAGAGCTGAACCTTCCTTAGGACTGAAGCTTCTATTTTTCAGTGCAAGTTCAGGCAATAGATTGCAGAAAGGTAGATCTCTGGGTGAATCTGTGATTCTGTGAGCAACTCAATCTGCCTGCCTGCTTTGCCTGATTTTGGGTAAAAGTTGTTCTTTTTTTTAATAAAAAATTCAATATTTACATAAACATTTACAATATTTACATATAAGCCACGCTCAACCAGTCACATGACCACAAAGTCATGCCAGTTAGCAAGCCATGTCCACTCAATCACGTGACCCCCAAGCCACACCCACAAATTAGGCCACACCCCCAGAACCGATTGGTTGTTAAGAAATTTGAATGCCACCCCTAATGTTGAGACTCTAGAAAAAGTACAGAGAAGAGCAAAAAAGATGATTAAGGGACTGGACTGAACAGTTGCGGGAACTGGGGATGTTTAGTCTAACAAAGAGAAGGACAAGGGGTGACATGATAGCAATCTTCCAGCGTTTGAGGGGCTGTCACAGAGAGGAGGGGGTCAACCTATTCTCCATAGCTGCTAAGGGCAAGACAAGAAGCATCAGACAGAAGCTTCACCAAGAGAGAACCAACTAGAATTAAGAAGAATGTTCAAGAATAAATCGGAAAAATGTTGGAAATGTCATCAGATACCTGGCTCATACTATCATATGTGGTGGACTTGTGAGAATGCTAGAAAATATTGGACTAAAATTCACATGTGGTTAGAAAAAATGACAAAGAAACACATAGACTTGAAGCCAGAGATCTTTTTATTGGGAATTTTACCTGATATATATAATAAAGACTTGAAATATTTGATTGTAAATGTATTAACGGCGGCTAGGATTGTATTTGCTAAAAACTGGAAGAATGAGAAAATACCATTGCAGGAAGAAATTATTAAGAAAATATTGGAATGTGCTGAGATGAGTAGATTGACATTTGAAATTAGAGAACAAGAAGATAAACAATTTTATGGAATTTGGGGTTTTTTTATCAATGGTTAGATGATAAAATACAATAATAGAGCATTAATATTATATATATGAAGAGTTTTTAGGATTGATTTTTTATGATTATACGACAAATTATAGAATAAACTGTTTGAAGTATTGTTATCTCGCAAAGCATGAATGATTAAAAGTATAGTCAGAAAAAGATTTTTTTTTTTTCTTAGTAATATTAGAATATGGATTGACAATATGAGTGGTTATGCAATATAATTGTAATTGACGCTATAAAATGAATGCACAAAACTGATGAACCAACCGATACACCGGAAGTATATATGAGAGTAGATGTTTTTAATGTTTTGTATGTTTGTTTGTTTGTAGAAAATTAATAAAAACTTAAAAAAAAAAAAAAAAGAAGAAATTTCCTGTCCGTGAATTAATCAATGGAATGATTAATTAATGGAATGAATTAATGAATTAAAGAATTAATCAATGGAATGGCCTGCCTCCAGAGGTTATAGGTCCTGAGCTTTTAAAGAAGAGCATTTATCTTTTATCCAGAATAGTATAAAGTCTCCTGCTTGAGCAGAGGATTGGATTAGAAGAACTCCAGGGTCCCTTCTAACTCTGTTATTCTATAATTCCATAAATATGAGTTCTTTTAGAGACTGACTATATAGGAAGTCCTAACCTTTCCACTTCTGAATAGCTGAATATGTTGCTGAAGTTCATAATTTCTTATTCAGAATGCACACTGCAGTACTGTCTCCAGTGCTCGTGCTTGCTTCAACGTGAATTTTAATGTGAACCAGAGAACACAGCCATCCACTCCTAAGCAGTGCTACTGACAGTAAATCCAGGAGGAAAATCTTCTGTCTCCCAGGTGCTTTCTTAAGGTTCTATAATTATCTTTCCAATCACATCAAACAGGAGGTGACAAGAAAGGCTCTTAACCTTCTTTTCATTCGTAGACAGTACTTTCATTCTGCCTACAAGAACATTCAGTAACTGACAGCGTGCTTGATTAGGCATATTTGCAAAGTTGCAAAGCTACCATACCTTCAAACGGTACCTGCAGAAATTTGCTGGAGCACCTCCAAAGCTCTTGGCACCAGCAAACATCCTGACTCAGACAGCAACCCAAATGGGGTTCATGTCCCATTTTAAAGGGCAACAGAATTTATTTCCTTGTCTGTGTGTCCGCTTCCCCGAAGCATCAGCTAATTTGCTCAGCTCATTGCTGGGCTTGGGAAGTAAAGAGAATTTTGAGACACTGCAGACTAAGTTAGTTTTTCAACCAGCTGCCTGGCAGAGTTATCCTCTAGCTTATCTGAAATAGGCAGGCAGCAGTAAGAAATGAAATGGTGGGAGTGAAGGAAAGCTACATTGGGGAAGGCAAGGTAATAAAGGAGGAAATGGAGAAGGAAACAGAGGGGAGCAGCTTTGATGAAATATTGATTTGATGAGAAATTGATTCTTACTGCAGCAAAACCCTGAGTTGTCCTGAATCTTTTACTGGAAAAGCGCCACAAAAACTGTCTTGCCAGAGGAAAGAAAACAAACATCCTTGCATTGAAAAAAAAAAAAAAAAGGTTCCAAGTCTACCCTGTTGTTTCTTTTCATGGTGATGGAAACTGAGTGATTGGTGGTGGCAGGAGAAGGAGGTAGGCAGGAGGAGAGAGGCTTTGTGGATGTAATTGCTTGTTTGCATCTGCAGGTGTGTGCCCACTTTCTGAATCTGTTTAGGGGAAGGTGATATGTATGTATAAGGAAAGGTGGTATGTATGAGGGGCAAAGTTTATGACTCTGAATGTATACAGAACTTATCTATATAGGGGCACAAGCTTACTTGTTGCTTGATATAATCTGACTTCCTAGATATAAGTCTTTAAGCTTCCAAAGCTGTCTACTCTGCCTTTGTTTATATGTAAAAATCAGGAGCAATCTTTCTGACTCACAAATTGCAATTCGATGAGTTTGTAAAAATCAAGTCCACTGGATGAACATCATTTAACTGCAGCCTCTCTGAGCTACAGTGAAAGAGAACAGAAACATTATTGTAAGCAGCTGCCATCTTGTGGTTTTGTTAGCATACTACATTGCCAGCATTGCCAGTATATGTAATGTATGAAGAGCCAGTTTGGTGTACAGGAAGTCCTCGATTTGCAACAGTTTGCTTAGCGACCATTCAAAGTAATAGCGGCACTGAAAAAAATTATGAACCATTTTTTCACACTTACAACTGTTACAGCATCCCCCATGGTCATGTGATCAAAATTCAGATGCTTGGCATCTGGTTCATATTTATGACGGTCGCAGTGTCCAAGGTCATATGATTCCCTTTTGCAACCTTCTGAGGAGCGGAGTCCATGGGGAATCCAGCTTCACTTAACAATCCTGTGACTAATTTAACAACATCAGGGATTCACTTAACAAATGTGGCAAGAAAAGTAGTAAAATGGGACAAAACTCACTTAACAAATTTCTCACTTAACATAAATTTTGGGCTCCATTGTGGTCATAGGTTGAGGACTACCTGTCCTGGTTAAAGGCAAGAAATGGGAAGGGTAGAATTGGGAAAAGTTAACAAAGGATTTGTCTGTTTACCTGTGTTTATTTGTTTCCATTATCTGACTGAACTAAAAAACTGGATTGTTCATGCAACTACCTGACCCTCCTTCCTTGTATACAAACATACACAAACACCTCAAAGAGCTAGAGTTCTAGTCCTAGTCTCATCTTCGCCATAAAGCCAGCTGTGTGATCTTGAGCCAGTGACTCTCTCTCTCTCCCTCCCTCCCTCCCTCTCTCTCTCTCTCTCTCTCTCTCTCTCTCTCTCTCTCTCTCTTTCTCTCTCCCCCCCCCCACACCCAGGAAGAAAGCAAAGGCAAACCATTCCCAAAGGAATTTCTTCCTTCCCAAGAAAAACTGCAGGGATCAGTCCACATCCACACAGCACAAACACAATACATTCACAAATAACGTATGAGGACTCAAAAGAGCTCAATAAATCTGGCAACTTTGTCGCTTGAATCCTTATGATTTATATTGACTGTTTCCTAGTATGATTTGATTGCTTATTGTACCTTATGACTATTATTAAGTGTTGAACCTTATGATTCTTGACTCTTGACTAATCTTTTCTTTTGTGTACACTGAGAGCATTTGCACTAAAACAAATTCCTTGTGTGTCCAATCACACTTGGCCAATAAATAATTCCCACATTCTAACATCAAAAAAAAGAGAAGACAGTACATGGCTAGCCAGAAAGAAGACTTGTACTTCCATTTTGATGGGTCACAACTTGGTTAATATATACCTGCATCTCAGGTAGAGGAGGCTGCTGAATTTTCGAGCTTCCGTTGTATACATTCCCTGGGAAAATACAAAGTAGCTACTATGGCTAGGGTAGCATCTCTATGAATACAGAGACCAAAATGGACATCTCCGACTGATTCACAATTATGCTTAGGAAGACGCTGTATTTTTGGTATGTTTCTTCCCAGAAAAATACACGGTAAAATTTCATAGGAGGCAAATCTCCTGAGGTTGTTAGTGTTAGTGCCCCATGATTTCAATAGCAAAAAGGACATTGCTAAGTGATTCCTAAGGCATCAGTAGTCCAAGAGATGATGACATTTCGAGCATGCCTCAACTATTTGCATGACCAAACTACATGGAAAAATCCCATTGGAGGGCAAATCCACTTAGGTTACAGACAAAGTCTCCATGAATTCATACAGCAGAAAGAACATCACCAACAGAATTGTAGTGCAAAGTTAAGCACAGGAGGACAATAACTTTTCAGCATAATTTATCCATGTTTCCTGAAAAACAAATCAAAAAATATTATTTGGGAGCAAATCCACTCAGTGGAGATTTTTATTTATTTTATTTTATTTTATTTGGTTTGTCAATTGCTTACAAGATAATAGGTATCAGTAAAAACACAGTTATAAATACACGGATACATATAAGAAAAATAAAAGAAACAATAGGACAGAGGCGGTAGGCACATTGGTGCGCTTATGCTTGCCCCCTACAGACCTCTTAGGAAAGGGGTGAGGTCAATAGTAGGCAGTCAAAGGTTAAAGCTTTTGGGGTTTGGGGAAGAACCCACAGAGACAGGGAGAGTATTTCAGACATTGACCATTCTGTTGCTGAAGTCGTATTTCTTGCAATCAAGTTTGGTGCGATTAACCCTAACCCTAAATAGACTTTCCTGCCAATGGGATTTTTCCATGTAGTTTGCCAGGAAATGCAGATAAGTCAATGCCCTCCTAAACATACCCATGCACTCCGAATTCATTGGAAATATCCATTTTTCTCTCCGAATTCATGTGAGCCTAACTCTGTCCCTTAGTGGATTTTCCCACATGGGTATGTTTAGGAGGACATTGACTTTTTGAGTCTGGCTTATCTGCATTTCCTGATAAAATACATGGAAAAATACCATTGGCTTTTCAAATTCATAGAGGCATAACCTACCTGGATTTTACAGCCAATGGGATTTTTCCATGTATTTTATCAGGAAATATAAATAAGCCACCCTGTAGTAGTAAGGGAGCTCCTAAACATACCTATGTGCTCATTATTCATTACAAATCTCTATTTTTAAGTCCAAGTCCATGGAGGCCTTACCCTAACCCTAAGTGGGATTTCAAAATGGACATTACAAATGAATTCAGAGAGCATGGTTATGTTTAGATTAGGGTTAGACCTCCCTGAATTCAATCTAACAAATAGATATCGGTAATGAATTCAGAGCGCATGGGTATGTATAGAAAGGCACTTACTTTTCAAATCTGGGTTATCTACATTTCATAGAAAAATACATCGAAAAATCCCATTGGTGGGAAAATCCACTTAGGTTAGGCTTAGGGCTCCATGAAATTGGACATAAAAATGCCAATGAATTTAGAGCCCATGGGTATGTTTAGGAGGGCACTTACTTTTCGAGACTGGCTTATCTGCATGTCCTGGTAAAATACATGGAAAAATCCCATTGGCTGTAAAATCCATTTAGGATTAGGCTTTCATGAATTCAGACAGAAAAATGGACATTGCCAATGAATTTGGAGTGCATGTTTAGGAGGGCAGTTGCTTTTCAAGCCTGGCTTATCTACATTTTGTGGAAAAATATATGAAAAAATCCCATTGGTGGGAAAATCTAATTTGTATTAGGGCTCCATGAATTTGAACACTAAAATGGACCTTGCCAACAAATTTGGAGTGCATGGGTATGTTTAGGAAGTCACTGACTTTTTGAGTCTGGCTTATCTCCATTTCCTGGTAAAATACATGGAAAAATCCCATTGGGGCCCATTCCATTTAGTGTTAGGTCTGCATGAATTCATAGATTAAAATGAACATTACCAATGAATTTGGAGTGCATGGTTATGTTTGGGGGGACTCTGAGTTTTTTGAGTTTCCCTTATCTACGTTTCCTTGCAAAAGACTTGGGAAAATCCAATTCAGAGGCAAATGTTCTTCGTGTCATGTCTCCTTCATAGCCCAGTTCATAGGAGAGTTGGAGTTGGAATTGGGACCCTCTGGCATGGAAGGCATGTCTCCCTTGGTATGTTTGGAGGCCAGAAGTTGAGGATGATGCTGTTTCAGGCCCCTCAAACTTTTGGTGGTATAGTGAAACAAACTGTGAGCTGCTTGGCTTCACCGGCACATGGGAGGGTTGGCTTGTCACAGGCAGTGGTGTTAATAGGTAGCAGACCTCTGCTGATGAGGAACAGCTGCCTTGCCCACTCAATCCATGGGCAGGAGGAGCAGAGTGTAAGGAAGCTCAGAGGAAGGGTTGCAAGGCTACTTGGGAAAGGTTGCCCTACTCCCCCTCACAAGGAACACCTGGAATGGACTGAGTTAAGGAGAAGCTGTGGGGAGTTAGTTTTTATCAGAAACAATTGTTTGGTTTGGCTTACACTTCCCAGGCTATGACTCAAAAGGCCTTCAGCCTTTTGCCTTCCTTGTCTGGCCTTGAGGACTGCTTTTTGTCTTTTGCTCTGCCTTTTGCCTTGCCTTGCCTTCTTTCTCGCAATACTAGAACTTGGGGTAATCCATTAATGCTAATTGTGGATAAATTCAAGGTTAATAAAGGAAGGAAATCCTTATACAACACCTAGAAAAATTGTAGAATTCACTGCCACCCAATGGGATGGTGGCTACAATGGTTGAATCCATCTATCACAATAATTACTGTGGTTACCTCCTTAATCAGACAATAAACTTTGAATACCAGCTTCTAGGTATAAAAGCAGAGGTGGGATTCAAATTTTTACCAACTGGTTCTGTGGACATGGCTTAGGTGGTGGGCATGGCTTGGTGGTCATGTTATTGGCTAGATGTGGGCAACTCAATATCATTGAGGCATGCATTTCCTCACCTGGCCTCTCATGACTGTGGGGATGCTGAAACAATTGTAAGTGTGAAATTGTCATAAGTCACTTTTTTCAGTGCCATTGTAACTTTGAATGGTCACTCCCCACAAGCAGGAGGAGAAAAAAACTCAACAGAAGTTCCAGAGACAGGAAGTCTAGTCCTGCCAAGAATGTAATAAGGGTTAACAGAGAGGCAGTTTCTATAAGCAACACCAGAATGTTTCCTTCCTGCCTTCCTCACAGGATTAGGGCAGTAATTTATTCTAACAACCGATTCTCCGGACTGTTTAGAATATTAATAACCGGTTCTAGCGAATGGGTGTGAACTGATAGAATCCCACCCCTGTATAAAAGGGATATTGACCTTATCAGCTTCTTGAAGGTACTTGGTAAGCTACTATGATGCAGAATACAAAGAGCCATGATCTGATCAAAGAGGAATCTTCAGACTTTTCCAGAACTAACAATGTGATTATACATGTAAGCCAAGAAGAGAGATAATCAGTGGTAAGATTCAAAATTTGTACTATCGGTTCTGTGTGCGTGGCTTGGTGGGTATGACTTGTTGTGCATGGCAGGGGAAAGATACTGCAAAATCTCCATTTCCACCACACTCCTGGGGGAAGGTTACTGAAAAATCCCATTCTCTCCCCACTCCACTAACCTGCTTTCCAGCTCTGTTCTCCTCTACAGGGCAACAAAAGAAGACCCAGCCAATCAGCTGGGACTTGGAAGGCAGAGAATAGATAGGGGTGGGGCCAGTCAGAGGTGGTATTTGCTGGTTCTCTGAACTACTCAAAATTTCCGTTACCGGTTTTTCAGAACTGGTCAGAACCTGCTGAATACCACCTCTGGAGATAATGTTATAGTATGAGACAAATAAAATAAAGTTATAGCATTTAAAAACCAAATTAGTACATTTTTAGTATATTTTTGCTCTCCCTTCTGACTACAATTGCTCTTGAAAGCTAAGATTACTCAAACTATGAATTTTTGAGTTTCTTAAATTGGCTGTTAACTCCAGGAACTAAAAGTTTCACTGCTCTGATTATGGTTGTTCCTAGCAACATCATGAGATTTCTATTTCTGCTTGGAAATATTCAGGGACACACCCTGGAGGGGTGGGATTTGAGCCTCTGACCACAAAGGAAAAGAAGCAATTCTTTAACTTACAAACCTGCCATTTATATTCTATGAAAACACAGATGTTGGGAAGAGGCATGTTCTTTTTTAATGTGATAATTATGGGCTTCTATTTACTGAGCTGATGTAAGCCTATGTACTCATTAAAACCTTTTCCCACATTAAAAGAATGACTGCCTGAGTTAGTATGCTTTGGCTATTGCTAACTATTGCATATTGTGGCACCAGAAAAAATGCTTGGGAGTAACTAATTACTACATATCAGAGCACTGACTATTAAGGCTTCTGTTCAATTTACTCTTTTACTATTTTCAAACACAAGGAAGTTTTTTGCCTTAAAAATTCTCACTGTTAAGATAAATGGGGGTGGCAGCAAATCTGATTAAGGAACAACTTTGAATGGTGGGCAGAATCAAGGTCCAGTATGTTGATATGGTTTTAAAAAATCCTACACAAAAACAGTGGTGGGATTCAAATTTTTTTACTGCTGGTTCTGTGGGTGTGGCTTGATGGGTGTGGCTTGGTGGGTGTGACAGGGGAAAGATACTGCAAAATCCCCATCCCATGCCCCCCCCACTAACCTGCTTTCCAGCTCCGTTCTCCTGTGCAGGGCAACAAAAGAAGACCCAGCCGATCAACTGGGACTCGGAAGGCAGAGAATAGATGGGGAGAGGGCCAGTCAGAGGTGGTATTTGCTGGTTCTCTGAACTACTCAAAATTTCTGCTACCGGTTCTCCAGAACTGGTAAGAAACTGCTGAATACCACCTCTGCACAAACACATGTACTTGAGTATACCATACATGCACACTTTTAGTAGACACAAATTGTTAAAATAGGCAATATTTTGCCAATAAAATTTACAATGCTTATATCCCTGCTTATCTGGGATAATGTAACTGAGTACTTTGTAGAAGAAGTAAAAGTTATTTTGAATACCTGATCCTGATGGATCTCACAGGTAATCAAATTTCTCCTCTGTGATCCACAAATTTTAAGTCATAATTAAAAATTGACGTACACTGAAATTTTACAAAATAATATTGATCTATCAGGATCAGTGGAAGGAAAGACAAAAGGAACAAGTGTCCAGCATCAAGTATAGCAGTCAAGTATATCAGTCAAATTAGGTATGGAAAAGAATAGTTAAAATGTAAAAAAAAGAAACTCGACGTATTCTGTACTGGACAAATAAACTTAGAAATAAAACTGCTTAGGGACTTTAGCAGAGCTATCTACAAAACATTTTTTTTCCTCTGATATAAGTCTGTGTAGATAGATAGATAGATAGATAGATAGATAGATAGATAGATAGATAG